>OY725488.1:10851282-12051282 GCA_963281255.1 Aphrocallistes beatrix
GTTTGGAACCTGGGGGGCCGTGGTGCTGAGCAGTGGAGCAGCCGATGAAGCTGTGGTATGGCAGAACTTCACACAAACTAATAGGTTACAAATAAACGCCAAAATTATGCAATTGTGTCTAGAAATATCTATATTATATATTTCTACTATAGTCCGTGATTTGATGTGATATCATTATTATTTCACTCCACCGTTGAAAATTATAAGATAGGACAAATTATTCGCAGAAAACCAATGAAACCACAAGTGTACGAAAATTCGATTGAATTAATTATGTGACTAAATATTAGCAAAATGGTCTCAAGACATATTTGGAAATGCTTGATATATTCCAAATTTATTCAAGGACCAATTGTTCAAGATTGTATTTGAAATAATTTCTACTTCTCTATTCAAATAAAAAGCTCAATTAGTGACCAGCAGAAATCCGCAACAATCATTCACGTGATGAAGTTTAATATGTTGCTTTATAAATAAGAGAGGCCTATATGTTAGTTATTGAAGAATATTGCAGAGATACTCGAATTTATTTTATACACAAATATACAAATTTATACAAAGTAGATCAAAATAACAAAAGAAATTTGTTCTATCAACTAATCCTATTATCACTATACATCTCACACAAATTACATACTATGAGAAAAAACTTATCAATCTAAAGGAATAATAAACAAACATAACTGTTTAAGGTGTCTTGAGGCTAGTCTTTAGTTATGACATAGACGTAACGCTTTTCGAAAGGATTGGGACACTTGAAGGGTAGAAAGAATGTTTGTCCCTCAAACAAAACTTCAATCTCTTCCAAACTTTTGTTCTTCGTTTCTGGAATGAACACCAACACATAGATTGCACTCAAGATATTAATCAACAGGAAGATTAGGTACACAACGTAAGCTCCGAGCAATTTTACGAGGTATGGGAACAGTAATGCTTGGGCTCCGGAAAAAAAGAGGAAAAATATAACTGAAACACTGGCACCGATCGATCGAACCTTGATTGGCAGAGATTCTCCCATCACAATCCATGGAATGGGACCCCATCCAAATCCATAAGACGCCCTAAGAACAATCAGTGCAATAACAGGGAGCAAAGAAATGTAGTCACAGAAAACCTCACTGTTCACTCCACTGTTGGAGAGAATTGGATAGGACGAGTTAGTCATGCTAGTGTGGCAGTGAGACCATAGGCGATCGATCCCGAAAAAGTAGACAGAGTTAATGATGTGACTGAGTGCAACTCCAAGAGAAGACATTATCAACAGAATCTTCCTTCCAAACCTATCTACGAAAAAGGTACACAGGAATGCAGTGATCCATTGGACGCAAGTGGGGATGAGTGAGGTTATTTTGGCAGGAATTAAGCGACTGGTATTTAGAATGGTAGCAGAATACGTCCCCACCATTGTAATACCTGTCAATTCGAGGAATGCAAAAAGAATCGCGACTTTTAAAATAGTCTTTAGATGGTTTGTCTCCTTAAATAATGCAACGAATCGCTGATAGAAAGTGTCCGAAAAATTCTCTTCTACGACATGCTTAATCTCATCAAATTCTGCTCTGGAGTCATGAGAAGGACCTCTCAGATATTGGAGAGTTTTCAGGGCTCTTTTTTCTTGTTTTTGTGTTACTAACCAGTTCGGAGAATAAGGTTGGAAGAAGAGCAGCAATACCTGAATGAAAAGAACAAATATGCATACCACTGCCAACCATCTGAATGTTAAGAATATGCCTAAAAAGTGACTTGATAGAGTGCCGAGAAGGAACATGTGAATGAAAAAGCTCCCGTAGAATCCCTTCCGGTTAGTGGGAGACAGATCTGCTACGTACACAGAGATGAGGCAACCAATAGCACCGTATGCAATACCAGTCAGACTTCTACCCAAAAGCATAATGATCCAGTTATACCCGAATGCAATCAGCAGCCAGCCCAGAGCATTAGGAATTGTGAAGATGATGAGGAGTGCCTTTTTGCCAAATGATTCGACAAGAAAATACACGAGAATGGCTCCGAATATCGCAGTGAAGTACTGGAGTGATCCAAATATGGGATAAGTGATGCTATCAAGAATTCCTAGATTCTTAATGTCATCCTCAATTGGAGATGGATACCCGAGACTATAGCCGATGAAAAAAGTTCCGAGATTTGCCGCTACCGTGGGTATAAGGACTGGAATTATTTTTGGTCGAGATTTATTTTTTGCTTTGCTTTCAGAGTCTAACATTTTCCTTATTTGTTCTTCCAATATTTAATTGCTTTCTCATTCCTATATTTATATGTTTTTCACTTAGCCAAAGACATTGAGACCTGAATTTGACTAGCAATCATGCTTTCTTTCCATCCTGTCACACAAATAGAGCAAATTATCAAGCACAGAGATCGCTATATGTGTCCTAAATGAGTAAGTGAATTCGTGTGTTGTTTCTGTAAACTACTTTGCAATCTCTTATTACCATTCTACATGATTCAAATTTGTCGAAACCAGCTGTTACACACTATGTTGGCCTTGAAATATTTTTGTAAATGCAACATTTGATTAATACAAGTCTCTATGATAATGGGCATGGAGTTTTCATATCATCGAGTCCTGTCCAATGACCCACTACCTCTCTATCACTCTCGCGATAAATCTTAAAGCAACTTGATTTAATTGATACATAATAATAATAATAACAAGCGCGCTTCGCTTGCTTGCGCTGCGCGGCTGGCGGACACTTCGTGTCCGCCGGAGGCTCCCTTCGGTCGCCTGGGGTCACATTGATTAATTATAAGGAAGAGAGCATCTCTAAATATGTCTGTCCTACTTTGAAAATCGATATCACTCGAAAAATTACCAAATTTGTCAATTTTTAAAATTTTTGATGAGTAATGATGACGTCATAGCGAAGTGATGAGTCATCATTTTTTGATGATTGTTGCATTATATGTGATACGTGTTAGTTTACAGATTCTATTAAAATTTCAGCCTTATATCTCCTATAATGGCTGAGTTATGTCCGAAAAACTGTGTTGCTTAACTTTTAAAAAGGTGACAATGACGTCATAATTCCATGATGAGTCGACATTTTGCTCTGAACTCAGAACTTACTGGAGCCATAGCCAAAAGACTCCCACATGCCAAAAATCAGCTTTCTGCGCCCGGCAGTTTCTTCAATCAATTCGTTACAGATATATATATATATATATATATATATACACAAACATTAATCGAGTTTTAATAGTAAGAATATACATTTATATAGTGCAGATTCCATATTAATATGTTCAAGTGCGCTGTACAATTCAATAAATCTATTAACAACCGATTTTCAGATTTCAGGTATTGTTCTTGTATTGATTGTCTTTTTGAGATGTATTTCATACAAATAAAAATTTGTGGAATTTGTGGTGAAATCGTCACATTTTGTTTTAAATTCTTACTATTAAAACTCGAATAATGGGTATATCTATATATAAGCTGATTTTTGGCATGTTGGAGTCTATTGGCTGGGTTCCACTAAGTTCTGACATCAGATGGAAATGTCGACTCATCATGGAATTATGACGTCATTGTTGCTGTCACCTTTTCGATAATTAGAAATTTCAGTTTTTCGAATATAGCTCAGCAATTTTAGGTGATAGAAGGCTGAAATTCTAATAGAATGTGTGTATTAATATATCTCAAATATGACACAACTCTCATAAAAAAACGATGACCCATCACTCTTGTATGACGTCATCATTACGCATCAAAAAAATTGACAAATTTTGTGATTTTTCGAGTCATTTCGATTATAACAATAAGACAGACGTATTTAGAGATGCTATCTACCTTATAATTAATCAATGTGAACCTAGGAGCACAAACTATGCCTCTGGCAGACACAAAGTGTCCACCAGCCGCGTAGCGCAAGCAAGCGAAGCGCGCTTGTTATTATATGTATGTGAATTTAGATATTCTAGTCATTATCTATAATAGAAAGTCGAATTATTGAATCAATGTACGTATATAATAAAATTTCTCAACTGATAACATCACCTGAGACTGCAATGCTATTTTCAGCAATTCTCCTCTAATCTTACTATGTTTTGCATACACTATACAAATATGCATGATGTTCTCAATAAGATTTGCCTTAACTTACAAGTATACCTTAAATTAAATTAGAACATCATTATTGATCTAATGAATAATTAAAATGGTCATGTTAGAGAAATAGATTTGATGCAAACAATTGACAATCGAATAAATGAAAATTGCTCTAAATATATTGTAAATCAGAATTAGAATAATCGATTTACGTTTAATAAAAAAAGTAGTCCTGACAAGAATTCTTAACTTAACCTTTGTTTGTGTGGTTAAACTAATTTTTGGTCATAATTAAGACCTAGTACGTATTATAAGAAGTTTAGTGAATACATTCTCCTAGGTATTTTACTTGTGGGTATATTTGAGCAAATCTATTTTTGAAAATACTACTTGAAATGTTTCTTGCTGATATTTAGAATCTCGACATATTGTAGTTAAGTCGATTTTCCTTTCTTTCTTTTTCCCGGATTTGCTTTATTACAATAATTCAATTGTCTTCAATTATAATCGCACCTGTGACTATTATACAAGTATTAGTTAATGGTTGTTCTTTAGTACAAAACCATTAATGGATTAAAGTTGCGAGTATCTGGTTGCTAAGAGAGCTGCACATTTGAATATAATGGAAATATGAGTCATTCTCTTTACTGGGATAACTCCTTTCAAACTAATGATGAAGACTCCATAGTTCTGGTTCTTATCATAACTTCAATCAATTTCGGACACACAGACACACAATAATCTAGATTTAACTGTTTGATAACTGTTTGATACCTAATACTTGCATTAATTAATACCAAATGGGTTATTTTGAAGAGTAGAGAAATATGTAATTTGAAACTTTAACTAGTTATTGGTGAGATAAAAATTACACACGATATTTGTACTAGTTGATTCACTTTAATGTAGGTAAAATGACAAAAAGTAGGAAGAATATCCGAACTCTTTGATCTCATTGACTCCATTTGCTAGATATTAGGTATAAATACAGATGTGAGAATGATTAGGTAAAAAAGGAAATATACAAAATGTCAAACTCTAAAAATAAAATGAAAGCTAAAGATAGGCCAAGGATCATTCCAGTGCTTATATCCACGATAGCTGCAAGCCTTGGGGCATTTCTAATTGGATATAGCATCGGGTACCCGTCTCCCATTGAAGAAGATGTTAAGAATTTAAAGATTTTTGATAGCAACACGTTTCCCATATTTGGATCATTCCAGTCCTTCTTTGCGATAATCGGAGCCATTCTTGTTTTTTTCTTCGTCGAAACTTCGGGTTTAAAGGTACTCATCATTATTTTTACTGTCCCTAATGCTCTAGGTTGGATATTGATAGCATTCGGGTACAACTGGATCATTATGCTCTTGGGTAGAAGTCTGACAGGTATTGCATATGGTGCTCTTTGTTGCCTTATCTCTGTTTATATAGCAGATTTATCCCCCACTAGAATGAGTGGAATTTTTGGGAGCTTTTTCTCACACTTTTTAATCTTAGGCATTATTTCAAGTCACCTTTTAGGCATATTCTTAACATTCAGATGGTTGGCAGTGGTATGCATATTTGTTCTTTTCATTCAGGTATTGCTGCTCTTCTTCCAACCTTATTCTCCGAACTGGTTAGTGATACAAAAACAGGAGAGAAGAGCTCTGAAAACTCTCCAATATCTGAGAGGTCCATCCTATGATTCTCGAGCAGAATTTGATGAGATTAAGCAAGTCGTAGAAGATAATTTTTCTGGAACTTTCTATCAGCGGTTTGTTACGTTATTTAGAGGAACAAGTTACTTGAAAACTATTTTAAAAGTTGGAATTCTTTTTGCACTCTTGGACTTAACAGGTATTACATTCGTGGGTACGTATTCAGCAAGTATTTTAGGAACCTGTCGCTTAATTCCTGCAAATATAGTCTCACTTCTTCCCACTTGTGTCCAATGGATCACTACATTCCTGTGTACCCTTTTCGTCGATAGGATTGGAAGGAAGATTCTGTTGATATTGTCTTCTGTTGGAGTTATTTTCAGTCACATGATTAATTCTGTGTACTTTTTCGGGATTGATCACTTATGGCAGCATTGCGACTCTATAACTAACTCGTCCTATCCCACCATTTCCAACAGTGGATTGAACAGTGAAATATTCTGTGATTACATCACTATGCTCCCTGTTATTGCTTTAATTATCCTCAGAGGATCTTATGGATTTGGATGGGGTCCTATACCATTTATCATCCTAGGAGAATCTTTTCCTATCAAGATTCGTTCTATGGGTGCTAGTTTCTCAGTTATATGTCTCCTCCTCTCATCCGGAGTCCAGACTTTACTCTTCCCATACCTTGCAAAATTCCTAGGGACTTATGTGGTGTATCTAATCTTATTATTGATAAATATTTTGAGTGCAATGTATGTGTTGATTTTCATTCCAGAAACAAAAGACAAAAGCTTGGAAGAGATTGAAGTATTATTTGAAGAAAAGACACGCTTTTCTCCTCTGAAATGTTCAAATATTTTTGAGAAGAGGTACGTCTACGTCGTTAATAAAGATTGTCCTTAAGACATCAGATAATCATTACCTTGTTTTTACTACTAGAGAAGATAAATTACTATAACAGTTCGTGGTTATGTTTGAGATGTATTCCTGGAAATTGCATGTATTGTTACAATAAGTTAGAATGTAGTTGTGTATAGATATTTGAAATGTTTGCAGGGCGATCGACAGACGTGAAGGTCGTGGTGTACAGGTTTGGATATAGGGTGGAGGGCGGTGATTTTTAAGAGGAACTAAATAGTTTTCAGGGGAGCAAACCTCCCCAGAAGGGTAGCAAGATGCCACTCTGCACTGGTGACAGCTAACAAAACTTTGCGATGAACTAACAACTTTTAGCGTGGTGGTTAACAAATCCACCAAATATTTTCAAATTTGGGCTTATTTATATAGTCCCTTGAAGCTGTTAGATTCTTAGCTACCAGAGATTATTAAAAAAGGTTATCTAGATAGCTATCACCAAACTTTTAATTTGTTAAAAATTGGTTTCAATATAACAAGAGTTACATATTTTACTCACTCAAAGGGGCATGCCTAATGTACGGGACGGCATCGCGTCCCATAAATTAGGCATCTTAACTCGTCCCGTCTCGTAAATTAGGTATGCCCGACTCAAAGTGAGGAGTAGCTATTAGTATCAGTTTACCCATATCAGAGATTAGTATAATATTTTAATTAGAAGGATCTGCCACTGCCACAAAAAATGGTCCGGGGCTAAAATTGGTTCGGGGTGGACCAATTTTGGCAGGCCAAAGCAGGTCCCCCGTACCTAATTGGCCCGGGTTAAATTTTGTGTCATTTAATCACGTACACGAAAGTAGTCCTCTCCTCATAGGATGTGATGACATTACAATCACTCTAGGAAGTTTCTATTTATAGGAAGTCTATTCAATACATGCCAACTGCCCGTTTTCGACGGGACGTCCCGATTTTGCATTTTTCTGTTCAGCTAATTTTAGTTATCATGAATTGAACATCAACCCTTTTAAAAGCATTAAACGCTTGCTCCTGAAGACATCGCTGATAAGCATCTTCCTCATAATATCTGGATCCATTCCTCAGTTAATCATGATAGAGTGGTTAGTTGAGCCAATAATACTGTCCGTTTACTTTTGCATCTGGGTCAAGAGTAATCGAACATTCTACAAAACTCTGCAATGGAGGACTATGGAGTATAGAATCAGAGGAAGAAGCAATTGCATTGTCAGAAGATCAATCATCAACTGTCACCAATTTTTGATCTTCAGTAGTTGTGTTGGAGTCATATTCTCTTGTACTATACTTGGTCAATTCTTGATACAATACTTCCATTTGATCGAAGTTGGAATTTATGATGGGCCTTGCCTTTTTCAATACTCCTATCGGACTTCTTACAACAAGTTTGTCATTTCTACTCAACATCAAATCGGTTCATTTGAACTTGCTCGTGAATCTTTTGCGTTTGTTAATATGTTTCTGGGTTTAACAATATCCTTTCAATATCCTTACTATTAAAACTCGATTAATGTTTATATATATATATATATATATGTCACGAATTGATTGAAGAAACTGCCAGGCGCAGAAAGCTGATTTTTGGCATGTGGGAGTATTTTGGCTATGGCTCCAGTAAGTTCTGAGCTCAGAGCAAAATGTCGGCTCATCATGGAATTATGACGTCATTGTCACATTTTTAAGTTAAGCAACACAGTTATTCGAGCATAACTCAGCCATTATAGGAGATAGAAGGCTGAAATTTTGATAGAATGTGTATATTAATATAACTCACATATGATGCAACTATCATCAAAAAATGATGACACATCACTCTGTTATGACGTCATCATTACGCATCAAAAATTTTATAATTGACAAATTTGGTGATTTCTCGAGTGAATCGATTTTAAAACTAAGATGGACATATTTAGAGATGATATCTCCCTTATAATTAACCAATGACATCCCCAGGCGACCGAAGGGAGCCTCCGGCGGACACAAAGTGTCCGCCAGCCGCACAGCGGAAGCAAGCAAAGCGCGCTTGTAGTATTACTTGGTGTGGAGTATGTGCTGGTAAGTGTCTTTATTTGCGGGGTTATCATCTTGAGGCAACTAAAGTTTCGATTCTACAGAGTCCGCACCAGGTTTACACCTAGTCATAGCCTACTCTATATAACGCCTACCATCTAATGTACCGGGGGTGCGGTAGAGGACGGGAAATTAAATAAGACGCCCTAAGAACAATGAGTGCAATAACAGGGAGCAAAGAGATGTAGTCACAGAAAACATCACTGTTCACTTCACTGCTGTAGAGAATTGGATAGGACGAGTTAGTCACGCTAGTGTGGCAGTGAGACCATAGGCGATCGATCCCGAAAAAGTAGACAGAGTTAATGATGTGACTGAGTGCAACTCCAAGAGAAGACTATAGCCTACTCTAATAATGCCTCACAGCAGACTGAAAATCATGGACTAGGGATGAAGTAGTAGCCGAATGGATTAAAACACGATTAGCCTAAAATCGTTAACCATGCAGAATAGGCATTAAGAATGTATTACCAGCATATATAAACATGGTATCAAAGTACATATATCCGTTGTCAAAATTTCGATTAGTCATCATATCATTCCGCAACAGGTCATTGTAAGGACAATTTTAGCGATTTTCTAAGTTGTTTTAACCCTATTTCTAAATGGTATTAAGGTGTGAATTTTGTGTCGAACTAAGATTGGTACGAGTTGATTTGAAAAATTTAGAATTTTTCAATGGAATGTTATTACATTCCTGCGTTGCTATGGTAAATCATTTTCCTCAGTTTGGGCCATTTCGTGCAAACTGTAGTAACTAGATCTTCAAATTTGATCGTGTTTGATAGGCAATGGACTACTTCCTATTAGGTGATAATACAACTTGAACTTCTAAATTCAACGAGTTTTGAGTTATGGGTTGATTTCAAGAACGTGACCAAAACATTAAATTGTCGCATAACTCTATAGTCAGTGAATTTAGAAGTTTAAATTGTATTATTACCTAATAGGAAGTAGCCAATTGCCTATCAAATACGATCAAATTTAAAGACCTAGTTCTTACAGTTTGCAGGATATGGTTCAAACTGATCAAAAGGCTTTTACCATAGCAACCTAGGAATGTAACAACATTCCATTGAAAAAGTTTAAATTTTTCAAATCAACTCGTACTAATCTTAGTCATACACAAAAATTATACCTTAATAACATTTAGAAGTAGGCTTTAAACAGCTTAGAAAATTGGCAAAATAGTGCTTGAAATGACCTGTTGCGCAATGATATGATGACTAATCGTAATTTTGACAACGGGTATATGTACTTTGATGCCATGTTTATATATGCTAGTAATACATTCTTAATGCCTATCCTACATGGTTAACGATTTAGGCTAATCGTGTATTAATCCATTCGGCTATTACCGCATCCTTGGTTATTTTACTATGAGGCATTATTAGAGTAGGCTATGAGAAGACATTATCAACAGAATCTTCCTTCCAAACGTATCAATCAAAAAGGTGCAAAGGAATGCAGCGATCCATTGGGCACAAGTGGGGATGAGTGAAGCTATCTTGGCAGGAATAAAGCGACTGGTCTTTAGAATGGTAGCAGAATACGTCCCCACCATTGTAACACCTGTCAATTCGAGGAATGCAAAATGAAGCGCGACTTTGAAAATAGTCTTCAGATGGTTTGTCTCCTTAAATAATGCAACGAATCGCTGGTAGAAACTATCAGAAAAATTCTCTTCTATGACATGCTTAGTTGTTTTCAGGTCCCTTTTTTCTTGCTGTTGTGTTACAAACCAGTTCGGAGAATATGGTTGGAAGAAGAGCTAATCGGGTTTCAAATTCGAAATCTTCGCATCCGATTTAGTTATATTTCTAATCAATTCTTAATTCCCAATGTTTTCAAATTATCAATCACTGCCACCTTGTGCCATATGACTCATATGGCCCTTTTTATCACTATACATGGTGATTTACTACCTCTCGTGCCACAGGTTGATAATTTTACTCATTGGTTTGAGCAATTTATTAGAAATCTTGAACTATTACTAATTCGAATGTGAAGATTTCGAATTTTAAATCAGATTCTTGATAGCTTTAGAGTTTGAATACTTTTTCCTTCATGAAAAGAACTAATTTACTACTATTTGAATGGGGAATAATATAGTGTACAAATTCTTTTTGTCCGGTTAGTGTATGAACACTACCAGTACCAGACTATACTCACTTGGTATCGCGGTGCATTTTTAGGATGTCTGGATGAAGATTGCATGATAAAAGTGGAGACAAACTGGGGTATCTTTTGATATTTTTTTACATGCTGCAATAATTGATGAAAAATTTTTACCTGATCATGAAAATATTCCATAGAAAGTTGTTGTGATGCCTAATAAACATTTCGCCACAAGGGACCTAATCTCTATCTCTTTTCGTTTTCAAGTTAATCCACTATTATCTCATACTC
Organism: Aphrocallistes beatrix; assembly: GCA_963281255.1. Classification (NCBI taxonomy): domain Eukaryota; kingdom Metazoa; phylum Porifera; class Hexactinellida; order Sceptrulophora; family Aphrocallistidae; genus Aphrocallistes; species Aphrocallistes beatrix. The sequence goes on from OY725488.1 coordinate 10,862,368, forward strand.
GAGGTGTCAGTATTACGAAATGTGAGGAAACTTTTTGGGTAACATAGAAAAGCATAATTATGCAAATTCGACATATAAGACTTTTTGAGCCATCGTCACCTGATCGCATATACATATATATACGTTAATAGGTGTTAAGATAAATAATGAACATTTAGCTGTTGAAAGTTTTCAAAAAATCACTTTTCATTATGAAGTTATTTAGTCTTGAACATTTGTATAGTTTTATTCTTATATGGATATGAATAATCATATCAATCTTGCTCAGTAATAATTATTGTGTAATACTTGTATAATTCTATTCCATATTGATATTTGCAAGTTTAAACTCGTTATTATTGGTTGTAAACTCGGAATCAATTGAAGAATTAATATTTCGAGAATAAAATGTTAGCTGTTTCATAGTCTCACATTGGCTTCTTGTAATTAGTGTTAAACTTGAAACAATAGAATTTGGTTTGCATTGATAGTGTCAAGTGATGACTTTTAAAATAAATATTGTAAAACAATGCTACGTCGTAGAAAAAATCTGCAACTGCAGAAGGTGTAAAAATTGTCTTATCAAGGTTCGATCGATCGGTGTTAGTCTATCAGTTTTATTCTTCCTCTTTTTTAGCGGATTCCAGATTTTGCTGTTCCCATACCTCGTAACATTGCTCGGAGCTTTCATTGTGCACCTGATCTTTCTGTTGATTAAAATCTTGAGTGTTGATATTCATTCCAGAAACGAAGAACAAAAGTTTGAAAGAGATTGAAGTTTTGTTTGAGGGACAAACATTCTATCTACCCTTAAGCGTTCCAATCTTTGCGTAAAGAACTACATCTATGTCGTAACTAAAGACTAGTCTCAAGACACCTTAAACATTTGTTTGTTTATTACTCTTTTAGAAAGATATTTTTTTACACTTTTGTGTGAGATGTATAGTGAGAATATGATGGATTAGTTAATAGAATAACTTGTTGTTGTTTTTCTCATTTACCTTTTGTGAATTTATAATTGTATCTTTTTTGTATAAAATAAAGTTGGAAAAGGTTAATATCTGCAATATTTTTAATAATTAGTTATTTTCAAAGATCTGTTAAATCTTCACTATTACATAGCATTTTGGGATTTATTCTTTTGAACCTATTCAATATGGCAATCTTATATTCATAATTGTTCGAGAGTGATCACATCTCAAACCTGTTTCACTCCCAATTCTTTCTGATCAATCCATGAAAACCTATTTGTGTTAAAATTTAAAAAAATTTTAACAACATGATCACTATAGACTTAGAAATATGTTGGGAGAGCCCGAGCTGAATTTGGGAATAGCTGAGCCGACGAAGATAATTTTATAACAAACTTTTGATTACCTCTAGTTTTTGAATTTGCATTATTTGTAAAAATAATAGTCCGCTGTAGCCTCAACTCAAGACTCCAAGAAATGTTGGCGAGCATCTTAATATGAATTAATTCACCTTACTTCATGTCTTTTGTAGGGAATTTCTCTATGACTGAATAAATGTGGTCACTTTTGGTCAAAGACTACAGTTATAAATCCTTATCATAGAGACAAAAATATAACCAAACAAGTAGACAATTGTATTTCTCAGGTCAATCATCTGATTTAAATGAACAATTATCCTATTTGATCAACCAATTATTAATAATGCATAATGAACATTGAAGTTCAGTATCTTATCATTCTTAAACTGGTGTCAGATAATTTTCTACTATAGTCCGAGATTTGATGTGATAGCGTTATTTTTTCACTCTACCGTTGAAAATTATAAGATGAAAACCTATCTACGAAAAAGGTACACAGGAATGCAGTGATCCATTGGACGCAAGTGGGGATGAGTGAGGCTATTTTGGCAGGAATTAAGCGACTGGTCTTTAGAATGGTAGCGGAATACGTCCCCACCACTGTAATACCTGTCAATTCGAGGAATGCAAAAAGAAGCGCGACTTTGAAAATAGTCTTCAGATAGTTTGTCTCTTTAAATAATGTAACGAATCGCTGGCAGAAAGTATCCGAGAAATTCTCTTCTACGACATGCTTAATCTCATCAAATTCTGCTCTGGAATCATGAGAAGGACCTCTCAGATATTGGAGAGTTTTCAGGGCTCTTTTTTCTTGTTTTTGTGTCACTAACCAGTTCGGAGAATATGGTTGGAAGAAGAGCAGCAATACCTGAATGAAAAGAACAAATATGCATACCACTGCCAACCATCTGAATGTTAAGAATATGCCTAAAAGGTGACTTGATAGAGTACCGAGAAGGAACATGTGGGTGAAAAAGCTCCCATAGAATCCCTTCCGGCTAGTGGGAGACAGATCTGCTACGTACACAGAGATTAGGCAACTAATAGCACCGTTTGCAATACCATTCAGACTTCTACCCAAAAGCATAATGATCCAGTTATACCCGAATGCAATCAACATCCAGCCTAGAGCATTAGGAATTGTGAAGATGATGAGGAGTGCCTTTTTGCCAAATGGTTCGACAAGAAAATACACAAGAATGGCTCCGAATATCGCAGTGAAGTACTGGAGTGAACCAAAAATGGGATAAGTGATGCTATCAAGAATTCCTAGATTCTTAATGTCATCCTCAATTGGAGATGGATACCCGAGACTATAGCCGAAGCAAAACGATCCAAGATTTGCCGCTACCGTGATTGTAAGGACTGGAATTACTCTTGGTCGAAATTTAATTTCAGCTTTTCTCTTAGAGTCCAACATTTTCATTTCTTTTTCCAATTGTTAATTGCTTTCTCATTTCTATATTTATACTATGTGCTACACCGTAGCCTAGATATTGATAGTGAGAACTGAACAGTGGCAGCTCTAGATATACCAGTATTAATTTAGGGCAACTTAACTTTGACTGTCATATAATGAGAAAACTAGCGTTAATGCATGGGTGTAGCCAGGATTTTCTGAGCGAGTGAAGCGAACAAATAAGGGCTCCCGATGAAGCTTTCAAATCTTAGACGCTGAAATTTCCATCCACAGCTATTCAAACCTTCTATTGTGCAATAATTTTGATCTACAGGAGCACTCGGTTAGTACGTACTCGGGATACAACGTACTTCGGCTAAGTACGTACTCATTTCTCTGAACCAAAATTCATTTATTATATATAGATTCATATGTAATATCAACTCGGTTAGTACGTACTTACGGATAGTATGTACTTTTTTCTGCTTCCCTGAGAGGTACATACTAACCGAGTTGTACTGTAATTATCTTATTATTCATTTATTTTGATGCATAAAATTAGAAAGGCATGAACTAAGATAAAAAGTCTTCTACAGAGTGCCTGAAATGTATGCAACCAAATTTTATTGATTATTATATTTCGATAAATGGATCTAGCATCCAATTCCTCTTTTTATTTAGAAATAATGAAGATTATCTTAATTAGTTTGCACTCCAATGGCCTGTATTCCTCAATTTATTTTCTATGGTGGATCAGCTATTTTTCGTGTTTTGAATTATTTTTAGTTAAAAAATCACAGTTCCCAAGTACATTTTATAACCATGTGAATAAAAGGGCATGCCTAATTTCCGGTACGGGACGGGACCATCAGGTACCTAATCTCCGGGACGGGACAGAAAAGGTACATAATTTCCGGGACGGGACGAGTTAAGATGCCTAATTTCCAGGACGGGATCCCGTCCCATCCCGTCCCGGAATTAGGCATGCCCGAATAAAATGAACTTGTAATAAATTATTTGAGTAATCAAGATAAAAAGTTACCTTTAAACTTTTTGGAATCCCAATTTTGGAGTCGGTAGTCATATAAATTTTAGAAGAAAAGTATTCTGAGTAATGCCTGGAGCCCATTTCTATGTTTGGAAGGTGCTAGCATAGCAATCTATGCATAAGGCACTGCTGCGTTCAAATGGACTTAGACCAAGGATGAGTTAGTATAGTTATGGGATTTCACAGCATAAACCAAAATATTTCTCGTAGGTACGATTGACCTTAAAAATGTATCACTAGCATATCTAAATTACATATCAGAGTGTATAGGCGTAGCGTCAGTAGGGCAAGGTGGGACACTTGCCCCACCACTTTTTATTAGGAATGGGATGTATATTCAACATCCTCGGTTCCGGATGTGAAGACGGAGCTGAAAATCAGGCGGAGCTCCATGGATGCCAATGCAGATGCGGAGCTCCTCCCATTCCAACTTTAAAATTTAAGTACTATTGACGACAATCAAAATGCTTCTTTATTTTTAACCTTGCTTCAGAGTCCAAAATTTAAAATAATTTGATTGCTAAATCTTAAACTAAACATACGTACATTCAGGGTCCCTTATTATGAACCCGCTTAATATGAACATTCGTTTATTATGAACTAATCTCCTGGCCCTAATTTCATTTTTAGATAAAATTTGTATTGATTCAAGTTCGCTTGATATGAAGTATCTCTATTATGAAAGATTTTTTGATCCCCTGGTTGGTCACGACTGTAATTGCATCTAAGAATGGAGTTTGCACACTGAAATAACTGCCAATGGCATAGGGCTAGGGCTTACAATCCCGCGATCCCGGTGTGTTTTTTCTCCGGGATTTGTTTCCCAATCCCGTTCTACCGGGATTTGTTTCTCAATCCCGGGATCCCGAGATTTTATTATTAGTTTAATTTTCTTCTGGATAACTATTTCGTTTTTAATAGCAATATCATACTGCTTCATGGTAACAAAAGATTATTTACTTTTGTAGCTTGCCAATAAATTATTTACAACTTCCATATGGATTCAGTGCTATACAATAACAGGATTAAATTAATAATAATGATTCTGGGTAGATTATAAATAGGTTTCCCTAATACTATATAAGATACTTTTTTCGTAATAGACTCTCTAAATGGCAGATGCAATACCCCCCCCCCGTATTTAAAGTTTTTGATGGCGTCATGAATTAAACACAGCGGAGCAAACGGTAAGAGAGAGTATTATTAGAGAAGGTACCGAATGCTATTGACAGTACGGTACCACATACTTCAGTTGAATCGGAGAGAATCTTCTCATCTTGTGTGTATCTCTGTAGTAGGTTCAGGATCAGTCTGAGTGACAGAACTCTAAATACTCTCTATTTCATTAGGAATAATAAGAAATAACTGCTTTGTTTGCTGCAATAGTTAATTAAATTGATACTTTCATATACCAGCGTCAATTGTTGTTCAATTCTTCATTATATTATATTCCTACCTTGATTCCTACATTAATTTTTACCTACGACTTTGATAGTCATCAGCTGGAGCGTAAGGTGAGTGTTTTCCACACATACATAAAACTAATATTATTCAAGACACCTCAAGAGTTCCCGAACTGGCTCAGCTATTTGTGGTTAAGAGCCTGACCCCTAGTATGGAAACTGATCCAAATAGCTAAGCATACCTGTTTCCACAGCATCTCCAGAGCGAACATTTTCTGCATTGAGGAGATTAAAAACTTACCTTCGAAGTACAATGGGGGGACAGCGATTGAGTGGATTGGCTCTGATGAACATTGAGGCTTAGGTAGTAGAAAGTTTGGAATCAAAACTTGACTTGATTGTGGACAAGTTTGCTTCTTCAAGTCAGCGGCGCTCTGATTTTTACTGATATTGGTTCAGTTTTATCATATACTATTACATTAATTTATGTAGAAGTGTGAATGATAGTTTCCCAATAGATATATTTGAGCTCCTGCGGTTCGCGCGTGAGGGGGAACTTCCCCTAGTATTTGCTCTGCCACTAACTTGGCCCTAGCTACGCCTATGAGTTACAAGTATACCTTAAATTACAGTAGAACCTCGTTATTGATCAAATGGATAATTAAAATGGTCATGTTAGAGAAATAGATGTTATGCAAACAATCAAGAATCAAATAAACGAAAATTGCACTAAATATATTGTGAATCAGAATTGGAATAAAAGAAATACGTTTAATAAAAAAAGTAGTCCTGACAAGAATTCTTGACTTTTTGACTTTGTGACATTTTATATTTGTGTAGTTAAACTAATTTAGGTCATAATTAAGACTTAGTATTATAAAAAGTTTAGTGAATACATTCCTCTAGGTATTTTACTTGTGAGTATATTTAACCAAATCTATTTTTGAGATATTGCTTGAAATGTTTCTTGCTGTACATCTACGTCGTTAATGAAGACTAGTCCTTAAGACACCAGATAATCATTACCCTTTACTACTAGAGAAGATTAATTACTATAACAGTTCGTGGTTATGTTCGAGATGTATTCCTGGAAATTGCATGTATTGTTACAATAAGTTAGAATGTAGTTGTGCATGGATATTTGAAATATTGCGAGGATCGACAGGCGTGAAGGTCGTGGTAATCAGGTTTTTTAGGGTGGTGTTTTTACCTGGATATTCGATTGGATCAAATTACACCAAATTTGGATCATATATTACTTATATGGTGGAGATTTGAACATGGGTCCAAATTCTGAAAATTTTTCCCATCTCTCACAAACCTTCTCACAAACCTAATTCAATGAACAAATACAAATTAGAATCTGTGATTGTTTGTGATTGCAGTTAAATAACTTTCCTAACTTTAAGAAGTTATTGAAATGTACAAGATTTTCTCCATTTTTGTAAATGTCGGGGCCTAATTTCAAATCTTACTTAGGGCTAACTATTTCTAGAAGAGAATTCCTAAATTATACTGCGATACATCTTGCTAAGATGCATTGCCTATTGCCATTTAATGGGAATTTGGATTCCCTACACAGCATCCCACTTATCTTCACAGATCACCTAATATATCCAGGCACTATTATTCACAAAGACATCTAAAGCGTTGGCAGAGCAGTTATTAGTATCAGTTCACCCATATCAGATATTAGTATAATATTTGAATTAGAGGGATGGGGAACTATATTGTACCGTACATTGGATGATATCCTAAGTGTACTCTCTAATTAATGTTCCGAAACCTATATCACTAGGTGCGTTTACAAATGAAGTGTAGTGTAGGAAATTAGTGAGATACTGAAAGGGTATTTTGCTAAAGATAATCCCGAGGGGTTTACTAAGGTTAAATATTTCATCCTCTACTCTTGATCCATTATTAAATTAGATAAGATACAATTCTGAACTTTGCTGGAGTAAGCATATCAAATTATTCATTATGTTTCAGTAATTGATCTAAATGTTAGTTACAGTTTTGGTATACACTCATGCATAATAGAAGGATTAACTATGAAATCATTTGTGCATCCTGCGGTAGAGGATATTATGGATCAATTTACACAGAAAATTAAATGCACCAAGGGACTTATCTTAAGTTAGATATTCCTTCAATATTAATATTTTAATTACGGATTGAAGCCATACATTATAAAAATTTGGGATTCTCTCGAAGTTAGCATTTTAGAATTCTGTGAGGTAATTGATTGAAGGATAATTTGTACATGAAACATGGCTCATGCGTAAAGATCTAAGCATGTTGTCATATTTTTCTTTGGGAAGTCCCTTAATAAATGTATATAAATAATATAGTGTTCCGTTCTAGAGTTAATAATTTCGATTTATATCATTGTTAAAAATGATTAGTCGCGAAGTACTACGTTTCATGAATTCTATCGAAATACTAGGATTATGTCCGGTCATCATACTTTCATTGCTAATATCGGTTATCTGGGATATTTATTTCGCTAAGAGGATATTATATTTCGTGAGGATATATCGAGAATGCATGATAAAGGCTAAAACTGATCCATTCGGAAATTTTGCGGAAGCAGCACGCAATTACAAAGTGGAAATAGTTACACACGTTTTTCTGCTGATTATGAACATCACTGAATTCACTACAATTGGAGTGTACTTAGGAGGATCGAATGCCAACTTACTGATTTTTCATTCAAATCATACTGATCTTAAAAATGCTACAATTCATGATTGCAAAGAAGAACTTCAGCTTCGAATGCTTGATTTTGAAATACTCATTGCGAATCCTTTTTTTCTAATTCTATACACAATTGCACAAGTAAGCTTACTATTCTCCATTGCGCTTGGAATTTGTCTCGTGAAGTATCTTCACATTAGTTATCATGAATTGAACATTAATCCTTTTAAAATCATCAAACGCTTTCTCCTGATCACATCACTAATAGGAATTTTCCTCATAATATCTGGATCCATTCTTAAGTTAATGATCATGAACTGGTTAGTTGAGCCGATAATACTGTTCACTTACTTTTGCATCTGGGTCAAAAGTAATCGAACATTTTACAAAACTCTGCAATGGAGGACAATGGAGTATAGAATCAGAGGAAGAAGCAATTGCATTGTCAGAAGATCTGTCATCAGCTGTCACCAATTTTTGATCATCAATAGTTGCTTTGGAGTAATACTCGCTTGTACTATACTCATTCAATTCTTAACGCAATACTCCCTCTTAATTGCGATTGCATTCTTTGATGGGCCATGTCTCTTCCAATACTTATATGGGACTTCTTACCACAAACCTCTCCTTAATACTCAAAATCAAATCAGTTCACTTGAACTCGCTCGTGAATATTTTGCCTTTATTTTGTTGTTCCTGATCTTAACAATATCAGTATTACTTGCTGTGGAGTATGTATTGGTAAGTGCCTTCATTTGCGGGGCTATCTCATCTTGAAGCAACTAAAGTTTCGATTATACAAAGTCCGCACCAGGTTTACACCTAGTCTTGATGAGCCACTACTCTTCGCTCATACAGATTGAACAGAAAATATTATATACTACTACATATATGTATTATCTTCCTCAGTGTTCAATATTGTGTTATATTTAGTGCCCACACAAATAACTACATTTTTGTTACTTAAAGATACTTTTTCGTATATTAATTATGATGTTTTATGTATTAGTAGTATATCTTGGAATAGTTAAAACATATTAAACTAGCATTGTGTTAATATATAGTGGCTTCATAAGCGTAGACTCCAACAGGGTTAGTAGGACCATAACCCAAACAATAATTTCGAAGGCTATTATTTTCTATTGTCCATAATAGGATTTGTCAAAATAGCTATACCAATCCTGATTCCAGAGTCTACACTTCTAGGTTAAAGCCTTTTTTTGGATGAAATTTATTGTTAGCAATTATACTTGGCATCATTTGGACAAATACTTGTTTTTTCAAGATCATAGATATGCGTTACCAGCATATGCTACGTACACTTAGTTTGAACAAATAATTTTACAGCAATGAAGTAAAATATTAGTAAACCTATTAATACAAAAGTTTTATTTTATCCTTTAATTAATGTGAATTGACAGTGGCAGCAGTTAGCTAATTAACTGAATCTGGCTATGCATAGGCAAAAAATATATTATTAAGCATGCGAAGTTACCTATAATCTGACAAATAACACAATTTATAATTTGCAACCGTTTACAGTTTTGGAAATAGCCACCAAGATACATTACTTAGCAACGCAAACATTCGAATTTCTAAATGTCTAAGGTGAAATTTCTTAAAAGGAGAACGTTATTGATGCAACATGAGCTCTGCAAAAAATGGAAAATTATTTTTCACACATTTTCTATACAATATAAATGACTTCACTTCAGAGCATTATAGGAGCGCGCTCCTATTTTGGAGAGCGGAGACTGAAGCGCGCTCCTTTTGGAACACAGGAGCAGAAAACGGAGCGGCGTTCTTACTTTTGAGGAGTGAGCTCACTGGAGCGCACTCCTTTTAATGAAGTTTATTTTAACAATTTCCCTAGATATCTAACAATTTTTCTCAATATTTCTTACTGAAATTCAATTTAGGTAATGAATTTTGAAAAATATGCTTGAAACTAGCTTTCAACTATCGAACTTTTGTTTATAAGGATGTGTAGATCCCAAATATAATATTATCGATCCTATACTGATAATCTTCTTTTTGTTTGCAAGAGATTCATAAAACCAAATTTGAAATGAATTAGTGGAAGTGATCAATATTTGGCACTCGTAGGGACGCACCCATGGGGATTCTGTCGACATAAAGTGTCCGCTAACCGTGCTAGGCAAATGCACAAAATGAGCTTTTATATATTATGCTATTGCGATACGAGATTAAATCAGTTTTACAAATAATCCCATTTTATCATCTCTATCAAAATACGTAGCATTCCAGCATAAACATATCCTTTGAAATCATTGAACTATTACAGTATATCTATGTTATATTGAGATGATAAGAAGGGATTGTGTGCGATCGAATTCCTAAGACACAACTCTTAATTGAGATTGAATGGATTTAGACGAAGGGATTGTATTACTAGGGATGTATTTGAAGTAATCAATTTCTTCTTCTTTCACTATTAATCTTTTTGCTAACGAATTGATTATTACTGAAATAAATATTTTTCAAGGTAGCTATTAAATCATCCTATTTGCAAGTAGTTTTAACGCTCAATTTAAAATTAAAACAGCATTCATGTATGATGATTTAAGATTGGAGTCATACTTTTCTCTGGCAAACTCTGAAGAGGCATATATAAATAGTCCAATATTTGATCCAAAGATGAATAATTTCTAGTTATACTACAGTAATATATCATTGAAAATGTTTAGTCACGTATCAACGTATAGTGAAATACTTCTTTACACTTATAATACTGCCAGTATTCATAGCTGCTACCTGGGACATAAATTTTGTGAAGAGAATTGTTCATTTTGTGAGAATATATCGGAAATGTAGGATTAATGCTAAGACTGATCCATTCGGAAATTTTGCGGAAGCAGCACGAAATTACAAAGTGGAGATAGTTACACACGTATTTTTGCTAATTATCAATATCACTGAATTTATTACTTTGATAATGTACATGGGCGGATTAACTGTTAATTACCGGAATTCTTTTTCAAATTCCACTTATTTCATAAATGGTGAAGATTATGAAGCACTTCAGTTTCCATCGTTTGAATTCAAATTAACCTTTGCAAATCCATTTTTTCGCATCATAGTATCAACTGCACAAGTAAGTTTACTATTTTCCATTGCGTTTGGAATTTGTCTCGTGAAGTATCTTCACATTAGTTATCATGAATTGAGCATTAACCCTTTTAAAATCATCAAACGTTTTCTCCTGATCACATCACTGTTAAGCATCTCCCTAATAATATCTGGATCCATTCCTCAGTTAATCATGATAGAGTGTTTAGTTGAGCCGATAATACTGTTCGTTTACTTTTGCATTTGGGTTAAATGTAATCGAACATTTTACGGAACTCTCCAATGGAGACGTATGGAGTTTAAGATCAGAGGAAGAAGCAACTGGATTGTCAGAAGATCTGTCATTAACTGTCAACAATTCGGGATTATTATGAGCTGTATTGGTTTCATACTCGCTTGTATAATACTTGCTCAATTTCTAACACAAAAACTCTTTCTTAACCTCGATAGCTCTCTACGATGGGCCTTGTCTTTTCCAATACTTTTATGGAACATCTAACACAAGCCTGTGCTTGCTACTCAGAAACAGATCGCTGCACTTGAACTCTCTGATAAAGTTTTCTCTGGCATTATCAAATCCCTGATCGTAATAGCGATGGTGTTACTAACGATAGAGTATGTTTTGGCAAGCGTATTGATTTTCGGGACTATTATTTTGAAGTCACTAAAGTTTCGAATTTACAAAATTCGCACCAGATTTACACCCAAACTTAACGAGCCTTTACTCATCAATCCTGCAAATTAGCAAAATTGCTATGCAGTACTACTACATATACGTATGTATTTTCTTCAGTGTTTAGATAGATCTCTTTTGAACCCCCAATTTTAGATACTTTTTATTTTGTGCATACGGTATTTATAATTGTTCCATTATTTGTTATTACTTGAATCATTGCTTTCTAAATATGCAAGGCCATTTCACTGATTTTAGCCAGGGATAGGATGAAGATAGCGATAATCAATACTAATGTAAATATCGAAAATGTCCATTATAAGTCTAAATAATATATTAACAACACATATAAACATGATATCAAAATATTTTCGGTTAATAAGGTTTTCCGCTTAATCGGGGCAAAATGTCCTTTGATCGATGCGGCCCTATTAAGCGGTGTCGACCCCACTTTTTAGTTATGCCTATTTTATTGACTATGTTAGTAGATGTAAGTACTCGTATCCATTACTAATTTCCATTTATCTTGTACAAGCACTGCCCCTGAACTCATGAACCATCTTACTAGTACGACTATGTCTCGTGGATACAATATACTGGAATTATTACGTAATAAATACTAAATTGAATTTAAAGGTGGAGATTGAATGTATGACACCAAGGGACTTATTTTGAGATGATATTTTGTCATAATTTAATGCTAACCTATTTTCTTGAAATTGGATTCTTTGAGGGAAAATACAGAATGTTAGCATTTTAAATGATCCCAAAGTTCATTGTAGTAATCTGATGAACACGTAATATATTGGATTAACTAAATTGTGCAATCACAAATGCAAACGTGTATAGGGTATATACTGAATTCTAGCAAAGATCCATAGCACCACGGGACTTATTTCAAGTTTGTACTTTCATCTTACTTCATTGTGATCATTTGGTTGCAAATTGATGCTTAAAACTTAATGAAGTATGATCTAAACGAGATTCTTTTCTTCGGATAGTCCCTAAAATACACATATATACACTATTCGATGCAAATTCAATAATTTTAAGTTGTACTCATCAATTGTTATAAATGATTAATAATGATCTATTCCAAGTTAGAAATATCCAAGAATGGGTACTCTTTCCAGTTATAACACTTTCAGTGTTTATATCAGTTATCTGGGACACTTATTTCATAAAGAAAATAGTTCATTTCGTGAGAATTTATCAAGAATGTATGGAAAGAGCTAAGACTGATCCATTCGGAAATTTCGCAGAAGCAGCACGCAACTACAAAGTAGAGGTAATTACAAACGCATTTTTGCTGATAATGAACATAACTGAATTCACTACAATTGTAATGTACGGAGTAGGTTCGGTGCCTACTAATAGCATGAACTTTAATTCAAACTACAATGAGTCTATAAATGGTACAGTTCACGATTGTAGCAAAGAATATTTTCACACGCTTGATTTGGAATTGGCCTTTGAGAATCCTTTTTTTTCCATCCTAATATCATTTGGAAAAGCGGGACTACTATTCTCCATCGCGCTTGGAATTTGTCTCGTGAAGTATCTTCACATTAGCTATCATGAATTGAACTTTGACTCTTTTAAAATCATTAAACGTTTTCTCCTGATCACATCACTGATAGGCATCTTCCTCATAATATCTGGATCCATTCCTCAGTTAATGATAATAGAGTGTTTAGTCGAGCCAATAATACTGTTCGTTTACTTCTGCATTTGGGTCAAAAGTAATCGAACATTCTACAAAACTCTACAATGGAGGACGATGGAGTATAGAATCAGAGGAAGAAGCAATTGCATTGTCAGAAGATCAATCATCAACTGTCACCAATTCTTAATTATTTCTAGTTGCATTGGGGTAGCACTCGCTTGTATTTTAATCACTCAATTCCTAACGCAATACTTCTTTTTAATCGCGACAGCTATTTACGATGGGCCTTGTCTCTTCCAACACCTATTTGGGACTTCTTACTACAATCCTGTACTAACTACTCAAAATCAAATCGGTTCACTTCAACTCTCCAGTGATGTTTTCTCACTTATTAATAGGGGTTTGCTCATAATTGTATCAGCATTATTCGCTGTAGAGTATGTGTTGGCAAGTACCTTCATTTTCGGAGTTGTCATCTTAAAACAACTAAAGTTTCGAATTTACAAACGCCGTACCAGGTTTACACCTAGTCTTAACGATCCGCTACTCTTCGATCATGCAAATTGAGCAGAAAGTATTAAATTCCCCTACAATACTATATAACTATCCTTACTAATGTAGACATCAGAAACAATACATATCATGCACATTTAGAGATATTATATAATATATATTTTTGTAATTTTCCTTTGCTACTAGTTGAGTTTTAGGACCTGTAATCTGTATTTTTGTTATTATTAAAACTTTTGAAAATTGATATAATTGTACTATAATATGGAGTTTTACGGATAGGCTCTGATTTTGATTTCAAATTTTCAACAGAGACTGCAAGAGTGTAAGAATTTCCAAATAGTAAAATCCATGGTGGTAGTAATGTATTCCATTCTAATATTTTTGATTTAGATTTAGCTATTGTAAATCCAATATTTTCCATCATAATATCAGTTGCGCACGTCGGAATGATTTTCTTTATCTGTCTTGGAATCTGTCTCGTAAAGTATCTTCATTTCATATCATCAAATCAATATCAACCCTTTCAAATTCATCAAGCATTTCCTCACAATAACATTGTTGATAGGAATTTTCTTTGTAATAACTGGATCTATTCCTCAGTTAATGATCATTGAAAAGTTGATTGAGCCTGTGACATTGTCCGTCTATTTTTATATTTGGATAAAGAGTAACATAACATTCTACAAAATTCTACGATGGAGAAGTATGGAGTTTAGAATCAGAGGCAGAAGCAACTGGACTGTTAGAAGATCTGTCATTAGCTACCAACAGTTTATGATAATCATGAGTTGCGTAGGAATTATCTATGGATGTTTTTTGGTAGCTGAATTTCTGTTACAATACTTTTTCCTAATTGTGACAGCTCTTTATGATGGTCCCTGTTTATTCAACTATTTATACGGGACTGCCTACTTCAAGCCTCTACTGACTACACAGAAACAGATTGATGCCTGAACATCAGTCATAAGATTCTCACATATATCTTAACATTCTTGATACTAGCAGCATCAGTGTTGCTAGGCGCGGAATATATCTTGGCGTACCAGGTTCACACCTAGCCTTAATGAGCCACTGCTCTTCACTCAAGCAGATTGAACCATACAGGAAATGTGGAAATATAGCTACAAAAATACATGATTGTATATCAATGCGCTTTTCCTGATTATTTCGTATTTTCTTGTCAACAGCTCAATCAGTTAGATTACATTCTAAACAGCCATAGTTAGGATTTGATATAAAGACCTAATACTAATTATTCTTTTTAAATTCTTGGGTTTACTACTTATGTCTCACATTTAAAATATGCAATAATTATTATGTGTATAATCTAAAATAACTTGTCGTGGAGATTGGAAGAATTCCTATCAAATAAATGATCTCAAGTGGTTTATATAAAGTTAACTATTTCATTATCCTTCAATGTTAACTTATTAGTGATAAATATTGAGATGAGAGGAATTTTGAATTTGCGTGGAGATAGCAAAATTTATCATTCTTATCTGTGATCAAAATATTTGTCCGATCGCTTAGCTTTTTACAGCATAAACTCGTCTAGTTGATGGTAGATGAAATGCATAATATCAGGTTTCAATTTCACATTGGGACACTTGTGATTATTAGCTCAATAGGAATGTGGAAAATACAGGACGACTGCCATAAACAGGACAAATCCCCAAATAAATTGCAAATAAATAATTTTCAAAATGCATTTCCTACTTTGTACAGCGCCAAGTAGGAATACAATCAACTCCACTCAACCAGGATAAGTTTCCAGGAACGGGAATCGTTCTCATGCATAGTAACTAATGCGAAATTTATGTTAATTGGGAACTTCGCTTAATCGGGGAAAAATATCCGGGACCAAAGTGTCCCGATTAAGCGGAACAACCTGTGTTTCAATAACATAAATTACTCCAACTCGGTCTTTAGATTCTTATTTGGCGCAAAACAATGCATATTCTTACTATTGTATCATTATGCATGAAAACTGAAAGATATCAAATTGAGCTAATCGGTAATTAAACATCGAAAGAATAGTACATCACACAAGTTTTTAGCAACTACAGCTTATATTGGATATAGTGATAGTACGGGGACAGGAAATGTTTTGTCAAATTATCACTATATCCAATATATATTCAATAAAATTGGAATGGAATGTCATCGACTGGGGCACCTCAAACCCAATAAAATTATCACTATATCCTATATATCACTATATCCACTATCTACTGTATCACATTACTATAAATTTGGAACAAAATAATCTATCCGGGAATTAAAAAGTATAATTTCCAATGCTAATCCCAATGAAGTAATAGGGTGTAGCTTTTCACAAAACAGCATAATGTGATTGGGTCTCAAAAGTAGTCAATTACAAATTTATGATTTACTACATAATAATTGACAAAGGTTAGTACATCAGCATTGCTCGTATGCTTACTGCGGGAATTAAAGCAATTCATCTATTCTAGTTGAAAGGTATATAAACAACTGTGGACCGTTTGAATTAAGATAAATCAATTTAGTAAAGTCATTTTGATAAAGATGAGCATTGTGGACACTATTAGTCGTGATATAGATTACTTTTTTTTCTTCTATTCATTCTTGTTTGCTGGGTTGACAATACTTTGGAATGTCTACTTTGTGAAGAAGATTCTGTACTTCGTTAATTTGTACAGAAAGTCCATAGATTCAGCTAGGAATGACATACTCAATAACTACACAGAACTAGCACTACACTACAAAGTTGGAATCGTTAAGTATGCATTCCTCTTAGCAATAAATATCACCGAAATCAGTTCAGCCATAATATTTCTACTCGGAGTAGGAATGACTGTTGTAAATTCAACCAATGCCACAATTAGCAATTGTTATAGTGAGATATATAACATTGATTTGTATGTCATTACTGGAACTCCAATGGAAGCAGTTTTCAGCAGTATTGGACATGCGGGATTTTTAATGTCATTAGCACTTGTGACATGCCTAATGGAATATCTTGATGCAGCATATCATAACATTAATAATCAGTCTCTGAAGTCCACTAAAATCATCCTTTTAATCTCGTGTGTAATTGGAGTTCTACTGATTATCACAGGCTCTATCCACCAATCATATATCCTTGAAAGGCTCATCTATCCTATTGTATTGCTGGTATATTTTAGTTTTTGGGTCCGACAAACTCGTATATTTTATAAAACACTGGAGTGGCAGTCCATAGAGTATCGAGTTAGAGGAAGGAGCAGTCAGATAGTAGAGAGAGCAGTCAAAAGCAGTCACCATTTTGCTATCATAATGTGTCTGATGGGAATTGGGGTACTTAGCATAACTTTAGCTCAACTCATCAATGATTATTTTTTCATATTCACTATATTTGCTTACTGTCCAAACCTTGTCACACAACTCTATGGAACTCCTGACTACGAACCTCTGTTTACTACAACACCACAAATGAACGCTTTTATACTTTCCGGTGAGATTACTTTAGGAATTCAGACAACCCTATATCTGATTGCTTTCCTAGCCATTACTTCTCAATACGTGTTAGCTACATTTGTATTCTTCCTTGGAATGTTTGTAAAGAAAATCAAATATCGTTTCGGAAGAGTTCGCACGAGGTTCACTCCTAGCCTTACTGACCCACTTCTCATCTCTTAATTAAGTCTGTTTCAATATAGTGCGAAGTATTCCATGTTAATTTCTGTTTTTTAATCTGTAATTTCTATAATTAAATGAGTGACATGTAATTAATTCATTGATAAACATTTTGAAAGCAAACTAAATACTATGAAAGAATCGAAAGATCATGAGCGATGGCGCAGAACCAGCTCATAATATCTGAATCTATCCCCCAGTTAATGATTATAGAGCGGTCAATTGATCCAATAATACTGTTTCTCTACTTTTGAATTTGGGTTAAGAGTAATTGAACATTTCACAGAACTCTACAACTAAATAGTATGGAGAGTAAAGAATCAGTGAAAGAAGCTGTGAGACTACCAGAAGATACGTCGTTAACTGTGGCCAGTTTTTGAATCGTTATTAGTTATACGTTTGGAGTCATTCATGCTTGCACCATACTTGATCAACTTGTAAGATGGGTGATCAAGTATTATTAATGACAAGAGCGCTTCACGCACTTGTGTAGCGCGGCTAGTGAATTTGTGTTCGCAGAGTCGCCTTGCGGGCGCCTAGAAATGTAGTTCAGAAGTCCGTACGGGTGTCAAATATTCAAAAATTGATACTTTCACTAATCCATCCTAAATTTGCTTATCCTTAGTAGTAAAACTCGATTAATATTTATTTGTATGTATATCTGTAACGAATTGATTGAAGAAACCACCAGGCACAGAAAGTTTCTATTTGGTATAGGGAGTCATTTAGCTATAGCGTTGCACACCGCCAAGTAGGAATATTTCAAAAACGAAAATTATTCCAACTTGGTTGTGCGAAGTATGTATATTCTTATTTGGAGCAATTTCCTTCTTGGTGCAGAACAATTTCAAACGTTATGTATTGTATAATTATGTATGGAGCCTTTTTAACGGAAAGATATCATATTAGCTAAGCGGAGTTTGTACATCGAAATAATTATGCATTACACTATGTAAGTTTTAGCAATTATTATCTTACTTTAAATTCGGAAAAAATAAATGATCTGGGATTTTTAAAGGTATAATTTCCAATGGAAATCCTAATGAAGTAATAGAGCATAACATTTCATAATACAGCATAATGTGATTGGACCACAAAGTACTAAGTTGGATTCAGTACATATGCATATGCACATGTTAGCATATCAGCATTGGTTCATATGCTTACTGCACGGAGGATTAAAACAATTTGCCTATTTTAATTGAAATGAATATAAGCAACTGTAGACCGTTTCATTCAGGATAAATCAATTTAGAGAAGTCGCTATAATAAAGATGAACATTCTGGAAAGGATTATTAGTATTTTAGATCACTTTCTGTTTTTCTACTTATTCTCGCTTACTGGATTGACATTGCTATGGAATGTCTACTTTGCAAAGAAGATTTGGTACTTCGTTACTTTGTACAGAAAGTCCGTAGAGTCAGCTAAGAATGACATACTCAATAACTACACAGAACTAGCACTACACTACAAAGTTGAAATCGTTAAGTACGCATTCCTCTTAGCAATAAATATCACAGAAACCAGTTCAGTCCTAATATATATACTCGGACTAGGATTGACTGATGTAACCCGAACAGATGCCACAATTAGTAATTGTTCTAATAAGATATACAACATTGATTTGCATATCATTACTGGAGCTCCGATGGAAGCAGTGCTACTCAGTGTTGGACGAGTCGGGTTTTTAATGTCATTAGCACTTGTGACATGTCTAATGGAATATCTTGATGCTACCAATCATAACATCAATAATCAGTCTCTGAAGTCCACTAAAATCATCCTCTTGATCTCATGTATAATTGGAGTTCTACTGATTATCTCAGGATCTATCCACCAATCATTTATCCTTGAAAGGTTTATCTATCCTATCATAATATTGATATACTTTAGTTTTTGGATCAGACAAACTCGTAAATTCTACAGAACACTGAAGTGGCAGTCCATAGAGTATCGAGTTAGAGGAAGGAGGAGTCAGATAGTAGAGAGAGCAGTCAAAAGCAGTCACCATTTTGCAATTGCAATGTGTCTAATGGGAATTGGGGTTCTTTGCTTAAATTTGTCTGAAATTGTCGATGGTTACTTTTTCGTATTCACTATATTTGCTTATTGTCCAAAACTCATCAAACAATTCTATGGAACTCCTGACTATGAACCTCTGTTGACTACGAAAAGTCAAATTGATACTCTGGCGATTTTCAGTCAGGTTAATGCGCTTATCTCGACAAGTCTGTCATTCATTGCTTACTTATCCATTACTTCTCAATACCTGATAATTACATTCGTATTTTTCGGTGGGATGCTCGTAAAGAAACTCAACTATCGTTTCGGAAGAGTCCGAACGAGGTTTACTCCCAACCTGACTGACCCACTTCTCATCTCCTAAGACTGTGATAGAATTCATTTTTTGCTGTGTTTGTTAATTCCATATTTAAATAAGGAACATGTGATTAGTTATTGAGTAAACATTTCGCTTTGATAATCCTATGCATAAATATAAATAATTTTCATACTTCACTTCAGTACTCTATATTGGGCCTCGTATTAGTTTCAGGAGCGGTCACAGGAATTTTCCAAACCTGGACGATGCGGGGCCAAAGGAAGATCCGGGGGCCTTCTTATGATTTGGCTTAGATTGTCGAATGAAACCCGGGGCAAATGCACTGATGCCCTCTATCCTGATTATCGCTTGTAAACCACAATAATCAGGACGGCTCCTCAAATAAATTGCATACAAATACTTTCCAATGTGTATCTCCTACTTTGCACAGCGCCAAGTAGGAGTATGTACAATAAACTCCACTCATCGGGACAAGTTTCCAGGAACGGAATGGTTCCCATACGTACATAGAAGCTAATACTAAATTTCATCGGTTAATTGGGATTATTATTGGTATTATTATCATTTGGCGCGGAACAATGCATATGCTAACTATTGTATCATTATGCATGAAAGTTTTTCAACTGCAAAGATATCAATTTGAGTTATTTGACAATTAAACATTGAAAGAATTGTACATTACACTAAGTGTTTTAGCAATTACAGTATATATTGGATATAGTGATAGTACCGGGTACAAGAATTTTTTGTCAAATTATTACTATATCCAATAAAATTAGTATGGAATGTCATCGACTGGGGCACCTCAAACCCAATAAAATTATCACTATATCCTATATATCACTATATCCACTATCTACTGTATCACATTACTATAAATTTGAAACAAAATAATTTATCCGGGATTTTAAAAAGTATAATTTCCAATGCTAATCCTAATGAAGTAATAGAGAATAGCTTTTCATAAAACAGCATAATGTGATTGGGTCTCAAAAGTAGTAAATTACAAATTCATGATTTAGTACATAATAATTGACAAAGGTTAGCACATCAGCATTGCTCGTATGCTTACTGCGGAGAATTAAAGCAGTTCATCTATTCTAGTTGAAAGGTATATAAACAACTGTGGACCGTTTGATTTAAGATAAATCAATTTAGAGAAGTCAGTTTGATAAAGATGAGCATTCTGGACAATATTAGTCGTGATATAGATTACTTTTTTTCGTTTACTCTTTCTTGTTTGCTGGGTTGACAATGCTATGGAATGTCTACTTTGTGAAGAAGATTATGTACTTCATTAATTTGTACAGAAAGTCCATAAATTCAGCTAGGAATGACATACTCAATAACTACACAGAACTAGCGCTACACTACAAAGTTGAGATTGTTAAGTTTGCATTCCTCTTAGCAATAAATATCACCGAAATCAGTTCAGCCATAATATATACACTCGGAGTACGATTGACTGTTATAACCCCAAACAATGCCACAATTAGCATTTTTTCTAGTAAGATATACAACACTGATTTGCATGTCATTATTGGAACTCCAATGGAAGCAGTGTTCACCAGTGTTGGAAATGCAGGATTTTTAATGTCATTAGCACTTGTGACATGCCTAATGAAATATCTTGATGCTACCTATCATAACATTAATAATCAGTCTCTGAAGTCCACTAAAATCATCCTCTTAATTTCATGTGTAATTGGAGTTCTACTGATTATCACAGGATCCATCCACCAATCATTTATCCTTGAAAGACTCATCGATCCTATTATAAAACTGATATATTTTAGTTTTTGGATCATGCAAATTCGTACTTTCTACAGAACACTGAAGTGGCAGTCCATAGAGTATCGAGTTAGAGGAAGGAGCAGTAAGATAGTAAAGAGAGCAGTCAAAAGCAGTCACTATTTTGCAATTGCAATGTGTCTGGTGGGAATTGGGATACTTTGCATAACTTTTACCGAAATTATCAATAGTTCCTTTTTCATATTCACTATATTTGCTTATTGTCCAAAACTCATCAAACAACTCTATGGAACTCCTGACTATGAACCTCTGTTGACTACAAAAATGCAAATTGATACTCTGGCGATTTCCAGTCAGGTTGGTAGGCTTATCTCGGGAAGTCTGTCATTCATTGCTTACTTATCCATTACTTCTCAATACCTGATAATTACATTCGTAATTTTCGGTGGGATGCTCGTAAAGAAACTCAACTATCGTTTCGGAAGAGTCCGAACGAGGTTTACTCCCAACCTGACTGACCCACTTCTCATCTCCTAAGACTGTGATAGAATTCATTTTTTGCTGTGTTTTGTTGATTCCATATTTAAATGAGGAACATGTGATTAGTTTTGAGTAAACATTTCGCTTTGATAATCCTATGCATAAATATAAATAATTTTCATACTTCACTTCAGCACTCTATATTAGGCCTCATATTAGTTTCAGGGGCGGTCACAGGAATTTTCCAAACCGGGACGATGCGGGGCCAAATAAAAATACGAGGGCCTTCATATGATTTTGGCTTATATGGTCGAATGAAAACTGACTCTTCGCGGGCTCCAATTGTGGCTTACTTAAGGATTAAGTTTTCCCGCCATTTTGACGAACACAAAGAATAATTAAATAGATTATTCAATTCCAGGAATTCATCAAATCTCCGAGGAAGATGTGTTTTTGATAGCACACATAATGATCCTTGCATATTTTATGTGCTAATTAGACATAAGTAATAACTCATTAATTCAGAGGAAATGATTTATGAAAGATAAATTTGTGGTTCTTGTTACACCAACCGGACGATATCAATAGTTTCACCGGTTTACACTGACGTATAACCATCAGACAGAGAGTAACTAAGTATACATAAGATGAACATGCATCGTTTGTGTATTCACTATCTTCTTCAGCTCAATCTGCTGATTGGAATGCAGAGAATCGCTAAGAGTAAACGTAAACTTGGTACATGATCTATGGAACCGGGACTATATTTTTATCAAAGGATATTTGTGGTAAGTAATTGGGAGATCTAGCTAGCCTCTGTTAATACAGAGACTTGCAAAAAATTGTTTCAATGTGATTCGATGAATTACATTATCCATCAATCAATCTATCTATAATTAGGTTACTATGTTAGAATATATGAATTGATATTTGAATTGAATAATATGGTTTGCTATAATTTATCATTTCCTTGTTAGAAGATTGAAGCGAAGGATATGTTACAATTTGCTTCTTACACAAATATATTTTTCGATTTTGAAATTTAAAAATAGTACATGAATACTTATTATTTTAGACTCAAATTATACCAACATGGAATGTCTGTTCCAAGTTTAGTGAATTCTGATTGCATACATGCCAACTTCTATGAGGAAAATGTGGGACATAAGTAGTATTTTAGTGGGACATAGTATATTTGTATAAGTCCTACACACTGAAAAGCGGGACAATTCCACTTTTTGAACGTATTCGTGGGACATTACTTTCAAAATATGTCCGAAAAAGCGAGAAGTCCTACCAAAACGGGACAGTAGGCAAGTATGCAATTGACCCCGATTACATACAAATACATTTGAAACAAGATTTGCAAAAATTCATTCTACAATACCCACAGACAATAATTAGACTGAACTTACTAGTATATATGTAGCTTGAACTTAGTATCTACTGAGGAACAAACAATCTGGTTATTTGGAGTTATCACAATTCCTCGAGGTTGTATTTCTGTATTTTCTTTCTTACTACCACTTAATGTGTGTAGGAGAGTTCCTGCTTGGGAAAAGACCTTAATACATCTTGCTTTGTAGTCACCAATAACGATATTGCTCTGTTTATCAAAGCAGAAACAGAACCCTTCTCCTACCTGGTAGCAACTTCCCTCCCCGCAAGTAATGAATGAGCGAAGTTTGCTACCAGAATGATGGAACACGTGGAGACACGGGTTATCTATCTCGCTCAATACATACACTTCCTCATTTAGTGTCTTCACGTCATAAGGTCGAGTCATGGAGGAGTGTTGAATAGATTGTTTAAATTTAAGCTCAGAATCCCGAACTACAACTCTATTGTTGCCATTATCTGCTATATACACATCTCCATTAGTCGATACTGATATATTTTGAGGATGAGAAAACTCATTCTTTCCAGATCCTTTCTTACCTACTTTAGAAACCAAACGGTTGCCTGGGGTAGTTTATACTGGACTATGGTGCATTTAGAATAGTCGCCGACATATAGATTATCACCACTAACAGCTATTCCCATTGGAGCACATAATTTTCCATGACCAAATGAGTTCATGTATCCTCCTTCTTCAGAGAATACACACACTCTACCACCCGACACGAAACTACAGTCTGCTACATATATGAGGTGACTAATCTCATTATATGCAATACCATACGGCCAATAGAGTTGTCCGGGTCCTGTTCCTTCTGTACAGATGGAGATGCGTGGCTGTGAAAGTGCAGAGTAGTTGGGAATAGAAGTGTCCTCTTTTTGGATGAGCTGTCCCAGCTGAGAGATGGTCTCTTCCACTGCACGCGTATCACATTGGAACAATAGTTCCACAGGTCGATCAGTTACTTCCAATTCTTTCAGCTGAGTTTCGATTTCCTCCGCCATCTTCTCTCTCAGAGCTTGGAGTGTATTCTCCACCATTTTCTCCTGGAGGTGTACCTTGGTCTCGAGAAGCTGTTGTCTAGTCCTATCACGGCCTGTCTCCCTTGCTCGTATCTCCTCCCTCTTATCTCTGTATTTTTCGAGGAGCGCTTCACGTCGCTTGTTCACTGTTGATACCAGCTCATCAAAGTGTTTATCTATTTCTGCTTCAACTGGGTCTGTCACTACATTCTGTGATTCAGGAAATTTCACTGCCATTCTATTACCTCGTATATTTGTTGTTTGTCAGTTGTTCATACAGATGCAAAAATCAGGATTTAGCGTTTATTTATAGTCCTGCACTACTGCAGATAGAACTAAGAAAGATGTTCATAAATGTATTGATGTGGTATTACAGTATTATACTGTATATGATGAAGCAACTCTTGCACCATCATATCTTTAATTATCACTTGTAAATCACTTTCAGGATTAGGTAATATCCACTAGAGCAATTGTGAGAGTGGATTAAGTAATGCGGCGAGTAATTCTAGTCAAACCTTTTTTAGTTGTTTAGGAAAGGATTCTACATAAATACAAATTAGGATATTGTGTCATATACCTCTATTGGGTCATGGCTAGTGAATAACCTATTGGATCAGTTTCCATAAAGCAAGAACCTACACTGTCTGGTTTATATTATGTGACCACCTTGCTTCAAAATATTAAATAAGGATATTTGAACTGGAATAAATAACTTTTAGCGAAGTTTACTTCTCAGAATAATTTTGCTGAAAGACAGATTTTGATTTCCTTTTATGTTAGCAAGATGTATTAAGGTATTTCCCTAAGCAGGAACTCTCCTAGACACATTATTACATAAAGTATTACATTATAAGAAATTAGAAATATTTTAAATCAGTTTCAATTGTGTTGCTGGTATTCATAGAATACTGTAGTAAAATAAAAATGTGGTCCATTAAAAATGTAGTAAACGAATACGTATTCGTTTCTAAACGAACGAATACTCTTTCAGTTCATTTCGAACGAATATTCGAATATTCTATATATTCGTTTCAGCACATCTTGTAACTCGCTTGATCATATTTCAAAGTGATGTGCATCATGCATACACTACTCCATAGCATTGGCAGCTAAATCATTTACTTCCTATACTGTAGTATTACGTTACTCCTCTACAAGTAGAAAGTTTAATTTTCTGTTATTTATTATTCCATTAGTAGATAATGCATTAGAATAAAGTTCAGTCTTATGATGTTTCATGTGATAGATGGAACTTTTGCTTTTTAGACAGATTTTATTTATAATAGAAAAACCTAAGTTTTGCTTACATTTGGCTTACATTTTTTTCCTACACATAGCATATCTTTATTTCTTACACATACATCTTTGTAGCAAAAACTATAAATTCGTGTAGATTGGAGGTATACACTACAAACAGTTAGATCAGTGAAAGATGTCCAATCACTATATCCTGCGTATTGAAAATGGTATAGAATACTTTTTTTTCGCATTGGTTTGTATATTTATACTGTTATCAGTATTATGGATTGTTTATTTTGTGAAGAGGATTCTCTACTTCGTACGATCTTATCATAGGTCTATAGAAGAATCAGCAACTGACATACTCGGCAATTCTTCAGAAGCAGCACTTTACTATAAGGTTGAAATAGTGAAATTTTCACTATTATTGCTTGTGAACTTTTTCGAATCGATGACAATTGTAATGTTTGAGTTCAGTTTTTTCATAATTTCATCAGATCCTATCCACAACGAAACCGACAATTGCACTATCAAAGACACTTATAATCCTGATTTCAATATTCTTGCAAACCCAGTCGCAGCAGTATTTGCAGCTATTGGAAATACCACTTTAATATGGTCCCTTGTGCTAGTCATATGCCTCATGAGATATCTAGAAGTTAAATTTCATAATGTTAATGGTGAAACATTGCCATTTATAAGATGCATACTTGTGGTTTCACTTTTGGCTGGCGTTGTTTTGATTGTCACAGAATCTGTTTCACAACTGTTCATCTTTGAGAAGCTACTTGAGCCTGTAGTCGGATCTGTATATTTCGTTTTGTGGGCTAAACAGACGAATACCTTCTATAAAACACTGAAATGGAGGACAGTAGAGTTCAAGGTCAGAGGTAGGAGCAGGGAGACGGTTGAAAGATCAATCAAGAGTCGCTATCATTTCGCTGTCATTATGAGCTCGATGGGAATTGGTTTTCTGTGTATACTATTGCATGCATCTCTTCAGATTTACTCCTTCATCATTATGACGGTAGTTTATTACGGTCCTTGTCTGTTCCATCATCTCTACGGAACCGCCTACTACAAGCCATTACTAACCTCGGAACAACAGATAGAGACTCTACGCCTCATTAGTGAGATTGTATCAGAGATTTCAACTGTTCTACTTGTAATTTCATCCATTGTGATTGTCACGCCATATCTATTCGTCACGACTGCATTTTTTGGTGGAAAACTTTGGAAAGCATTAAAGTTTCGATTTGGTAGAGTTCGTACTAGGTTCACTCCTAGCCTTACGGACCCACTTCTCATAACCTAGCATTGCCACCAGACATGTTAGAATGTGCAGTTATTGGACATATTCTATTCGTTTGTTTGTTTGTTTCTTTGTTTAAATAAATATGTACAATTAATTGTTGTTTTGTAAAAGTTGACTTAGAATTTAAATGAGCGCATTGGTGGGAATCTGCAGCCATAGTGCTACACGTGGATCCTTTTCATGAATAACTTTCAAATTCATTCTAGATTTATTCACAAGAAACATTTAATAATTAAGTTTTTCTTTGTGTGCTCTATATATTATATTGGAACTGTGTTCCAATATAATTAGGACTGAAACTAATATTCTCCTTTAATAACAAACAAATATTCGTTAAATTCACTTTGAATGAATATTCAAATATTCGGTATATTTGTGTCATCCGTAATTAATTTTAAGAATCTAAAATATGTATCAAAACCTTGGTTTTGCTTACATTTTGCAGTTGATTAGTCATACAACTAAGTAGAGTTAAGACAAATATGTGTATTGGATAACCTCAAGTATGTAAGCACATCTTGCATAACTGGTACTATACCCCACTGTTAGGTAAAGTTCATTAGATTATTCTTCAATCAATTTGCTTACAAAATGATAATGCACTGGGAGAAAGTTCAATCTTATTAATAATAGCATATTTTCCCGACTAAAATCCCCATCCTATTCAATTCATAACTAAATGGAAGCTTTTCCATCCATACATAATAAAGGCAATCTATATCTTTATGGCGAAGACTATAAAAACGTACCGATTAGTGTATTTCAAAAACCAAAATTATTAAACAATGTCCAACTATTATATCCAGCATATTGAAAATGACATAGGATACCCTCTATTCTTTCTAACAACTATATTAATTGGAACATCAGTCTTATGGGATGTTTATTTTGTGAAGAGAATTCTATATTTCATCCGATTATATCATAAGTCCATTGAAGAATCTAGAACTGACACACTGGGTAATTCCTCAGAGCTAGCACTCCATTACAAAGTTGAAATAGTTAAGTACTGCTTCATGCTAGTGATTAATTTTATTGAGGCGAGTACATGTGGATTATTTGCAATCAGTATGTTAGTGACTTCGTTGGACCCTTTTCATAACCAAATTAACAATTGCACTATAGGAGACATTTACAATCCAGAATTCCGAGTACGTCCAATTACAATAATTTTTACAGCTGTAGTGAATGCTGCGTCAATATTTTCAGTTGCGCTGCTAATATGCCTCATGAGATATCTAGATATCATGTATCATGATATCAATGGTAAAACATTCCCATTTATAAGACGCATACTCGTTATAACACTTTTGATTGGCATCGCTATGATGGCTACAGGCTCTGTTCCTCAATTATTCATCATTGAACAGCTGGTTTGGTTTGTTGTCGGTGCTGTTAATTTAATTTTGTTAGTTAGACAAACTAGATCGTTCTATAAAACGCTAAAATGGAGATCTATAGAATTTAAGGTCAGAGGTAGGAGCACACAGGCGGTCAGAAGATCAATCATAAGTTGCCACCATTTCGCTATCCTTATGAGCATGAATGGACTAGGTTTTCTATGTATTATTTTCAAAGAATTTATTCAGCTTTTCTCTATGATTATTATGACAGCAGTTTACTATGGTCCCTGTCTCTCCCATCATCTCTATGGGACTTCCTACTATGAGCCATTATTAACCTCGAAGCAACAGATCGAATCTCTACACCTCATCAGTGAGATTTTATCGGGGATTTACACCGTTTTGACAGTGATTGCATACATTGTGATCGCCACACCATATCTAATCGTCACAACTGGATTTTTTGGTGGAAAACTTTGGAAGGCATTGATGTATCGATTTGGTAGAGTCCGTACTAGGTTCACTCCCAGCCTTACTGATCCGCTTATCATAACCTAAGAATACAAGTACATTCAGGCATTTTAGTAATTATATGTTATCATTGGATATGTGCAGTAGCGTGTAGTGAAGTATTATAATTACATTACAAGTATATGCATGTTATTACTGACTCTTATTTGTCTTGTTTGTTTTTGATAAAATAAATGTATTTATAAGCACATTTATATTAACAATGATATGTTTTAATCAAACAAATATCTACAAAATCAGGCTCTTATTCACCAATAAAAATACAGAAAGGGTCACTTAATATAAATATTCGTTTATTATGAACTCACCTTTTGCTTCTGATTCCATTATTTACATATAATTTGTATTGAATCAAATTCGCTAATTAATATGAAATATTTCTATTATGAACACATTTTTGGTCGCCTGTTAGAACAGAATAAGTGACTCTGACTGTATAAAGTATATTTTTAGAAATCATATATATGTCAAACTTTTAAGTTTTGGATGTCAAACTTACTATTCTCTTCCTTTTCAATAGCGGCGGAACCAAAAAGTCGAGGCCATCAGGAGAGTACATACTGGCACAGGCGGATAGAGCTAGAGTAGCGAGCAACTGAAGAGGATATCCAGGTGACTTATCTCTTAGAAGCCGTATTGAATTGAAGTTAGTTCTACAAGTAAATATGTCATTCCTAGTACGAAGCTATGTAACTTTCTGTAAATACAACAGGGATTAGAAGATGTTAAAATATTTATTTAGCAGAGAAGTGGGGTTTTAAACAGTATCAAAAGTACCTAGCACAATTGGCCCACCAATACCTCAATATGACAACTATTGACGCAGCAACTACCAATCTAGGCGCACTTGCTCCTACACCCATGAAAAATATTCATTATTATACTTCAGAAGGAAATGGATTATTTGAAACTTCTCAAGCTTGGTAACATGTGAAAAAGTTAAAAACTTACTTAAGATCAAATATATATCATCATCAATACTTTGGAAATATTGATTAATCATCACTATCTAATGTAATCAATTGTATAGTGGTATGGTTTGTATCAAGTATTTATAGAAGTACCTGAAATCCTTATCAAGGGAATTCCTCTGTTAGAATGACTAATATTTGCACAGCAGGAGATTATACTATATATCCCAATCATTGCATCTACCAATCAACATTCTCAACACCGAGATGTTAGTCTTTACAATTAAGTATCAAACTCGAAAAGTCTCAATCAGGCAAATGACAAAGGTGTGAGGAGTTGAAAAAGAAAGTTACTTTATTCTTGTAAAATACAAGGTTTTGCTCCTGATTCAGCAGAATGACTACATACAAGCTAGAATACGCTGTTTGTAAGTGCTAAATATTTCAAAGTTGTTATCTTCAGGGTGAATCTTCTTAGATTAGATCAGTGTTTCTTAACCTTTTTAGACTTCCGCACCCCTTCAGCTTTCGAAATCAAATATCGCACCCATTTTTAATATAAAGGTTTCGTCATTACGCCTATTCAATAAAATGCATTGATTTACACGTTATATGATTTGGGCATGTCCAATTTCCGGGACGGGACGAAAAAGGTACCTAATTTCCGGGACTGGACGTTTTAAGATACCTAATTCCCGGGACGGATCCCTTCCCGTCCCGGAAATTAGGCATGCCCATATGATTTTGAAAAAGCACTTCCAAGAATACAATAAAATGTGCTAAAGCTAAACAATGCACTTCATTGAGTAGACAAAATGAAACAAATTTGTTGTTACTTAGTAAATATTAATCAAGCAGCTATACTTTCTCGCACCCCCCACAATCGTCCCACGCACCTCCGGTTGAGAACCACTGGATTAGATGAATGCGTGTATAATCTTACTAATATCTCATTTCGCTGGGATAATTTATTACAAAGATTGCATATGTTGAAGAAATACGTTGAGGAAAATTTATGATATTCTTATTTTCCTGGTAAAGTTGAATTAGGATCAGCAGTATCTATTTTGCTGATGTTGTTGGAAAATAACGTTACTTTTTTCTATTCTATTTGATTTGTCCAAAAAATTCCCAATTATAGAAGTCAGACCTTTTTTCATTTATGTACAACCTACTTGTAGTTAGCTTTCTTTTTAATCTAAGTTTTATAAATTAGCACTAGAGTATGAGATTATATGAGGGAAATATCCAATCTTACCGCCAGTATGTAATGGTTCAAATTTCCTCGATCTATAATCTCCTCTATATAGTTTAATTCTCCATGCTAAGATGAATAGAATTTCCTTAAGACAGTCTATACATTTTTCAAAATTCATCATTATGTTTTGGAGATAAAACTTCAGGCAATTACCTCTGATTAGGATGCTCAGTTATTATTTCCAATATTAATACATTGATAATGATACACATAAATACGTACTATTACTTTCTTAGACATGTATCTTGATAATATTTTTCTTTAGTATGGGATGTGTTTCTTATGAAAAAAGAGTGAATCATTTCTATGGCTTTATTACAGTAACAATCATACATTTGTTTGGGTTATTTTTAAACTGAATTCATTTGTATGGTCTCCTGATCCAATACTGTACTTACTTTTGCTAATTAAGTGGGAAGTGAATGCTAACCATTATCGTACTTTATCCTTGTTGATCAATTACTGGATAACTTAATACAATCAACTTCTGATAGCGAAAAATCGCCAACTATACCTTTTTTCACCTTGACTATAGATCCACAGAAGTATTTTGTACGCATCATACTTCAGGTAAAACGACCCATCAGCCAAAATTTCGAATTTATCAATATGTTTTCAGTCCCAGCTTCCTCCAAACCCATCTGAAATTATGACTTTGGAGCCGTTTGTACTGTATACCGCAGAAATGAGTACCGTGCATGCTACCAGCTCCTGGCTAGATTAGTGAATAATTAGATTTTGATCATCTAATTATTAACCAATCAGTGGCGTAGTCAGGGGGAGCAGCCGAGACCAGGCTCGGATTAGCGAAGCTGAGGCCACAGTAGAGACTTCAGTATTTCTGCTTAGTTGGCCCCGCTGAAATATTTGAGTGCCCCAGGTGTACCCAGGTTGAGATTAACTTCTGGCTATGCCACTGTAACCAATTAACATTTTCCTTGTTTTGAATCAATAGCTGACTTCTTATCACAATGATAAGCGTATTTTAAGCCATTATGCACAATGTATCACTAAGTCATCGCCATAGATTATAGTTGGTTAGCAAAAGGGAGCAATTTTCTTTTGCTGTGCAGTCCTCAGCAGTCCTTAATAACCAACTTCTTTCAGTCTACTGATAAACATTCAGGTATTTCACTTCTACATCGTGTAGGGATGGATTCGTGTCGCAAGAGTGTTGCATCATATCAAAAATGAATAAATTTTGGATCCATTAAGGTGTATGATACATAATTGGAACAACTTTGGATTTAATAACAAATCGGATGTAGTGACCCTTTTAGCCTGCCCAAACAAGGATCGTTAAATCCAAAGTTTACTGTATGATGTAAGCAAGTTTTTCCTGGGATATAACCCTTTCGTTTAATATCATGATAAACGATTTCCCAAAATTAATTTTTAGCAGTTTACTTATAAACAATAATTCGATTACATTGGATTTTACTCAACAGTGTGTATGTCACGGTGGAACTTAAAATCTGGGGGAATTTTAAAATCCCCCAGTGGAAATTAAAATTGGAGTTTCCACTGGGGGGAATTTCAATTGGAGTTTCCCCTAGTGGAAATTTAAATCTCCCTAGTGGGAACTCTAATTATAATTTGCCCTGGGAGAATTTAAATTTCTAAAGACTAGATTTTGCCGTACAAAAATTGGGAGTTTCCCCTAGTGGAAATTTAAATTTCCCTAGTGGGAACTCTAATTAGAGGCAATTTAAAGTTTCACCAGTGGGACACCCAATTGTAAACGGCAAAATTTAGTCATTTGATTTTAAATACCCCCAG
Source organism: Aphrocallistes beatrix (assembly GCA_963281255.1). Classification (NCBI taxonomy): domain Eukaryota; kingdom Metazoa; phylum Porifera; class Hexactinellida; order Sceptrulophora; family Aphrocallistidae; genus Aphrocallistes; species Aphrocallistes beatrix. The sequence goes on from OY725488.1 coordinate 10,895,197, forward strand.
GGCAAATTATAATTAGAGTTCCCACTAGGGAAATTTAAATTTCCACTAGGGGAAACTCCAATTTTTTGTACGGAAAAATCTAGTCTTTAGAAATTTAAATTCCCCCAGGGGAAATTATAATTAGAGTTCCCACTAGGGAAATTTAAATTTCCACTAGGGGAAACTCCAATTGGAAATTGTACTAAGAGAATTTCCAATTTTAATTTTCCCTGGGGGAACTTCAAATTCCACCAAATTTGAACCTTCCCCATGACATGTACATCTATTTCACTAGAAGTGAGAAATTATTCGAAAACTACCCGGATGTTAGACAGTAAAAATAGAATTGAAGCATTTGAATATCAAATAAATAAACAAACAAACAAACAAACAAGATACAGTTACACAACAGCCATACCGCACCTGCCCTTATGGACCTGATGCAGTATTAATTATAATGTTCAAGGGGGAAAGAATGGTTTGAACTTCGCGCAAATATTCAATAGTTTCCGGGTGTCAAGAGATAAAATTAGGAATGGAGCACTAAATTATAGAACAAACAAAGAAACAAACAAGATACAGTTATTCTAAAGGTTTGATTATAGTAAAGTTAATTTATAAGAAGTGGATTCGTAAGGCTAGGAGTGAACCTAGTACGGACTTTACCAAAACGATATTTTAAAATTTTCCAGAGTTTTGTACCGAAGAAAACAATGCTAGCAAATAGGTACTGCAAACCTATTGAAAGATAAGCAACTATCATTAGAACTATTCCAATCCATGAAACAACCACAATACTGAGACTCAGAACTTTATTCTGCTGATTTGTCGTCACTAAGGGTTGGTAGAGAGGAGTCCCATAGAGATGATGGAAAAGGCAGGGACCGTAGTGAATTGCTATCGTGATGAGGAAAAATACTTTATCGATAATGAAATTTAAAATTATGAGCAGCAAACCAATTCCCATAATACTCATAAAGACAGCGAAATGTTGGCAACTCTCGACGGATCTCCTAACTATTTGTTGACTCACACCTCTAATCTTATATTCTACACACCTCCACCTCAATGTCTTGTAGAAAGTCCGAGTCTGCTTAATCCAGATACAGAAATAGATAAGATTGATGAGAGGGTCAGATAACATTCGAAAAATGAAAAGATGTGGGATTGATTCGATGATGGTAAGAACTCCAACTAAACATGAGATCAGGAGAAAACGGCGCACATACTCAAATGGCTGGCCGTGGATATCACGATATATTACATCAAGATATTTCATCAGGCACATCCCTAGAGCTAAGGACAATAAAAATGCTGCTTCTCCAAAGGACGAAACTACTGCTGCGATAGGATCGGCAATAAATCTGAAACCATCGAACTTGGAAATACTTTTTGTAGTACAGTTATTGATTTTTTCGTAATTTAATGGAATTAAAGAGATGCAAAAACTCAACTCAAATGTTAGTACTGCAATTGACTCAATGGTATTAATAGCTAGCATAAACGCATACTTAACTATTTCTGCTTTGTAATGGAGTGCTAGCTCTGATGCATTACCGAATATGTCTGTATTTGCTTCTTTCATGCACTCACGGTATAATCTAACATAATACATTATCATCTTCACAAAGTAAACATCCCAAACGAAAGATATTAAGATGAGAAGACATGTGAAGGGAACCATCAGTAAGTATATATCATTAACAATATTTTGGAAATAATAATTGAGCATCTTTATCCAATGTAGTCACTTGTATAGTAATATGGTTTAATCAAGTATTTATACAAGAACTTGAGATTCTGCTCAGGTTAACTATCATGTTAGCATTACTGTATAACATAGATTATTTCCCTATATAATCCTAATCATTGCATAATTAGATAGTACTTTCCCATTATATCATCCGGTATCATAGTGCTAGGAAGTTTAGCTTATATAGTTAGATGAATACATAAAAACTAGAATATGCTAATTGTATTAGAGTGTTCAAGTGCTCAAAGTACAAAGTTGATGTATCGAGGTAATTCTTTGAGAAATGAGTAAAATCTCCTATACTATAATAGGTAGAAGGGTAGTGTCTGAAAACTCTACAATGAAGTAAGCATGGAAATTCCAAAGTAAGCATGGGAATTTTCAAAAACACATAGCTTTATTTGATAAAGATGTTCGACCATAATTCAAAACTTCGATTTTGATATATACAAGTGCTTTCTGTTGCTCATTTGTATATGCATATTCTATCCCTGTACTATTTGCTTTAGAATGCAGAGGTCTACGGTGTGGAGATGATTTAATATGTAAAAGTAGTAAAATTGACATATATACTCGGTAATTCTTCAGACTCAACTCTCTGAGACAAATTTGAAATAGTACCTACTATTTCTACTATGTAAGCAATCAATGAAATCGATTATATTGCAACAGTAATGCCTAAGTTGCGCGTTTTGATTTCAAGGTAATTGTTTATTAACTAAATTTGAGAAATAAGGAATTACAATGCAGTAGATAAGGTTAACTAAAGTACTAACTCAGAAATATTCTCATTCCAGGCATAGATATAGCCAAATTCGATGGAGGGACATGCCTATTTTCCGGATTTTCCGGGACAGTCCCGTCCAGGAAATTAGGCATGCCCCCTTTGGAGAGGTAGAATAATTATTTCCTTATCCCTGGATAATTGTATGTGTGAAGATAAATTTGATAATTTTCGGCGGTCTCGAAATATATATTTTTGCAGAGTGTAACAGATACCGAGTATATGTTTACTATTTATCATAGGTTACTTAGTTACGGATTAGGCATATCCCACATAGTATAAATGGAATCATGTAAACTCAGTGTAGGTTCTAACTTAATTTGTTATTCTATTACATTTTGTTATTGTATTAAATTCCGTGTATTAGATTCCGTTTAAAGTTCGTGACACGGGATATAAATCTTTCGTTTTATATCATGACATACGATTACCTAAATTAATTTTAGCTATTACGTATGAGTAACAATTCGATTACATTGGATTTATTCTACAATGTGTACATCTTTTTACTAGTAGTGAGGTATTATTCTAATAGTACCCGGATGTTAGACAGTAAAAATAGAATTGAAGCATTTGAATATCAAACAAACAAACGAACAAGATGGGCATGCCTAATTTCCTGGACGGGATCCCGTCCCGGAAATTAGGCATCTAGATTTTCCGGGACGGGATCCCGTCTAGGAAATTAGGCATGCCCAACAAGATACAGTTACACGAAACCCATACCGCACCTGCTCGCATGGGCCTGATGCAGTATTAATTACAATGTTACAGAGGGAAAGAATGATTTGAAATTCGCAAATATTCGATAGTTCCCGGATGTCAAGATATAAAATTAGGAATGGAGCACTAAATTATAGAACAAACAAACAAACAAGATACAGTTATCATTCTAAAGGCTTGATTATAATGTTAAGTTATGAGAAGTGGATCCGTAAGGATAGGAGTGAACCTAGTACGGACCTTTCCAAAACGATACTTCAAACATTTCCAGAGTTTCGTGCCGAAAAAAACAATGCTGGCTAAAAGGTATTGCAAACCAATGGAAAGATGAGCAACTGTCATTAGAGCTGCGCCGATCCATGAAACAACCTCAATACTAAGGTTGAGAGCTTCAATCTGCTGATTTGTTGTCACTAAGGGCTGGTAGAGAGGAGTCCCATAGAGAAGATAGAAAAGGCAGGGACCGTGGTGAATAGCTATCGTGATGAGGAAAAATACTCTATTGATAATGAAAAATAAGATTAAGGACAGCAATCCTATTCCTGCCATACTCATAAAGAAAGCGAAATGACGGCAACTCTTGACTGATCTCCTAACTATTTGTTGACTCACACCTCTAATCTTATATTCTACACATCTCCACCTCAATGTCTTGTAGAAAGTCCGAGTTTGCTTAATCCAGATACAGAAATAGATAAAATTGATGAGAGGGTAAGATAACATTCGAAAAATGAAAAGATGCGGGATTGATCCGATGATAATGGCAAAAACTCCAACTAAACATGAGATCAGGAGAAAACGACGCACATACTTAAATGGTTTACCGTAGATATCATGATATATAACATCTAGATATTTCATCAAGCATATCACTAGAGATAGGGACAATAAAAAAGCTGCTTCTCCAAAAGAATTAGCTACTGCTGCGATTAGAACTGCAGTGAGCCTAAAATCATCTAACTTGAATATACTTTCTGTTGTACAATTGTACATTTTTTGATAAGTTGATGGCTTTGCAAAGGTCCAAAAACCTAGTTCAAATGCTAGTACTGCAATTAACTCAATCACATTGATAGCTAACATAAATGCATACTTAACTATTTCTGCTTTGTAATGGAGTGCTAGCTCTGATGCGTTACCGAATATGTCTGTATTTGCTTCTTTTATACACTCACGGTATAATCTAACATAATACATTATCATCTTCACAAAGTAGACATCCCAAATTAAAGATAATATGAGTAAAATACATGTGAAGGGAACCATCAGTAAGTGTATATCATGACCAATAAAATGGAAATAATAATTGAGCATATTTATTTAATGTAGTCGCTTGCTTGTATGATGATATAGTTTAAATCAAGTATTTATACAAAGATTTGAGATTCTGCTTAGGTTAACTATCATGTTAGCATTACTGTATAACATAGATTATTTTCCAATATAATCTTAATCATTGCATAATTAGATAGTACTTTCCCATTATATCATCTGGTATCATAGTACTAGGAAGTTTCACTTATATAGTTAGGTAAGGCATAAAAGCTAGAATATGCTGATTGCATTAGAGTGATCAAGTGCTCGATGTACGAAGCTAAATAATAAGTAGAAGGGTAGTGTTTGAAAATTCTACAATAAAGTAAGCATGGAAATTCCAGTCTTAACACTAGTTTGTAATGGTTAAGATTATTTTATGTAAATTTTTCTTATGTACGTATTTGTATTTGTCAAGGGATATATATTTTCAAAAACTTTATTTGATAAAGATGTTATCAAACTTCGATTATGATATATACAAGTACTTTCTGTTGCTCATTTGTTACGCATATTATATCTCTGTATTTGCTTGAGGATGCAGGATTGCAGAAGTCTACTATGTGAAGATGATTTAATAGTGTATCTGATTCTATCAGGAATGTGAAGGTAGTGAAATTAACATACGAGTACAGTAAAACTCGGATTATACGTACCCCTTCGGGAAGGAATTATCGGTACATACTACCCGAGTTTGTTCTACATGGAAATCAATATTATAGATGGATTTTGGTACAGAGAAATGAGTACTACGTACTAAACCGGAGAACGAATTATCCGAGCACACGTACTAACCGAGTACTCGGTAATTCTTCAGACCCAACTCTCTGAGACAAAGTTGAAATAGTAGCTACTATTTCTACTATGTGAGCAATCAATGAAATCGATTGTATTGCAGCAGTAATGCCTAAGTTCCGCGGTTTGATTTCAGGGTAATTGTGTATTAACTAAATTTGAAAAATACGCAATTACAATGCATTAGATAACACGGTTACCGTGAGAGCGGAATTTCAGTTCCCATTCCCAATCCATTCCCATGGAAATCCTGTGGGAATCAGTCTTGCTCCTCAGAAGCTGGCTAGAATTGAAACTTGTGTACCCGTAAATACTTGTATGTATTACTAGTATGAGTCTATGCGCGCATAAAACCTTTGCAAATACAACAGAGATTTGAAAATGCTAAAAAATATTTATTTGGCGAAAAGTGGGTTTTCAAACAGCACCGAAGCTAAAAACTCCTATTTCAGACTGAAACCATATTTTTATTCAGAAATTTCAGACTCTAATCCTAATAAGTTATTATCTAAATAACTCCCTGGTATTAAAATATAAAAATAGAATTGAGCACATAATTATAGACAACAAACAAACATAAATGCATGATGCACAAACTATTCTAAAGTCTGATCATGATGTTAATTTATAAGAAATGGATCCGTAAGGCTAGGAGTGAACCTCGTGCGGGCTTTTCCAAAACGGTACTTCAAATTTTTACAGAGTTTTACGCCGAAAAATCCAATGGTGACGAATAGGTACTGCAATCCTATTGATATATCAGCAACTAGCAATAGAGCTGTTCCGATCCATAATACAATCTCAATACTGATGTCAAGAGCTTTAATCTGTTTGTTTGTCGTTAGTAAAGGTTTGTAGAGAGGAGCACCATAGAGATGATGGAATAGACAAGGACCATAGCGAATTGTTATCATAATCAGGAAAAATCCCTTATTGATAATGTCATATAAAATTACGGACAGCAAACCTATTCCTATCATACTCATGAATACAGCGAAATGGTAGCAACTCTCGACGGATCTCCTGACAATCTGTCGACTCACGCATCTAATCTTATATTCTATACACATCCACCTTAGTGTCCTATAAAAAGTCCGAGTCTGTCTAACCCAGATACAGAAATAGATAAGATTGATGACAGGTTCAGATAGTTTTTGTAGAATGAAAAGTTGTGGAATAGATCCCGAAATTATTAAGAAAAATCCAAACAAACATGAAAGCAAGAGGAAACGACTAATACACTTAAAAGGTTCACCATGGATATCATGATAGATAACATCTAGATATTTCATCAAGCATATCACCAGAGCTAGGGACAATAAAAATCCTGCTTCTACAAAGGACGTGGTAACTGCTGCGATTGGATCTCCAATAACTTTGAAAGCTTCTAAGTTATAACCGACTCCTGCAGTACAATTGTCAATTTTTTGATATTTTGAAGAGATCCAAAACCCCAATTCGAATGTTAGTACTACAATGAATTCAATGGTATTGATTGCTAACATAAATGCATGCTTAACTATTTCTGCTTTGTAGTGGAGTGCTAGCTCTGATGCGTTACCGAATATGTCTGTATCCACTTCCTTTATGCACTCACGGTATAATCTTACATAATACATAATCATCTTCACAAAGTAAATATCCCAAACTAAAGATAATACGAAGAGAAGACATATGTATGGAACCATCAGTAAGAATATATCATTACCAATGTTTTGGAAATATTGATTGAACATCTTCATCTAATGCAGTCGCTTGTATAGTGATATAGCTTATATTCAGTATTTGTACAAGAATTTAAGATTTTGCTGGGAGCTATTAATCATAGTCAGACTAATATGAGTTCAACAGGAGAATATACTATATCGATAACCTCGTAATCTTTACATATAGTTCTATTATCCTCCACTCTAATCCTGACGTATACATTTAAATCTAAATTTATATTATTGTTGAAAAAACTGAAAGTATGTGGTGTTATAAAACATCCTATATTTTAAAATATCCTCTTATTTCAACAATAAGAAGGAAGTTTTAGCTTTGTATATACTAGTTGGCTGACTGCATACAAGCTATAATACAATGATTGCACCAGAGTGGTCGAGTGCGAATATTGCAAAGTTATTACAACAAGGTGAATTATTGTGAGATCATTTAAATCTTCTGTATAATCAATTAGATAATGGCTGGAAACTCTACCATTAGACAAACCTTGTAAAGTCCAGTCTTAATGCTAGTATTTAATAATTAAGGTTTATTTGATGCATCTACCTTCAAAAAAGGACAAGAATTCACTGCGAAAATGTACGAAGTGTGCTTGTATAATATTAATAATAAATCCTTGAGGCACATTTGATGTTCTCACATAGCTTCATGCTAGGGTGGAATTTTTCTATTCTGCTTCTATTTCACAAATTTTAGTTCTCCTACTGATATCTCAATCTATCATCAATATATTCCTGTGTATGTTTACCTTCAACTAAACACTCAAGCATAGGCATAGATGTATCCAAATTAGGGGGGCTGGCACCCCTGCTCCCCTGAGTGAGCCCTTCCCACTTTTCAAGATGCTGATCTGCTGGCCTCCGGGAACAGTAGGCCAGATATGAGGCTAGATCCACCAATTGAATTGAAGAGGGGTAAAAGATAGAGACTCTATACCTCATTTGTGAGATTTTATTAGAGATTTCAACTGTTTTAGTAATAATTGCTTTCATTATGATTAGTTCACCATATGTATTCATCACAACTGCATTTTTGGATGTAAAACTTTGGATAGCATTGAAGTATCGATTTGGTAGAGTTTGTACTAGGCTCACTCTTAAACTTACGGAACGACTTCTCATAACCTAGCATTGTCATTAGACATTTTATAATGTGCTATTATTAGACATATTCTATTAGCTTGTTTGTTTTCTTCCTTTTCGAATAGATATCCATATATGATCAATAATTGTCTTAAAACTTGGAACTTGAATAAATTTAGAACTAAATTTAAAACTTGAATAGTAGTGCATTGGTGGGAATCTGCAACCATACATCTACACATTACTTTTTCATGAATAACCTCTAAGTTGATTCTACATGTATTCAAGAGAAAATGTTGATAATTAAATTGAACCACTCACTGACTGCGAATTTGATACTCGAAACTTCTCAAGCTATGTAACATGAGAGATAGGGTATAACTCCTATTATGGATCAAAACCCTAGTTTTATCCAAAGATTTCAACCCAACTACAAATGAGGTATTATTCAAACAGTTCCCGATACAAAAGTTAAAAAAGCACTTAATTATACAATTAAAATAAACTAACAAACAAACAAACAAACAAGATACAGTTACTATTCTAAAAATCAGAGTATACTGTTAGGTTATTAGAAGTGGGTCTGTAAGACTAGGAGTGAACCTAGTACGGACTTTACCAAAACGATACTTCAAAATTTTCCAGAGTTTCGTGCCGAAGAATGCAATGGTCGCGAATAGGTACGGCAAACCAATGGAAAGATGAGCCACAATAACCAGAGCTGTTCCGATTCCTAATACGATCCCACTACTGATGTTCAGATCTTTGATTTGTTGATTTGTTGTTAGTAAGGACTCATAGAGAGGAGTCCCATAGAGATAGTGGAATATACAAGGACCGTAGTGAAGTAATATCATGATAAGGAAAAATAGTTTGCTGATAGTGAGATGTAAAATTAAAGATAGCAGACCTATTCCCAGTATACTCATAATGACAGTGAAATGTTGGCAGTTCTTGACTGATCTCATGACTATCTGACGACTCCTGCCTCTAATCTTATATTCTATACACCTCCATCTTAGGGTCTTGTAGAACGTCCGAGTTTGCTTAACCCAGATATAGAAATAGATAATATTGATGATAGGCTCAGATAGTTCGTGTAAAAGGTAAAGTTGTGGAATTGATCCAATGATGATCAAAGAAAATCCGACCAAACATGAAACCAAGAGAAAACGACGAACATACTTAAAGGGTTCACCATATAAATCATGGTATATGACATCTAGATATTTCATCAAGCATATTACTAGAGCTAAAGAGAACAATAATGCTACTACTCCAAAGGACGTAGCTGCTGCTGCTATTGGATCTGTAATGAGTCGAAAATCGTCAAAATTGTAAATATTTCCTTCTGTACAATTATCGATTTTTTTATAATCTGATGGTAAGGAAGATTTCCAAAAACCTAATTCCAATGCTAGTACTACAATAGGTTCAACGATATTGATTACTAACATAAATGTATACTTAACTATTTCCGCTTTGTAGTGGAGTGCTAGCTCTGATGCGTTACCGAGTATGTCTGTATTTGCTTCCTTCATGCACTCACGGTATAATCTAACATAATACATTATCATCTTCACAAAGTAGACATCCCAAAGTAGAGTTAAAACGAGGAGAATAAACGCGTAAGGAACCATCAGTAAGTATATATCAATGCCAATGTGTTGGGAAAAATAGTTTAGCATATTGATTTCTTGTAGCCACTTGTATATTGATATGGCTACTATCAAGTATTTATACCTGAGACTCTTTTCAGGGAATTATCTTAGTCTGAGTAATAGATTCAACCAGGAGAATATATTTCGATAACATCCTAATCATTACTGCTAGTTGCATCATCTTCTAGTGTATTGCTCAGATGAACTTTCCTATGAAATGATATAATATCGCATTACTACTTACAATTAAATATCAAACTCAAAATTTCAACCAAAGTTGAAAATCTTTAAGACATTAAAACAATCATAATTGGCTAAGCATTGTACTCTAAATATCTTAGTTAATGGTTTAACTACGTACACGTACATACAAGCTAGAGTGCTTGATTGCTATATATTTTAAATTCAATCCCACTTGCAGGTGAATCTTTGAAAGTTATTTAAATTTTCTTAATACAAATACCACTGGCATTTATAATATGAAAATTCGGAAGTTATGTATAATGTCCAATTTTATGATTACTAAAATACACATGGTTCATGCGTATATTTAGTAGTTATAAAATTTGAAATTTCCATCCGATTTTCCAATTTGTAACTGGAGAATTACTTTGAAATGATATAATATGATATTCTTGCCGTCCCAATTGATTTGAAATGTTGCAATACTTTATTAGTACGAAAGTATAGGATGTTATCAAGGTAAAATCCAGCAATATTATTATTATGTAATTGTTCGAAATCAAATATAATAAAATCTCCTTGTATTCCCAATCAAACCTAAATAGAGATAATTACCTAAAGTGCAAAGTAAGATTGATAACAAATTAAATAACTCTCATAAATAAGACAAAGACCACATCGAAATACTGGTGTACTTTCGAAAAGGTTTTTGTTAAGTTCGCTTAAAATGAAGTCTCTATATGAACACAATTCTTAATCCCTGATGGAACATAATGAGCGGTTATGACTGTATACTGTATTGCAACTTTTTAGAAATCACATAGCAGTCAATCTTCTAAAGTTTTATTTGTCAAACTTACTATTCTCTTCCTTTCAGTGGCGGCAGAACCAAAAGGTGGAGGTCATCAGAAGAGTACATAAAATGATACAGGTGGACAGAGCTAGATTAGCGAGTGATGGTAATGGGGACTGAGGGGCTTGCTCCTCACAGGGCTGTAGTTGGTTAACCGATTTTAAGGCTTGGTTATTTTGGTTCCCTCCAGGGCGATTAACCGATGTCAATCAATATTCATTAATAGAAACATGAATTTTGAGATTAATCTTTAAAAGAATTGGCATGTAGGTAACAAATGATGAATCTATGATTAAGTTCGAAGACTCAAGCGAATGTTTCATACCTCTGCAAAAAATGGATAAAGATTCACTATGAAAGTGTACAAAGTGCGCTTGTATAATTTTAATAGTAAATCTTTAAAGCATATTGATGTTCTCACATAACTTCATGTTTGGGTGGAATTTTTCTATTCGACGCTGGTTCTATTTCACAAATATTAATTCCTCAAATGATATCTATCTCAGCCTATCATCAATCTTGAATATTCATGTGCATGAGTTACTTTCATAAAAACACTCAAGCGAAGGTCTAAAACTCATTATACGATAAGAGGCATGAGCTGTTAGTTAATCAAAAAGATTAGTCCAGAGCTTCTACCACTTCGCTGTCATCATGATATGATGGAAATGGGCTTTCTATCCATTATTTTACCGAATGCTGTCGAAATATATTTTTTAATTATGGCAGCAGTTGAATATTTCTTATCTATAAACTATAGTATACGCGTAATGATGAACAAGTCAAATTTAGATATGTCGATATAAGGAAAGGAATCTATTAAAACAAGGAGAATTAGTTTGAAATGATTTTCCAACTGTACAATGTGATATTCTTACTGTTCCAAATGAATTGAAATGTTGCAATACTTCATTAGCACGACAGTATCAGATAATATCAAGGTACAGGTATCCTTCGCCGTTCGCCGGGGTTACGTTCCTGAGAATTGTCGCGAATGGCAAAATCGCGAACGGCAAGAAGTTAGTTCAATGAGAATAGTGGGGTTACGTTCCTAGATTATAAAAACAACGCTGGATACCGTTTGTTAAATACGTTATTGATTCAATAGTTGAGCTGTAATACTGATACAAACACTAGCACTAGTGAATCGGTAGTAATAAATGAAGTGATAAATGATAGATATAGATCCCCTAGTAGCAAACCTAAGTATATGTAAGTACCAGTAAATGATGTTGCCAGGATAATATGTAGATACGTATAAGGTTATGGACTTATGGTAGGCCATGAAACTACTGAAGAGAGTAACGAAAATCGCGAATAGTCGAGGCAACGAGTCGCGAATATCAAAACAAGACTCAAAATTTTTTCCGCAAATAGTCGAAACCGCGAATGGCAAATTCGCGAACGGCGAGGGCTGCCTGTAAATTCCAGCAGTGTTATTATTATGTAATTGCTCGGTATTATTTGTCATAAATCTCCTTGGAACCTCAATCAAACTTAAGTAGATGATAATTCCCTTAAGTGCAATGTAAAAGTGATAACTTATTAAGTAATTCACAATGTTGTACATTAGTATCAATATGCTGCTTAGTAGTTAGTAGAGGCTCGTAATAAGGAATACCATAAATAAGAGACAGAGACCATATCGAAATACTGCTGTACTTTGGGAAAGGTTTTCAGCAAGTTTGCTTAATATGAAGTCTCCCATTATGAACACATTTCTTGGTCCCTTGATGGATAATATGCGGCTCTGACTGCTGTATAATGGATATTTTTAGATATCATATAGCAGTAACTCTCCAAAGTTTTGTTTGTCAAACTTACTATTCTCTTTCTTTGTCCATGGACCACAAATTGAGAACCACTGAGCTAGTATTCCAATAGTTCCCGAATGTTAAGAGATAATAATAAAATTGAGCACTTAATTATAAATAAACAAACAAACAAACAAAATACACTTACTCTCCCAAAACCCGGATCATTAAGTTAGGTCATAAGAAGTGGATCTGTAAGGCTGGGAGTGAACCTTATACGGACTTTACCAAAACGATATTTCAAAATTTCCCAGAGCTTTGTACCGAAAAAAAGAATGGTAGCAAATAGGTATTGCAAACGTATTGAAAGATAAGCAATAAGAATTAGAACTGTTGCGATCCCTAATACAATCTTGCCACAGGGATTCATATCTTTGATCTGTTGATTTGTTTTTAGTAAGGGTTCATAGAGAGGAGTTCCATAGAGATGATGGAATAAACATGGACCGTAGTGAATTGCTATCATGATAAGGAAAAATCCTCTATTGATAATGATAAATAAAATTAAGGATAGCAGACCTATCCCCATCATGCTCATAATGACAGCGAAATGGCGGCAACTCTTGACTAATCTCCTGACTATCTGACGACTCACACCTCTAATCTTATATTCTACACACCTCCACCTTAGAGTCTTGTAGAAAGTCCGAGTTTGCCTAATCCAAATACAGAAATAGATGAGATTGATGACAGGCTCAAATATTTCATGTGGAATGAAAAGTTGTGGGATTGATCCGGTAATAATCAAGAAAATTCCAACCAAACATGAAACCAGGAGAAAACGACGAACATACTCAAAGGGATTACCATGGATATCATGATATATAACATCTAGATATTTCATCAAGCATATCACTAGAGCTAAGGACAATAAAAATCCTGCTTCTCCGACGGAAGTGGCTACTGCTGCGGTTGGAATTGTAATAACTCTAAAATCATCGAAGTTGTAAATAACTGCTGTAGTGCAATTGTCGATATTTTCATAATTTGATGGCATTGAAGAGATCCAATGGCCTAACTCAAATGTTAGTACTGCAATAAATTCCATGACATTGATTGCTAACATAAATGCATGCTTAACTATTTCAGCTTTGTAGTGGAGTGCTAGCTCAGATGCATTACCGAATATGTCTGTATTTGCATCCTTCCTACACTCACAGTATAATCTAACATAATACATTATCATCTTCACAAAGTAAACATCCCAAAGTAAAGTCAATATTAGAAGAAGGCATATGTATGGAACCATCAGTAAGTATATATCATTGCCAAAGTGTTGAAAATAGTGATTGAGCATCTTTATCCCATGTAGTTACTTAAATAGTGATATGGCTTTGAGATTCTCTATGGGTTCTCTCATCTTAATCATAGTCAGACTAATATACTAAGTCCAATATTAGGATATTATAAATCAATAGCATACTAATCATTACATCTAGTTATATCATTCTCTAGTGTAATACTGAATATTACATTTAAATTTAAACTAATTATTGGTTTAATATCGAAAGTATGTGGTGTTGCAAGTTTTTTATTTTAAAATATCCTCTTATTTAAGTAATAAGAAGGAAGTTTTAGATTGTGTATAGTTGGATGACTACATACAAGCTGGAATACATTGTTTGCACTGGAGTGGTCAGGTTTCGAATATTTGCTATATCATCGGGTGATTCTTTGAAAGATCATTAAAGTCTCCTGTAAATCAATTAGGTCGAAGATACTATCTGAAAACTCTGCCAATAAACAACATTGAAGAGTCTGGTCTTAATACTCTAGTCCGTAATGGTTAAGATTTATTTGATGCATATATCCTTGTATATTCGTATTTGTCGAGATAAGAGATTTCCAGAAACATATAACTTAATTTGATAAAAATCCCGAACCCAGGGGGCTGGGGGGGCTCGAGGCCCCTTGGATTGGAAGATGGCCCATGGATGCAAACAAAACTTTGTGTTTGTTCGAACTGGTTGGAGAATTGGAAAGGTGAAGAGATATGAAAATTGGCATGTAGGTGTCAAATGATATGACTACGATTAAGCACGAAGATCCAAGCGAATTTTTCATACCTCCGCAAAAATGGATAAAAATCACTATGAAAGTGCGCGAAGTGCGCTTGTATGATATTAATAGTAAATCCTTGAAGCATATTTGATGTTCTCACATACCTTCCTGTTTGGGTCAATTTTTTCTATCCTGGTTCTAAGCTGGTTCTAATTCACAAATATTAATTCCTCAAATGATATATCAGCCTATCATTAATCTTGAATATTCCTGTTCATGCGTTACTTTCAACAAAACACTCAAGTATAGGCATAGAGTTAGCATAATTAGGGGGGCAGGCCCCTACTACACTTTTCAAGATGTTAATCTGCTGGCCTCCTGGAACGGGAGGCCAGATGTGAGGCTAGAGCCACCAATTAAATTGAAGGTGTCCTCAGCTATAGGGGTAGAAATAGAATGTACTAGTTCTTTTTAGAAGAATTTAGGACGCATTCAATTTTATTAATACGATAGTACAAAGTATTAATCAAATTGTTTGTTGCTTTGATGATTTATAACCCTAGATAGATGGTGGTGCAGCATAGGCGTAGAATTACATATAATATTAGATAAGTTCATTTTTAATAGTTTTTAATAGCTCTAGAATTAGCCATAGCCTGTGAGGGGTCGTAGTGCCGGGCAGTGGAGCAGTAGAGGAAGCTGTGGTATGACAGGACTTCACACTCGTGACTTCACACAACCTTGTAGGTTACATCTAAATCTTAAAATTATGCTAATTGAGTCTAGATATATCTCCCAATTACATTTCAAGCCCTCCAGGTCCCTTCTTTCCGTCGTTCGCTTCGTTCACTCTTAGTCTCCCCAGGTATTATATTATTTTCCAAAACTTGCGTCTATGTATGCATTCAAATGAAGGTCTAAAGTTCTAAATATTATACGATAAGAGATAAGAGCTGTTAGTTAATCATAAGATCAGTCAAGAGCTTCTACCACTTCGCTGTCATCATGAATATGATGGGAATGGGCTTTTCTATCAATGATTTACCGAATGCTGTCGAAATATATTTTTTAGCTATGGTAGCAGTTGAATATTTCTTATCTACAAACTATAGTATACGCGTAATGATGAATTAGCCAATTTAGATATGTCAAAACATAGCATTCTATATACTAAGGCAATGGTACTCTATTGAAATTTTGAACCATGGATTGTCATTACCATCTACCTTCAAAGTACAATGTAATAGCTATATGCTATATAGGTGTGATTCTACTGTGCTGTTACTATTATTAATCATCAGTTTAAATGATTTACCGCACCCCAACCTAATGTATTTCCATATTAGAATATTATAAGTCAACAGATATATTTTAATAAGTCAAACCATATATTACAGTACAATACGTATATGTATGGTTAGTATAGAACAAATAACATAATACATTCTCTAAGTAATCGTTGCAGCAGCAGCAATATATTTCACCATCCTAAACGTCCAGCTGGATATAACATCTAAAAGTACAATAGCTTCAGTCTTCTACACAAACTTCTAACAGTAAGATGATCTAAAAAAAACAAAGAAAAATTAGTTGTATTTTTTAAGCTTAGTATTATCCCTATTTAAAACCATAAAATTGTAATTGCGGACTCTTTTTGACAAGATTATATTTGACCATGTAACACACAATTTCTTCAATATGTCCCGATTCCAAACGCCACAAAAGCAACAATCATTCCAAACATCACTATATTTCTCGGCAATGATCGTCATAGAAATTAGTACCAACAAACTACGGGATTGTGCAGAATAGAATTTCTTGCTGAGGAAAACACAGCTATCAATAATCAGAAAGGCTTTATACAATATAGTAACAGACTTCACCACACAAGAAGAAGGATATTTAAGAGAACCTCGATCTACTAAATTAATCAAAGTATATTGAGAACCAACGTCATTATTAACTTCTAGGAGTCTATCTGATGTTAAATGATCATGACAAGATCGACAAGTATTTGACTTTTTAATGTAAGAGAAGACTGCATATCCTGCTATATAGATGAGGCATTCAATCTGAGAAACTTTTAATTCAATGAGCGAAATATCATTCAATTTAGTCATATAAGGTTCTATATCGAGTTCCTTTTCGTCACTTATACACTCAAAATCGTCTGCAAATTGCCTAAGGTATTCTTTTAGTGAAACGTTATCTCCCGAACCATATTTTATATCGAAAACTTTTAAAAGGTTGGAAAGTTGGAGTCTTCGTTCGCTTTCTAAAACTTGGTTAAATGATATTTGATAGTGAGACCCTGACATTTGTCTGTATAATCCAAAATGGTGTTCTAAAGCATCATTTTGTATTCTCGCAGTAAGAAGATATTGGTACCCACAATTTTCAGTTAGTTGTTTGACTAGTAGTGGTAATGCCTCACATGTATGTCTAAAGCTGGTAAAGGTTTGTGGTGTTAATTTTCCCGACAAAAAAGGTAGACTAACCCAACTATCCAACCAAGAGACCACGTTGTTCAAAAATTGTAACCGAAAATCGTTTGGGTATATTGGGGCTGAAAATTCATCATTGAAACGTATATTTTTCCCAACCCAGTTCACATTGAATGTTTTCCATATCCGGTTAATAAGATCAAGAAAATCTACCGTTTGATTGTTATTTTCGATTTTCCACGCTAATAGGCCGGCAGATGTTGTCTCATGAAAAATTTTCAATGCGAAACTGACAACTTGTCGTTCTAAGCTTGAGAGCCAACAAGCTTTCGCTGTTAATTTTGGTGCTCGTTTCAATAAATTGCATCTATCTGATCTAAACAAATCTCGTATATCTTGAAACCGAGCGTAACAAATATCTGGATATACAGATTTAGAGGTAAAATTGGCAGTAGAAATGCTGGCTCTAGGAATGGAAAGGTAAAAACTTTTGTTCGTGTTAATGATATTTTGAATACTTACCAGGCATTCGTCGAACTTCGGGAAAATGAAAGTGTTGTCAATATTTTTGAGATTTAACCAATTATTTCGGATGCATTTAATGATATGAACAATATCAAAAATCAAGATTAAATTTCTATCTGGGTTGCAGGGATGTTGTACTTTTGGCTCCAGTTTCGAATTAGTTGAAAACAGTTTATACAAACGAACGTTCAGTGGATAGTTGTCAGTACAAACAGCTTCTACAAACAGACCGCAAGCTTCGATATCACAGATAGACCTGACAATTGGATACAATGATTCAGCAGAAGAAGAACCCAAAGGAATTAACCGAGCAATGGTAGAAAACTTGGCCGATAGACTAGAAACCATCATAGAGAAAACCGTTGTATATGGATCATTAGGATTGTCAATAGACCCAATTACCTTTCCTCCCTTATATGATGCATCACTACGAATATGTACCTCATCCATTTGAAGAATAACATGGCGTTCTAAATCATTGAATGTAGTGGCAACTTCATTAAGGATTTTTGTATATTTACTCTCTAAGCCAATACTATTTTTTAATTTCAACAAATTTCGCTCATGAGGAAAATTTAAGCAATTGGAGCCCTGAATAAGACGGTAACAAGCTGGGGAAATGCCGTGAATTTTTAAACAAAAGACCTGGGTGATGATGTTATAACGTCGAGCATGTTTATCAATGATTAGATATTTCAACTGATCGAGCAAAAAAGTAAGACGCATTCGTATAGAATCCTCATCGATTTCGAAATATAATTTGGAATCAGTGTGCTCTAACGTATCAATAGCTTGAGCAAGACTATGAATGGAGTTCTCCACATGTTGTATCAGAGATGTCGCAGAGGTATTTGTATGAGTACTTGGGGAAATTTCAAATAAATCAACTTCATGTATAATGTTTTCTAATAACCTGATATCATTGAGTGAGGAATACGAGAGCTCAATATTGTTCTTTTCTTTATAATAAGCCTTACAAAATAAACTTTCATCGACAATTATATACCGTGCGACAGTGGATACTTCGTTACAAAAATAAATCTTAAGAAAAAGAATGTTAGAAGAATCAGGGCGATGGAAAAGCCAACCGTTTGTGAGTTCAATCAAGTGTAACTTAGATATAATACAACTAAGATTCGAAATCATAAACTTAGCCTCGGTCTCTTGAAATTCTGCTCGACTTTTCTTGTATGCATCCTGCATCCTCTTCTCCTCTTTATTGTCTAGAGATAGCCTTTGGGTTTTAGCAACGGCATCTGTGAGATAGGTTGGACAATTTGGAAAGATGCTAGGAACTGCAAATTTCTTTAGAACAACTTTTTTCCTGGGCATCTTGATCACCTCAACTCCGTTATAATATTCAATATTTCTCTCAATATCTTCTTCGCGGAAGTGATGTATACAGACCTGTAAAGAGACAAATAATTATACATACTACTATATATTGCAGTACAAATCACTATAGCAACTTACCAAAATTCGTTTATTCTCCTCATAGTCTCCTTTCTTTCGTGGAATCGCTCGAAACCACTTTTCACGAGTTTCAACATCAATTGGAAAGGAAAAAGTAGGCACGTATGAATCAGCTTGACTATGATAATTCGACTTGCAACCAGGTACTGAGCATGTCATATTGAATAAGTGATGATGCGGAACAAATATAGCAGTAATTAGGAAGTAACGAATAAATAATAACAATAATTAAATATATTATCAACATTGAACACAAAATCATCACAAATATTGAAGCTAATATATAGTTTGCATGTTGCTACATACAATCTCTAATGCTTATGATGGATTATACTTATTCTTAGAAGTTATAACACTATCGGCGGTTAAAATTCGCGCGAACAATACGACTGAATTTAATATTCAAATACGTATATGGAAAACTATGGAAAAGTTTTATTGATCAGGCAAAATTATACCAAAAATATGCTCTAATGAGTAGGCAGTTGATTACATAAATTTTGAAATCATTTTAATATTTTAAGAATAAGTTTTTGTATAAAGTAGTCCGATGGTAATGACAATCCATGGTCCAAAATTTCAATAGAGTGCCATTGCCTTAGTATATAGAATGCTATGGTCAAAACAAGGAAACGAATCTATTAAAACATGAACATTGATGCAATAAAATAAATTGTTATAATCTAAGCGATAGAGATACAGGGATGCCCTAAAGTGATACTTTGCACACTTGTGATCTGAGTAACTAGTAGAACTCTTAAAGGTGCTTCCATGTCACCGCATATTAGAACTATTCTTGTATTTCCTTCGAGCCTAATTTCATTCCCAAACGCTCAATCACTGACTGCAATTCATGTATTTAATACATGAGAAAAGGTTAAATCTCCTACCATGGATCGAAACCATATTTTATCCAAATATTTCAGCCCTAGTTCTAATGATATATTATTTAAATAGTTCCCGCAATTAAAAGATAAAAAAACTTGATTATATACAAAGTAAACAAACAAACAAGATACAGTTACCACTTTAAAGTTTTATTATGATGTTAGTTTATGAGAAGTGGGTCTGTAAGACTAGGAGTGAACCGAGTGCGGACTTTACCAAAACGATACTTCAAAATTTTCCAGAGTTTCGTGCCGAAGAATGCAACAGTTACGAGTAGGTACTGCAAACCAAAGGAAAGATGTGCCACAATAACCAGAGCTGTTCCGATCCCTAATACGATCTTACTACTGATGTCCAGATCCTTGATCTGTTGATTTGTAGTTAGTAAGGGCTCGTAGAGAGGAGTCCCATAGAGATAGTGGAATAGACAAGGACCGTAGTGAAGGAATATCATGATAAGGAAAAATATTTTGCTGATAGTGTCATGTAAAATAAAGGATAGCAATCCTATTCCCATCATACTCATAAAGACTGCGAAATGGCGGCAACTCTTGACGGATCTCCTGACTATCTGACTACTCACACCTCTAATCTTATATTCTACACACCTCCATCTTAGGGTCTTGTAGAACGTCCGAGTTTGCTTAACCCAGATATACAAATAGATCGTCATAATAACAGGCTCAGATAGTTCGTGTATAAGGAAAAGTTGCGGGATAGATCCAATGATGATCAAATAAAATCCAACCAGGCAAGAAACCAGGAGAAAACGACGAACATACTTGTCGGGTTGATCATGTATATCATGATATATGACATCTAGATATTTCATCAAGCATATCACAAGAGCTAAAGAGAACAATAATGCTGCTTCCCCGAAGGACGTAGCTACTGCCGCTATTGGATCTGCAATGAGTCTAAAATCGTCAAAATTGTAAATATTTCCTTCTGTACAATTATCAATTTTTTATAATCTGGTGGTGAGGAAGATTTCCAAAAACCTAATTCCAATGCTAGTACTACAATAGGTTCATTAGCATTGATTACTAACATGAATACATGCTTAACTATTTCCGTTTTGTAGTGGAGTGCTAGCTCTGATGCGTTACCGAGTATGTCTGTATTTGCTTCCTTCATGCACTCACGGTATAATCTAACATAATGCATTAACATCTTCACAAAGTAAACATCCCAAAGTAGAGTTAATAAGATGAGAATACACGTGTAAGGAACCATCAGTAAGTATATATCATTCCCAATGTGTTGAGAAAAATAATTGTGCATATTGATTTCTTGTAGCCACTTGTATAGTGATATGGCTTCTATCGAGTATTTATACCTGAGAATCTTCTGACTAATAGAGTCTAACAGAATATTATATTTCGATAACATATTAATAGCCATTACAGCTAGTTACATCATCTTCTAGCGTAGTGCTCAGATGAACTTTCTAATGAAATCATCCGATATTGCATTACTGTACTTATAATTATATCAAACACGAAATTTTAACCATAGTTGAAAATAAGATATGAGAATTTAAAAGATCATATTTGGTTTAGCTTTTGAACGCAAAGTTGAATGTTTAACTACATCAAGCTGGAGTGCATGATTGCTAGTTATTTTATAGTTAATCCCACTTGGGTGAATATTTGAGAGATTATTTAAATCTTATTAATGCCGCTGGCATTTATAACATGAAAATTCGGAAGTTATGTATAATGCTCAATTTTCTGATTACTAAAATGCACATGAGTCATGCGTATACTTAGTCAGTTATAAATTTGAAATGTCCATCATAGATTTTAATTTGTAACTGGAGAATTATTTTGAAATGATATAATATGATATTCTTGCCGTTCCAAATGATTTGAAATGTTGCAATATTTCATTAGTACGACAGTATAGGATGTTATCAAGGTACTTGTAAAATCCAGCATTATTATTATTATGTGATTGTTCGAAGTCAATTTTAATAAAATATCCTTGTATTCCCAATCAAACCTAAGTAGAAGTAAATTCCCAAGTGCAAAGTAAAACTACTAACAAATTAAATAACTTCTCATGAATAAGAGACAGTGATCATATCGAAATATTGCTGCATTTTGGAAAAGGTTTTGTCAAGTTTGCTTAATATGAAGTTTCTCTATATTGATACATTTCTTGATCCCTGTTGAAACATAATGAGCGGCTCTGACTGTATAGAGCAACTTTTAGAAAACACAAAGTAGTCAATCTTCAAAGTTTTGTTTGTTAAACTTACTATTCTCAGTGGCGGTGGGACCAAAAGTGGAGGCCACCAGAAGAGTACGTATATAAAATAATGTACAAAGCTAGAATATCGAGCGGCTGTAGAGGATGTGTAGGTGTCTTGGCCCCATAAGCTGTAATTGAATTGTAACTAGTGCTACGAATAAATGTGTTATTGCTAGTTGTATAAATCTATATGCGTATATGATTTATTTTCAAATACACCTGGGGATTGGAATTTACTAACAAATATCTATTAGTGCGGCGGAGTGAGTTTTAAATAGCACCGATTGTAGCACATATACTTCACCTATACCGTGAATGTGCAAATATATTGATCCACGGACCATCAACGCAGGCAACCTGCCCTTACTGCCCTGAAAAAGTATGAATTACTATAGATATTGGATATAGTGATAATTATGTTCGGTTTGAGGTGCCCAAGTCAATGACATTCCATACAGATTTTATTAGATATAGTGATAATTTGACCCCAAAAATCCTATACCTGACACTATCACTATATCCAATCTACTGTATTACGGTCAAGCATATTCAAAACTTAGTATTAATGAAGCATCAACAAATAGCTCCTGGATATTGAAAGATAAAAATAGAATTAAGCACTTTTTTAATCATAAATGAAACAAACAAACAAGATACAGTAACCATAATAAACCCAGATTTTAGAGTTAGGTTAAAAGAAGTGGATCTGTAAGGCTAGGAGTGAACCTAGTACGAACTTTACCAAAACGATACTTCAAAATTTTCCAGATTTTTGCACCGAAAAAAATATTGCTGGCGAATAGGTACTGTAAACCTATTGAAAGATGAGCAACTATCATTAGAACTGTTTCGATCCATAATACTATCTCAATACTGAGATTTAGGGCTTTAATCTGTTTGTTTGTTGTTAGTAAAGGCTTGTAGAGAGGAGTCCCATAGAGATGATGGAATAGGAAGGGACCGTAGTGAATTGCTATCGTGATCAGGAAAAATCCTTTACTGATAATCTCATATAAAATTAAGGACAAGAAACCTATTCCCATCATGCTCATAAAGAGTGCAAAATGGCGGCAACTCCTGACTGATCTCATGACTATCTGACGACTAACACCTCTAATCTTATATTCTACATAAGTCCACCTAAGCGTTTTTAAGAAAACATTAGTCTGTCTAACCCAGACACAGAAATAGATAAGATTGATGACAGGCTCAAATATTTTTTGTAGAATGAAAAGGTGCGGGATTGATCCAGTGATAATCCAAAGAATCCCAATCAAACATGAAACCAAGAGAAAACAACGGACATGCTTAAATGGTTTGCCGGGTATGTCATGATATATAACATCTAGATACTTCATTAAGCATATCACTAGAGCAAAGGATAACAAAAATGATGCTTCTCCAAAGGACTTGGCTACTGCTGCGATTGGAACTGCAATAACTCTAAAATTGTCTAACTTGTATATACTGCCTTTAGTACAGTTGTCAATTTTTTGATAATTTGATGGCATCGTAGAGGTCCAAAAACCTAGTTCAAATGCTAGTATTGCAATGAATTCAAAGATATTGATTGCTAGCATAAACGCATACTTAACTATTTCTGCTTTGTAATGGAGTGCTAGCTCTGATGCGTTACCGAATATATCTGTATTCGCTTCTTTTATACACTCACGGTATAATCTAACATAATACACAATCATCTTCACAAAGTAAACATCCCAAACTAACGTTAATAATAGGAAAAGACATATGCATGGAAACATCAGTAAGTATATATCATTGCCAATATTTTGGAAATAATGATTGAGCATCTTTATCTAATGTAGTCACTTGTAAAGTGATACTGCTTATACTAAGTATTTATACAAGAACTTGAGATTCTGCTTAAGGGAATGATTAAGCAAGCATGACTGCACAGCATGAGATTATTTACCGATATGATCTTAATCATTGCATCTACTAATCAGATGTACTTCCTCATGATATTATCTAATATCGTGGTACTGACAATTAGATTTATACCTAGTGAAACCTCAATTATAGTTGAAAAGGTTCTCAGTCTGAGGTAATACAGAAGTGTAAATTTTAATCTTATGTTTTATAATATCCTCTTATTAAGCGATGAATAGGATATTTTAGTTTGTGCATATACCTACCAGTTGGATGACCCACATAAGCTAGAAAGTGCTGATTGCACGAGAGTGGTCAAGTGCCAAATTTTGAAAAGTTTTAGCATCCGGGTTATTCTTTAAAGATCATTAAAATCTCCTTTAAAATCAATTAGTAGATCGAAGGTAATGTCAGAAAATTATACATTTAAATAACCATAGAAATTGCAGTCTTAACACTAGTCTGTAATGGTTATCTCATACATATTTTCTTTATACATCCGTTTTTGTCAAAATATGTATTCGTTTTTCCAAAAACACATAACTCTTATATCTAAAGGCACAATTTTAGAAAAGGCACAGTAATTAGAGCGATCCTTTACTTTTATTAAGAAAACACCCCTGCATCTTAGGTGCTACCCTAATTTGGGTCTTTCATCAAATTGAACAAAATTTTCGTTCATTATCCTTACTATTAAAACTCGATTAATGTTTATTATATACAGTTTGTGTATATGTTATGGGCAATATGAGAAATTGGTCATTTTGCATAATGCCTAGGCAATATGCATAATGATATTTTCTGAGTCAATATGCATAATGTCCAGACAATATGCATAATGCTTCTCTCATTGGACAATATACGAAATACAATTTTCCCTACGCATTATACAAATTTTTTGTTGTCAGCATTATTTTTACTAAACAAAGATACTTATTTATTGATCAGAGGTTAAATTTAATAGAAGCCTATTTCTACTAATTAATTTTTAACAATTTTGTGAGTCATAGCCTATGATTGAGTAGCATTTCATTATCATTCTCTCATTATTGTTTGCGTTATCATCATGCGAAGTGCCTGATACATGGAAATATTTCAATGACCCTATTTCTCAATATGTTTAGCATGTTAGGGTAAATCACTAGCCGTTAACTATTAAATATATCGTATAGTTGAAATTCACTGTAATGTTTTAAATAATAACTATAGTTAAGCGGTAAGTAAACTTGATGCGGGCGGTGGAGCAGAGATAAGTTTCTAATAATAGTTAATGATGGCCTAATCGTACCCATTCATTCATAATTTTTTGCTAGGAGCAAGACCAATGTTTGAACAAGTGGAATTGTGTCGACCGGTGGTATATAACTAGCGGCAGAGAAATTCAATCAAAAAAGCGACCGAAATCAAAGGGTTCGTTATGCATATTGTCTCTGGACATTATGTGTATTGTCCAATGAGAGAAGCATTATACATATTGTCTGGACATAATGCAAAATGACCAATTTATCATATTGCCCATAACATATATACAGTGGAACCTCCGTAATCCGACATTTTGCTGATTTTCCACGAATGTCGGATTATCAAGGTTGCCGTGGGAATGGGTTTTCCCATGGGAATGGGGATGGAATGGGAATGGGAAATGAGTTTTCCACGTGGGAATTCCCATATGGGAATTCCCATGGGTTTTCCCATATGGGAATTCCCATGTGGGAAAACCCATGGGAATTCCCATGGGAATGGGGATGGGATGGGAATGGGAAATGATTTTTCCACGTGGGAATTCCCACATGGGAAAACTCATGGGAATTCCCACGTGGGAAACCCATGGGAATTCCCATGGGAATTCCCACGGGAAATCTCGTGGGAATGGGAATGGAAATTTCTTTCCCACGGCAACCCTGCGGATTATGGAGGTTATTCGATAATCCGACAATTTGCTAATCCGACATTTTTTTCGTTTCCCATTGAATGTCGGATTATGGAGGTTCCACTGTATGTATATACTTGTATATGCAACGAATTGATTGAAGAAACGGTCGGGCACAGAAAGCTGTTCTGAATTCATGATTCACCTTAGTAGAAAGTTAGAAGAAAACAATCAACAGTTTTTGATAGCCTGCAGGGCGACTCTGCGGACACTATGTATCCGCAAGCTGCGCAGCATAAGCAAGCAAAGCGGGCTCGTATACTAAAATTATTGAATTAGTTAGATACGTCTAACAAAAGAAATGAATTTATCAAATCATGGACATTGCTACAATGAAATAAATTGTTATAATCTAAGCTACGGAGATACAGCGGATACCCTAAAGTGATACTTTGCACCATTGTGATCTGAGTAACTAGAACTCTCAAAAGTTATTCCTGTATTTCCTGCAAACACAAACTGTAATGTCGAATTAAAAAATTCTAGATCATATTGTAAACTATTATCCTAATATATATTCACAGCTTACTCTGAATCAAAAGGTTCACGACAATTTTAACTTTATTTGTAAGCATTCTAATATCGGAGCATATCATAAGAAAGCTCAGGCTTATTGCTAGTACAAATTGGCTAGGATTATCTCATACAAGTGCACTTCGCTTGCTTGGAAAGATTGAAACCTTTGAAAACGGTTAGAGGCACTATTCTAAATCGAAACTATATTTTTCCGGGATTTTGACCAAATTACAAATGATATTTTATCCAAAATAGTTTACGGATGTTAAAAGATAAAAATAGAATTGCAGTAATTAATGAATAAAAAAATAAAAAACAAAGAAAAAGATTTGTTTGTTTTTCGTTAGTAAAGGTTTGTAAAGAGGAGTTCCAAAGAGATGATGGAATAGACAGGGACCGTAGTGAATTGCTATCGTGACTAGGGAAAAGCCTCTAACAGTAATAACAACTAATACTAAGCACAGTAAACCTGTTCCCATCATACTCATAATGACCGCGAAATGTTGGCAGTTCTTGACTGATCTCCTGTGAATCTGGCAACTCACACCTCTAATCTTATATTCTACACACCGCCACCTCAGTGTCTTGTAGAAAGTCCGAGTCTGTCTAGCCCAGATACAGAAATAGATAAAAATGAAGACAGGCTCAAATATTTCTTGTAGAATGAAAAGGTGCGGGATTGATCCAGTTAAAATCATAAAAATTCCAACCAAACATGAAACCAGCACAAAACGACGAACATACTTAAAGGGTTTATCATGGATGTCATGATATATAACATCTAGATACTTCATTAAGCATATCGCCAGAGCTATGGAGAATAAAAACCCAGCTATTCCAAAAGAGGTGGCTACTGCTGTGATTGGAACTGCAATAGCTAAAATATTGAAGTTATTAATAACTTCTGTGGTACAATTGCCGATTTTGTGATCATTTGATGTTATTAAAGAGATGCCAAAACCCAATTCCAATGCAAATACTGCAAAAAATTCAATGACATTGATTGCTAACATAAATGCATACTTAACTATTTCTGCTTTGTAGTGGAGTGCTAGCTCTGATGCATTACCGAATATATCTGTATTTGCTTCCTTCATGCACTCACGGTATAATCTAACATAATACATTATCATCTTCACAAAGTAAACATCCCAAACTAAATTTAATACGAGGAGAAGACATATGTATGGGACCAACAGTAAGAATATATCATTACCAATACTTTGGAAATAATGATTAAGCATATTTATCTAATGTAGTCACTTGTATAGTGATATTCCATATTATATCAAGTATTTATACAAGAACTTGATTCTCCACAAGGGAATCATCATGTTAGCATGAATAATACGAGTATAACAGGATATTATATATCGATAACATCTCAATCATTGCATCTAGCATTCAGATGTACTTTCTTATGCTTTCATCCGATATTGTAGTGCTAACAATTACATATCAAACTCTAAGGACTTTCTATCATGGGAGAAAATATCAAAGGTATGGAAAAGTTAAAACATTCATCTTTGGTTTAGTCTTGTACAGTGAAATAATATTTAGTTCCAGATTTAGATGGATGACTTATCCAAGCTTGAATACGCTGTTTAGACCAGAGTGCTGAATATTTCAAAATAGTCCCCATCGATGTGATTCTTCGAGAGATCATCCAAATCTTCTGTATAATCAATAAGATTAAAAGTGATACCTGAATACTCACCACAAAACAAAACTTGCTGAAATCTTTTTGTAATAATACAAGGAAATATTTCTGAAAATAATGGAGTTTATCCAACTTGTGATATACTCTCTAATAATTTTAAATATTGATGCTAACTTCAATAGATACTCAGTTTCAAGAATCTGGTAATATGCTGAGTTTATGATAATTTAAACCAACTATCGTAGTTTTATGTGCATATAATTTCTCCTCATCTTTTTTTCATCATCATAAACATGTTCTCTATCTTTGCACTCTTTATTAGCTTAGATTAGATGAGTGGGTGTATAATCTTACTAATCTCTAATTTCACTGCTTATGTTGAAGAACTATTTTGAGGATAATTTAAAATATTCTTATTTGTCTAGCAAATTATAAATTAGAATCAGCATTATCAATATTACTGATTTTTTGATTAGCAATAACAATAATTTTGATTAGTCAAAAAATTCCCAATTATAGAATTCAGGTCCTCTCTCATTTATGTACAGTCTACTTGTAGTTAGCTTTCCTTTTTACCGGTATACTGATTTTTTGAATTCTTTTGTTAGCACTAAAGTATCAGATTAAGCATATCAAAGAATGCCCAATCTTACTACCAGTATGCAATGGTTCAAATTTCTTTGATATATAATCTCCTTATATAGCGCTGTTATCCATGCTAAGATGAACAGAATTTCCTTAAGACAGCATACATACATATATTCCAAATTAATCAAAATGTTATGAGATTAAACTTTGAGTGATTACCTTTGATGAAAATCACTGTATCATTTCCAATACATTGATATTGACATAGGCACCGAACCCGGGGGGGAGGTTGGGGGGCTCGATCCCCTCTCTGGATTGGAAGTTGGTTCATAGACACAATACAAAATTTAGGGCTGAGCCCGAACTCCAAAATTGCCTATATATTTCGAAAGGTTCGGAGCTGCTGGATGTCGATACACAAATACTACTACTTTCCTGACATGTATCGTGATGTTGTTTTCTTTAGTATGGGGTGTCTTTTTATAAAAAAAATTATTTATTATGCTCTTCAGAGCTAGCATTCCATCGCAAAGTTGAAATAGTTAAAGTTAACGCTCGGTGACGTAAGTCAACATTCATATACGTAGTAGGTATCTAATCGTTAAATTGAAATTGTTAATCGCTTTCTTTCTAACATTATTGTGGTACCGTCACGAAAATTTTGGTTCGCAAAAGAATTGGTTCAGGGGACCAATTTTTTCATGGAAAATTGGTACTCCCCTGAAAATTTTGATCCTGTAATGGACCATTTTTCCATGGAATATTGGTCCAGGGGAACCATTGTATTTCAGGGAAAATTGATCCAGGGAGACTATTATATTTATACTTATATGAACATCATTTCATTAAAGTGATTAAAATCATCACTTATTATTATTCTCATTAGCATTGAGTATTAACCAAAAGTAATCATACATTGATTTCACCTGAACCTGCTTAATTACTAAATGAACTGTTCATTGGAACTAGCTTAGGACCAATTTTCAATTAAAGAAATTGGTCCGAGTGGGCCAAATTCCATGAAAAAAATGGTCTCTTGGACCAATTTTCCCTGAAAAAGGTGGTCCCCTGGACCAATATTCATGAAAGAATTAGTCTACCGAACCAATTTTCCCTGAGAAAATGGTCCTCCAGACCAATATTCCATGGAAAATTGGTCCATTGCAGGACCAATTTTCCACGAAAAACTGGTCCTCAGAACCAAAATTCCATGGAATAATGGTCCCCCGGACCAATTTTCCTTTAACAGTTCTATACATTGTGGGCATTTATGTTAAGTAGCAATATTATTATTTGGTTCAGAACATATACAGTCCACTTAATTAATCATGTTGATTGAAGAATATAAAAATAAACAGGGCCCTAAGGTGCAAATATTTATTGATGCGGCGAAGCGGGTATTTAAACAGCACCTATACCTATACCACCTATACCCATACCACGAATATACCAAAGCTAGGTTAAATATTAAAATGGGAATACTCTTTTCGAGGTCAAAACACCTTTTTAACCAAATTTACAATGAGGGATATAATTCAAATAGTTCTTGAATGTTAATTAATAGATAAATTACAAAATGAGGACTTAATTAAAAACAAACAAACAAGACACATTAATTCTACAAACCAGATTATTAAGTTAAGTTAAAAGAAGTGGATTCGTAAGGCTAGGAGTGAACCTAGTACGAACTTTACCAAAACGATATTTTAAAATTTTCCAGAGTTTTGTACCGAAAAAACCAATGCTGGCGATTAGGTACTGCAAACCAAAGGAAAGATGAGCAACTATCATTAGAGCTGCGCTGAACCATGAAACAACCTCAATACTGAGGTTGAGAGCTTCAATCTGTTTGTTTGTTGTTAGTAAGGGTTCGTAGAGAGGAGTTCCATAGAGATGATGGAATAAGCAGGGACCGTAGTGAATTGCAACCGTGATGAAGAAAAATCCTTTATTGATAATGTCAAATAAAATTACGGACAGTAAACCTATTCCCATCATACTTATGAATACAGCGAAATGGTGGCAACTCTCGATGGATCTCCTGACTATCTGACGACCCACACCTCTAATCTTATATTCTACACACCTCCACCTTAGTGTTTTGTAGAAAGTCTGAGTCTGTTTAAGCCAGGCAAATGAATAAATTAGAATGATGACAGGCTCAAATAGTTTTTGAAGAATGAAGAGTTGCGGGATTGATCCAGCAATAATCAATAAAATTCCAAAGATGGATGAAACCAGGAGAAAACGACGAACATACTTAAAAGGTTTACCATGGATATCATGATATATAACATCTAGATATTTCATCAAGCATATCACTAGAGCTAGGGACATTAAAAATCCTGCTTTTCCAAAGGACGTAGCTACTGCTGCGATTGGATTTGCAATAACTCTGAAATCATCAAAATTGTAAATGCCTCCTGTAGTACAGTTGTTGATTCTTTTGTAATTTGATGGTATCAATGAGATGCCGAAACTTAATTCAAATGTTAATACTGCAATAAATTCAATGGTATTGATTGCTAGCATAAATACATTCTTAACTATTTCAGCTTTGTAGTGGAGTGCTAGTTCTGATGCATTACCGAATATGTCTGTGTTTGCTTCCTTCATACACTCACGGTATAATCTAACATAATACACAATCAACTTCACAAAGTAAACATCCCAAACTGAAGATAATACTAGAAGAAGACATATGTAAGGAATCATCAGTAACAGTAAGTCATCACCGATGTTTTGGATATAATGATTGGGCATCTTTATCAAATGCAATTACTTGTACAGTGATATGGTTCGTATCAGGTATTTATACAAGAACTTGTGATTCTCCTCATGGATTTTTCATCTTAGCATGACTAATATAAGTACAGCAGGATATTATGTATCAATACCATCCTAATCATTAATAACATCTAGTAGTCAAATAAGCTTTCCCATGAAATCATCTGATATAGTATTGACATCATACATTAAAGTCTAAATAAAGTTCATTCATAGGTGAAAATATCAAAGGGATTTAAAATAGAGATTTGTTTTAGTCTTGCATTAAAAAATTGACTTTACCTAAGCAAAAAGAAGTAAAGTTTAGCTCATGATTCTGTTGGATGACTACATACGGCTAGAACACGCTGTCTAAACCTGAGTGCTAATTACTTCAAAGCTATTACATCAGTGCTCTTCGAGAGATCATTTAAATCTTTTGTGTAATCGATAAGGTTAATGGGATAAATCTTTGATAAATCATATTCTACAAGCGAGCTTCGCTTGCTTTCGCTGCGCGGCTGCAAGCAACTAAGGAAAGGTGACTAAGTTAATCGTTCTATTGAAATCTGTACTTTACAAGTTATTAACTATTTAAAGTCTATATATTAGAAATCACAAATAGGATTTTTTAAATTGTGTTCTAAAGAATGTTATTTCCTTTCTCGGTTTTGTGTTCCAAAGATTAGTGTACATATTCGTGCGTTATTTAATAAAGCCCCGCCTGTACCACAAATATTCCGCACTTATGCCGCACCAAAGCCGCATTATTGGGATCGCCATACCGCACATATGACAAATATTGCTCTACAGGGCAGATATTTTATTATAATTTATTACAATGTTTCAAGGGGAAAACAATTTTTGAAACTTTACAATTTGGGTAACATAAAAAAAAGGTTAAAACCTTTCTCTATGTCTTAAACATATTTTTGCAAAGGATTTTTTATTGATAATGAAGTCTATCATTCAAATAGTTCCCGATGTTAAAATAGAAAATTAGAAATGGAGCACTTTATTTTAAAACAAACAGATAAGCAACAAACAATTCACAGATAATATCCAAAGGCCTGATCAAAATGTTAGGTTATAAGAAGTGGATTCGTAAGGCTAGGAGTGAACCTAGTACGGACTTTACCAAAACGATACTTCAAACTTTTCCAGAGTTTCATGCCGAAAAATCCAATACTGGGGAATAGGTACTGCAAACCAATGGAAAGAAAAGCAACTATCATTAGAGCTGTTTCGATCCATGAAACAATCTCAATACTGAGGTTGAGAACTTCAATCTGTTTGTTTGCTGTCAGTAAGGGTTCGTAGAGAGGAGTCCCATAGAGATAATGGAATAGACAGGGACCGTAGCGAATTGCTATGATAATTAGGAATAATCCTCTATTGATAATGCTAAATAATATTAAGGACACCAAACCTATTCCTATCAGACTCATGAAGACAGCGAAATGTTTGCAGTTCTTGAAAAATCTCTTGACTATCTGACTACTCACACCTCTAACCTTATATTCTATACATCTCCACTTAAGCGCTTTGAAGAAAGTCCGTGTCTGTCTAACCCAGATACAGAAATAGATCAAATTGATTACAGGATTAAAAAGTTCTTGTAAGATGAAAAGTTGTGGAATAGATCCAGAGATTATTAAGAATATTCCAAACAGACATGAAACCAACAGGAAACGACGAACACACTTAAAAGGTTTACCATGGATATCATAGTATACGACATCTAGATATTTCATCAAGCTTGTTACCAGAGCTAGGACTAACAAAAATCCTGCTTCTCCAAAGGAAGTGGCTGCTGCTGCGATTGGATCCCTAATAACCCTGAAAACATCTAAGTTATACATCACCTCTGTGGTACAATTGTCAATTTTTTGATAATTTGATGGCGTCGTAGAGGTCCAAAAACCTAGTTCAAATGCTAGTATTGCAATAGACTCAATGACATTGATTGCTAACATAAATGCATGCTTAACTATTTCTGCTTTGTAGTGGAGTGCTAGCTCTGATGCGTTACCGAATATGTCTGTATCCACTTCCTTTATGCACTCACGGTATAATCTAACATAATACATTATCATCTTCACAAAGTAAACATCCCAAACTAAAGATAATATGAAGAGAAGGCATATGTATGGAACCATCAATAAGTATATATCATTACCAATGTGCTGAAAATAATGATTGATCATCTTTATCTAATGTAGTCACTTGTATAGCACAATGACTTATATCAAGTATTTATACAGGAACTTGAGATTCTCCACAATGAAATTATAATGTTAGCATGACTAACTGGAGTACAACAGGATATTTTATATGAATCACTTCTCAATCACGATATCTAGTAATCAGATAAACTTTCCCATATGATATCATCCAATATTATACATAGCACTGACAACAAAATATCAAATTCTAAAGAAATTTCAATGATTGGTAGAAATATTTTGTGAAATTAAACTAATTGAAACGTGATTTAGTGTTGTATTTTTATATATCCTCTTGTCTAAGCGAAAAATTGAATTTTAAACCCTGATTTTGCTGTTTGACTGCCAGTGCCGTCAAGAGATATTACGAATCACCTGGTTAGAAATCTGCTTGACTCTCCTCAACTCCAAACCCTTAACACCGGAGAGCAATCAATTAATTATACTTTTATATCCTATTTTAATCGTACCGGAAACCAAAGATCTTGATTATGCCGAAAGAATTAGAATACAAGATAGAATACGCTGTTTGTGCCAGAGTACTAAATATTTTCTAGAATCCATTTAAATTTTCTACGTAATCGATGAGATTAAAGGTTATTCATGAATATTTTGCACAAGAAAGAATTTAGACCAAAACTAGGATCAACATTATCAATGTTACTGATGCTGTTAATTGGCAGTAACGTTAATTTTGTTCCATTCGATGCATCCCAAAAACCCCAATTTTTTTCATTTGTGTACAACCTACTTGTAGGTAGGTCTCTTTTTCAACTTTTAGTCTAAGTTTTTTAAAAATTTTATTTATCTGCACGAGAGTATCAGATTATATCGGGGAATGTACAATCTTACTACCAATATGTAATGGTTCGATTTCTTTGATTTATAATCTCCTTTATGAGGTATAATTCACCATGCTAAGATGAAGACTTTTCTTCAGACAGTATATTGTACATATATTTCAGGTTAATCATGATGTTATGAAGATAAAACTTTAGTGATTACCTTTGCAGAATATTCTCAGTCATTATTTCCATTACTTTGATATTAATACATGAATGTCACTACTTTCTTAGACATGTACCTTGATGAGTCTTTAGTATTGGAGAGCATGCCTAATTTACGGGACGGAAAGACATCCCGTCCCGTAAATTAGGCATCTTAACTAGTCCCGTCTCTGTTGGATGTCTTCTTTATAAAACTGATTCTATATTATTTTCAATTGTACTGTAATTACTTGAAAAGGTAAAAGACATTGCTACTCGGTTGCTCTTCAGAGCTCTCCAGCACAAAGTTGAAATTGGTTAATATTTGAAGAAATGAGATTTTGAAAATTTAAAGAATATTGTTTTGGGTGATA
Source organism: Aphrocallistes beatrix (assembly GCA_963281255.1). Classification (NCBI taxonomy): domain Eukaryota; kingdom Metazoa; phylum Porifera; class Hexactinellida; order Sceptrulophora; family Aphrocallistidae; genus Aphrocallistes; species Aphrocallistes beatrix. The sequence continues at coordinate 10,930,385 of OY725488.1, forward strand.
TATTTCTCTTAAAATACTCATTTTCTTAGCAAATCTTCGATGTCGGTGAAAGTCCTTAAATTAATCAGCTACCTTTTCAAGGTGACGTTATGTGGGACAGGTAGCTCCTTCACACATGACAACCTGCGCCACGATGAAAGCAGGGGCACATCGTTGAATTTCGCTGGACATGACGGAAAACAATAGGAAATTATTATGCATAGAATGCAAAACATCGGGATATGATAGAGGAATTTTATGTAAAATCGGGACACTCGAAAAATTAGTTCAATAAGAGGGTGAAAAAAGCGGGATGTCCCGCCAAAAACGGGACAGTTGGTATGTATGCTAATAGTTAAATTAAAATTGTCATAAGATCTCTGTCTGACACTAATGGTAATATACTAAATGTTCTGTGTCATTTGATTTGTCCAAAAAATCCAATTATAGAATTCAGACCTTTTCTCATTCATGTACAACCCACTTGTAGTTAGCCTTCCTTTTTACCGGTAGTGATTGTTTTTTGAAATCTTTATTAGCACTAGAGTATCAGATTAAGTATGCCAGGGAATGTCCAATCTTACTACTAATATGTAATGGTTCAAACTTCTTTGATACATAATCTCCTCATATAGTTCTATCCTCTATGCTAAGATGGACAGATTTACCTTAATACAGCATACATAATATATTTAATATTAAACCATAATGCTATAGAGATGCTATAGAGAAAAACGATCAGAAAAATGATCGAGATCGTGATTGCAAATACTACTACTTTCTTAGACATGATTCCTAATGATATTTTATTTGGTGTGGGATTTTAATAATAGAAGCAACCTATCACTAATAACACTCCATCATCAAGTTGAAAAAGTCAATAAGATTTACTTAGCACACGGTAACATGTATACAGGTATCTAATCGTTAAATTCAAATTACTATATACTTTCTTTCTAATACTATTGTGGCAATATACATTGTGAGCATACATATTTGTTCTGCGCTAAGTAGCAATTCCTAATTAGCGCAGAACATATACGGTCTATCTAATTAGTACTGCCGATTAAAGATTATGAAGATAGACAGAATCATACGGAGCAAATCTTTATTGGTGCGGCGAAGTGGTGTTTAAACCACCACATCCATGCACCTGCTCCTGCACCCCTGAAATGCATTTATTATTATGCTTCGGGGGGAGAAATGCAATATTTGAAAACTTTGAAAGTTGGATAACATAAGAGGAAAAGTTAAAAACTCCAATTTTAGATATATTTATTCGAAATTTCGACCCTACTACTAATGAAGTATTCAAAGAGTTCCTAATGTTAAAAGAAAAAATTAGAAATGGAGCACTTTATTTCAAACAAATAAACAAAAGACAATCAAAATACAGATATAATTCTAAAGGCCTGAGTTTAATGTTAAGTTATAAGAAGTGGATTCGTAAGGCTAGGAGTGAACCTAGTACGGACTTTACCAAAACGATATTTCAAACTTTTCGAGAGTTTCATAACGAAAAAAATAATGCTGGCGAATAGGTACTGCAAACCAATGGAAAGATGAGCAACTATCATTAGAGCTGAGCCGATCCATGAAACAATCTCAATACTGAGGTTGAGAGCTTCAATCTGTTTGTTTGTTGTTAGTAAGGGCTCGTAGAGAGGAGTTCCATAGAGATGATGGAATAGACAGGGACCGTAGTGAATTGCTATAGTGATTAAGAGAAATCCTTTATTGACAATGATAAATAAAATTAAGGATAGAAAACCTATTCCTATCGTACTTATAAAGACAGCGAAATGACGGCAACTCTCAACGGATCTCTTAACTATATGACGACTAACACCTCTAATCTTATATTCTACACACCTCCACCTTAGTGTATTGTAAAAAATCCGAGTCTGTCTAGCCCAGATTCAGAAATAGATAAGAACGATGACAGACTCCAAAAGTGCTTGCAAAATGAAAAGTTGTGGGATTGATCTGGTAATAATCAAGGAAATTCCAACCAAACTTGAAACCAGGAGAAAACGGTGAACATCTTTAAATGGTTTACCATGGATATCATGATATATGACATCTAGATACTTCATCAAGCATATCACTAGAGCTAAGGAAATCAAAAATGCTGCTTCTCCAAAGGACGTGGCTACTGCTGCGATTGGATCTGAAATAACTCTAAAAACGTCTAAATTGTAAATATTTCCTGTAGTACAATTGTAGTTTATTTGATAATTTGATGGTTTTGAAGATATCCAATAACCCAATTCAAATGTTAGTACTGCAATAAATTCAAAAGCATTGATTGCTAACATAAATGCATACTTAACTATTTCTGTTTTGTAATGGAGTGCTAGCTCTGATGCGTTACCGAATATGTCTGTATTTGCTTCCTTCATACATTCACGGTATAATCTGACATAATACACAATCATCTTCACAAAGTAAACATCCCAAACTAAAGATAATATGAAGAGAAGGCATATGTATGGAACAATCAGTAAGTATATATCATTACTAATGTTTTGGAAATAGTGATTGAGCATATTTATATAATGTAGTCACTTGCATAGTGAAATAGTTTATATTCAGTATTTATACAAGTACTCGAGTTTGTCCATGTTAGCATGGCTAATTTGAGTACAGCAGGAGATAATACATCGATTATTCCTGATCATTGCATCTAGCATCTAGATGAATATTGTATATATTATATACGTTCATCCGCATGGGGATGAACGTCTTTAATAACACGAATATTCCCATGATATTGTCCGACATTATAGTCAGATAATTAGATATCAAATTCGAAGGAAACTTCAATGATTGTTAAATAATCTAATGTATTTGATATTTTTGCCTCAATTTTGTAAAGTGAAAAAGTTTGACTCCTGATTTAGCTGAATGACGAAAATTTAAGATATTTGTATATACCAAATATGAATTAGAATCAGCATTATCAAATTCTTGATTTTTTTATTTGAAATAACATTACTATTGTTCCACTTGATTAGTCCAAACAATTCCCAATTTTAAAATTCAGAACGATTTTCATCTATGTACAACCTACTACAACCTACTTTAGTTTTATTTTTTACCTCTGATTGAAGATTTTTTATTTATTACCACTAGAACATTTTATTTATCTGCACGAGAGTATCGGATTATATCCGGAAATGTACAATCTTACTACCAATATGTAATGGTTCGATCTTTTTTAAAAAGCGGGGGGACGTCACGCCAAAAACGGGATAATTGGTATGTATGCTACTTGTTAAATTAAAATTGTTATACGATCTCTTTCTGACACTAATGGTAATATACATCGTGTGTATATATGTTCTGCGTCATTTGATTTGTCCAAAAAATTTCCAATTATAGAATTCAGACCTTTTCTCATTTATGTACAACCCACTTGTAGTTTTCCTTGCTTTTCCTTTTTACCGGTACTGATTGTTTTTTGAAATCTTTGTTTGCACTAGAGTATCAGATTAAGTATGCCAGGGAATGTCCAATCTTACTACTAGTATGTAATGGTTCAAACTTCTTTGATACATAATCTCCTCATATAGTTCTATCCTCTATGCTAAGATGAGCAGATTTCCCTTAATACAGCATACATAATATATTTAATATTAAACCATAATGCTATAGAGATGCTATATATAAAAACGATCGGAAAAATGATCGAGATCGTGATTGCTATCCTTTTCGAAATTTTAATTTTGATTGGGATCGTCGATTATAATAATATCATCTAAGATCGGGATCGGGAACGCAAGCGTTTTCATGATCAACTAATGCCCTAATTCCCAATAAGTACATTGATATTGATGCCTAAAAGATTCTTAATGATATTTTATTTGGTAAGGGATTTTAATAATAGAAAAAAATTTTTTGTTTGTTGTTAGTAAGGGCTTGTAGAGACGAGTCCCATAGAGATGATGGAATAGACAGGGACCGTAGTGAATTAGTATCGTGATTAGGAAAAATCCTCCACTGACAATGCTAAATAAAATCAAAGACAGAAAACCTATTCACACCATACTCATAATGACAGTGAAATTTTGGCAGTTCTCGACTGATCTCCTGAGTATCTGACGACTCACACCTCTAATCTTATATTCTACACACCTCCACCTTAAGGTCTTGTAGAAAGTCCGAGTCTGTCTAACCCAGGCATAGAAATAGATAAGAACGATGGGAGACCCAAAAAGTTCTTGTAAGATGAAAAGTTGTGGGATTGATCCGGTAATAATCAAAAATATTCCAATCAAGCATGAAACCAGAAGAAAACGATGAACATTCTCAAAGGGCTTACCATGGATGTGAACTAAGAAAAGGTGAATGAGTAAATAGTTCCATTGAAATCGGTACTTCACAAATTATTAACCATTTAAAGTATGTATATTAGAAATCATAAATAGGATTTCTTTAAATTGTGTACTAAAGGCTGTTTTCTCCTTTCTCGGTTTTGTGTTCCAAAGATTAGTGTACATATCCGTGCGTTATTTTAATAAAGCCCTAAAATCCACACCCATGTCCGCCTGTACCACAAATATTCCGCACTTATGCCACACCAAAGCCGCATCATTGGGACCGCCATACCGTAATTATGACAAAATATTGACCTGGTCTACAGGGTTGATATTTGGTTAGAATCTATTGCAATGTTTCAAGGGAAAAATTGATTTGAAACTTCACAAGCTAAGTAACATAAAAAGGTTAAAACTCCTTTCTAGGTCTAAAACATATTTTGCCAAGGATTTTTTGATTAATAATTAGATCTATTATTCAAATAGTTCCCGGTGTTGCAATCTTATATATTAAAATGCTAGGATTTTTTTTTAGGTGTTTGTCCGAATTGATTGAAGAATTGGGAAGTCATAGAGGTGTGAAAATTGGCATGTAGGTGTCAAATGATATGACTATGATTAAGTTCTAAGATCTAAGCGAAATTTAACATCTCTGCAAAAAAATGGAAAACAATTTTTCGCACCTTTTCTATACAAAATAAATGACTACACTATCACAATAGAAACCATTGTACGACACTACAATATATCGTCATTGTTATTAATACTTCAAAGCCACAACTTAAGTTTGATATCTTAAATGTATTATAATGTATGGCAATAAAAAAGATTATGTGCATATTTTCACACCTTTATATACATATTTTCACACCATTTGATGAATTTTGAAAATAATGCTAGAGACTAGCTTCCAACGGTTGACATGGGGTTTGTAGGGGTGTAGATTTCGAAAATGATATTTTCAGATTTATATAATAAATTATTTGTTTACTTTTGTTTACATTAGATACATAAAGTAAACAAATCTCAAAAATCTCCCAGAAACTTGCTTTCAACGGTTGACATGGGGTTTTTAGTACTGTAGATTTCGAATATTATATTTTCGGATCTATGAGAAATTATTCGTCGACATTGCTTACAATATTTATATAAAGGAAAAAATTCCAAAATATGTTAGATTGAGTGACTCCAGGCGCCCGCAGGGCGACTCTGCGGACACACAGTGTCCGCAAGCCGCGCAGCGCAAGTAAGCGAAGCGCGCTCGTATATGATTAAAATGGAGCACTTTATTTTAAAACAAACAAATAAGCAGCATACAAGATACAGATACTATCCAAAGGCCTGATTAAAATGTTAAGTTACAAGAAGTGGATTCGTAAGGCTAGGAGTGAACCTAGTGCGGACTTTACCAAAACGATACTTCAAACTTTTCCAGAGTTTCATTACGAAAAATCCAATGCTGGCGAATAGGTACTGTAAACCTATTGAAAGATAAGCAACTATCATTAGAGCTGTTCCGATCCATAATACAATCTCAATACTGAGGTTGAGAGCGTCAATCTGTTTGTTTGCTGTCAGTAAGGACTCGTAGAGAGGAGTCCCATAGAGGTGATGGAATAGACAGGGACCGTAGTGAATTGCTATTATAGTTAGGAATGATCCTCTATTGATAATGGTAAATAATATTAAGGACAGCAAACCTATTCCCATCAGACTCATAAAGACAGCGAAGTGTTGGCAGTTCTTGACTGATCTCTTGACTATCTGACTACTCACACCTCTAATCTTAAATTCTACACACCTCCACCTCAGTGTCTTGTAGAAAGTCCGAGTCTGTCTAACCCAGATACAGAAATAGATAAGATTGATAACAGAATTAAATAGTTCTTGTAAGATGAAAAGTTGTGTAATAGATCCCGAAATTATTAAGAAAATTCCAAACAAACATGAAAGCAAAAGGAAACGACTAATATACTTAAAAGGTTTACCATGGATATCATGATAGATAACATCTAGATATTTCATCAAGCTTGTCACCAGAGCTAGGGACAATAAAAATCCTGCTTCTCCAAAGGAAGTGGCTGCTGCCGCGAAAGGATCTCTAATAGCCCTGAAAACATCTAACCTATACATCATTTCTGTGGTACAATTGTCAATTTTTTGAAAATTTGATGGCATTGAAGAGATCCAAAATCCTGATTCGAATGTTAGTACTGCAATAAATTCAATGACATTGATTGCTAGCATAAATGCATACTTAACTATTTCTGTTTTGTAATGGAGTGCTAGCTCTGATGCATTACCGAGTATGTCTGTATTCGCTTCCTTCATGCACTCACGGTATAATCTAGCATAATACATTATCATCTTCACAAAGTAAATATCCCAAGCTAAAGATAACATGATGAGAAAACAAATGTATGGAATCATCAGTAAATAAAAATCATCACCAATGTGCTGAAAATAACGATTGAGCATCTTTAACTAATGTAGTCACTTGTAAAGCGATATTGTTTAGTATATAAAGTATTTATACAAGAACTTGAGAATCTTCCTGAGGGAATTATCATGCTGGCTAGACTATTATGAGTATAACAGGATATTTTAATACAATAATATTTTGAACCTTATGTCTAATTGTATCAGATGAACTTTCCTAAGATGTCATCAGATATCTTTGAACAAACTCACAATTATATATCGAACTAAAATTTCCTCTTATCAAAGCAAAACTTAGAAAGGTTTAGCTCCTGATTTTGCTGGATGACTACATACAAACTAGAATGCGTTGTTTGTACTAAGTATTCCAAAGTTGTCCCCATCTGGATAAATCTTTGAGAAATCATCTTCCATATACTCAACTAGATCAAAGGCGATTTCTAAATATTCCACCACAAAACAAAACTCGTTTTAATTTTTTGTGATAGTATGAGAAAATATTTCAGGAAATATATCTATGGACTTTATTTAACTTAGCCTCAATTAATGTAAATATACAGTCGACTCCACTTAATCGTGGTTTACATTGAACCATTGTTTGCAGGACTCGAATATTTCTCACACATGGAAGCAAATATACTGTTTTCGGGTAATAGAGTTCCCGTTTTAATCGGACCAAGATGTCCTCTGGCCGATGCGATCCTATTAAGCAGATTCGCTAATCTCAATTGATACTCTATTTCAAGAATCTATATTTCACATACGTATATATGTACCGTATTTCCCTGAATAAGCGCCGGGTCTAAAGGGTGAGCGAGATAAATAAGCGCCGGGACTCGAATAAGCGTCGGGCGCCGGGGCATTTTAGTTCTCTGAACATCATATCAAACTAGTGTTCTCAGTAGTGGCATAGATACAAGTGCTTTTTGAAACATTACATCATCCTTTTTTAATAGAACTAACATTCTCAGTTGTGGCAAAAATAAAAGTGCCAGTCAATATAGTAAACAAAAAAAGTAAACAAAAAAAAGCGCCGGGTCGAAATAGCAAATGAAGAAAATAAGCGCTGGGGCTTGAATAAGCGCTGGTTTAAATAAGCGCCGGGTCTAAAGGGTGCACGAAATAAATAAGCGCCCGGGCGCTTATTCGAAGCAATACGTATGCTCCGTAGGGTGCCTACCAATAATTTGTCGAAGGCTATTATATTATATCAGCAAATGGTCAAATAAGCAATTATTGAACTTAATAGTTTCTTTATATTCAAGGCAAACATTCATGACAAACTAGCAAGTGTAGACCAAGATAATCGGAGTTCTGGCGGGCCTGTATGAAGTTCTATGTAAATGAGTATGGTCATTACCAACCGCGGATCAGTTTGGCGGGATATCTCTCTTTTTCGGACAAATTTTGAGAGTAATGTCCCGCGATAGCGTTCCAAAAAGTGGAATTGCCCCGCTTTTCAGTGTATGTGACAAATAGGGTTAAATAAGTCATGGTAAATACTACTAACGCCCCGGTAAAGGTTAGTTATATCCAGCTTGTGAATAGATCTCTTGAAATCTGTTGATCACAAATTCTAAATCATTTAAAGCAAAGAAATATCTAGGACCTCGAGACGGTCCTTTAGGCGTGTCACGAATACGGTGTTAGATATGGGGGGTCTAGATCTAGTCAATAGTAGGCGTATAGCCTCTTAGTTATTTATACCTCACAGCTATAGTGGTTAGGTGCATTTCCTTACTTATTTGTATTTCTTTATTAATCTAGCCCACAATTATATCCTTTGTGTGTCCTAATACGATTGATCTCGATACATAAATACAAATAAGTTTCCCAGAAATGGCCATCCCAAATATTGGTATTCCGCCCCTCATCGAAGGACAACGAATAGAGGATTGGCAACCTTTGTTTGTTGCGGCAACCAGTACCCTTGTCGCAACAGCAGGAGAGAAAGCGGCAGTACAAATTTTACCCTCACTGGTCTGCAGGGATGCGTTCGAGCGCGCAACCGCATTGGAAGCAGTCAAAGAGGCGACGATAGAAGCGGCTTTCAAGATATTACATTCAAGCCTCGACGCCCCCATCGATGAATACGAGGCCACCTCCAGGTTTCGCGGATTGACATGGGCAAGGGGAATAAGAGTGGAAGTGTTTTTCACGCTACTCTGGACAGAGGGCAAACGAGCATCGCTCCCAAACAGGCATGTTTGTGTAGTGCTAACTACACAAATCCCCGAGGAAGCTCACGGTGCTGCGAAGGCGTGGATTAGCAGTCACTCTGAGAATCCAGTGTCTGATAAGGAGATGCGGGAGTTCCTCAAGCTTGTTCAGACAACGTTACGTCAAAAGGGTATAGCATTAGATCACGGAGCGCGTACGCCTCTTACCAGTGGAATGCGGTGCGCGGTGGTTAATGAAAGTCAAGCGGAAGACGTAGGGCGCGATACGGCCGAGCCGGGTGAACCAGAAGTATATAGAGTGTACCCACCTGGGAGGGAGTCCGGCAGAACCGGCTGGAGAGAGGCTCGGCCCCGCTATAGCGAAACGATTTGCTTCACCTGCGGGAAGAAGGGACATGGGTACAGGACCTGTCCAGAGAGAATTTGCGATATCTGTCGAAAGCAGGGGCACGATGCCAGGCAGTGTGTAAACAGTAGGACCCGGGTGGATCGCGGCAAGGGAAGAAACAGGGTCGCAGTGGTGGCCAACGGAGACCGATGGAGCGAAAAAGCAGCAACCATTGTAGTGCAAGTGGAAGGGAAAAGGACATGCGCCCTACTTGACACAGGGGCACGAGTCAATGTAATGGATAAAGAGACCCTTTTCAGGATGGGATTGGACGATAAACTGATACGAACAGGAGGCCAGGTATACGGCGTTTGCAGTACCCCAGTTCAGGTCGTTGGTTATGTGAATGTCTCAATAAAGATCCCAGGAGAAAAGGCTCGCAAGGAGGAAATACAGGTCTTAGACGGCGAGGAACAAGCATTACTCTTAGGACGTCAGTTCATGGAAGGCTTTGGCCGAATTGTTTTCGATTGGGATAATGGAGTGATCGAGATAGGGAAGGCACGCGCCATTATTTGCGAAACAGTAACCGGAGGGCGACCAGTAGATCGAGCGAGGTCGATCAAGTTGGTGTCGGACGACGAAGAGATAATGGACTCTGTGTTAGACGGCGGGCTAACGGAAGAGGAACGAAAACGGATAAGAAGCTTGTTGGAGGAATGTAGTACAGTATTTAGCGAGAGGCCTGGAAGAACAGATGAATGCGAGCACGCGATTGACACAGGGAATGCGGTGCCTGCAAAGAGTAGACCGCGACGTCTTCCCCCTAAATGGGAAGAAGAAATTAACCGGCAGCTAGACGAGCTCTTGGACCAACGACTTTGCAAGCCTTCGGCATCCCCCTGGGCAAGCAACGTTGTTTTAGTGACTAAGAAGGATGGACGCAAGCGGTTCGCTATCGACTATAGACGGTTAAATTCGGTAACGAAAAAAGATGCATACGGCATACCTCAGATCCAAACAATCCTGGATAAGCTGAATGGGTACAATTATTTTTCCGTGCTAGATATCGCCTCGGCCTATTGGTGTGTGCCGGTCAGGGAGGGCGATATAGAAAAGACCGCCTTCAACACACCAAGGGGTCTTTATGAAATGACCGTTATGCCCTTTGGGTTAGTGAACGCGCAGGCTTCCTTTCAACGCCTAATGGACAATATACTACAGGGCGTAGTGAACACTGAATCGTATGTGGACGACTGCATCGTTTTCTCTCGGAATTTCGAGAGTCATCTGAAGGACCTTGGAGAGGTGTTGGAGCGGCTCCGAGCTGCGAATCTACATGTAAAGCTACGGAAGTGTCAATTTGCTAGGAGGGAAGTGGAATTCTTAGGCCATTTAGTGTCAGGAATGGGAAAGAGACCTCTGCCTACTATGATCGAGAAGTTGGCTAAGTTTCCCAGACCCCAGTCGGTAACCGAACTGCAGCGTTTTCTGGGAAGTATTAATTTCTATCGGTCATATATCCCAAGGATCTCACAGGTGGCCAACCCGCTTTACGAACTGACCAAGAAGGGTAGCAGGTGGGACTGGACCAATTCGTGCGAAAGGGCATTCAAAGAGCTGCGAAAAGCGTTGGTATGTCAACCAGTTTTATTGGCGCATCCGGACTGGAACAAAGATTTTGTAATTGAGGCCGACGCCAGTGCGGCAGCGGTCGCAGCTATACTTTCTCAGCGGGACGACTGCACGGGGGATTTGCGGCCAATTGACTACTTTTCTTCAGCGCTAAGCCCGGCACAAAAGAATTACGCGGCGGGACAGCTGGAGGCCTGGGCGTTGGTAGCGGCCTGTCGGAAGTGGTCTATCTATCTGAGGGCTTCGGGTAGCGTCGAACTAATCACAGATCATAACCCATTGAAGTGGTTACGGGGGCAGAAGGACCCGCGCCATACATTCGCGAGGTGGATATTGGAGTTGGAGGAGTTCGATTATCGGATCACATATAGGCCGGGGAAATTGAACGTGGTTCCCGATTACCTCTCACGGGTACCAGAGCAATCTGTTGATGTGGATGTACAGGATGACGGAGTATTCGAAGACAAGATATTCATCGCGGAGTCGCAAGGAGAGCAGGGATTTGACTTCATCCGTTTGCAGAGCGAAGACCCAGTCATAAACCGAGCGCGGCTGCAGTTGAGGCGCGAAAGGAAAGTCGGAACAGGGCAACTTAAGAAGGTGACAAGCCACTTGGTGGAGAGGGATGGGTTGCTCTGCTTCGATGATAGGGTGGTGGTGCCAAGATCGGCAATTAAGCAAGTAATGGGTAAAGTGCACGCCGCGGGACATTTTGGGCAGCGGAGAACGCTGCAACTACTGAGGCGGAGTTACTTCTGGTGCAAGATGGCTCGAGATACGAAAGAGTTTTGTAGGGCCTGCCTTGCTTGTCAAAAGGCAAAGGCTTCAAATAGACCTCGCGAGCCACTCGAAGAGTTCGTTTCCACGGGAATTGGACCAGGAGATCTCGTGGCGATGGACGTAGCTACTTTACCTTGGGCAGATGAAGGGTACAGATATTTTATTTGCATAGTTGACGTATTCACACGCTACATAGAGCTGGTCCCTTTGAAAGATCAGAAAGCGATTTCATTGGTGGAAGAGTTTGAAAGAGGTTGGATCTTCCGCGGGCATGGAGTGCCGAAGGGACTCCTTACCGATCAGGCACCGAACATCGATGGAACCGAAGTCAGGGGACTTTGTGACAGGTTGGGAATCAGCAAAAGACACTCCTCCCCATACCATCCACAGGCGGATGGTCTGGTGGAAAGAAGTATCGGGCTTGTGAAACAGGTAGCTCGGTGTCTGATGCTCGGAAGACAATTGAGGAAGGACGCATGGCCCAGTATTTTGCCGGAGATATCGTTTTACTGTAATAACATAGAGAGTTCATCCACGGGTTTCTCAGCACAACTCTTGATGACAGGTAGGCAACCGCTATCGCCGGTTGACGCAGTCCTGACTAGGGACAGAGTAGGAGAGATGAAGGGACCACAACAGCACGTTGCAGATCTCAGGAGAACGAAGCAGGAGCTGGAGACCTTGGCTCGTGAGAGGGATGAGGTTAGCAAGAAGCGGATGCGGGATCGATACAATGTGAATGCTAAACCTTCCACGATTAAGCCTGGTGATCATATACTCGAGCGCAACGAGGTACGAGTCGACTCTCTCGATCAGAAGTTTAACGGACCTTATCGAGTGTTGGAGCGCCAGGGTGCCAAACTTAGGATCCAGAGAAGGAGGGGCCCAAAGTGGGTTCATGCCGATCGTTGCAAATTGTACGAGGGGGGTGGGGCTGATATGGTTATTATCCCAGGTTCCCCTGCATTGGACGCAGAGCTCCCAGCGACAGAGGAGCCAGATATTATGGAAAATCAAATAGAAGGTGAAGTAGGACAAGAGGGCACCGAAGAGATCACCAGAGCAGAGATACGCGGCACCGAAGGGTCAGAAGAAAGGAGTGAACTACCTCAAAGAAGATACCCACTTCGAGAAAGGAAGCCCAAAGCATATGAAGATTATATCGTTGATATCGTAGCTCGAACTCCAGAAGAAGCAGGGGAGAAGAGCCCTAGGAATGATCTCAAAACTTCTTAAGGGGGAGTGATGTCACGAATACGGTGTTAGATATGGGGGGTCTAGATCTAGTCAATAGTAGGCGTATAGCCTCTTAGTTATTTATACCTCACAGCTATAGTGGTTAGGTGCATTTCCTTACTTATTTGTATTTCTTTATTAATCTAGCCCACAATTATATCCTTTGTGTGTCCTAATACGATTGATCTCGGTACAGGCGTATGATTTTCAGTCCAAAAGTGTTTAGGAGCGTGAAAATTTAGAATATCACCCCCTTGAAAAATTGGAATCACTCAATTTTTTCATGGAAAATTGGTCCTAAGCTGAATGGTTCCAAGTGCCAGTAGACAGTTCATTTCGCTATTGAGCTCGATTCAGGTGAATTAAATTTATGATTACTTTTTTTTGATACTAAGATAATATTAGATCCGAGCTTGCTAAGACTTCTAAGCGAAAGTCTCAGAATTTCACGCAACAGAACAATTCATAAGCTCAATATCCACTTATCCATGGTTCAGACTGATCTGTAAATGTTTAAACCGTTCCGTATTTTAGACCAGTTATTTGAATCGAAGGGTAAATGTGTGAAATTGCCAACTAAATCAACGTGAACGTGAACTCTTCATCTTTCTTTCCATTTACTAGAACTAAATATTTGATTTGTCAAAAGACACTTTTAGTTGTTAAGCTTTTGACAAAATCTCGAACATTTCAAAGACTTCAAATTCTTACTCGAGGAGCATTCCTATCAGTCATCATTTGAACTTTAATGAATAAGAATGAAAATGGTTTGTGTCGTGTGACCAGTTCCACCAACCAATATTGCATGGTTAGTTTGAACTCTGTTACTGATAAGTTGCTGACGGGCCAACTGCTGCAGGTGGTCACGAACTGTAGACGAAACTATGCACAAGGCAACAAACATGGTTCTGCATTCAAAGAAATTATCGAATTGTTTACTAAATTTAGAATTATCCAAAGATAGATTTGCCCGCTTTATTAGTTCCAATTGGTACTAACAATGATAGAACATGTTTCAGTGTAGAATAGACAGAGATATAAAGCTGTATAGAATGATGATTGAATATATACGATTTGTTATTTGGAAGAACTGAGTGAGTTTGATTGGAATAAATGGCTAGTGTTAGTGTGCTAAACGAGGATACATTTCTGCCGAGTTTAGAGAGAGTGAGAGAGGAAATAAGAGGGAAGTTCTTTAGAGTTCATCAGGTGCTAAGAGGGAGAGAGACCGAACTGCTATCAGATTTGAATCAGCTAGAGGAGCAATACAGGGGGGATGCTATTACTGAACAGATTGAGGACTTGGAAAAACTGAAAGAGGCTGAGTTAGATGCATTTAAAGTAAACAGAAACAAAGATCTAGTAATGCAACACATTTCAGAGTTGGATGACCGTGTGAGGAAGATAAGAGAAGATTGGGAGAAGGAGAGAGCTAGCTTGAGGAGAGTAGAGTTGATGTGGGATGAAGAGTTGGAAACTAGATTGAGTGAGTTAGGAGCGATTAGGGTGAGTTCTGTTCGGGACTATAGGGCAATAGAAAACCCAGCAATCGTAGCTGGTAAACACAGTTTTGTGATATCTAAGGAGGCTGGAATGTTCTATCGTCCTCGCTCAATCGATATTCATCCTAAAACAAACAATGTTTATGTATGCGATTCTTGGAATCATCGTGTCCAAGTCTTTACCAAATCTTTGCAGTTCATATTCGATTTCAATGAAAAGATGTTTTATCCAGTTGTTTTGTGCATCAGTAAAAACTCAGTGTATGTTACACAGTATGGTGGTCATTGTCTGAATGAATACACTGCTGAAGGTAAATTCTTGAAGTCAGTCGGGAAACAAGGGAAGAAGAAACTTGAATTTGACTATCCTCGTGGTGTTGCTGTTTCTAACGATAAAAATAGAATTTACGTATGTGATAGGAACAATAATAGAATTCAATGCTTGAACTTGAATCATACATTCAATTCAGCCATTAAAGATATTCCTGAACCTCTCGACATCAAGATAACAGCTGAGGAGATAGTAGTGGCGATAGAAGGAGAACATTGGATTCGCTACTATAATTACACTCATCAGCTGATTAGGGAGATAATTCCACGTGGAGAAGGTAGGCATGTGAGTGACCTGCGGCATTTCTGCCTGGATGCTGAACAGAATATTATAATAACTGATCGGTTAGCTCATTGCGTCCTAATATTTACAAGTAAAGGAGAGCTGGTATACAAGTTCGGTAAAAAAGGAACAGGAAGTGGAGAATTCTCTGACCCTGAAGGAATAACTGTCGATTCCGAAAATAAAATCATAGTAGTATCTCATAATCCTAACTTCTGTCTTCAGTTATTCTAACTCTCCTACTGCTCCTACTCTAGTAAATAGTTTATGATCATGTATATATTAGCTGTATTGTTCTTAATGTCCTGCATTCTATAATATGCTCAGTTGTTGATTTCTATTATTAATGAATGTTCAGAAAATTGATTTTATGAATTCCACAATGACTAAAATAAATTCCTCTGTAGTTAATACAGAATTAGTAACAATCATTACAGCATTCATTACAACATGCAGGTATCTATGTAACGTGTTTTTGCAACATAATATTGAGTGGTGGAGCTAATATTCATAACATAGCTATGCTAAATATAGGTTCACATCACACAAAGCAGACACTACGGTCAATTGGAACACTTTGGTCCCGGATATTTTGTCCCGATTAAACGGAATTCCCAATTAACCAATGAAATTTAATATTAGCTTCTATGTATGGGAACCATTCCATTCTAGAGATTTGTCCCGATTAAGCGGAGTTGATTATTTATGCATAAACAAAATTGTTTAGATCGCCGTCTACGATTTGAATACGATAGTTAACGTAATCTGCGATGTAAATACAGTAGAACTCGGTTAACACCCGATCTTAATTAACCCAATCTGACCAACGAGACAGTTGTACACCGACATTTTAAATGGAACATACAGTGGACATTCAAATTTGCCACATAGCTACTGTATCTAGAAACTGTCGGTGTCTCAGGAAATTAAACATCCATTTCCATATTTAGAAATTCAAAATATGTTAAAGAGAGTTTTTCTATGCTAAATCTTTTTTATAGATCTCAAAGAAGATATCAGATGAGTTATACCATTAATTGGATTCAGTACATTTCTTCACTTCTCATATATCCTGCACAGGTCATTCTACCACATAGAAAGTATGATAATGCAGTTCATAGTTAGATGTCTCATGCTTTGAACGGCGAGTTAAGTCCGTACGTGTGCTCGTTCCTGGATATCTAATGGAATAAACTCAAGTGAAGCTCTATTCAAGGTTCGATATTCTAAATTAGCAATTTAAACTATGGGTTTCGAGTGGTGGAGTTACAGACTGACTACTAGGAGCAACAGGAGTTAACAAACACTTTTAAGTTACTATGTTATTAGGTAAAATTAGAAATTGAGCACTTAATTATAAAACAAACAAACAAGATACAGTTATTCTAAAAGACTGATAGTAATGTTAGGTTATAAGAAGTGGATCCGTATGCTGGGAGTGAACCTAGTACGGACTTTACCAAAGCGATACTTCAAACCTTTCCAGAGTTTTTATTGATAATGACACATAGAGTTACGGATAGCAAACCAATTCCTATAATACTTATAAAGACAGTGAAATTGTTACAACTCTCGATCTCCTGAGTATCCGACGACTCACACCTCTAATCCTATATTCCACACATCTCCACCTTAGAGTATTGTAGAATATCCGTGTCTGTCTAACCCAGATGCAGACATAGATTATACAGATGACAGGCTCAAATATTTCCTGTAGGATGCAAAGATACGGGATTGATCCGATGATAATGGCAAAAACTCCAACTAAACATGAGATCAGTAGAAAACGACGCACATACTTAAATGGTTCACCATGGATATCATGATATATAACATCTAGATATTTCATCAAGCATATCACCAGTGCTAGCGAAACCAAAAGCTCTGCTTCTCCAAAGGATATGGCTACTGCTGCGATTGGATCTGCAATAACTCTGAAATCTACAAAACTATGAATACTTCCTGTAGTACAGTTGTCGATTTCTTCATAATTTGATGGTATTAGAGTGATGCTGAAACCTACTTCCAATGTTAATACTGCAATAGATTCAACGGCATTAATTGCTAACATAAACGCATACTTAACTATTTCTGCTTTGTAGTGGAGTGCTAGCTCTGATGCGTTACCGAATATGTCTGTACTTGCTTCCTTTATACATTCACGGTATAATCTAACATAATACACAATCATCTTCACAAAGTAAACATTCCATACTAAGGTTAATACTATAAAAATACAAATGTATGGAATCATCAGTAACAGTAAGTATATATCATCACCGATCTTTTGAGTATAATGATTAACATTTTTATCAAATGTAAATACTTGTCAGTTGTATGACTTTTATTATGTATTTATACAAGTACCTGTGATTTTACTTAAGAGAATTGTCATGTTAGCATGACTAATGTGTGTACAACAGGATATTATGCACCATAACATCCTCATAATCGATTACATCTAGTAATCAAATGAGCTTTCCTATTATGTCATCCGATATACCTTTGAAGAGTTTATCCAACTTAATAAAAATGCTTTCATTTATTTACTTAAAACAGGCAGGCATCTCAAACTTACAAATTCTCAAATTAATATATTCCTATTTGCATATCAAATGTAAAAAAGGGCTTGCCTAATTTCCTGGACGGGACGGGACCGTCCCCGAAATTAAGCATCTTAACCCGTCCCTGAAATTAGGTACCTTTTCTATTCCGTCCTGGAGATTAGACATCTTGACTCGTCCCATCCCGGAAATTAGGTACGTGATGGTTCCGTCCCGTCCCGAAAATTAGGCATGACCTGTAGAAAAGGATCAACCATATAAATATTAATGATGTCGTTCTTTTTATTCTTTTTATCCCCAAAATCCAAATTATAGAATTCGGGCTATTTTATAATTTAAGTACAACCTACTTGTAGATAAAACTCTTTTTCAATTTCTGGGTTAAGTTTCTTTTTTGAATTTTATGTATTAGCACCATATTATCAGATTATACCCGGGAAATACACAATCTAACTATCAGTATGTAATGGTTCAAATTTCTTGATTTATTATCTCCTCATATAGCACAATTCGCCATGCTAAGATGAATAGAATTTTCTTAAGGCAAGTATATCATACATATATTTAAGATTAATCATAATGTTATGGAGATAAAGCTTCGAGTGACCTTGAGATGAAGATGCTCAGTCATGATTTCAAATGCATTGATAGTAATGCATAAATGCTACTGCTGTCTTAGAACTTATGCATTTTGGAGAGTGATATGGCTAAGAACTTAGTGAAAGGAAACATTTTAAGAGCAATTGTTGATAAGAATTTTTAAAAATATTTGACCATAAATAAGTTAAATTTAAATTGTGAAATAGTAACTACGACATGGAGAAATGATTATTCTCCCAGAATGAATGCAATATATGCAATCATACGACCTTAATTATTGGCAGTATGAACTGAGCTTAAGCTTTTAATTCTAACAAGTTTTGTCTAGCTTTTTAAACAAAAACATACCAAACCTTATAGTAACATCATGGAGACAAATCTCCCATTTTTCTGTGTTGTTGTATATTTGAGTTTTCTTCCAGCACTACATGTATGTACATTGTTACAAAGTACATTGTTGCAAAAAAAGATCAGAAAATGTAGAGATCAGAGTTGTGATCCTTTTTGAAAATTTGATTTTGATTAGGATCGTCGATCATAATAACAGCTAGGATCGGGATTGCGATCTTCTTTTTCGACATCGACTAATGCCCTAAGTTATTGGTAATACTATTGACTATAAATGTTATAAGAAAATAATTTAGGCTAATCCTCATATGACCCCACAAATAGCTACTCTGTGTGTGAAACCACGGCTAGCAACTAAGAAAAGGTCACTAAGTACGTAATTCGCTTTATGAAAATCCGTTCATCACAGTTCTTAATCACTTAAATACGATAAAGTAGGAATTACAAACGTCACTTCAAACTATTCATGGAATTAATATGCGCTTTATTCAGTTTAAGATTGTCCGTCCCATAGATTCGTGCACATATTTAGTCCGTATTTTAGTGAAATACCGCACCTATACCCACCTCCAGCTGTACAAGATATATTCAACACTTATTCCGCACCAAGAAGATAAAAAAGTGAAGACTACCTGATTATTACACAGATAAACAGACATAAAACAAGATACAGATACTATTCTAAAAGCCTTATTGCTATTATAAGTTAGGCTATAAGAAGTGGGTCTGTAAGGCTGGGAGTGAACCTAGTACGGACTTTACCAAAACGATACTTCAAACTTTTCCAGAGTTTTGTGCCGAAAAATCCAATGGTGGCGAATAGGTACTGCAAACCTATTGAAAGATGTGCAAATAGCATTAGAACTGTGATAATCCATAATCCAATCTTAACACTGAGGTTGAGGGCTTCAATCTGTTTGTTTGTTGTTAGTAAGGGCTCGAAGAGTGGAGTCCCATAGAGATAATGGAATAGGCAAGGACCGTAGTGAATTGCTATCATGATTAATGAAAACGCTTTATCGATAATGGCAAATGCAATTAAAGACAGCAAACCTAATCCCATCAAACTCATAATGACAGCGAAATGTTGGTAGCTTTTGATTGATCTCCTGATTATCTGAAGACTCACTCCTCTGATCTTATAACCTATACACCTCCATCTTAGAGTCTTGTAGAAAGTCCGAGTTTGCCTAAACCATATGTAGAAATATATTGTCATGAAGACAGGCTCAGTTAGTTTCTGAAGAATGAAAAGTTGTGGAATTGATCCAGTGATGATCAAAAAAATTCCGATCAAGCATGAAACCAGGAGAAAACTACGGACATGCTCAAAGGGTTCACCATAGATATCGTGATATACAACATCTAGATATTTCATCAGACATATCACCAGAGATAGTGAAAATAAAAATCCCGCTTCTCCTGTAGATGTGGCTACTGCTATAATTGGATTTGCAATAACTCTGAAATTATCGAAGTCGTAAATATCTCCTGTAGTACAATTGTCGATTGTTTGATAATTTGTTGGTATTGAAGAGATCCAAAAACCTAATTCACAAGTTAATACTGCAATAGATTCAATGACAGTGATTGCTAACATGAATGCATACTTAACTATTTCTGTTTTGTAATGGAGTGCTAGCTCTGATGCGTTACCGAGTATGTCTGTATTCGCTTCCATTATGTACTCACGGTATAATCTAACATAATACACAATCATCTTCACAAAGTAAACATCCCAAACGAAAGATAATAAGATGAGAATACATGTGTAGGGAACCATCAGCAAATAAAAATCATTATCAATGTGTTGGAAATAAAGTTTGAGCATCTTTATCTAACGTATTCACTTGTATAGTGATATGGCTCATGGGAAGTATTTATGCAAGAACTTGGGATTCTCTAAAAGGGAATTATCTTCATCTTAGCATGATTATTATGAGTGCAGCAGGATATTATATTTCAATAAACTCAAGAATTGCGTCAAGTAGTATCAGATGAACTTTCCCAAGATGCCACCCGATATCATAGTATAACTCACAATTATATATCGAACTCTAAAGAAATTCAATCACAGTTCAACATATTTAAGGTTAAATCATTTACGTATGGTTTAGTCTTTCATTTTAAAATATCCTCCGATCAAAAAAAAATTAGAAAGGTTTAGCTCCTGTTTTAGCTGGATGACTACATATGAGCTAGAATACGTTCTTTGTATCAGAGTGCTAATTATTCCAAAGTTTATCGCATCGGGAAAATTTATGAGAAATCAGCTTTTGTGTACTAGATTAAAGGTGATTTCAGAATACTCTATCACAAAACAACCTGTTTGATTTTTTTGCGGCTGATTAAAGATTAAAATATATCAGGAAATCTATTTGTGACCTTAATTCAACTTGCGATGTAGTCTCGAATGGTTTGAAATATATAGTCGACTCTACTTAATCGGGCCAATCGTTGAACAATTGTTCACAGGACCCGAATATTCCTCACACATATGAGGGTCACTCGATAAGTTTTGAGCGTGGAGTAGTTGCTTCCATTTGATTGTGCTGAAAATTCCTAGGATTATTCATCTACCTATTATTACTTGTATCTTTGGCTTTGAGTTAGATTGGACAAGTTTCTAAAATATTATACCACATATAATGAAGTGTCTCCTATGGAATTGTATTTACTCTCTTCATGGAAAAATGATAGTTGGGAACAAACTTTTGATAATTCAATATTATCAATGATGCGATATATTCACAAACCGGGGGGATTCTATGATTATCATATTTAAATTTCGTTTGCAAAATTTAAATAAATGTTCAAGGATATTCCAATTCAACACTTGTGGTTGTGTTTTCATAGATGCTAATACAAATATCTTAGACAATTTTTTCATCACAATATTTTAGAAACTTATCCGATTGAAATCAAACTCAAAGTCAAAGATAATAATAGGTAGGTGAATAATCCTAGAAATTTTCAACATAATCAAACGGAAGCAACTACTCCAGGCTCAAAACATATTGGGTGATCCTCGTAGAAGCTAATATAATTTTTTTCAGGTAATAGCGTTCTCGGTGTAATCGAGATGATACAAATATGATACAACTCTCATCAAATGATGACTCATCAGTCTATTATGATGTCATCAAAATTTGAAAAATTGATAAATTATTTGATCTTTCTAGTGATATCAATTCTAACAAATACAGACATATTTAGATATGTCATCCACCTTATAATTAATCAATGTGAGCCAAGACGCCCAAAGGACGGCTCTGGCAGACACAAAGTGTCCTCAAACCACGAAGCGTAAGCAAACGAAGCGCGCTTGTGTAGGATAATGTTATCCCATACTTATGCCGCATCCATGGCAATAGTGATTTAAATAGTGATTTATGAGCCTGCCCAAACGAGTGTCATTAAATCCAAATTTAATGTAGATAATGATTAGGACCATCTTAAAATATCACACTTCGCGTGCTTGAAAATATTAAAAGCTTTGAAAAACGGTTAAACCCTGCTCTAAATCGAAACCGTAATTTTTTCAACTAGAATTTAGACCAAATTACAAATGAGGTGTTATTCAAATAGTTCCTGGGTATTAAAACATAAATTATAATTATACAGGTACTTGATTAGTAGTAAACAAAATTACATACTAGATACAGTTATCCTAAAAACCTTTATAAAGTTAAGTTATAAGAAGTGGATCTGTAAGGCTAGGAGTGAATCGAGTACGAACTTTTCCAAAACGATACTTCAAACTTTTCCAGAGTTTTGAACCGAAAAACCCTAAGCTGGCGAATAGGTACTGCATACCTATTGAAAAGTGAGCAACTAGCAATATACTTGTTCCGATCCATGAAAAAATCTCAATACTGAGGTTGAGAGCCTCAATCTGCTTGTTTGTTGTTAGTAAGGGCTTGTAGAGAGGAGTCCCATAGAGATGATGAAATAGACAAGGGCCATAGCGGATTGCAATCGTGGTCAAGAAAAGGGCTTTATCGATGATGACAAATAAAATCATAAACAGAAAACCTATTCCCATCATACTCATAATGACAGTGAAATGTTGGCAGTTTTCAACTGATCTCCTGAGTATCTGACGACTCACACCTCTAATCTTATATTCTACACACCTCCACCTTAGTGTCTTGTAGAAAGTCCGAGTCTGTCTAACCCAGGCATAGAAATAGATAAGAGTGATGACAGGCATAAATATTTTTTGTAAAATGAGAAGTTGCGGGATTGATCCAGTAATAATCCAAAAAATTCCGATCAAACATGAAAACAGGAGAAAACGACGCACAAACTTAAAGGGTTTACCATGGATATCATGATATATAACGTCTAAATATTTCATCAAGCATATTACTAGAGTATCAGAAATTAGAAACCCCGCTTGTCCTGTTGATGTGGCTACTCCTGCGATTGGATCTGCCATAACTCTAAAATCCTCAAAATTATAGATACTTCCTGTCGTACAATTATATACTTTTTGATAGTCTGATGATATTAAAGATTTCCAAAAACCCAATTCAAATGTTAGTACTGCAATAAATTCAATGGTATTGATTGCTAACATAAATGCATGCTTAACTATTTCAGTTTTATAATGAAGAGCTAACTCTGATGCATTACCGAGTATGTCTGTATTTGCTTCTTTTATACACTCACGGTATAATCTAACATAATACATTATCATCTTCACAAAGTAAACATCCCAAACTAAAGATAATACGAAGAGAAGACAAATGTAAGGGAACACCAGTAAGTATACATCATGACTAATGTATTTAAAATAATTATTGAGCATCTTTGTATAATGTACTTAGTTAGTTTAGTGATTTGGAATATTATAATCAAGTATTTATACAAGTGCTTGGGATTCTTCTCAATATCACGTTAGCAAGACTATTACGAGTAAAAGAGGAGATTATATAGCAATAATACCTCAATTATCACGTCTAATAATGTGATCATCTAGTGCAGTACTGACGCATACATTTAAAATGAACTCATAATCATAAATGAAAATATCGAAATTATGAGCTGTTACAAAAACTTTTATATATACTACCCTTATATCCACTTATTTAAGCAATTATTAGGAAGTTTTAGCTTGTATATGCTAGTTGGATGACAACATACAAGCTAGAATAATTATTGCATCAGAGTGCACGAAGTATTGCAAATATATTGCACCAAGGTGAATCTTTGTGGGAACATTTAAATCTTCTATGTAATCAATTAGACTAAAGGAGATTTCTGATTATTCTAACACAATTCTAACACAATTAATTATCCTGGTGATAGTATAAGAAAAATATTTCAGGAAATCTTCTTGTGGAGTTCATTCAACTTGCAATGTACTCTCAGATAATTTTGAATATATATCTATAAACCTCTAATATTATATTATTCAGACCTCTACTTCAGTAATTTATAGAAGATAATCTATGTAGTATGTACATCTTATATATTAAAATGCTAGGATTTTTTTGTTTGTTTGTTTGTTTGTTTGTCCGAATTGATTGAAGAATTGGCAAGTCGTAGAGATGCGAAAATTGGCATGTAGATGTCAAATGATGAATCTAGGATTAAGTTCGAAAATTTAAGCGAAATTTTCACACCTCTGCAAAAAAATGGAAAACAAATTTTCACACCTTTTCTATACTAAATAAATGACTACACTATCACAATAGAAACCATTGTATGACACTACAATGATCGTCATTGTTATTAATATTTCAAAGCCACAACTTATGTTTGATATCTTAAATGTATTATAGTATTTGGCAATAAAAAAGATTATGTGCATATTTTCATACCTTTATATACATATTTTCGCACCATTTGATGAATTTTGAAAATAATGCTAGAGACTAGCTTCCAACGGTTGACATGGGGTTTTCAGGAGTGTAGATTTCGAATATCATATTTTCGAGTAAATTTGAGATCAATTTGTTTACTTTTGTTTACAATAGATACATAAAGTAAACAAATTACAAAAATAGGCCAGAGACTAGCTTCCAACGGTTGACATGGGGTTTTTAGTGCTGTAGATTTCGAATATTATATTTTCGGATCCATACGAGAAATTTTTCGTTGACCTTTGTTTAAAATATTTATATAAAGGAAAAAATTCCCAAAATATGTTAGATTGAGTAACTACAGGCACCCGTAGGGTGACTCTGCGGACACACAGTGTCCGCAAGCCGCGCAGCGCAAGCAAGCGAAGCGTGCTTGTAAATATATAAGATTCATTCCAGGCTGAGATAGCATTTGAGGAGTGAAGATTTGTAGAGTAGAACCAGAGAAGAATTGAAGAATTCCAGACAGACATAACGCTAATAGAGAACATCTGATATGCTTAAATAGTTACTACAACATCATAATATGGGGTATTTAGATATTTCATCGAACATGAAACTAGATATGAGGAAAATAATAATAATATGTCTCCAAAGGATGTAACCATATTTGTTGCTTTTTTATCAAAAAAAAGCAACTGAAGCACTACTACTGCAATATAATCGCGTATTAGCTTAACCCTACTTGGACTTGGAGTACAAAGTATAAATAGAAAAATCCCACTTTCATTTTCACTTTCAATTCATTTTCAATTAACTTTCACTTTCACTTCAACATTCCGAGTCCAAGTAGGGTTAATTGCTAATAGAAACATCAAAACAAGTTGAATTGTACTATCACCTGATAGGAAATAGAATATTGCCTTCAAATACTTGTATGATCAAATTTGAAGACTTAGTTACTATAGAACGATATGGCAAAATGCTTTACCATAGCAACGCAGGAATGTAACAATATTCCACATAAAAATTCTAAATTTTTCAAATCAACAGTGCTAATCTTGATTTTATGCAAAATCATGCCTTAATTACATTTAAAAATAGGATTAAAATTGCTCAGAAAATCATCCCTTAACCCTAATTGGACTTGGAATGTTGAAGTGAAAGTGAAAGTTAATTGAAAGTGAACTGAAAGTGAAAATGAAAGTGGGAATTTTCTATTTATACCTTTGACCCCAAGTCCAAGTAGGGTTAATTCCACTTTTACCTGGGGTATTTTCTATTTATAGTCTGGATCCCAAATTTTCCATAATGACTTTCCCGCCCAAAATGACTTAAACAGGAAATGACGCAAAATGTTATTAAATTATTTTTCATTTAAATAATACTGATTCCTTTTAATTCTAAGGGATATATTTCTAAACTGTAAGAGATAGCGTACCCTATATCGAAACACATACTACGTATTTGAATTCTACATGTGAATTACATATTTTGAACAATTCAATTCAATTCAACAATTCACTAATAATGGTATTCGCCAAGTGCCACTTTGTTCCTCTTATATCTAGTCTTAATCACTCTGCATGGAGGTGATTAGTGAATCCTGGTATCTCTTGTTTATACATAGTTGTAATGAGATAATAGGGCAATAGGGTCGTAATTTTAATGTGTTTAAATTTTTAAAAAATCCAGATATAGTACAGTTTTGAAACATCCCTTATGTTCCTTCATGAGTAAATACACTAATTACTAATTGAATATGGGAATAACACTGTTAAAATGCTTTTGTTCATTTTGAGCAATTATATCTTTTTGGAATTATCCTCACCTTATCACTCACTATTGGAGCACACAGGGAAATGATGTATCAACATAAATTCTAATCATTACATTTAGTAATAAGACTTATAATACTTTCAATTCATATTCAAAGTCTAATGATTTCTGAAAGAAAGTAATTGTGAGCATACATCATCTATAATATCTCAACTACATAGCTCTCTGTAATCTGATGATCGATAGTAGCCACAAATAATTACAAAGAATTTTGAATGATTAGACTAACAGAATAGTATTTGTATCTTTCCTAAAAGTATATAAGTAGATGTAAGTATAAATTCACTATCAACTGATACACAATAATCAACTAAAATACTAAAGTATGAATTCCAGTACAAGTAACTTCCATATCGGATTTGATCGGGACGTGACTTACTACCATGTGATTTATGTATATTCACTGCATTATCAGTGTTATGGAATGTCTACTTCGTAAAGAGGATACTGTACTTCATTAGATTATATCGTGAGTCAATGGAAGAAGCTAAAACTGACATATTTGGTAACTCTTCAGAGCTAGCAGTCCATTATAAGGTCGAGATAGTCAAATACGCGTTTCTGTTAGCGATTAATATTATTGAGATAAGTGCAATGGTGATGTATGGATTAGGCAGCCACTCCATGACACGACAAAATAAAAGTACTCGTATAATTAGCAATTGCACCATTGGAAATACCTTTAACATTGAATTGCATGATCTCATTGGAAACCCAATAGCAAAAATATTTCTTTCGTTCGCTCAAGCAGACCTTATAATCTCCATGGCACCTGTAATCTACCTCATGAAGTATCTGGATGTTACCTACCATAACATCAATGGTAAACCGTTTCGTTTCATCAAATCTTTTCTTCCGATTTCATCTTTGATTGGTTTATCTCTAATCGTAACTGGATCTGTCCCGCAATTGTTCATTTTGCATGAGTTCTATGAGCCTATAGTAGAATTTGTCTATTTCTGTTTGTGGTTTAGACAAACTCGAACCTTCTATAGAACACTGAAGTGGAGGTCGGTAGAGTTTCAGGTTAGAGGTAGAAGCACTCAGATGGTAAGGAGATCAATTAAAGGCTACCGTCAGTTTGCATTCATTATGAGTTTAATGGGAATAGGGATTGTGTGTATAATTTTGACCGAGTTTTTAGAAACATATTTTTTCTTGTTTCTCACTTTGGTTCGCTACGGTCCTTGTCTATTCCATCATCTCTACAATACTCCTCTCTATCAACCATTATTCAACACACAGCTCCAACTGGAAGCTCTACACACCTCTAATACTGTTTTTTCAAAGATTGAAACAATTTTAAGTATAATCTCTCCTCTATCGATAGGGTTACAATACGTTTTCGTCACGATTATATTTTTTAGTGAGAGACTATTGAGAAAACAGAATTACCGTTTTGGAAGAGTGCGCACAAGGTTCACGCCTAATCTTACTAACCCACTTCTCATTAATTCCAACTAAAATGGACCCTGTATTAACTTATTTTTCTTTGTTCAACATTTAATTAAATGTTCATTTGGATATACTATGACAAAATGATAAGTTAAATATTCTCTAAATTTCTCTAAACGATAGACCATTTCAATACTGGTCTATTTTTCTTATTCAGACTAAAATCCATTGTAACTTTGAAAATTAGGGGTCGGGTTAACTCCCATACTTGACCTAGACCGGGCATGCCTAATTTCACAAAATTTGAAAAACAGGCTTTTCTCACAAGCTATAAAATTTCTGCAAAATCTAAGAATCACCTTCCGTAATTGTTATTTTTGTTATTTTTTATCGAAAGATTATTTGAATCATCCTTCTATCAGTTAGATTGATATAATGGGTATTGCATCAGAGTTCGTTCGGATCACGAATATCGTTGGGAATCGGGATTACTCAAAATATACTTATACAATTTGTTATTATGCAATCATGATCTAATAAAACACTGAGATAAAAACTTAATTATGCATCTCTTGACTTTAAGAGCATATGTCAACGCTATACATCATTAAATAAGAAGGTTTCATTCAGGATAGATTGAGGAATTCGCTTGTTAGATATTCTGTAACTACAAGTATTAAATTTGAAGTAGTAAGTATACTTTGTACTCTATGGCTCTATCAATATGTTTTACACCATACTTAATAATGTGATACGTACGTATAATAAAACTCGCTTGTAAGTCTTTTTTTGACTATTTTGTCAGTTGATATTACGTAATGGGATTATGTACTATCAGAAATATGCTCAATCAAACACTAAACAATCAACTCTGTTTAATTAGAACACCACGTAAACGGGACAACTGGTTAATTGGGACAGGTTTCCAGGGATGGAACGATTCCAATACATAGGAGCTAATTCTAAATTTCATCGGTTAATAAGCGAAGTCACCTGTAAGTTGTGGTTGGGAATTAGTAATTTAATATAGCGTACTTGTTTACTCAGCAAGAAGAGGGTACATTCATCACAAAAGTGCAAAATCCATCAAAACGTACACTTATTCTGTAGTGCAAATCTAAATCAAATTCTTGTAAAATATAGCAGTTGAGATATCACCCGCTTGTATCTCCACTGAAGATCTTTTTGTAGCTGAAACAAGTTTACTATTAACATTTACCTTACTAATGAAGTACAAGTATTATTCAGATACTTCCCGGATGATAAAACTTAAAAACAGAATTAGAGCATTTGATTATCAACACCAAAACAAGCAAACAAACAAGTAAATACGAATACTACTATCCTAAAAGCCTTATTATATGTATAATGTTAAGTTATGAGAAGTGGATCCGTAAGGCTGGGAGTGAACCTTGTACGGACTTTACCGAAACGATACTTCAAACTTTTCCAGAGTTTAGCGCCGAAAAATCCAATGCTGGCGAATAGATATGGTAAACCCACAGATAGGTGAGCAACTAGCAATAGAACTGTTCCGGTCCATGATACAATTTCAATACTGAGGTTCAGCAGAGCTTGAATCCGTTGATTTGATGCTAGTATAGGCTTGTAAAGAGGAGTCCCATAGAGATGATGGAATAGACAGGGACCGTAGTGAATGGCTATTGTTATTATGAAAAAGCCTTTATCAATAATGATAAATAAAATTAAGCACAGCGTACCTATTCCAATCATACTCATAATGACAGTGAAGTGGCGGCAGTTACTGATTGATCTCCTGACTATCTGGTGACTCATACCTCTAATCTTATATTCTGCACACCTCCACCTTAGTGTCTTATAGAAAGTCCGAGTTTGCTTGACCCAGATATAGAAATAGATCATCGTGATGACAGGCTCAAATATTTCTTGAAGAATGAAAAGGTGCGACATTGATCCAGTGATGATCAGAAACATTCCGACAAAACATGAGACCAGGAGAAAACGACGCACATACATAAAGGGATTACCATGGATATCATGATATATAACATCTAGATATTTCATCAAGCATGTCACTAGAGCTAAGGAGAACAGAAATCCTGCTTCTCCAAAGGAATTGGGTACTGCTGCGAATGGATTAGCAGTAACTCTAAAATCATATAAATTGTCAATATTCGTTTCAGTACAATTGTCGAATTTTTCATAATTTGTTATTAATGAGAAGCCAAAACCTGACTCCAATGTTAGTACGGCAATAAATTCAATGGCATTGATAGCTAACATAAATGCATACTTAACTATTTCTGTTTTGTAATGGAGTGCTAGCTCTGATGCGTTACCGAGTATGTCTGTATTCGCTTCCTTCATACATTTACGGTATAATCTAACATAATACACAATCATCTTCACAAAGTAAACATCCCAAACTAAAGATAATACGAGGAGAATACATGTGTACGGAACCATCAGTAACGGTAAGTACTACTATATATCATTTACAATGCTTTGGAAATAATGCTCGGGCATATTTATCTGATGTAGCTACTTGCAGTATAAGGAGTAATATGGCATATCATCCATGTATCTATACAGTATTTATACAAGAACTTGAGATTCTCTACTAGTGACTATTAGCATGACTGATATGAACACAACAGGAGATTATATATCATTCATTTCATCCTATATTCATATAAATTTTCCAATCGCTGAAAAAATGACAGGTAGTTAAAAATCACATTTGGTTTAGTTTTGTAAATTAAAATGTTGTATTATCTAACGAGTAATAAGGTTTTGTTCCTGATTATTACATCCAAGCTAGAACATGCTGTTTACACCAGAGTGCTATAGTGTTTTAAAGTTGATATCATCAAGGTGAAACATTGAGAGATCATTAAAGCTTCTGTATAATGAATTGCATTAAAAGTGATTTCTGAATACTCACGCCAGGGGTAGAACTGCCATTGAGAGAGTGGAGGCATCTACTCTATTTCGCCTCCACTCTATTTCCTGGTCAGGGTACAGACCTAACTCGTGATGTCTTTCAAATCTTGTGGAGGAGCAGTTAAGAACTCTTTTCCACTATTGTCAGCTGCATCCCCGCTGCCTATTCACTGATTGTTTCACTTCAGGTTAGATCTGTTTCAATATCTTCATAGAGGTTTATACAAATATTAAGATTCTTAATTAGTTCTGTCTGGAGGGAGATCATGTCACTAACACTAACATTTAGTTATACATGGTTGATAAGCGTTCCCTCGGAAAAAATACTGAAGAAACGCTGTTCTCCCGCGTTTACCCTACTCTGAAAAACATCCCTGGACCTGGCCGTTGAGAAATATTCCTCCTGCTCGATTCCTCACTTTGAGATTCCGGTTACGTCACTGCTAGCTATTAATGATTGAGTGAATTGTGTTAATCTCAAGTATTGTTCGTGTGGGAAATGCCTAAATTAGTTGGATATTAATGCCATTTTTCCCAGTAAATAACCCAAAATGGACAATGAAAGAGAAAGTAGCAGCAACATAGACGTTTGGACAATTTTACTCCTGTGCCATCATTGTTTATCTCTAAATTCAGCGAAATATATGCGAGACTGTCATAGAGCAAAGAAATGTCAGTCTATCTCTGCTATCTCTTTGATATTTTTAAAGAGGAATATTTGAATATCTTTCTATCAGCTAGCTTGATATAATGGAAATTGCATCAGAGTTCGTTATTAAGAGATCACGAATATCGTTAGGATTACCCAAAATATAATTATACAATTTGTTATGCAATTATGATATAATAAATCACTGAGATAAATACTTAATTATGCATCTCTTGATTCTAATTGATTCCAAGAGAATATGTCAACACTAAATATCATTATAAAGAAAGATTTATTCAGGATAGATTGAGCAATTCCCTTTTTCAGTTATTCCGTAACATTAAATTTGAAGTAGTGTCTGTACATTGTACTGTATGGCTCTCGCAACATGTTTTGCATTTTATGTTAATATTGTAATACCTATAACAAAACTCCTTTGTAAGATCAAACTTAACATTTTGTTAGTTAGTATTACGTTATGGGATAATGTATTATCAGAGCCACTGAATCTTATATTAATATGTAATGTTTGGGAATTTAGCGATTTAGTATAACCTGCTTGTTTACTCAGCATTATGAAGTTATATTACCTGGCCAAGTATTGTAACACCATCTTGCTTTGCATCTTATATATTAAAATGCTAGGATTTTTTTGTTTTTCGCATTGATTAAAGAATTGGCAAGTCATAGAGATAAGGAAATTAGCACGTGGGTGTCAAATGATCAATCTACGATTAGGTTCTAAGATCTAAGCGAAATCTTCGCACCTCTGCAAAAAAAATGGAAAACAATTTGTCAACACCTTTTCTATACAATACTATATATGGTTTCACTCTCACATAGAAATCATTGTACAACACTATTATAGGGTGTCATTGTTATTAATTATTCAATGCAATAACTTATATACGTATATGTATCAATTATATTATAGCGTATAGCAATTGAAAAGTTTTTGTGTATATTTTCACACCTTCATATGCATATGATCACCTTTTTAATAATTTGAAATTTCAGTTTTTCCACTATAACTCAGACTTTAACTGTAGTTAGATCATGATTATTTAATTTGCATGAACTGTCATAACAAGTAAATGGTGACAATCTGTGAATGATTCAATAATCAACACTTTCAGCTCTTTTAGCAGTTTATAATGGAACATCTATTTGCTTCGTGAATAAAACATCCCATCCAAATGGGTATTACGTTCCTTTTGAATAGAGTGTACTTTTTTGTGGGTTGAATTTTGAATTCCAATTAGAGAAATGAATCTATTATACTGAATAGAAAACATAACTACCAACTGTCCAGTATTTGACGAGACATCCCGCTTTTTCACCCATTATTGAGTTAATTTTCGCTAGTATTCTGCCCTTTTCAAGAAATTTCCCCATTAAGTCCAAGTAATTGCTTTGTTTTTATTTATATTACTATTCTATTGCGAAGCCATGTTCCGCGATATTCAACACTGCGTCCCGATTTTACCATGACCCAAGTTGGAATGTATAAGAAAATAATCTTAGCTTAATTACAAACACAGTTTTCTTGCTTGTCCCGGACAAAAAAATCGAGTGAAACAAAGGATTCGTGTTAAATATGCAGTAATGTAGGTACATTTTGGTGTAAGCGAACAAAACTACTAATTGTATTCACAAATTGCGAATTCGAGCATCGGCGTATTAATTATGATATAGCACTTAAAGCTAATTTAGAGTAGATCCTTTTATAAGTGCTAGTTTATTAATTGCCAAATTTCACATTCCCATCACTTGCTAGTTCCTCAATCAAGTTTTACAAATAAAAACGAATTAAGTTTTAATTTATACGATCGATGGTTATATGGAATTCATTAATCAAATGATTATAAACAATGGTTGTCAAATTATCAGCCATGATTATATTATAAAATAATGAGAGGATGGTAATGAAATTCTACCGATCCGCATCCCACTAAAGGTCTTTTGGAATTGAAAAATCTTTACCATTAACCATAACCTTAGTAACGAGATATTATCCTAATAGTTTCAGGAAGTTGGAGCATAAAAATATAATTAAAGCACTTGATTTTATAACAAAACAAACAAACAAACAAGGTACAAATACTACTATTCTAAAAGCATGCATGATTATAATTTAGGTTATAATAAGCGGATCTGTAAGGCTAGGAGTGAACCTAGTACGGACTTTCCCAAAACGATACTTTAACCTTTTCCAGAGTTTCGAGCCGAAAAATCCAATGCTGACGAATATGTACTGCAAAACTGCTGAAAGATAAGAAACTAGCATTATAGCTGTTTCGATCTGTAATACAATCTCAATACTTAAGTTCAGAGCTTTAATCTGTTCGTTTGTTGTGAGTAAAGGCTTGTAGAGTGGAGTCCCATAGAGATGATGGAATATACAGGGACCGCAATGAATTGCAACTGTGATTAGGAAAAAAACATTATCGATAATGGCATATAAAATTAAGGACAGCAAACCAACTCCCATTATACTCATAAAGACAGCGAAATGGTGGTAGCTTTTGATTGATCTCTTGACTATCTGACTACTCAGACCTCTAATCTTATATTCTACACACTTCCACCTTAGGGTGGTATAGAAAGTTCGAGTTTGCTTAACCCAGATATAGAAATATATCATCATGATGACAGGCCCAAACAGTTCTTGTAAAATGTAAAGTTGCGGAATTGATCCAGTGATGATCAAAGAAATTCCGACCAAAAATGAAACCAGGAGAAAACGACGAACATATTTAAAAGGTTTACTGTGGATATCATGATATATAACATCTAGATACTCCATCAAGCATATCACTAAAGATATAGAAAATAAGAATCCTGCTGTTCCAAAGGACGTGGCTGCTGATGCGATTGGATTTGCAATAACTCTATAAACATATAAATTGTATACATTTCCTGTAGTACAATTGTCGAATTTTTCATAATTTAATGGTATTAAAGAGATGCCAAAACCTAGTTCAAATGCTAGTATTGCAATAAATTCAATGATATTGATTGCTAACATAAATGCATGCTTAACTATTTCTGTTTTGTGGTGGAGTGCTTGCTCTGATGCGTTACCGAGTATGTCTGTATTTGCTTCCTTTATACACTCACGGTATAATTTAACATAATACATTATCATCTTCACAAAGTAAACATCCCAAACTAAAGATAATCCGAGGAATATACATATGTAAGGAATCATTAGTAGGCTCAAGTATACATGATTACCAATGTTCTGGAAATGAAGATCGCGCATCTTTATCTGCTTGTATAGTGATATGGTTTAAAACTAGTATTTATACGAGAAATGAGATTTTCTTTAAGAAAATTATCGTGCAAGCTTGATTAAGATGTGTATAACAGGAGATTATATATCAAGAAGGTTCTAATCATTAATTTCAACTAGTAATGATTTGAACTTTCCAAATGATATCATCTGATTATATAATATGTAATTACAATTACTAGATATCGAAATATAAAGAAATTACTTGAATATTATCAATATTCCTCAAAGTATAATTAAACAATTGATGATGCAATCATGATATAATAAAACACTGAGACAAACACTTAATGATGCAACTCTTGATTCTAAGAGCATATGTCAGTACTATATATCATTAAAAAGGAGGGATTCATTCAGGATAGATTGTGTAATTCACCTGGTCAGGTATTCCGTAGCTATCAAATTGAAGTAGTGAGTATAATCTGCACTTTAAGGCTCACTCAATATGTTTTGCATCATACCTTTGCATCATAGCAATATGTAATGCCTATAATGAAACTCTTATGTAGTTCAAATTTTGAACATTTTGTTAGTTTGTATTACGCTACGGAATAATGCACTATCAGAGTCAAACTAAATTTTAAGTTAGTGTGTGACGTATAATAATATGTAGTAGTTGGAACTTTTATGATTACGCATCACCCGCTTATTTACTCATGCAAAATCTATCAAATCGTACACTTATTCTGTTGTTCCAAAATGAATTTTTATGTAAATTATAGCAATCACTCCAAATCGATTAAGTTTTTTGTTACACCTGAGTTCCCCTTCTAGTGCGAATATTCCGTGTGAATGATTTCCCAAGCGCAGATAATATGCGATATCTAGATGTCACATTTCATGATATCAAAACATTGCCATTTATAGAATGTATAATCGTAGTTTCACTCTTTTGATTGACTTTGGTTTGATTGTCGCAGGATCTGTTCTTTAATTATCTATCTCTTCAGAAGATCCTTCATACTATGATCAAATTATATTATCAAATAATCTGTAGATTAATAAATAAACAGAACCTGCTAAAATGAGCGCTTTTCAGCTAGAGGCTTATATACAGGTAAATAGTTGTAGTTTGATCACCCTTAGTATTAAAACTCGATCAATGTATACACTACCCGGACAAAAGTATTCAACCACCATATAAACCTCCATACAAATAGTATTAAAGTGGGTTTATTCATAAAGGAACATGTACACAAACTGTAAGGAATATTATATTTTTTAATCAAATTCGTAAACTACACTCTCTAATTACTCATAATTGATAGTCTCAACTTAACTACTAACTCCCAAGTTAATAAATATCAATATTTGATATTTGATGCTACTTGTACCAAGTCACAGCCATTATAGATGATGGCGATTAGTGACATAAAGTGGTAGAGGTTGATAATTTTCTACATAAGAATAAGTATTTGAGTTGAGACTCTGAATTGTGAGTAATTAGAATGTGTAGATGAAGAATTTAAAATAAAAAATGGAGAATTTCTCCAGTTTGAGTATATGTTCCTTTTTTAATAGATCCAATTTAATACTATTTGTATGAAAGTTTTCGTGGTGGTCGAATACTTTTGTCCGGGTAGTGTATATACAATACCCGGACAAAAGTATTCGACCACCATAGAAACTTCCATACAAATAGCATTAAAGTGGGTCTATTCATAAAGGAATATGTACTCAAACTGTAAGGAATAATCTATTTTTTATTTCAAATTCGTAAACTACACATTCTAATTACTCATAATTGATAGCTTCAGCTTAATTACTAACTCCCAAGTTAATAAATATCAACATTTGATACTTGATGCTACTTGTCCCAAGTCACAGCCATTATATATGATGGCGTTTAGTGACACAAAGTGGCATAGGTTGATAATTTTCTACATAAGAATAAGTAATTGAGTTGAAACTCTCAATTATGAGTAATTAGAATGTGTAGATTACGAATTTGAACAAAAAATAGAGTATTTTCTACTGTTTAAGGACATGTTCCTTTTTTAAAAGATCTAATTTAATACTATTTGTATGGAAGTTTTCGTGGTGGTCGAATACTTTTGTCCGAGTAGTGTATATATATCTGTAACGAATTGATTGAAGAAACTGCTGTGCGCAGAAAGCTATTTTTTGGCATGTAGGAGTCTTTTGGCTATAGCTCCACTAAGTTCTGAATTTTGAACAAAATGTCGACGTCATTATTACCCCTCAAAAATTTAAAAATTGACTAATTTGGCGATGTTTCATGTGATTTCGATTATCACAGTAGGACATACGTATTTCGAGATGTTATCTCCCCTATAATGAATCAATGGTAACCCCAGGCGCTCAAAGGGCGTCTCCGGCGGACACAAAGTGTCCTCCAGCCGCGCAGCACAAGCAAGCGAAGTGCGCTTGTTTATATTAATCTCTGAAGTTACAAGTCTATGCTCGTAGTTTCTATCTCGCATTCTATTGAATATTTAATAGAATTTCTACTTTGTATCATTGTTCTAACTGACTGTTACAGTCATCATGGTGTGAGTTAGACTCACTAGATCCAGTCTAATAATCCGAATGCTGCTCATCTAAGGAGTGACCATATGAACTAACGGATGTAAGCTTCTCTATGGGACAACTTGATGGGGTTTTGCGAAGTTTCCGACCTTAATATGTTTGCATTATACTTTAATCATGGCATCATATCTATATGTATAACTCTTTTGTAAGTCGAAGCATTACCTTTTTGTTAGTTAGTATTACATTATCGGATAATTTATTATCAGAATAAATTCAATATTTCCTAATATATAATATGTAGTGGTTGGAAATTTCTGAGTATGATCTCATTATTTACCCAGAGTGAGATTAATGTACAATAATGATAAAAAGTATCAAAAACTATAAAGGTTCCGTATGGCCATATTTCCTTAAGTTATTATACGATTGATTATCATTGAATATGTTCGGTCATTATTTCCAAGCCAGAAACAATGATGTCTACTATTTCATGTTCCTCTGCTTATGTTTATTGATTGTATTATCACTGCTATGGAATGTCTACTTTATCAAGATGATTGTGCATTATATTCGTTTATACCATGAGTGTTTGGAAGAAGCTGAATCAGACTTTGTAGGTAACTCAGAACTAGCGCTGCATTATAAAGTTGAAATAGTGAAGTATCTATTTTTGCTAGCGATTAATGTTACTGAATACATGGCATTGATAGCATACGAGATAAGCGTCATATCCTACTCGGTAGCTGCCAGTTTTGATATATTTGGTAACTGCACTGAAGGAGACATTCATAACTCTGAATTCAATATCATCATTTTGAATCCGATTGCAGCAGCTTTTTCATCTATTGGATATGTTGGATTACAATTTTCTTTGTCGCTTGTGATATGCCTTATGAGATATCTTGACGTCATGTACCATGATATTAATGGAAAACCAATGCTGAGTATGAGATATGTTATTCTAGTGTCAGGTTGCATTGGAGTTATTTTGATTGTCACTGGATTCATTCCTCAATTGTTTCTAGTTCACGTTTTATTTGTACCGATAATCAACTTGGGTTATTTGTGTTTATGGGCTAGACAAACTCGCATCTTCTACAAGACATTGAGATGGAGGTCTGTGGAGTTCAAGGTCAGAGGCATGAGTTGCCAGATAGTCAGGAGGTCAGTGAAGAACTGTCGTTATTTTGCTATCATGATTTGTGTGGGGGGAATCGGGTTATTATGCATATTTGTGTGTGAATTTCTTGAGAAATATTATTTCTTAGTCGCCATAGGAGTCCGTTACGGTCCCTGCATATTCCAACGCCTCTACGGGACTGCTTACTATGAGCCGTTACTGACTACAAAGCAACAGATTGATGCTCTGAACTTCAGTAATGAGATCGTATCAGGTATCGCGACATCCCTGGTTGCAGTTATAATAATTACCGTTGGCTCTCCTTACTTACTCGCCACGACTGCATTTTTCGGTGGAAATCTTTGGAAAAAGTTGAAGTATCGCTATGGTAGAGTCCGTACTAGGTTCACTCCTAGCCTTATTGATCCTCTTCTCATAGCATAACAGTACTTGTATCTTCAGGCATTTTGGAAAACCTATGTTATCATCGTCACCAGTAATGAAGTACGCATTTGGAATACATATCTACACGTATATACTATACGTTAGCATTGGTTGTTGTTGTTTGTCTTGTTGTTTATGATAAAATACATATATTAAAGTAAATTGTTAACAAAAGTTAGTTTTCCTTCTTCGGGTGCAAACATCTGATAAATCTTACTCTTCTCAACCTATAGTCTTGCTAGTTAAAATTAAATTTTGAAAGAATATTTTCGAAATATTTTTCCAAATTTGGTATATTTTATGTATCATTAAAAATATTTAGGAGATAGTTTGTCCGCCAGCCGCACAGCGTAAGCAAGCAAAGCGCGCTTGTGCTGAATAAATTGAATCGATTTATCATTAATATCATGGAATAGAATATCAACGTAGATATATTTCTTAGACACGTCACCAGAGATAAGGACAATATTGAGACAGAATTTCTGATGAATCTTGATATTGATTCGATTGGTTTATGATATTTTAGTGATCTGGTTAACTGTAGTGCAATTATTTATTATGCCGAGATCAGGTGCTAGGAATGAGATAAAATACTTCGCTCAAGAACTAGCTAAAAGATTTAAAAACATTGATTACTAACTAGGGGATTAGAACTTCCGTCCGTCTGCTCGCACTGAGAAATTCTATTGGAACAAATCTCACTAAATTTGGACCTTATATGCCTTGTCCAAGTATGATAGAGATTTGAGCCTAAGTCAAACTCTGAAAATTTGTAAAACCTTTTCACAGAAAGTATCAAAATGATTTGCCAACTAGAATCCAGAAGCTTAAAATAGGCTTTGATTTTATTGACAAATAGAGATTAAATCTAACTCAGCGAATATAAATGAATCACAATGACTCCCTAAACTTGAAATTTGATTGTTTGACACGGGAAAAAATTGATTAAAACGCAATTAAGGCTGTATATTAGACAAATGCCTTACGAATAACTCAATGGAGCTGCACTAACAGCCTATCGACTAACTTTTTTGTTTGCACTATGACTAGTATTAAGTACCTACATGCTCTAAATTATACACAAACCTCAAGGGAAATATCTTATCGTTATCATGAGAGTACAATAAGAGTCTGTAATACAGGGTATTATCTATCCATCAAATCCATTAAATACGTACTAAGAATAAGACTGAACTTTCCAATGATATAATCAAATAATGGTGATTCTATTGTTTAAATATATTAAAATTCGGAGAAACTTATAATTACGTAAATGTGGAGGCGACTGCATATATGCAAATCAAAACAGGATAATTTAACAAGATTAACACGTTGTACAGGAGTACAATGCTGAATTTATTACACAAGATTATTCAACAATTAGGACAGCAGTAGTGGGTTACATTCTCTCTGAAAATCAAAATAGATTCAGAACTTCTCAAATAAAAATATCCTCACTACGAAAACTCGATTTATGTGTAATTATATATATATACAGGGTTTCATCCAGCTTTCCAAAGTCATGCACCTAAAGGGATGCCACCATTTTTCTACGCGCCTAGACTCTGCATTTTTATATATGTTAATGAAACTCTATATTAGTCATTTTTTAAATCAACCAATTCTTCTACAAATACATTCGATTATTAATTCATAATCATCGAACCAATTTAACATTACTATTATTTACAACTTAAAATATTCACTTAGTCCTAATTAGCACATGTATTCGGTATTCACATACCTTTTTCTGCAAACTGCACAGCGCAATCAAGCGAAGCGCGCTTATAAGAAACTAATAATTACGTAAATATGAGAGGCAACTGCATATTGTAATCCAAAACAGGATAATTTGACACGATTTACACGCACTGCATGACTATTAAGTTTCAATTTATTTCATGAAATATTTAAGAATTTGGAAAGCAGTATTTGCTTACATGTGCGAAAAAATTCAAGCCTTAGGTCTCAGGGAGAACTAGACCTATAAACAGAAGAATCATCTAGAACAGTTCATCTGATAAAGTCCCATTTAATTAAAATGAACACATCGGTTTCTGAGCAAAATTACCGATTATTTTGATTACGTTTTTTCCTCTATTCATTCTTGTTTGCTGGATTGACAATCCTATGGAATGATATGTGCAGAAAGTCCATAGACACAGCTAGGAAAGACATACTCAATAACTACACAAAAATAGCAATACACTACAAAGTAGAAATTGTTAAGTATGCTTTCCTCGTTGTAATAAATATAATCGAAATCAGTTCACCCATAATATATATATTTCGGCATAGAAGTCAGATAGTGAGAAGATCAATCAAAAGTAGCCATTTCTTTGCTATTCTAATGTGTCAGATGGGAATTGGGTTTATTTTCTTAACTTTAGCCTCAATCCTCAATGATTCTTTGTTCATTTTCACTTTATTTGCTTTTGGTCCAAGGATCGTCACTCAACTCTATGGAACTCCTCACTAATAACAACGACAGTGTAGTACATTAAATTATACTATGAGGGTGTAGTCCAATATTTTTTATAAAAAATCTGTGAAAAGTTACTTCCAATTTATTTTTAGCGAAAGTGTTAAAATTTAGCTTATTCGAATATAATTGTAAACTCATCATTTACACCTGCATGTCGATTTTCATTTGCTAAGAATTACCGGTTCTTCAACCACTTCTGACAAACAATAATTTAATTGTCTTAGAAGATACGTAGATAATAGACGGGATTTTTGAAAATTAAGGTAATTGCATCGCATTCATTCAGATGGTTATAGCCAGGCTTTCATCTAGGCGTACTGAGCTGGGCGCGCCTAGAGGCGCGTATTTGATCCCATGGATCATAATTAGGCGTATGATTTAGGTGCGCGGCATACGCCTACTTAGGCGCGTGGCATAAAACATATATAAAAATGCAGAGTCTAGGCGCGTAGAAAAATGGTGGCCCCTATTTAGTATGACTTTGGAAAGCTGGATGAAACCCTAGTTATAGCCATTGTGTAATCAATGACTTGATGCAGGTTAGTTATCTATAACATATGCACAACTAGATTCTTAACGATAGGTAGGCGAATAATCATTTGCAAACAATCACTCATGATATTAACTCTTGCTATTAAGTGAGATTATACCAGGGATGTATACTGCTTTATTGCGTTTACTTTTATTGTGTATGGTTCATCATATTTATTCATCACAATTGCATTTATTTCTCGAATGAGTTCCTCATTATGTGAAGACTCACATCTCGAGTCAGTTTCAAGTATAAAAGTTGTGAAATGGCTCTGGAAATGATAAAATCGTAATCAAACATTCAAACTAAAAGAAAATGTCGGGTACACTTGATGGATTTATCATTAGCATCATGGAATGGAATATCTAGAGATATCATCAAAGAATGTTATGCTAATGTGTAAGAATAATATTACAATTTGAGGAAACTATAACTACGTAAATGTGGCGGCAAATCCAAAAGATAATTTAAAACAGGATAATTTAACAGGATTTGATATACTACAGTAGCGCACAAAGGTTCAATATATTACATTAGGTTATTCAAGAATTAGGATAACAGTGCTTTCTTAAATGTCTACAAAATGTTAAGCTATAGGTTCATGGATATCTATATATAAATAGAAGAACTGTCTACAATGTTCCATCAGATAAAGTTTTCTTTAATAAAAATGAACATACATCAGTTTCTGAGGAAGATTAATTTTGATTTAAATCACTTTCTTTTCTTCTACTCATTCTTGTTTGCTGGGATAACAATACTTTGGGATATCTACTTTGCGAAGAGGATTCTTTACTTCGTTAATTTGTACAGAAAGTCTATGGAATCTGCTAAGAATGGTGATATATTCAATAACTACTCAGAGCTAGCACTACATTACAAAGTTGGAATTGTTAAGCATGCATTCCTTCTAGCAATAAATATAACCGAAATCAGTTCACTCATAATATATAAATTCGGACTAGGACTAACTCATGTAAATCCACTCAATGCCACAAGTAACACTTGCCGAAGGAAGATAAGCAACGTTGAATTACATGTCGTCATTGGTACTCCAATGAAAGCAGTGTTCATCAGTGTTGGACATGTGGGACTTTTAATGTCATTAGCACTTGTGATATGTCTAATGAAATACCTTGATACCACTTATCATAACATCAATGAGCAACCTGTCAAGTTTATTAAAATATTTATGACTATTTCGTGTATTGCTGGAGTTCTACTTTTTGTGTCAGGATCCATTCACCAATCATTTGTTCTTGAAAGGCTAGTATATCCTATCATATTGCTGATATATACCTGCATTTGGATGAAAATAGCTCGTAAATTCCACAAAACACTGAAGTGGCAATCTGTAGAGCTTAAAGTTAGAGGTAGGAGCAGTCAGATAGTGAGACGAGCAATCAAAAGCAGCAAACACTTTGCTATTATAATGTGCCAGATGGGAATTGGGATAATTTGCTTAACCTTGGCCCAAAATGTCATTGATTCATTTTTCATTTTCACTTTATTTGCTTACTGTCCAAAGATCGTCGCACAACTCTATGGAACTTCACACTACACTCCTCTCTTCACAACAAAGCCACAAATCGATGCATTAGTACTTTCCAGTGAGATCACCTCAGAAATCTGTATTGTCCTGTCTGTAATTGCTTACCTAGCCATTACAGCTCAATACTTGCTAGTTACATTCGTATTCTTCGGTGGAATGGTCGTTAGAAAGTTAAAATATCGATTTGGAAGAATTAAAACGAGGTTTACTCCTAGCCTTACTAATCCACTTCTCATCTCCTAAGACTGTGACTGATTTGAGCTTGTACAGCGATTAACATATCCACTTTAATTCATTTGTTTATTTTGTGAATAACATCTAATTAAATGAGTTGCATGCATTAGTTATTCAGGAAATTTACTTACATTTGTAACTATTCTTGATTTTGATTTACACCATTAAAAAACCAAATTATCCTCAAGACAGTATGCAAAATTCGTTTCTAGTGGCTCTTGAAATTCTTTACAATATAAGGTTTCATTCTTAAAATTTGACTTTTTATTGCACTGTTTGCCGTTAAGCAATTTGTAGTGGCACATCCTGATGAAAAATTCTGAAGATGATATTGTACAAGTATCCAGTGCCGGGTTTAGAAATGTGGGGGCCCTGTGCGAGTGCGATTGTGGGGGCCCTGGCATCTAAAGTTTTTTAAAAAAACGATTATAATTATTATTATAATTTTATTAAAATTTTGAAATGAAGATGAAAAATGAGATTTGCTGCATACAATATTCATATTAGTGAGAGTATTTCATTAGAAAAACAAGTACATATAATTTATGCCAATTTGTGGGGGCCCGAAAATGTGGGGGCCCTGTGCGGCCGCACACTCCGCACACTCCTAAATCCGCTACTGCAAGTATCTCATTTAAAACTCAACTATTAGTTGCGAGTATCCTTCAACCCAGACACAGAAATTAATTAACTTGTTGATAGGATCAGTCAAACTTTCGAGGATAAAAATTGTGAAATTGATCTGATAATAATAAAATGTGATCAGACCTTTAACCAAGAGAAAATATCGTACGCACTCGATGAAATTTATCACTGATATCATTGAATGAATTGTCTAGAAATTTCATCAACATACTTCAACTGCCACGTTTTTGGCAGGACCTCTCGCTTTTCGGACATAAGTTGAAAATAATGCCCCTCCCAAAGTACTGAAAAGTGGATTTGTCCCGCTTTTCAGTTTATAGGACAAATATATATATGCACTATGTCCTGCTGAATAGTTCAATATCCTGTCACTGGAAAATTGGTCCGCGAAAGTTTTGGTCCGGGGGACCAATTTTTTCATGGAAAATTGGTCCGGGGACCATTTCTTTCAGGGAAAATTGATCCGAAAGACCATTTTCTTTAGGGAATTTTGGTCTGGGGACCAATTTTTTCATGGAAATTTGGTCCGGGGGACCAATTTGGCGCTGCGGTAGCTGTTATTAGGTCTAGCTATTATAGTTGGAATAGGTAGGCACTCAATAGGAAGAGAGTTCAGATTTTAGAGAGCAGAAGAAATAAAATACACTTCTTAGATTAGAGATTAGCTAAATATGCATCAAGGTTTCCGTGGGGATTAAATTTCAATTCACATTCCCATCCCATTCCAATAGAATTCCTGTGTGAATCCCTATAGGAATCCTATGAGGATCCCCCCGTGGGGGAAAAATCATTCCC
Source organism: Aphrocallistes beatrix (assembly GCA_963281255.1). Classification (NCBI taxonomy): domain Eukaryota; kingdom Metazoa; phylum Porifera; class Hexactinellida; order Sceptrulophora; family Aphrocallistidae; genus Aphrocallistes; species Aphrocallistes beatrix. Next base: position 10,975,124 of record OY725488.1, read on the forward strand.
ATTCCCACAGCAACCCTGGTCTATTGGGACATGTCCAGTATTTTAGTTAAAACGGGGGATATCCTGCAGCTGTCCCGTCCTGTCCCGGATATTAGTAACAACCATTGTTTAAGTGTTGGTATGACTAGAATTAGTTACTTCTTAGTATCATACTGTGATATAACAAATCCATAACAATACACTATTAATATGCAATTGGGGATAAGTATATTCAGGAATCTTGAACGCCTGAGTATTGTCCATCTAATGTGTTGAATACTAAAATATGAATTGTCAGTCCGGGGTCAAACAACTTGGTTGTTCGACAATTGAAAAGTATAAAAATCGAGGATGTCAAATGATTGATAGAATCTTGAAAGAATTAATCTCCCAGACAATTTTTTCTGAAAGAAATGGTCCCCGGAACAATTTTCCCTGTAGAAAATGATCCCCCGGACCAATATTACCTGAAAAAAATGGTCCCCCCGGACCAATATTCCATGGAAAATTGGTCCATAGTAGGACCAAAACTTTCAGGGGAGGACCAATTTTCCATGAAAAATACATACATACATACATACATACATACATACATACATACATACATACATACATACATACATACATACATTGTGACAATCCTACTCAAATTACACAATCGTATATAAGTACAGTCGACTCCGCTTAATAGGATCACTGTTTAATCGGGTCAACCGCGTAATAACACCACTATTGGCAGAACCGGAATAGCTCTCACACAAGAAGCTAATACAAAATATTTTCAGTTAATAGGGTTCTCCGCTTAATCAGGGCAAAATGTCCTCTGACCTATGTGACCCTATTAAGTGGAGTCAACTGTATCTTAAATTGTAACTCTATATTTCATAATCGTGACTTACTCTAGTAACTAGATAGTTGTCTGGATACTTGTACTTTACTTAGATAGTTGTGTACTTTACTGAGATACTATGTACCTTATAATATTGGAGTATGTATTTCCTCATACAAATTATATTACATAACTGGGATATTCCAAACAAAGATTCAATTATGATATTTTTATGATCCATGTAGACTGCGGTGGTTTCACTACACAAGCAGTAATTACAATTTTTCCTGTTTCATGAATCAGTGATCTAACCATTTGATATGTTAAAAGTACCGAAATTGCATCATATTACTCGTAGAATCGATGAAAATAATCTGTAATTACATCGACCATAATTTAACTTTCTCCTGAAAGGGAATAATTAGTTAACTGAAGATGTAATATATTACCATCATCTATGCCCCAGTACCAGAGTGCTTTGTAATCTGATGATTGATAGCTACCACTGCTTAGTAAGGTTATATAATATACTTATGAATGAGAGTGAAAAATGTGATTTACGTGCACATTTTTTGTTTTGAAGCCTTTCTTTAATAGTAAATATTAAATGCATACAATATTGCATTACTTACATATAATATTCTCATCTCTATTTGGTAGAATTTCCTTCGCAAATAAGACTAATTTATTAGTATCATAAGTTTGCAGAAGTGCCTTAACTGACAACTGCATTGATATACAAATATATTGCAGTTGACGATAGAGTAATTAACTTCAAAAGAATTTAGTGGAATACTGCATTCTTAAAAGTGAGACGGAGTTTACGGTATCAGCAAGATATGTGCTTGAGAACTGTATTAGCTATAGTAACTATGTCATCTACACCTTTCCATTCAGTTTGTTCGATTTGGGATAGCAGTACTACTTTCTTTACTTTTTTCATCAGAGAGTGGAGGTATACATTCTCCAATACATCCTCACTAATCCAAACACTTCAATCTTAGAATCCGAACGAAAAATATTATTCGCCTCTTCGTTTTGGAGGTCATGTGATATTTTATCTTTCAATATGATTGATAACCCTCATTGAAAACTATCATAACGAAATACGTAATAACCACAATACTCTGATATCACAAACTTATTATCGTTTAATCCCATTGGATTATATTATTTCACTACTCTGGACAAATTCACTAATTGGTACGATTTTTCAACCATTAGTACAGAACAATTCGGGTTAGCGAAGGTGTACCTTACTACCTCGCTAATCCGATTATATGAGTTGCTACGCAGCTGCGAGTGGCATAAATTCTCGGGGTACTGGTGGCACTTAATTCCCACCTTTTGCTTAGGGGTGCACTAATGTAAATTGTGCCCAGCACTTTTCGCTCGGAACACCTGTATAATTTTTCTATTTTAATGTCAATCTCAGTGCGCTTTGGATTAAGCACACAGTTACTTTTTGATTTATCGGCTTATTAGTTTCCTATAACCATCACCTAGAGCAGGGGTTCTTAACCGTTTCGTCCTTACGCGCCCCTTTTATAACCATTAAATCATTATGCCCCCTTGACTTTGAAATCTATTTGTTAAATGTGAATATTTTAATTATTTTGATTAATTGAGTAATAATAATAATAATAATATACATTTATATAGCGCATATTCCATATTAATATGTTCAATTGCGCTGTACAATTCAATAAAAGTAGGTGTGTGTTATGCATGTACGTATGTATGTGTATGTATGCGTATGTATGTGTATGTATGCTTGTAAGGTATGTATATGCATTGAAATTAATTTAATAAGTATTTAACCATACAAGATACTGTTACAATAATCAAGACGAGATGTGATAAGAGAATTAACAAGAGTTTCACAGACTTCCCTAGAGAGATACTTTCTAATACGCCGGATGTTATAGATGTAGTAGAAGCAGGAGGAGGCAACTTTGCTGACCTGAGTAGACTTTGAGAGGGTATTGTCGAGCCAAGTTCCAAGATTCCGTACTTATTTGGAAGAAGAGATTCTCGACTCACCAACAGAGATGCTATCAGTTTGAACCTTAGATAGTTGTTGACGAGTCCCTATTATAAGGAACTCAGTCTTGGTGTCATTGATAAGCAACTTTTGGTGAGGAGCCAGGAACGGATCGCGGAGTTGCAAGATTGGATGGCAGAGAAAGCAGATTCTTCAGAAGAGATAGAACCGGGTTTAAAAGAAAGATAGACCTGAGTATCGTCGGCATAGCAGTGCATGTCGGGGAGGTGGGACCTAATGAGGTCGAATAGAGGACTAGTATAGAGGCTAAAGAGAAGCGGACCAAGACAAGAACCCTGAGGAACTCCGTGTTGGACCGGGATATTGGAGGAATTAGAACCCTTAATCGAGACGAATTGAGTCCTAAAATTCACATTATGGATGATATTCTAGGTACCAAGCTTCAAATGTAAGTACTAGCCATGTCAAAAATTTAATGATTTATACACTTGAAAAAATCAAAATGCTAAATACGAAATCAAATGGCACGCTCCCCTGAAATGATCATGACGCCCTCCAGGTTACGAACCTCTGACCTAGAGTGAGTACATAGTTCAGCGATTATCACATCCTCTCATCTAACATTAAGGATCAATGTCTCTGAACACACGTTTTTCCAAACTAGCAAATGTGATACATTGGAGACATGGCTCTGTCCGTTGTAGAGAATTGTCCCGAATGTCCGCTTCTCGGAGACAATCCATCTTTTTTAGAAAACACCTAATATGCATCATTTTGAAGTATTGCATGTTATAAGTAGAATAGTTACGGGAGAAGTCTTAAGTTTTATTATACTGTGATAAGAATGAATATTTTTACGCCTTTGGACACTGGAATATGTGGATACTTACTATACAAATAAATCAGTCTTGACCAATTCATTTAGATAGTTACTCAAAAAGGATAGTCAATGAGTGAGTTGTAATACAATGATCAATAGCTATCATAGACTGTTTAGTTATGTTATATAATACAATAATTCGCGGCGAAATGATTCATAAGAATTATGTAATAATTAGATTAGAAGTATGGTGCATGTATGTTTCTTAGAAGTATATAAGCTATGTAGCATAAATTCATTATCCAACAGACACATATTAATCTACCACAGTAAGTGTTTATTTTCAAAATGAACTTCAGCAACAACATACATATCAATCTTGATCGAGACGCGACCTACTGCTCCGTGACTTTTATAGGAGTATTCACTGCATTATCAGTGTTATGGGACATCTACTTCGTGAAGAGGATACTGTACTTCATTAGATTGTATCGTGAGTCAATGGAAGAAGCTAAAACTGACATATTCGGTAACTCATTAGAGCTAGCAGTCCATTATAAGGTTGAGATAGTCAAATACCTATTCCTGCTTACGATTAATATAATTGAGGTGAGTACCGTGGTGATACTTGTATTAAGCAACTCTTTAGTACGACGAAATGGCAGTATAACAAGCAATTGCAGCAGTTTAGGTAATTATATGTATAATCTAGAAATTGATCTTGTAGATCCAAGCGAATTATCTTTGTCATCTATTGCTAAAATCGGGTTCCTATTTTCCCTCACACTTGTGATCTGCCTCATCAAGTATCTGGATGTCACATATCATAATATCAACGGTAAACCGTTTCGGTTTATCAAACCTTTTCTTTTCTTTTCAGCTTTCATTAGCGTTGTTCTAATCCTACCTGGATCTGTCCCTCAATTGTTCATTTTAGAAAAATTGTATGAACCTATAATACAATTTTCTTATTTATGTTTGTGGATTAAACAAACTCGAATATTCTATAGAACACTGAAGTGGAGATCTCTAGAGTTTCAGGTTAGAGGGAGAAGCACTCAGTGGTTAGGAGATCAGTTAAAAGCTATCGTCAGTTCGCATTCATTATGAGCTTATTGGGAATAGGGATTGTGTGTATAATTTTGACTGAGTTTTTAGAAACATACTTTTTCTTGTTTCTCATTGTGATTCGCTACGGTCCTTGCCTATTCCATCATCTCTACAATACTCCTCTCTATCAACCATTTTTCAACACACAGCTCCAACTGGAAGTTCTACACACATCTAATACTGTTATTTCAAGCATTGTAACCATTTTAAGTATAACTGCGTCCTTTGCTATAGGATTACAGTACTTTTTGGTTACAACCGTATTTTTTGGAGAGAAGCTGTTGAAGAAAATGAATTACCGTTTTGGGAGAGTGCGTACAAGGTTCACTCCAAATCTTACCAATCCTCTTCTCATTAATTCCCATTAAAATCCTGTGAATTTTTATTTATTTATATTTTTCAAATATTTTCATTTGCAAGTTTCATTGAAATAATATAAATTAGGCTGTTTCGCTTTCATTTCAAAAAGGTTTGCTTATATAAACTAAAAGTGCAATCTGCTTGGGTGTTGTAGTGGTTAGGGAGAATTTGAACACCAAGAGTTAGGTCACGAGTTTTAACTTCGCCCAAGTCATTTCCAATTTGTTCTCAATTGTATTGCTTTGGTAGTGTAATTTGGCACTACCTTAGTGAACTGAAAGCACTAAGGATGTCATCTCGCTAAAAGTAAGTTAGGCCTACTGATTGCCGAGTTTTTCTCTGTAAACATGCTATCAAATACACACCGACATGCTGCATACGCATCAATCAGCAGCTATCAGTAGGCTAGCACCTCACCCAGAATGTGAACCCCCTGAGAACATATTAGCATGGATTCGGGGGGTATAAATAAGGGGATATAAAATTATGGGAATTAATTTGAGATATATATCCCAATCACATTTTTATTCTTTAATATATACATTTGAGCGTCTAAGATCTAAAAATTTTACAGATCCCTGCTAATCCGAGTGCTTTATTCCTGGAATCGAAAAACAATTACTCACCTCTTCGCTTTGAATTAAAGTTCATAATACTTGTTTTAAACTTCATAATACACTTGCATTTTATCGTTCAATAAGATTGTTAATCGTTGTTAAAACGATCATAACGAAATAATGAAAACAATATTCTAATAATTCAAATTTACCATCTCTTAAATCCCCATTAAATTGTGTTATTTCACTAATCTGAACAAATTTATTAACCAGCACAATTTTTTTCGATTATTGGTAATATCTATGATCAAATAATTGCTATTATTAGTGGAGCCCTTGTATCGTTTCAGGTTTAATTGAATTACCAATTTCTATGAAGACCTTTGTCCCGGCTTTTTTTCTGACATTTCAATATATCGAATTTGCTTAAATAAAATTATTGGATAATAATAATTATAGGAGTAGATCTATATTGTACAGAACTGTTAGGATCAGCAAGAATGCACCGTACCAGTATTGTGGGATGTTCAACGCCATTAGACTACGTGGATGCTTACTATCATTTTATATCAGTAAATATATCTAGACAAATTTATTTAGATAGTTACTTACATTTTCTACTATCATATTTAGTTATTCATAAACATCAAACTAAATATTTTCTTCATATTCTAACGATCAATAGCTACCACATACTGTTTAGTATTGTTGTGTAATACAATAATTCGCGGTGAAGCGATTCATAAGAATTTAAAATGATTGGAATAACAGTATGTGATGTTTTCTAGCAGATACAAGCTAGCACAAATCCACTTTCCAACAGATGCATACGACAATTATTAATTGCACCATTGGAAATACTTTTAACATTGAATTGCATGATCTCATTGGAAAGCCAATAGCAAAAATATTTTCTTTCATTCGCTCAGCAGACTTTATAAACTCATTCGCATTTGTGATCTGCCTCATGAAGTATTTGGATGTTAGCTACCATAACATCAATGGTAAACCGTTTCGTTTCAAATTTCTCTAAACAACCGACCATTTCAATACTGACCTACTTTTTTTATTCAGATTAAAAATCCATTATAACTTTGAAAATTAGGGGTCGCGTTTTCACCCATGCTTGGCCTGGACCTTGGATGAGACATGTCTCGAAAAATATTCACCCAACTCCAAAATTTGAAAAACAGACTTATCTCACAAGCTTATTTATTTATGGCAATAAAATCTCTGCAAAATCTAAGAATCACCTTCCGTAATTGTTCTTTTTTATCGAGATTATTTGAATCATCCTTCTATAGTTAGATTCATATAATGGGCATTGCATCAGAGTTCGTTCGGATCACGAATATCGTTGGGATTACTCAAAAATATTTAGATAGTTTGTTATTATGCAATCATGATCTAATAAAACACTGAGATTAAGACTTAATTATGCATCTCTTGACTCTAAGAGCATATGTCAACACTATACATAATTAAATAAGAAAGATTCATTCAGGATAGATTGAAGAATTCGCTTGTTAGATATTCTGTAACTAATAAATTTGAGGTAGTATGTACACTTTGACTCTATGGTTCTATCAATATGTTTTACATCATACTTAATAATGTAATACGTATAATACAACTCTTTAGTAAGTCAATTATTACCATTTTGTCAGTTGATATTACATTATGGGATTATGTACTATCAGAATTTAGCTCAATCATACACTAAATAGTCAACTCTGTTTTAATGGAACACCACTTAAACAGGACAACTGTTAATTGGGACAGGTTTCCAGGGACGGAATGATTCCAATATATAGGAGCTAATTCTAAATTTCATCGGTTAATAAGCGAAGTTACCAGTAGATTGTGTTGAGAATTAGTAATTTAGCATAGCGTGCTTGTTTACTCAGCAAGCAGAGAGTACATTCATCACAAAAGTGCAAAATCCATCAAAACGTACACTTATTCTGTAGTAAAGTCTAAATCAAATTCATGTGAAATATAGCAGTTGAGATACCGCCCGCCTGCATCTCCACTGAAGATCTTTTTGTAGCTGAAACAAGTTTACTATTAACATTGGGCATGCCTAATTTCCGGAACGGTCCCGTCCCGTCCCGGAAATTAGGCATGCCCTTAACATTTACTTTACTAATGAAGTATTATTCAGATATTTCCCGAATGTTAAAACTTAAAAATAGAATTAGAGCATTTGATTATCAACACTAAAACAAGCAAACAAACAAGTAAATACGAATACTATTATCCTAAAAGCCTTATTATATGTAAAAGTTAGGTTATGAGAAGTGGATCCGTAAGGCTGGGAGTGAACCTTGTACGAACTTTACCAAAACGATACTTCAAACTTTTCCAGAGTTTAGCGCCGAAAAATCCAATACTGACTAATATGTACTGCAAACCTATTGAAAGATAAACAACTAACAATAGAGCTGTTTCGATCCGCAATACAATCTCAATACTTAAGTTCAGAGCATTAATCTGTTTGTTTGCTGTGAGTAAAGGCTTGGAAATTGGAGTCCCATAGAGATGATGGAATAGACAGGGACCATAGTGAATTGCTATTGTGATTGTGAAAAAAACGTTATCGGTGATAGTATACGAAATCAAAGAGAGCAAACCTATTCCCATCATACTCATAAAGACAGCGAAATGGTGGTAGCTTTTGATTGACCTCTTGATTATCTGACTATTCACACCTCTAATCTTATATTCTACACACCTCCACCTTAGTGTCTTGTAGAAAATTCGAGTTTGCTTAACCCAGATACAGAAATAGATAATAATGATGACAGGCGCAAATAGTTCTTGAAGAATAAAAAGTTGCGGGATTGATCCAGTGATGATCCAATGAATCCCCACCAAAGATGAAACCAAGAGAAAACAGCGAATATAATAACAAAATTGGCATGTAGGTGTCAAATGAAAAAAGATCGTCATTGTTATTAATATTTCAAAGCCACGACTTATGTTTGATATCTTATTGTATTATAGTGTATAGCAATAAAAAAGGTGCATATTTTCACACTTTTATATACATATTCCATACCATTTGACAAATTTTGAAAATATTATAGAGACTAGCTTCCAACGGATGACATGGGGTTTTTAGGGGTGTAGATTTCGAATATCATATTTTCGAGTAAGTATTATAATTAATATGTATACTTTTGTTTACAATAGATACATAAAGTAAACAAGTTACAAAATAGGCTAGATTGAGTAACTCCAGGCGCCCACATGGCGACTCTGCGGACACACAGTGTCCGCAAGCCGCACAGTGCAAGCAAGCGAAGCGCGCTTGTTTTTATAAAAAATATGTGAAAAATAATTTCCCATTTACAGACAACTGGATGGGATTTTGCGAAGTTTCCGACCTTAATATGTTTGCATTATACTTTAATCATGGCATCATATCTATATGTATAACTCTTTTGTAAGTCGAAGCATTACCTTTTTGTTAGTTAGTATTACATTATCGGATAATTTATTATCAGAATAAATTCAATATTTCCTAATATATAATATGTAGTGGTTGGAAATTTCTGAGTATGATCTCATTATTTACCCAGGGTGAGATTAATGTACAATAATGATAAAAAGTCTCAAAAACTATAAAGGTTCCGTATGGTCATATTTCCTTAAGTTATTATACGATTGATTATCATTGAATATGTTCGGCCATTATTACCAAGCCAGAAACAATGATGTCTACTATTTCATGTTCCTCTGCTTATGTTTATTGATTGTATTATCACTGCTATGGAATATCTACTTTATCAAGATGATTGTGCATTATACTCGTTTATACCATGAGTGTTTGGAAGAAGCTGAATTAGACTTTGCAGGTAACTCAGAACTAGCGCTGCATTATAAAGTTGAAATAGTGAAGTATCTATTTTTGCTTGCGATTAATGTTACTGAATTCATGGCGTTAATAGCATACCAGATAAGCATCATATCCTACTCGGTAGCTGCCAGTTTTGATATATTTGGTAACTGCACTGAAGGAGATATTCATAACTCTGAATTCAATATCATCATTTTGAATCCGATTGCAGCAGCCTTTTCGTCTATTGTATATGTTGGAATACAATTTTCTTTGTCGTTAGTGATATGCCTTATGAGATATCTCGACGTCATGTACCATGATATTAATGGAAAACCAATGCTGAGTATGAGATATGTTATTCTAGTGTCAGGTTGCATTGGAGTTATTTTGATTGTCACAGGATTCATTCCTCAGTTGTTTCTAGTTCAGGTTGTATTTGTGCCAATAATCAACTTGGGTTATTTGTGTTTATGGGCTAGACAAACTCGCATCTTCTACAAGACATTGAGATGGAGGTCTGTGGAATTCAAGGTCAGAGGCATGAGTAGCCAGATAGTCAGGAGGTCAGTGAAGAACTGTCATTATTTTGCTATCACGATGTGTGCGGGGGGAATCGGGTTTTTATGCATATTTGTGTATGAATTTCTTGAGAAATATTATTTTTTAGTCGCCATAGGAGTCCGTTACGGTCCCTGCATATTCCAACGCCTCTACGGGACTGCTTACTATGAGCCGTTACTGACTACAAAGCAACAGATTGATGCTCTGAACTTCAGTAATGAGATCGTATCAGGTATCGCGACATCCCTGGTTGCAGTTACAATAATTACCGTTGGCTCTCCTTACTTACTCGCCACGACTGCATTTTTCGGTGGCAATCTTTGGAAAAAGTTGAAGTATCGCTATGGTAAAGTCCGTACTAGGTTCACTCCTAGCCTTACTTAAAATTTGCAGTAGTAAGATATACAACACTGAATTGCATGTCGTTATTGGTGCTCCAATAGAAGCAGTGTTCATCAGTGTTGGACATGTAGGACTTTTAATGTCATTAGCACTTGTGATTTGTCTAATGAAATACCTTGATACCATTTATCATAACATCAATGAGCAACCTGTCAAGTTTATTAAAATATTTATGACTGTTTCGTGTGTTGCTGGAGTTCTACTTTTGATAGCAGGATCCATTCACCAATCATTTGTTCTTGAAATGTTGATATCTCCCATCATATTGTTGATATATACTTGCATTTCGGTGAAAATAGCTCGCACCTTCTATAAAACACTGAAGTGGCAATCTGTAGAGTTTATAGTTAGAGGAAGGAGTAGTCAGATAGTGAGAAGAGCAATCAGAAGCAGCAAACATTTTGCTATTGTAATGTGTTCGTTGGGAATTGCAGAACTTAGCTTAACTTTGGGTGTAATTGTCGATCATTACTTTTTCATTTTCACCTTATTTGCTTACTGTCCAAAAATCGTCACACAACTCTATGGAACTTCTCACTACACGCCTCTCTTCACGACAAAATCACAAATCGATGCTTTTGAACTTTCCGATAAAATTGCCTCAAAAATCTGTGGATTGCTGACTCTGATTGTTTACCTTGCCATTTCATCTCAATACTTGTTTGCTACATTTGCATTTTTCGGTGGAATGGTCGCAACAAAGCTGAAATATCGATTTGGAAGAATTAAAACGAGGTTTACTCCAAGCCTTACTAACCCACTTCTCATCTCCTAGGATTGTGACAGAATTAAGCTTGTAAAGTGATTAACATATGCTCTTTAATTAATTTGCTCATTGTTGTTAACTTTGTATCTACTTTTTATATTTTGTGCTACAAAATTACTGTACTTGCAAACAATTACAATCCTACTCAAATTACATATGACATAATTGTTAAGTTCCTACTTTATTCGGGCCAAAGGATCGCCGTTATTTTATTTAAGGTTGAGCAACAATATATTCAGGCATTTTGGAGAACCTATTTTATTATTTGCTACGTGTAATGAAATATTTTGGAATGCATATGCGTATGCTAGTATTGGTTCCTCTTGTTTGTGTCTAGTTGTCCACAATTAATTACATATATTAAAAGTGCATGTTTCGACAAATAGTTAGTTTTCCTTTTGTTGGTGCAAACATCATACAAATCTTACTGTTAATAAAGTAGTCTAGATATTTCAAAATATAGTTTTTAAATCGAATTTTCAATTCTAAAGTTACTTCCAAATTTGTTGTACTAGTATTTACCCACTTTATCATTAAAAAAATTAAGCAGAAAGTTTTGAAAAGAGACACAGTAAAAATTAAAACTATTATTTTTACAAATCTATTAAATGTTAATGAATAGAATCGTAATCAAACATGTAACTAAAAGAAAACTATATACTGGAATGGTTTATCATTGATAGCATGGTATGTGATATCTAGCTGTTTTTCATCAGACATATGATCAAAAGATAGAGCTAGTATTAAAACACTAAATTTCCAAGGAATGTTGATATTGATGCGAATGGAATGAAAATATCCTGGTAATCTGATCCACTCCCAAGAAATTATTTGTTATTTCAAGATTAGGCGCTAGGAATTGGATAAAAATACTTTGTTCATTAACAACCAGACAAAAATATTCAATAATATTGATTACAGTTTGAAATGCGAACAATACAAATTCAGGTTTCTAAAGGATTTCTAGCTCTGAGAAGTTGCGGATTATGTCAGATTTTACTTCCGTTATAGATTCGTAATATATTTGAAAACACATAGGCAAATTTTCAAAGGAGACTTCCCAAACTAAAGCGAATATTAGTAAATACATACACGAAGGAAACAAAATTGACAAACATTTCCATCAAATTTATTCATTTGGATATGTAATATACTGGACTTTTGTTTATAATATGACTGATATGAAATGATTACATGCTCGAACTAATCCTTTAACCTCAAAGGAAATATGTTAATATCATCATGACAGAACAATAGAAGTTTGAAAGGACATAATCTATCAAGGAAATGCTAACCATTAATTGCGTACTTGTAATAAGACTGGACTTTTCCATTATATCATCAGATAATTGTGATGCTTAGAGTTTAAAAACAATATTAACATTTGAAGAAACTTTACGTAATTACGTAAATGTGAGAGGCAACTGCATAATGTAATCCAAAACAGGATAATTTGACACAATTTACACGCACTACATGACTATTAAGTTTCAATTTATTACATAAAATATTAAAGAATTTGGAAAGCAGTATTTGCTTACATGTGCAAAAAAAAAATTCAAACCTTAGGTCTCAGGGAGGACTAGACCTACAAACAGAAGAATCATCTAGAACAGTTCATCTGATAAAGTCCTATTTAATTAAAATGAACACATATCGGTTTCTGAGCAAAATTACTGATGATTTTGATTACTTTTTTTTCCTCTATTCATTCTTGTTTGCTGGATTGACAATGCTTTGGAATGTCTACTTATCCAAGAGGATTCTGTACTTTGTTAATTTGTACAGAAAGTATGTGTAGAGTTGGCTAAGAATGACATACCCAATAACTACACATAGTTAGCACTAAACTGTTAAGCTGAAATCGTTAAGTATGCATTCCTCGTTGTAATAAATATAATCGAAATCAGTTCACTCATAATATATATATTTGGCATAGCAGTCAGATAGCGAGAAGATCAATCACAAGTAGCAATTTTTTGCTATTATAATGTATCAGAAGGGAATTGGGTTTATTTATTGTGTATGGTTCATCATATTTATTCATCACAATTGCATTTACTTCTCGAATGATCTCCTCACTATGTGAAGACTCACATCTCTAATACTATATTCCATGGAAATCCACTTCAGTGTTTTGCAGAAGGTTCGAAATTGTTTAATCCAGACACAGAAATGATAAACTTGTTGCCAGAGTCAGCTAAACTTTCAAGGATAAAAGTTGTGAAATGGATCTGGTAATGATAAAATCGTGATCAAACATTCAAACTAAAAGAAAATGTCGAGTACACTTGGTGGATTTATCATTAGTATCATGGAATGGAATATCTAGAGATATTTCTCAGACACGTCACCAGAGATTAAAAAAGTGCCAAAATGATTTCCCAATCAGATTCTAGAAATTTAACATTGCATTTGGCTTTGATTTAATGACAAATAGGAATTAAGTATAATTCACTGAATATAAATGAATAACAATGACACCCTAAACCTGAATTTTGATTGCTTAACAAGGAAACTGATTATAAAGCAATTTAGGGTGTATATTATACAAATGCTTTACGAATCACTTAATGGAGCTGCACTACAGTCTGTCGACTGACGTTTGCAATATGATTACTTGTAGTATTAAGTACTTGCATGCTCTAAATTATCCTCAAACCTCAAGGGAAATATTTTATTATTATCATGAGAGAACAATTGGAGTAAGTGATACAGGATATTATTATCTAACCTTAAGGATAATTTAACAGGATTTGATGCACTACAGTACATGTCTGACACTACATGTCCGCAAAAAATTAAGCTATAGGTTCATGGATATCTACATATAAATAGAAGAGCCGTCTACAATGTTTCATCAGATAAAGTTTTCTTTAATAAAAATGAACATACATCAATTTCAGAGGAAAATTAATTTTGATTTAGATTCTTTTCTTTTCTTTTACTCATTCTTGTTTGTTGGGTTGACAATGCTATGGAATATCTACTTTGCAAGGATGATTTTGCACTTAGTTAATTTGTACAGAAAGTCTGTGGAGTCTGCTAAGAATGATGATATATTCAATAACTACTCAGAGCTAGCACTACATTACAAAGTTGGGATTGTTAAGTATGCATTCCTCCTAGCAATAAATATAACCGAAATCAGTTCACTCATAATATATATATCCGGCCTGGGACTAACTCATGTAAATCCACTCAATGCCACAAGTAACACTTGCCTTGGCAAGATAAGCAACGTTGAATTGTATGTCGTCATTGGTACTCCAATGGAAGCAGTGTTCATCAGTGTTGGACATGTGGGACTTTTAATGTCATTAGCACTTGTGATATGTCTAATGAAATACCTTGATGCCACTTATCATAACATCAATGTGCAACCTGTCAAGTTTATTAAAATCTTTATGACTGTTTCATGTATTGCTGGAGTTCTACTTTTTGTATCAGGATCCATTCACCAATCATTTGTTCTTGAAAGGGTAGCATATCCTATCATATTGGCGATCTATACCTTCATTTGGATGAAAATAGTTCGTGATTTCCACAAAACACTGAAGTGGCAATCTTTAGAGCTTAAAGTTAGAGGTAGGAGCAATCAGATAGTAAGAAGAGCAATCAAAAGCAGCAAACACTTTGCTATTATAATGTGTTCGTTGGGAATTGGGATAATTTGCTTAACCTTGGCCCAAAATGTCATTGATTTATTTTTCATTTTCACTATGTTTGCTTACTGTCCAAAGATCGTCGCACAACTTTATGGAACTCCACACTACACTCCTCTCTTCACAACAAAGCCACAAATCGATGCATTAGTACTTTCGAGTGAGATCACCTCAGAAATCTGCGTAATCTTGTTTGTAATTGCTTACCTAGCCATGACATCTCAATACTTGCTAGTTACATTCGTATTCTTCGGTGGAATGGTCGTGAGAAAGTTAAAATATCGATTTGGAAGAATTAAAACGAGGTTTACTCCTAGCCTTACTGACCCACTTCTCATCTCTTAAGATTGTGACTGATTTGAGTTTGTACAGTAATTAACATATCCCCTTTAATTCATTTGTTTATTCTTGTTAATAATATTTAATTAAATGAGTTGCATGCATTAGTTATTCAGCAAATTTATTTACATTTGTAACTATTCTTGATTTTGATTTATACCATTAAAAAACCAAATTATCCTCAATACAGTATGCAAAATGTGCAAAATTCTTGTGGCACTTGGAATTCTTTACAATATAATGTTTCATTCTTAAAATTTGACTTTTACCGCACTGTTTTGTTTGCCGTTAAGCAATTTGTAGTGGCTTACATCCTGATGAAAAATTCTGAAGATGATATTGTACAAAACCTCATTTAAAAATTAACTATTAGTTGCGAGTGTCTTTCAACCCAGACACAGAAATTAATTAACTTGTTGGCAGGGTCAGCAAAACTTTCAAGGATAAACATTGTTAAATTGATCTGATAATGATAAAAATGTGATCAGACCTTTAACCAAGAGAAAATGTCGTACGCACTGGATGAAATTTATCACTGATATCATTGAATGAATTGTCTAGAAATTTCATTTACATACTTGTCAACTGTCACGTTTTTGGCAGGACATCTCGCTTTTCGGGCATAAGTTGAAAGTAATGCCCCTCTCAAAGTACTGAAAAGTGGATTTGTCTCGCTTTTCAGTTTATAGGACAAATATATATATACACTATGTCCTGCTAAATAGTTCAAGATCCCACTAAAATACTTGCACTACTCATGTCCCGTTTCGTACTTTGCATAGGTTGCTATGTCTGCATTAGACACATCTCCAGAGAGAGGATATAATTAAGACTTAGGGACAATATACATTTCTAAGAAATATCGATAGCGATTGGATTTGCAATATTTTGGCAATCTGATCTACTGTAGTAAAACTGTTTATTACTTCGAGATTAGGCGCTAGGAATGAGATAGAATACTTTGCTTCACAAACTACCAAACTGAAGGATTCAACATCGTTTACTAACTAAGCCAGTAGGAATCATTGTATATATGAATACATTTGACAAACATTTTCATCAAATCATTTACAAGGATATAAGATCTTATCTAATTTTTCTAAGAATATGGCAGGTATTAAGTAAGCAATTCAGTACTCTAAATTATCCTCAATATTCAAGGGAAATATTTATTACTATCACGCTGCACAAAAGTAACTGGATATTATATAACAATAAAATGGTAAATCATTAAGTACGTACTAGTAAAAAGACTTTACATCATATCGTCTGACAATTATGATACTTAATTTTTAAAAATAATATTAAATTCGAATAAACATATAATTATGCAAATGTGAGAGGTAATTGCATATATATAATTCAAAACAGGATAGTTAGCCAAGATTTGCTAGTACTGTAGGAGGATTACGTTTCAATATATTACATAAGATTGTTCAAGAATTAGGCAGCAGTATTTGCTTAAAAGTTCATACAATATTAAAATTCAAGCTATTTATCTGATGGAAACTACACATACAAGTATAAATAGAAGAACCATCCAGAAAGGATTATCTAATAAAGTATTCCATAATAAAGATGAACAGATATCAGTTTCAGAGCAAAATTAATATTGATTTAGAATATTTCCTTTTCTTCTACTCATTCTTGTTTGCTGGGATAACAACACTTTGGAATATCCACTTTGCGAAGAGGATTCAGTACTTCGTTACTAAGTACAGAAAGTACGTAGAGTCAGCTAAGAATGACATACTCAATAACTACACAGAACTTGCACTACACTGCAAAGTTGAAATTGTTAAGTATGCATTCCTAGTAACAATAAATATCACCGAAGTCAGTTCACTCATTATATTTATATTCGGGCTAGGACAAACCCATGTGAACTTAAATAATACCACAAGTAACACTTGCCATAGCCGGATATACAACACCGAATTACAAGTAATAAGTGATACTCCAATGAAAGCAGTGTTCATCAGTGTTGGACATGTCGGATTTTTAATGTCATTAGCACTTGTGACATGTCTAATGAAATACCTTGATGCTACTTATCATAACATCAATGAACAACCTGTCAAGTTTATTAAAATCTTTATGACTGTTTCGTGTATTGCTGGAGTTCTACTTTTTGTGTCAGGATCCATTCACCAATCATTTATTCTTGAAAGGCTAGCATATCCTATCATAATGCTGACATATACCTGCATTTGGATCAAAATAGCTCGTAATTTTCACAAAACATTGAAGTGGCGATCTATAGAGTTTAAGGTTAGAGGTAGGAACAGTCAGATAGTGAGAAGAGCAATCAGAAGCAGCAATCATTTTGCTATTGTAATGAGTTTGCTTGGAATTGGGGCAATATGCTTAACTTTGACTTCAATTGTTGATGATTATTTTTTCATTTTCACTTTGTTTGCTTACTGTCCAAAGATCGTCGCACAACTCTATGGAACCCCACACTACACGCCTCTCTTCACAACAAAACTTCAAATCGATGCTTTAGTCCTTTCCAGTAAGATCACCTCAGAAATCTGTATTGTCCTGTCTGTGATTGCTTACCTAGCCATGACATCCCAATACTTGCTAGTTACATTCGTATTCTTCGGTAGAATGATCGTGATAAAGTTAAAATATCGATTTGGAAGAATAAAAACGAGGTTTACTCCTAGCCTTACTAACCCACTTCTCATCTCTTAAGACTGTGACTGATTTGAGTTTGTAAAGTGATTAACATATCCCCTTGAATTCATTTGTTTATTTTTGCTAATAATTTTTAATTAAATGAGTTCCATGTATTAGTTCTTCAGCAAATTTACTAACACTTGTATCTACTCTTAATTTTGATTAACACCATTAAAACAAAATTTACCCTAAACAGTATATAAAATTTGTTTGCTGTGGCACTTGGAATTCTTTAAATAATTTTCATTCTTAAAATTAGAATTTTTATGGTATTGACTCATAGTCAAGCAATTTGTAGTCGCTTAGACACTTAAGATGCTATTTTACAAGTACCTCATTTAAAACTTAACTATTATTTGCGAGTATCTTTACTTCAGACACAGAAATTAATTAACTTGTTGGTAGGGTCAGCTAAACTTTCAAGGATAATAATTGTGAAATTGATATAATAATGATAGAAACGCGATCAAAATGATGACAAAGTTAAAATATCTTGCGCATTGGATGAAATTTATAATTGGTATCGATGAACTATATATATATAACGAATGATTAAATATACTGCAGGGAACAGAAAGCTATTTTTGGCATGTGGGAGTCTTTTGATTATGACCCCAGTAAGTTCTGAGTACATCATGAAATTATGACGTCAGTTGGTGATTTTTCGAGAGATATCGATTATAAAATCAAGACATAGGTATTTTGATATTTTATCTCCCATATAACTAAATGATGGTGACAACAGGAGCCCAGAGGGCGCCTCTGGCGGACACAAAGTGTCCGCCAGCCCCGCAGCGCAAGCAAGCGAAGCGTGTTTGTATATATAATATATATAGATACATTTAGAGAGAGGGATACTATTAAAACTTAGGGACAATATAAATTTCCAAGGAATATCGATATTGATGCGATTGGGTTTGAAATATTTCGCAAATTTGAACTGTAATGCAATTGTTTATTACTTCGTGATTAGGCGCTAGGAATGAGATAAAAAATACAGAAAATACCGAACTAAAAAATTCAGCATTGTTTATCAACCATGGCAGTATGAATCATTTTCTATATGAATAAAATTGGCAAACACTTTAATTGAATTTATTTACAACATGGATATGAGATCTTATATAATTTTGCTAGGAATATGGCAAGTATTAAGTAACCAATTCAGTACTCTAAATTATCCTCAATCTTCCAAGGAAATATTTTATCTTTATCGTACAGAACAAAAGTAACTGGATATCATCTATCAAAGAAATGTTAAAACCATTAAGTACGTAATAGTAAAAAGACTGGACTTTACATCATATCGTCTGACAATTATGATACTTAATTTTTAAAAATGATACTAAAATTCGAACAAACATATTATTATGCAAATGTGAGAGGCAATTGCATATATATAATTCAAAACAGGATAATTTGCCAAGATTTGCTAGTACTGCAGGAGTATTACGTTTCAAAATATTACATAAGATTGTTCAAGAATTAGGCAGCAGTATTTGCTTAAAAGCTCATAAAATATTAAAATTCAAGTTATATATCTCGTGGAAACTACACATACAAGTATAAATAAAAGAAAAATCTAGAATGTTTCATTCCATAAAATCTACTTTGATAAAAATAAACAGATATCTGTTTCTGAAAAAATGATTCTCTACTTAGAATACTTTCTTTTCTTCTACTCATTCTTGTTTGTTGGGTTGGTAATGCTGTGGAATATCCACTTTGCGAAGAGGATTCAGTACTTCGTTACTAAGTACAGAAAGTACGTAGAGTCGGCAAAGAATGACATACTCAATAACTACACAGAACTAGCACTACACTGCAAAGTTGAGATTGTTAAGTATGCATTCCTCGTTGTGATAAACATTACCGAAATCAGTTCACTCATTATATATATATTCGGCCTAGAACGAACTCATGTAAATCCACCTAATGCCACAAGTAACACTTGCCTTAGTAAGATAGACATCGCTGAACTACATGTTATCTTTGGATCTCCAATGAAAGCAGTGTTCATCAGTGTTGGGCATGTGGGCTTTTTAATGTCATTAGCACTTGTGATATGTCTAATGAAATACCTTGATACCACTTATCATAACATCAATGTGCAACCTGTCAAGTTTATTAAAATCTTTATGACTGTTTCGTGCATTGCTGGAGTTCTACTTTTTGTATCAGGATCCATTCACCAATCATTTATTCTTGAAAGGCTAGCATATCCTATCATATTGGCGATCTATACCTGCATTTGGATGAAAATAGCTCGTAAATTCCACAAAACACTGAAGTGGCAATCTGTAGAGTTTAAAGTTAGAGGTTGGAGCAATCAGATAGTGAGAAGAGCAATCAAAAGCAGCAAACATTTCGCTATTATAATGTGTCAGATGGGAATTGGGATAATTTGCTTAACCATGGGTTCAATTGTCGATGGTTACTTGTCTGTATTTTCAATGTTTGCTTACTGCCCAAAGATCGTCACACAACTCTATGGAACTCTTCACTACACGCCTCTCTTCACGACAAAACCACAAATCGATGCTTTAGCACTTTCCTTCGAGATTATCTCAGAAATCTGTGTGGTTCTGTCTGTAATTGCTTTCCTAGCAATTTCATCTCAATACTTGTTTGCTTCATTTTTCTTTTTCGGTGGAATGGTCGCAAGAAAGTTGAAGTATCGATTTGGAAGAGTTAAAACGAGGTTTACTCCTAGCCTTACTAACCCACTTCTCATCTCCTAAGACTGTGACAGAGTTAAACAAGTTATTTACTTATTCACTTTAATTAATCCTCTTCTTTTTGTAAACAATAAATTAAATGAGTGTCACATGTATTAGTTATTCTGCAAAATTTACTAACATTAGGTAACTACTCGTAATTTTGAGTGGCACCATCAAGAAACTGCAGTATCCAAAATTCATTTGTTGAGGCATTTAGAATTCTTTACTAAATAACGTAAAATTGTGAAACAAAAATTTATGCCACAAACAATTACAATCATACTCTAATTATACATATGACATAATTTTTATGTCAATTCCTCCAAACCAAATGTGTGAATGTATAAGCATCTCACTTTTATACACTATAGTAATTCAGTCGACTCCGTTTAATAGGATCACATCAGTCAGATGATATTTTATACTGCGCTAGCCTAGATTAACTCCCTGGGTATAAACTAGCCTAGCATAGTTTATACCTGGAGGTTAATCTAGGCTAACCCAGATTATACCCAAGGTTTAACTGGGTGGGGAGGTTAATATAGGCTATCACAACGAGAGTATAATTTATGTATATAATGTAAACAAAAGTAAACAAATAATTTATCATATAGACTTGAAAATATGATATTCGAACTCTACACCCCAAAACCTATGTCAACCTTCGGAAGGTGGTCTCTAGCATATTTATCAAAATTCGTCAAATAATGTGAAAATATGTATATAAAGGTGAGAAAATATGCACATAACCTTTTTTATTGCTATATACATACTGCAATAAGATTAAGATATCAAACATAAATTGTTGCTTTAAAGTATTAATACCCATGGCAATCTATTGTAGGTTTTGCAGAGGTGTAAAATTTCGCTTAGAACCTCGAAATGAATCGTAGATTCATCATTTGACACCTGCATGCCAATTTTATGCCTTGCTAATTATTCAATCAATTCAGACAAGCACAAAAAACAAATCCTAGCGTTTTAATATATTTAATGCACATATATTATTAGTTGGTATTTGTAATAAAGTATTTTAGAATACTGTGCTCTATCATAGTGCTTTATATTTAAAATCTAACTTTTAATCTTACATTCCATACCTTTGTATTCGTCTTTTGTTGAAGGTGTGAATTTCATTTCATCAAATCTTTTTACTGTGATATGTATTCTAGTCTAATCTTTTTAGGAGTATAGCTAGTATATATTAAGCAATCATATTCTCTAAATTGTCCTCACACCACAAGGGAAATATTTTGTTATTATCATAACAGATAACAAGAGTATCTAATAGGATATTATCCATCAAACAAATGTTAACCATTAAATACGTACTAGTAAAAAGACTGTGTGACTTTCCCATGATATCACCCGACCATTGTAACACTTAGTTTTAAAAAATAATTTTTAAATTCGAATAAACTAATAATTACGTAAATGTGAGACGCGATGGCATATATGTAAACCAGAACAAGATAATTTGACAATATTTACACGTACTACAGGAGTATTAAGCTTTCACTTATTACATAAGAATATTCAATAATAAAGACAGGAGTATTTGGTACATGGTCACAAAATCAAAATTGAAGCTGTATATTCCAAGGAAACTACACATACAAGTATAAATAGAAGAACCATCTAGAAAGGATTATCTAATAAAGTCTATAATAAAGATGAACAGATATCAGTTTCAGAGCAAAATTAATATTGATTTAGAATACTTTCTTTTCTTCTACTCATTCTTGTTTGCTGGGATAACAATACTTTGGGATATCTACTTTGCGAAGAGGATTCTTTACTTCGTTAATTTGTACAGAAAGTACGTAGATTCAGCAAAGAATGACATACTCAATAACTACACAGAGCTAGCACTAAAATGTAAAGTTGAAATCGTTAAGTATTCATTCCTCGTTGTAATTAGTATCATCGAAATCAGTTCACTCATAATATATATATCCGGCTTAGGACTAACTCATGTAAATCCACTCAATGCCACAAGCAACACTTGCCTTGGCAAGATAAGCAACGTTGAATTGCATGTCGTCATTGGTACTCCAATAGAAGCAGTGCTCATCAGTGTTGGGCATGTGGGCTTTTTAATGTCATTGACACTTGTGATATGTCTAATGAAATACCTTGATACCACTTATCATAACATCAATGAGCAACCTGTCAAGTTTATTAAAATCTTTATGACTGTTTCATGTATTGCTGGAGTTCTACTTTTTGTGTCAGGATCCATTCACCAATCATTTGCTCTTGAAAGGCTAGCATATCCTATCATATTGCTGATATATACCTTCATTTGGATGAAAATAGCTCGTAATTTCCACAAAACATTGAAGTGGCAATCTGTAGAGTTTAAGGTTAGAGGTAGGAGCAGTCAGTTAGTGAGAAGAGCAATCAAAAGCAGCAAACATTTTGCTATTATAATGTGTTCGTTGGGATTTGGGGCAATTTCCTTAACTTTGGCTTCAATTGTTGATAATTATTTTTTCATATTCACTATGTTTGCTCACTGTCCAAATCTAGTCGCACAACTCTATGGAGCTCCTCACTACAGGCCTCTCTTCACGACAAAATCACAAATCGATGCATTAACGCTTTCCAGTAAGATTTCCTCAGAAATCTATGTATTCCTGTCTGTGATTGCTTATCTAGCCATTACATCTCAATATCTGCTAGTTACATTCGCATTTTTCGGTGGAATTGTCGTGAGAAAGTTAAAATATCGATTTGGAAGAATTAGAACGAGGTTTAGTCCTAGCCTTACTAACCCACTTCTCTTCTCCTAAGACTGTCGCAGAATCGAACTTAAATTCATTTATTCCCTTAAAAGATTGCATATTTTTGTAAACATTAAATGAAATGAGTCTTAATTGTTCAGTAAAGTTCCATTAAAATTTGAAAATATGTAGTAATAATCTGATAGTACCATTGAGAAATCGGTTAAATCTTAATGACAGGACAGGATGTGAATTTGTCATTTTGGTGTTAGGATTTCAATGCAGTCTACTGTTTGAATTCTTAAAATTGACCTTTTTTGTGGTGATTTGTAGTGGAGCAATTTGTAGTTTATAGATTTTGAAGAACCAGTGACTTTTAATATTAATAGGGAGTCTATTCAATACATGCCAACTGCCCATTTTTCGTCCCGATTTTTGCATTCTTCTATAAATGATCCTTGCATACGGGAAAGAAGTGAAGGATAATTGACATTTCCTGAGATGGTAATGAACCATCTATGTAACATCACTTACTCAAGAATTTTTATCATTATAGCGTCATTATGATGACGTTTGCGTAATAATAAGAGTATCCAGCTGAATATTTAATAAAAAACAAGCACGCTTCGCTTGCTTGCGCTGCGCGGCTTGCGGACACTGCGTGTCCGCAGAGTCGCCCTGCGGGTGCCTGGAGTTACCTAATCTAACATATTTTGGGAATTATTTTTCTTTATATAAATATTGTAAACAAAGGTCAACGAAGATTTCTCATATGGATCTGAAAATATAATATTCGAAATCTACACCCCTAAAAACCCCATGTCAACCGTTGAAATCAAGTTTCTAGCATATTTTTGAGATTTGTTTACTTTATGTATCTATTGGAAACAAAAGTAAACAAATAATTTATCATATCTATCTGAAAATATGATATTCGAAATCTACACCCCTGAAAACCCCATATAACCCGTTTGAAGCTAGTCTCTAGCCAATTTTTGCAAGTTGTTTACTTTATGTATCTATTGTAAACAATAGTAAACAAATAATTTATCATATCGATCTGAAAATATGATATTCGAAATCTACACTCATAAAAACCCCATGTCAACCTTTGGAAGCTAGTTTCTAGCATAATTTTGTAATTTGTTTACTTTATGTATCTATTGTAAACAAAAATAAACAAATAATTTATCATATCGATCTGAAAATATGATATTCGAAATTTACACCCCTGAAAACCCCATATAACCCGTTTGAAGCTAGTCTCTGGCCTATTTTTGTAATTTGTTTACTTTATGTATCTATTGCAAACAAAAGTAAACAAATAATTTATCATATCGATCTGAAAAATCTTAGAATTTAATCGTAGATTCATCATTTGACACCTACATGCCAATTTTCACACCTCTACGACTTGCCAATTCTTCAATCAATTCAGACAAACAAACAAACAAACAAACAAACAAAAAAAAAATCCTGGAGTTTTAATATACAGTGCCGGTCAAAAAGAATTGCTCAAAATCAATGCATATAGTATAGTAGACGTCAAATAGTTTCGACTCACTAGATAGTTTCTTTCTTGCGAATTCATATACAGCTTTGTTTATTTTGATAAGTAGCACTCTGATACAGATATTCCATTCATTATACCTGGATAATTTTCCTTTTTCACTTTTCTACTTTTTATTACAACTTCTCAGTATTTATCGAATTTTCAATGCCTTCGAAACCCCGAATTTCCTTTGAAAATCTGGAAAACCTGATATTGTTATCGGTAAACGACCATAATCAGTGGGAAGTAGCTAAAATGGTTAGGTATAG
The DNA here is from genome assembly GCA_963281255.1 of Aphrocallistes beatrix. Classification (NCBI taxonomy): domain Eukaryota; kingdom Metazoa; phylum Porifera; class Hexactinellida; order Sceptrulophora; family Aphrocallistidae; genus Aphrocallistes; species Aphrocallistes beatrix. Next base: position 11,000,313 of record OY725488.1, read on the forward strand.
CCAAAAAAGCGTAGGTGAGATCCTAAGGAGACATGGACTGACTTGCTCGGTAAGAGACCTCACTATTCCAGGTAGGCCTCGTGTCACAATCAAAAGGTAGGACAGCTTATTGGTCAGAAAAAGCAAAAAGGATTGATTTAAGATTGCTACTCAGATAAGAACCGAAGTATTATCAGAATAATCGCTAAAAATTTCCAATTCAACAGTCCAGAGAAGGTACAATGGGCGAGCTATCATTGTGAAAATCAATCGAACTTTGGGTAAACCCATTTTGAGCAATTCTTTTTGACCGGCAGTGTATAAGATACGTTTTATTCTATTGCTCACCATCCATAAGATATGAAATCTTCACAATAATTAAATAATTTTGATTTAGATTCTCTGCTGAGTTTCGTCATGACGTCATCATAATGATATGAACATAATATTATAGATATTTCCATATTAAACATTTAATCTGCAAATCTTTTCTATCTAGATATCAATCTTAATGGAAAATGATGACATCCATTTTTTATCATAAAAAACTAAGCGAGGCAGTGTCTGATTGATTTGAGACTGAAATAGGTTTTGGTTGTGGCTACTATCCATAATTGAAACCAAGGCCGTCAGACATGGGTAGGCCGATCCACTTTTGAGTAGCTTCCGATGGCACTGATTGATGTGACTATGGATCTTATACGTTGAATACTCTTATACAAGTATATCATATGTAATGTTTGGCTGAGTCGTATATACTAAAGTAGAAAAGTGTCAGATAGATTGTTCAACCTAAGCTCACAAACGAGGACAACGACTCTATTGTTACCATGATCTGCTATACGTATACATATCTCAAATTGTCACTACAGAGATATGTTGAGGGCGTGAAACTCTTTTCTTCATAATCCTTACTTACTTTAGAAACTAGATAGTTGCCTGGTACCTTATAATATTGGAATATGGTTCATTTAGAGATATTGCTTCATATGGATTATATTACAGCTGAAATTTCCAAAACATAAGTTCAATAATGTTATTTTTGTGACATATATAGACTGTGTTAGTTTGATTATTCAAGAAGTAATTTTAAATTTTCCTGTTTTATGAATCATCTAAAATTTTTTGTTATGAAAAGAAGTACTGAAATTGCGTCATAGTACATACTTCTAGATATCGATGAAAATAATCAGTAATTACATTGACCATAATTTAACTTTTGTATAAATAACATTAGTAAGTAAATCAGTTCGTTGGTTAGAATACATTCAATAGCGATAAATGAATTGAAGTGATGTAGCTAATACAATTAGCATTAATAAGAATGAAAATATTTAAAAAACATAACTATAAAGTCTTCTTTTCACTGGCAAGCATCAACCGCATACATTATTACGTAACTTACATTCATATTAATACTTTATACATGATGGAATTTTTCTTTCGTAAAAAATCCGTTTATTTAAGCAATTAAAAGTGACAAAATTTACAAACACATTAAAATAGATGTGGGCATGCCTAATTTACGGGTCAGGAAGAGTCAGATGCCTAATTTACGGGACAGGATGTCGACTCATCCCGTAAATTAGGCATGCCCTATGGATGTACTATTTTAAAGCCATACATACATATAGTACAAATCGGTTAGTTAGGTCATTGATATACTGGTGCTTTTATGCTCTTCGTAATATACTAGCAATACTTCATCCAAACATTTTTGTATTACTAATCACGAAAGTGGGCATTATACCTTTTTAAATTGAACTCTCTTTAAACTAAAAATATTATGAATTAAGACTCGCTTTATCCAAGTATAAGCATTATTGTTGACAAAAGAGTAATCGACTTGATAGAATTTAGCGAAATACTCATAGAAGTGAGAGTTTAAAGCATCAGCTAGTTCTATGACTCAGGAACTGTAGTAATATTAGCTGCTATGTCAGCCACACTTTCTCTACCCAGCTTTGTAAATTTCGCCTAGATCTTCACCATTGATTTATCATTTGATATCCACGTGCCAAGTTTCATATCTCCATAACTGACCAAATCGGACAGACTAACAAACAAGCATCTATAGTCAACATTACAAGTATCTCATCGATGTTAACCTACATATAATCTTGTAACAAAGACCAATTGTATGGTCACGAATTGTATATATCTCATTTTAGTTATTTCATAAACTACTTCATCAACATTACATCAACCATAATCTAACTTTCCCTAGAAAGGACTACCTAGCGATGGTTGTGACTTATCATTATCTATGTTCTAGTAACAAAGTGCTTTGTAATCCAATAATCAATAGCTACCACATACTGTTTAGTATGTTATGTAATACATTAATTCGCGGTGAAGTGATTCATAAGAATTATGTAATGATTAGATTAGAAGTATGGTACGTGTATGTTAGAAGTATATAAGCTATGTAGCATAAATTCGCTATCCAACAGACAAACAATAATCTACCAATTCAAGTGACCACTTTCGAAATGATTTCCAGCATCAATTTTCATAGCAAACTATATCAGGATTCAACCTACTTCTTCGTGGCCTATATAAGCATATCCATTGCGTTATCAGTGTTATGGAATATCTATTTCGTCAAGAGGATACTGTATTTCATTAGATTGTATCGTGAGTCAATGGAAGAAGCTAAAACTGACATATTCGATAACTCATTAGAGCTAGCAGTCCATTATAAGATTGAGATAGTCAAATACGCGTTTATGTTAGCGATTAATATCATTGAGGTGAGTGCAATGGTGATGTATGGATTAGGCAACTCTTTAGCACGACGAAATAACAGCATAACAAACAATTGTATCGGTAAAGAGAATTATGACCTAGAAATTTATCTCATTGGAAATCCAGTTAGATTTTTATTTGTGTTTCTTGCTAAAATCGGGTTATTATTCTCACTCTCAGTTGTGATCTGCCTTATGAAGTATCTGGATGTTACATACCATAACATCAATGGTAAACCGTTTCGTTTCATCAAATCTTTTCTTCTGATTTCATCTTTGATTGGTTTATCTCTGATCATAACTGGATCTGTCCCGCAATTGTTCATTTTGCATGAGTTCTATGAACCTATAGTAGAATTTGTATATCTCTGTTTGTGGATTCGACAAACTCGAACCTTCTATAGAACACTGAAGTGGAGGTCGGTAGAGTTTCAGGTTAGAGGTAGAAGCATCCAGATGGTCAGGAGATCAATTAAAAACTACCGTCAATTCGCATTCATCATGAGTTTAATGGGAATAGGGATTGTGTGTATAATCTTGAGTGTGTTTTTAGAAACATATTTTTTCTTGTTTCTCACTTTGGTTCGCTACGGTCCTTGCCTATTCCATTATCTCTACAATACTCCTCTCTACCAACCATTATTCAACACACAGCTTCAACTGAAAACTCTACACATTTCTAATACTATTATTTTAAAGCTTGAGATAACTTTGGGCATAATCGCATCCTTTATGATAGGATTACAGTACTTTTTGGTTACAATCGTATTTTTCGGAGGGAAGCTATTGAGGAGAATGAATTACCGTTTTGGAAGAGTGCGTACAAGGTTCACTCCTAATCTTACCAACCCACTCCTCATTAATTCCCACTAATGTTCTGCAAATTTTTATTCTGTTTCTTTATATTTCCAATGTATTTTCATTTAAGAGTTTCATTGAAATAATATCAATACAATATTTAGCTTTCATTTCCCATATTATCTTATATCCTTACTATTAAAACTCGATTAATCATTTCAATACAAAATTAATGACTACACTATCACAATATAAATCATTGTACGACACTACAATAGATCGTCATCGTTATTAATTATACTCCAAAGCCACAACTTATTTTTGATATCTTAAATGTATTATAGTGTATAACAATATAAAAGATTATGTACATAATTTCACACCTCTATATACATATTTTCACACCATTTGACGAATTTTGAAAAATAAGCTAGAGACTAGCTTTCAACGGGTGACATGAGGGTTTTAGGGATGTATTTTTCGAATATCATATTTTCAGATTAATATGCTAAATTATATGTTTACTTTTGTTTACATTAGATTCATAAAGTAAACAAATCTCAAAAATATGTTAGAAATTACCTTTCAACGGTTGACATATTATTTTCAGGGGTGTATATTTCGAAAATCATATTTTCGAGGAAAATTGATGATCAAATTTGTTTACTTTTCGCAGCGCAAGCAAGTGAATCGCGCTTGTATGTTATCTTGTTTTGAAATTACGTAGATTTGAAATTGCTTCTGAAAAAATTTCATATCTAACAAAATGTTTGCCTATATAAACTAAGTGCTATCTTTAAGATATTATAAATTTATACACCATATATAGGGCTTACAATCCCGTTTATATTTTGTAATCCGGGGATTTCGGGATTGACATTTCTAATTTCGGGATCCCTGGATCCCGGAATTAAAGTTTTTTCCCAATCCCGGGATCCCGGAATTAAATCTCATAGACTGGCGAAATTTTGTTTAGAGAGTGTATATTACGAAAAATTTATCTTATATAATATTAGGGAAACCTATTTAAATCTACCTCACCAGAATCATTATTATTAAATCCTGTTATTGCTCAACACTGAATCCATATGAAAGTTGTAAATAATTTATTGGTAAGCTACAAAACTAAGTAATCTATCGTTACCATGAAGCAGTACGATATTGCTATTGAAAACGAATAATTATCGAAATTGTTTATAATGTTTAATAGTTATCCAGAAGAAAATTAACCTGATAATAAATCTCGGGGTCCCGGGATTGAGAAACAAATCCCGGTAAAACGGGATTGAGAAACACATACTTATCCAATCAAAAGATTTAATTACATATATTCGGTCTTTATTAAAATTCCCTTAAATTCTCGAAATATCCAGGGATTTCCCTGGATCGCGAATTTCGGAATTCACGTTTATTGATTCATGCTAATTTAGCCATTAAAATTAGAAATATAATAATATTCAGGGATTTACCATTGAGGGGATGTCACTTCTCAAATTCGATGGAAATTTTCGAGAAGGTTTGGTAAGTATGATAAATACTTAAATTTAATAGAATTTGTTCAAGAGATCAATTAAAAACTACCGTCAGTTTGCATTCATCATGAGTTTAATGGGAATAGGGATTATGTGTATAATTTTGACCGAGTTTTTAGAAACATATTTCTTCCTACTTGTCACTGTATTTCGCTACGGTCCTTGTCTATTCCATCATCTCTACAACACTCCTTTCTATCAACCACTTTTCAACACACAACTTCAAATGGAAGCTCTACACACCTCCAATACTGTGATTTCGAGGATTGAGATAATTTTGGTTATAATCTCGTCCATTTCAATAGGATTACAGTACATTTTGGTTGCAATCATATTTTTCGGAGAGAAGCTATTGAGGAGAATGAATTACCGTTTTGGAAGAGTGCGTACAAGGTTCACTCCTAATCTTACCAACCCACTCCTCATTAATTCCAACTAAAATTCAATTGTTTTTTATATTTCTTTCTATTTCTCTTGTATTTTCATTATAGAGTTTCATTGAAATAATATCTGTAAATAATATCAAGACGATATTTAGTTTACATTTCATATATACAAGCGCGCTTTGCTTGCTTGCGCTGCGCGGCTGGCGGACACTTTGTGTCCACTGGAGGAGCCCTTGGGCACATGGGTTCCCATCGATAATCATAAGAGAGATAACATCTCTAAATATGTCTGCCCCACTGTTATAATCGATATCGCACAAAAAATCAATTCGTAATATATATATATATATATATATACAAACATTAATCGAGTTTTAATAGTAAAGATATTTCTATATTATACAAATCAGTGAGTTATGCTATTGATTTACGGGAGCATTTATGCTCTTAGTAGTATACTAGTGACAAGCATGTGCTGTGCTGCTTGCTGACACTTCATCCAAATATTAAACTATCGCATTATTAACCACGGAAGTGGGCACTATAATCTTTTTTAAATTGCGACCTCTTTGAATTAATAATGTGAGGTTTAAACTCGATTTTATCCTAGCATGGGCATTATTGTTGGCAAAAAAGTTATTGACTTGAAAAGAATTACTCTTAGAAGTGAGAGTGAGTTTAGGGCATCAGCTAGATCTGTGGCTCATAAACTGTAGTAACTTTAGCTGCTATGTTAGCCACGCTTTCTCTACCCAGCTTTGTAAATTTCGCTTAAATCTTCGAACTTAATCGTTGATTTAATATTTGACACCTACAAACCAATTTCCATATCTCAACAACTTACCAATTCGGACAGACTAACTAATAATTCATGCGTCCAGTCAACATTACAAGTATCACATCGATGTTATCCTACATATAATCCTGCATGAATTGACTTGTTACGAATTGTACGGACACAAATTGTCTATATCCCATTTTAGTTATTTCATAAACTACAATATACACATCAATATTACATCAACCATAATCTAACTTGCCCTAGAAAGGAATACCTAACGAGGGTTGTGACTTATTATCATTATCTATGTTCTAGTAACAAAGTGCTTTGTAATCCAATAATCAATAGCTACCACAGACTGTTTAGTAACGTTATGCAATACATTAATTCGCGGTGAAGTGGTTCATAAGAATTATGTAATAATTAGATTAGAAGTATGGTACGTGTATGTTTCTTAGTATATAAGTATATAAGCTATGTAGCATAAATTCACTATCCAACAGACTAACAATAATCTACCAAAGCAAGTGCCCATTTTCGAAATGATTTCCAATATTAACTTCAATAGCAAACTATATTGGGATGTAAACTATTTCCTCGTGGCTTTCATAGGCATATTCATTGCGCTGTCAGTGTTATGGGATGTCTACTTCGTAAAGAGGATACTATACTTCATTAGATTGTATCGTGAGTCAATGGAAGAAGCTAAAAATGACATTTTCGGTAACTCTTCAGAGCTAGCAGTCCATTATAAAGTTGAGATAGTCAAATACGTGTTTCTGTTAGCGATCAATATCATTGAAGTGAGTGCAGTGGTGATGTATGGATTATTCATCTCTTTGCCACTACAAAATAATACCACAATAACCAATTGCACCATTGAGGATATTCATAACAGGGAATTAAATGATCTTGTTGAAAATCCAGTCAAATTATTTTTTCTATGTCTTGCTAAAATCGGGATGCTATTCTCCCTTGCACTTGTAATCTGCCTCATGAAGTTCCTGGATGTCACACAACATAATATCAATGGTAAACCGTTTCAGTTTATCAATTCTTTTCTTTTAATCACATTTTTGATTGGTATAGTCCTAATTCTACCTGGATCTGTCCCTCAATTGTTCATCTTAGTAAAAGTGTATGAGCCTATAATACAATTTATTTATTTCTGTTTGTGGCTTAAACAAGCTCGCACCTTCTATAGAACACTGAAGTGGAGATCTCTAGAGTTTCAGATTAGAGGTAGAAGCACTCAGATGGTAAGGAGATCCATTAAAAGCTACTGTCAATTCGCATTCATCATGAGTTTATTGGGAATAGGGATTGTGTGTATAATTTTGGCTGTGTTTTTAGAAACATATTTTTTCTTGTTTCTCATTGTGATTCGCAACGGTCCTTGCCTATTCCATCATCTTTACAATACTCCTCTCTATCAACCATTTTTCAACACACAACATCAACTGGAAGTTTTGCACACCTCTAATATTGTGATTTCAAGCATTGTAGTAATTTTAGCTATAATTGCTTATTTTACGATAGGATTTCAGTACTTTTTGGTTACAATAATATTTTTCGGAGAGAAGCTATTGAAGCGGATGAATTATCGTTTTGGAAGAGTGCGCACAAGGTTCACTCCTAATCTTACCAATCCTCTTCTCATTGATTCACATTAAAATCCTGTAATTTTTCATCTATTTATTTATATTTGTAGCATATTTTCATCTGTAAGTTTCATTCAAATGATAGAAATATGATATTTATCTCTCATTTGGGATATACACTATCCGGACAAAAGTATTTGCACACTTCATTATCTTACGTGCATTTAATACTAAATGGGTCTATTCATGAAGATTAAAATTCCGAAACGGTAAGCGATACAACTAATCGGGTTTCAAATTCAAAATCTTCGCATTTAAATTAATTATTGTAGGATATTAGAAATCTTCAACTACTACTAATTCGAATTTGAAGATTTCGAATCTTAAATCTGACTCGTGTACAAATACTTTTGTCCGGTTAGTATATATATATATATATATATATTTGATATTGTATTTTGAAGTTACGTATACTTGAAATTACTTCTGAAAAACTTTTATACTTAAAAACGGTTTGTCAATATAAACTAAAGTGCGATCTTTATACATACATATGGTACATAATGCAATTAACCGCAACGACTTGTACTATACTTTTCCACAATTTTATTTTGCGATGTAACATATATATTTAAACTTTTAAGTTTGCGCGTGAGGCAAGCACATGTTACTATGAGTCACCAGCAGGCGACGGGGAAAGTGTAATGTTTAGACGTCTAGACTCTTAGATACCTTCGTTGAACAACGGATGCATAGGAACCTTGAAAATTCCCTTGATATTGCAGATTTATTTAAGAATTTGCTATTTGTACAATATTTGAGATTCATCGTTTGGGAAATCCTCGCAAATCTAAACATATGATATATTATATTGTGTTTCGATTGTCAATATTCAACAATCATGTGTTAAAAAGAGATCAGTTTAAAGTTATCTTTGCTACGGACATTCAACATTCAAAAGTTAGGATCCATTTAGTTTAAGAATTATCTATGAGTTTATTGATTTTGCACAATCATAGCCTAGGAGTGCAACATTTTGATTAAACTCCTATACTATGATGTTATTCAGTGGCTAATCTAAGTTCACAATCGCTTACAGCAACTCTATCGTTATCATTATCTGCTATATACGTATCTTAAATTGTCGCAATTGAGATATGTTGTGACAGCCTACTATATATATATACTATACAGTAAGCTATGGTTGAGAGCATGAAACTCTTTTCTTCATAATCCTGAGCTACTCTGGAAACTAGATAGTTGTCTGTTACTAAAATCGGGATGCTATTCTCCCTTACCTTATTTATAATACTGGAGTATGTACATTTATTGAGATTATCTCATATAGATTATATGACATAACTGATATATTCCGAAACAAAGGTTCAATAATTTTGTTTTTATGACATACATATGTAGACTGTGGTGGTTTGATTGCACAAGGAGTAATTATAAATTTTCCTGTTTTATGAATCAGTGATCTAACCATTTGATATGTTGAAAGTCCTGAAGTTGCATCATATTACTCCTAGATATCAATGAAAATAATATGTAATTACATCGACCATATTTTAAATTTTCTCCTGAAAAGGAATAGTCAAAAGTTGTAACTTATTACCATAATATATGTCCCTGTACCAAAGTGCTTTGTAACCCGATGATTAATAGCTACCACTGCTTAGTAATGTTATATAATATATTTATAAAAATGTGATTTATGTATATATATTTTTGTTATAATGCATTTCTTTAATAGTAAACATTAAATGCATGCAATGTTGTATTTCTTACACATACGTAATACAACATATTCTCAATATCCATTTGATATAATTTTCCTTCATAAAGAAGACCAATGTATTTATATCATAGGTGTACAGAAGTGACTAAATGACGATTACATTGATAAAGATGACAATTTTAAGGTCGCATTTGTATGTTGACGGATTAGTTAGTTAAGTTCTGATTAACAGTTGCTTCTATACTCCTTAAGATGGATTAATGAGCTTTCACCCAAAAATTACTTAAATTATTGCATTATTAATTAAGGAAATCTGGATTATGATCCTAAATCAATCACATCCTCTTTAAACAAATTGCACTTAAATGACCACTAAAAATCGCTAACTTTGTTGCAAACATAACCTACTCCACAATTACATGATGACTAATCTAATTTTGACAAGGTAGATATGATACTTTGACATCAAACTTATATATGCTGGTACTACATTCCCAAGCTCTATGCTGCGTGTTTAATGATTTAAGGCAGCTCATTTATTAGTTCAATCATTTCAACCGCATTCCTAGTTCAAAATCCGCAAGTTACTGTGAAGCCTTATATATAGTAGGATATGTAACCATAATATTCTGATATTTCAAATTTATCATCGTTAAATCTTCATTGAATTGTGTCATTTAACTTTTCGAAACAAATTCATTAATCAGAACGATTTTTTCGATCATTTATTACAGAACAGGTTTGGATTAGCGAGGGTGTACTGTACCAGTATTGTAGGAGGTACTACGCTACTTGACTACGTGGATCCATGCTTAAGCTAGTAAATATGTCTAGAACAATTCAGTAAGTAGATAGTTAATCAATTTTAATAACATTTTCCTACGACTACATTCGTGTTGGTTCATAAACATCAAACAAAATATTACTTCAGCCATAATCTAACTTTCTCCAAATAAAGGAATAGTCAATGAAAGTTGCAACTTGTTATCATAATCTATGTTCTAGTATCAGAGTGCTTCTTATTCTAAAGATAATAGCTACCACAGACTGTTTAGTAACGTTTTGTAATATAATAATTCGCGGTGAAGTGATTCATAAGAATTTTGTAATGATTAGACAAACTACCAATATGCTATGTTTCCTAGAAGTATATAAGCTAGCATGAATCACTTTCCAACAGATACATATTAATCTACCAAAGCAAGTGACCATTTTCGAAATGATTTTCAGTAACAACTTCCATATCAAATTTGATCAAGATGTAACTTACTTCTACGTGACATATCTATGCCTATTCACTGGATTATCAGTGTTATGGGATGTCTACTTCATAAAGAGGATGCTGTACTTCATTAGATTATATCGTGAGTCAATCGAAAAAGCTAAAACTGACATACTCGGTAACTCCTCAGAGCTAGCAGTCCATTATAAGGTTGAGATAGTCAAATACGCGTTTCTGCTAACGATTAATATCATTGAGGTGAGTGCAATGGTGATGTTTGGGTTAGGCAACTCTTTAGCACGACGAAATAACAGCATAACAAACAATTGCATCGGTAAAGAGAATTATAACAAAGAAATTGATCTCATTGGAAATCCAGTTAGATTTTTATTTTTGTCTTTTGCTAAAATCGGGTTATTATTCTCACTCTCAGTTGTTATCTGCCTCATGAAGTATCTGGATGTTACATACCACAACATCAATGGTAAACCGTTTCGATTCATCAAATCTTTTCTTCTGATTTTATCTTTGATTTGCTTAGCTCTAATCGTAACTGGATCTGTCCCGCAATTGTTCATTTTGCATGAGTTCTTTGAACCTATAGTAGAATTTGTATATTTCTGTTTGTGGATTCGACAAACTCGAACCTTCTATAGAACATTGAAGTGGAGGTCGGTAGAGTTTCAGGTTAGAGGTAGAAGCATTCAGATGGTCAGGAGATCAATTAAAGGCTACCGTCAGTTCGCATTCATTATGAGTTTAATGGGAATTGGGTTTGTGTGCATAATTTTGGCTGTGTTTTTAGAAACATATTTTTTCTTGTTTGTCACTGTGATTCACTACGGTCCTTGTCTATTCCATCGTCTTTACAATACTCCCTTATATCAACCAATATTTAACACACAACTTCAACTGGATGCTCTATACACCTCTAATGCTGTGAGTTCAATCATTGCAACAACTTTAGGTATAATCGCGTGTTTTTCAATAGGATTACAGTACTCTTTGGTTACAGCCGTATTTTTTGGAGAGAAGCTATTGAGGAGAATGAATTACCGTTTTGGAAGAGTGCGTACAAGGTTCACTCCTAATCTTACCAACCCACTTCTCATTAATTCCCATTAAAATTATGTAATTTTCCTTCTATTTCTTTATTCTTTTAATGTATTTTCATTTGAAAGTTTCATTAAAATAATATCAAGATGTCAGTTACTTTGCATTTAGGGCCATTCTAAACAGAGTTTCATCCAAATGTATCCAGCATGCCTACATGTCTATAAATTTAAATCAATACAGAACGGAAATTAACCTAAACTTATATTAATCTTCTAGTAGTATTAAATGCATAGGATCATATAAGCTAGTCGTATAAAAGTGATCAGAGGGATGTTTTAGAGTTAAATCTTATAAAATGTTCGATGTTCGAAACTATGATTCAGAGTTATTAGAATATCATATTTTCATATATTGAGATTAGACTTGAAATTACCTCTGAAAAATGTATGTTTAAAAACAGTTTACAAACGCACTCTATTAACTAAAGTTATTTTCGGATATTATGCATGCAACATACATAGAAATACGTAATGTGGATAAGCACAATGGCTTGTACTGGACTTTGTATTGCAATGTAACATGATTTAAACTTTTTATTTTAGAAAACAAACCCATTTCACGCACTTGAACTGCGCGGGAGGCAAACAGTTTGTGTTGTATAGATTCATGCCAACTTGAGCCATGATAAAAGCTGGACGCAGTGTTAAATTTTGCGGGATATGGCGGGACGCAATAAAAAAGTATTGTTCATAGAATCATAAAAAAGCAGGGTATATTAGAAATTTTCATTTAAAAGCGGGACACTTGTGAAAATTAGCTCAATAGAGTGAAAAGAGCGGGACGTCCCGACAAAACGTGGCAGTTAGCTGTTTGCGTAAGAGTGGAGGATTGAAATATTGTATGTACCTTGTATTAAATATCTTCACTGAACAATGGATACATAGGAACCTAGACGAGTCCTCTGATATTATGAACTTATTTAAGAATTTGTTATTTGCACTATATTTGAGATTTATAACTTCTCGACAAATTCTCACAAATCTAAGCATCGGACATACTAGTGTGTTTCTTTTGTCGACATCAACAATGATCATGTGTTGAAAAGAAAGGGTTTAAATTTCTTTTTGATATATACATTCTGAGAAGTTAGAATCCTTCAAGTCAAAGCATTATCTAGGAGTGCGAGACACTTCCTTAAGAGCATTTATTTCAGCCTAGTCGTATTTAGGAACGCAACATCCTTGAATATTCCCAATACTATAAAGTTATTCAGCGGCATAGCCACATCGGAGCATATCCGCACATGCCTAGTGACTTCTTTTGCTGCCCTTGTAGACATAATCGGTTGACTTTGTCAACAAAATTAATTTTATATCACTTTTAAATTGATCAGAGTCCTTTTTCACATTATTTAAATAAATTGAAAGTTTCTTCATTAATTTAATTGTTGCAAATGTGTATACATGAACAGTGTCCATTAGGCTAAGATAAAATTAATTCACACAAACTTTACATGCATCATTGTATAGTCACAACTTTATCTCTTCTAAGCATTGAGTTTCAATCTGTTCCATTAGAAAGCAGAGACTCATGAAGGGGAGGCGTAAACCTGGTACGTGATTTGTAGAACCGAGACCTCAATTTCATCCAAAGGATTTTTCCGAAAATAAAGACACTTGCCAATATGTATTCCACAGTAATCAATGCTGATCCTGTAAATACGAAGAATGTTACGAAATATGAAAATACTTCATTCGTAAGGTTTAGAGCATCAATCTGCTTCTGCGTGTTCAAAAGAGGCTCGAAGTAGGTGGTTCTATATAAATAGTTGAACAGGCAAGGACCATTGTAAATTGCTACTGTGACTAAGAAAAAGTATTGGGTTATCATTTCAGCGATGAAAAAGCAAGCGTAGACAATACTCATACAACTTGAGATGATCGCAAACTGATGGAAACTGATAACAGACCTTCTGACAATCGTTTCGCTCCTACCTCTCACTCTATACTCTATGCTCCTCCATCTCAGACATTTGTAGAATGTCCGATTACATCTTAACCAGATGATGAAGTAGATAGACACTATAATTGGTTCAACTAACTTATCAAATATCATTAGTTGAGGAACTGAGCCAGATATTGCGTGGAAAATACTGATTAGCGATGTTATTATGAGGAAACGTTTAATCCATTTGAAAGGGTCAATATCGATTTCATGATATGCAATTTGTAGATACTTCACAAGGCAGATTCCGAATGCAAAAGAGAATATTAAGCCAACTTGTGATATCGAAATTAGAACAGGAAATATAGGATTCGCCAAAGATAGTTTTAAATCTAGCGTTTGAAGACTAAACTCATGACTGCAGTCAGTAATTGAACTGTTTGAAGGATAGCTATTGTTGGAAAGTGAATTCGGCAAAGCTACAATCCCAGCTCCCAGTGCGTATATTATGATTGTAGCAAACTCTGCGGCATTAATTAGAAGTAAGAAAATATTCGTTATCATATCCACTTTGTGAATACGAGCTGTTTCTTGGATATTTCCGAATGAATCATTCCTTATATTCTTCAAGCAATCTCGAAACATCCTGAAATGATAATTAATTTGTTTGATGAAGTATGTATTCCAGATTATGGAGAGCAATCCTACAATCAATATGACAGAAAACAATCCAATTATTTGAGAATATTTGATGTAATACAGCACGTTATTATTGACCATATTGAGTTAAAGAAACAAATTGGAATAAATGATTTAATCTACTAACATAGTCTAATGCATTTATAGATCTACACAAGCTAATCACATGGGTAATTTAACCCTTTCTATTGTGACATAATGTACATGTGTAACGTATATTTTATAAAGAGATTAAATCATCTCCAATGTAGTGTGGCATGATACGCTTACCATCAATGAATTTTCCCTTCTACTAATATTTTATCAAAGATGAAGATTATTTGTACACTAGTGGTGAGTAAGTGTTTTTTGCAAACCATTGTACTTTTTAAAAGATATGATATTATGATACACTTACAAAGCATTAGTTTATTCTGAGTACAGAGTGTAACACAATACTTTGGTTAACAGATTGTATAGATATCTGTTTGTAAGCAAAGTATTTAATTATTAATGCAGCTTGTGCAAGGAGTACTTTTACGGGATAGACGGCGTGCTAGGCCCGTATGTATTTATGAATGTACCTGTTCGTTTTATTAACTAATAAAGAGATTAAACACCAATATTAATCAAGGAGAATGCAAATAGATATAAAATATACAACGATATGAATAATATCTACAAAGTTGCAACAGCTATATAGGATCATCTGGATCATACTTTTGGTAGGTATACACAAAACATGCTAGCAATTAAGTGTAGAGTGAACATCTAATGCACTCAAGTATGATTCTAAAAATGATATCTTCGCACTTTTTCCCCGCCTATTAATCCTGTTTGGAGACCAGTTGAACTAAGCCTAGGTGTGAACCTAGTACGGATTTTACAGAAACGAGTTTTCAGTTTCTTCCAAAGGATCCTTCCGAAATATACGAAAGTTGCCAATGTATATTCCAAACATAACAGCACAGAAGCTGTCAATACTAGGAATGTTGTGATGTAGGAGAGAATCTTATTGGTCAGTTCCAAGGCATCAATCTGTTTCTGCGTAGTTAGAAGAGGCTTGTAGAATGCAGTTCCATATAAATAATTGAATAGACAAGGACCATCGTAAATAACTGTTGCGATTAGGAAAAAGTATTGAGTGATCAATTCAGAGAGAGCAAAACAGGAAGCGATGATGAACATACAACTCATAATGATCATGAACTGTCGGTAGCTAATAACTGAGTTTTTCACAGTCCTGTTGCTATAACCTCTGACTTTGAATTCTATACTTCGCCATCGCAGTGTTTTGTAGAATGTTATGTTGTTCTTTATCCAAATATAGAGATAGACAAATAAAATTATCGGTCCGACAAACTTCTCAATGAACATCAACTGAGGAACAGACCCAGTTATTGTAATAATAATTCCCACAAAAATAGTCATTATGAGGAATCGTTTGATGAATTTAAAAGGATCGATATTCATCTCATGGTATACAATGTGAAGGTACTTTACAAGACAAATCCCAGATGCAATGGATAATATGAGGCATACATGTGCAATTGTTACTAAAATGGAAAACAGAGGATTTGCGAGTGCCAATTTCAAATCAATCGTTTGGAGGTGGAGTTCATTACTACAGTTATGAAGTGTATTATTTTGTAGGAAAGTGTTGCTTGAATGGGAATGGTTCATGATTACAGGGAATCCTCCCAGCGCATATATTACAACTGCTGCAAACTCTGTTACGTTAATTATCAGCAGGAATACTTTTGTAACAATCTCTATCTTGTAGTTGCGTGTTTCTTCAGGGAAATTTCTGATCGGATTTGTTCTAGCCTTTTTCAGACAATTTCGATATACTTTAACCAGATAGACTAGTCTCTTATTGAAGAATACATTCCAGATAGAGGAAAGTATGACAGCAAGCACTATGCATGGATATAATGATATCATTTGGAGAGTTTTGATGAAATATAACATGTTGTGATTTGCCATTTTAAATGTTTGTTTGACTTTAGATGTTAGAATACATTTATATATCTTCAGACGTGAACTTGTGATAGGTAACCCATCTCATGCTTATACATATATGTTTATAAATTTATCTCTGTGATTAATTATGCATAAATCAGTGTTGTAATATCTTTTTAAATTGGAGACATATTTTTTCTAAATTTCAACGCTATACTAGAAATGAGACTTATTGAAAATGATTGAGCATAATTAGTTCTCCTCTGATAAACTTTATAATCATAACAGTTATTGAGCAATAGCTAGTGAAGATATACACACATAAACAAACATCAATCGAGTTTTAATAGTATATATATATATATATATCCTTACCATTAAAACTCGATTAATATATATGTATGTGTTTATATATATCTATATATATATCTGTAACGAATTGATTGAAGAAACTGCCAGGCGTAGAAGGCTGATTTTTGGCATGTGGCAGTCTTTTGGCTATGGCTCCAGTAAGTTCTGAGCTCAGAGCAAAATATCGACTCATCATGGAATTATGACGTCATTGTCACATTTTTAAAAGTTAAGCAATACAGTTATTCGAGCATAACTCAGCCATTATAGGAGATAGAAGGCTGAAATTTTAATAGAATCTGTAAACTAACACGCCTCACATATGTTGCAACTATCATAAAAAATGATGACTCATCACTTTGTTATGACGTCATCATACTCATCAAAATTTTAAAAATTGACAAATTGGTGATTTTTCGAGTGATATCGATTTTAAAACTAAGATGGACATATTTGGAGATGATATCTCCCTTATAATTAACCAGTCTCACCTCCAGGCGACCGAAGGGAGCCTCCGGCGGGCACGAAGTGTCCGCCAGCCGCGCAGTACAAGCAAGCGAAGCGCGCTTGTATATATATATGGCGTCATCATTACGCATCAAAAATTTTTAAATTGGCAAATTTGGTGATTTTTCGAGTGATTTCGATTATCACAGTAGGACAGACATATTTAGAGATGTTCTCTCCCTTATAATTAACCAATGTGACTCCAGGCGACCGAAGGGAGCCTCCGGTGGACACAAAGTGTCCGTCAGCCGCGCAGCGCAAGCAAGCGAAGCGCGCTTGTTATATATAAGTGATAACTCTAGTATAATGTGGCCTCATACGTATCAGGTTCTAGAGGTCGCAATGGGTCTGAATTCTCGGCCCGAGCCCAGCTTGAGGTCTTTAATCCCAAAGCCCGACCCGACAGCCTGAGGTCCGAGCCCGATAGGGCTCGGGCAGGGCTTGCGACCTCTATCAGGTTCCACTACAATTCTTACTAGTATTAATAAAAAATGTTTAGGAGCTACTTTGCACACATACCAAATTTCCTATTTTTGCTTTTCGAAATCTTCCTTGAGGCGCAAGCATACCCTAAGCTGCTCGAGCAAATTTCACTATAAATATAATATGATGAAAGTAAACAAATATTCGAATGTAAAAATCTCTCTCATGTACAGAATCCATAGCCACAGGTATTTCATGCGTCCAGTATTAATAATTAGATTTGAACACTTAATATCCTAAAAAAGAAGGCACAATGCTCAATGATAAAGCATTTCTGACTACTATAATAGCAAATTCCTGGGAAGGACCTAAATTGAAATGCGGTAGTAGTATCGTCCAACAGCATATTCCATTATTAAAGCAATCACGTACATCACATGAGAAAGATGCTAGGTCTAAAATTCTTCAACAAAATTGATGAAATTGTATTTTACACTTCATGTTCTGTATAAACATGATAGTTGCATTAAACAAACTATGGAATGACCAATTCATCAAGAAGATTATGTATTTTTGTCTAATTATACTGAGAACACATTGATGAAGCTGAAATTAACAAACTTCATGAACATTCAGAATTAGTATATCTTGGGATTTTTTTCCTTTATATAAATATTGTAAACAAAGATTTACGAATAATTTCTCATATAGATTCGAAGATATAATATTTGAAATCTACAGCACTAAAAACTCCATGTCACCCGTTGGAAGCTAGTCTCCAGCATGTTTTTCAAAAAATCATCAAATGGTGAAAAAATATGAATATAAAGGTGTGAAAATATGCACATACTCTTTTTTATTGCCACACACTATAATACATTTCAGATATCAAACATTGGTTGTTGCTTTGAAGTATTAATAACAATGACGATCTATTGTAGTGTCGTACTTGAACAGTGATTTCTATTGTGATAGTGCGGTCATTTATTTGTATAGAAAAGGTGTGAAAAATTGTTTTCCATTTTCTTTTGCAGAGGTGTGTAAGTTTTCGCTTAGATCTTAGAACTTAATCATATCATTTGGCACCTACATGCCAATTTTCACATCTCTATGATATTCCAATTCTTCAATCAATTGGACAAACAATTAAAACATCCTAGCATTTTAATATATACTAAGATTACAAAGCTGAAATATTCAAGTATTTACGCCTTTTAAGAACTAATATCACTGAAAGTTGTACCATACTGCTGTAAAGAATCGAAGCAGGGACACCTTGGATTAACATAGACAATTTGAGCATTAACTGCACATCTGGGAGTGTGTTCAACATTGATTCAGCTCTAATAGTAGAAAATCCATTCGCTGCAATACTCGAACTTGTTTCATATTATCTGTTATTTGTATCTCAAAATACCTAGACGTTAAATGCCCCAATCCCAACCGTGAACCGTCTCAGTTTATTAAATACTTTTTCTTTGTCTCATGTTTGATTAGAGTTCTTCTCATCATAACAGGTTCCATTCTTCAAGTTATCATCTTTCGAAAACTATTTCAACTGATTGCAGTCATTCATTTTTCGAGAGTTTATTAGGAGGTTAACCGTTGCTATGAATAAACGATTTCTTCTATGATTGTCCATGGATTTTCTAAATGTTCAGGTTTAGAGAATCGATAGGTCAAATATATTGAAAGTCAAAAACCAGAAACAGTGTTTGTATAGAGAGTTTTATGGGGTAAGAATGGGTAAAAGGAGGCAAAGGTTTTTCTTGGTAGGCAGTGAAAATCGAGAATCAAGGTCACTAATTCTGTAAAAAACGTCTTCATAATTGATATTCTATGACGATGAAGCATCAGATGCCTCTAATTCACCATGGAAATTTTCATAAATCCATTGAATTCATTATCAGAAACGAGGCAAAGTTATTGTTTCACCAGATTAAATTAGGGACATTTATTAACAAAATCACCCAAAATTGCACTTTTTTGACAAAACCAAAAATAGATCCAAATGTTTCTGAATATGTACTGATCTAAACATTCTGAGTCAATGTTACATATAATTTGAACACTCTAAAAAGATCATTTGATGTGATAATAAGTTATAACTTGCATTGGCTATATGTAATCTTTTTAGGGGAAACTTAGATTATGTTTGATGTAATATTACTTTGAACAGTTCTTGGAACAATTAAATGTACAGTTATAGTAGTGTCGGAAAATGTCATCATTTTCATACAAGGTTCAATTGTTTTGTTTCTATTACGTATGAAGACGGTAGTGGTTTGATTACACAATTAGTAATTATAAATTTTCCTATTTTATGGATCAATGGTCTAACCGTTTGATATATTGAAAGACAAATTCTGAAATTGTATCATATTACTTCTAGGGAATCAATCACAGTCAAAAGTAGATCAGTTAGTCGGCTAGTAATCCATCAATAGAGATAAAATGGATTGAAATAATATGTCATATAAAATATATCATTGATTAATGAGGATGAAATATGTGAAAAATATTGCAATACATTCTTTCTTGAATGATATTCGCTGCGTACATCAATGTAGTTATTTACTTATAATATTCATATCATCCATCTGATGGACTGTTTCTTATATTATAAAGAAGATCTGTTAATATGTGCCAAATCATAGCCTACTTACTATAATGCCTCGCAGTAGACTGAAAATAGTGGACTATTTTCCAGTTGTACAAATACCCATAACCAGTAAACTATAGTACATAAATCAATATTATTTGCCAATATAATCTCCTCTAAGTGGATTCAAGAATTAATACGAGCAAGCGTCCCTGAGATTATATTCTCCAAAATCGAAGGCGTGAATCCATTCCAGATATTTTTCAGAAGTTAATTTTGGACATCCATTACATAAACTTTATATTGGTGATGAAGTGAGCTCAAGAAAATCACAAGATGTATAAGAAAATCACAACAAATACAACTGAATTGTATTTCATTAAAATAGTAAATGAGAACTGTACTTGTAAATAGTAAATGAGAACTGTAGTTAAATATTCTCAAAAAGGGCGAGTTTAAACACAAGCACTGATGTAAAAGGAATATTTTGATTAATTATAAAACCGGAAAAAACTTTTGAGACACCCTGCAGTAGCTGATTGAAATGATACGTGATTAGCGGGAATTTAGAACCAAAAATGTATTACTAACATACCAAATACTCAATTGTCGCATAACTCTATAGTACGCGAATTTAGAAGTTCAAATTATATTATTGCTTGCACTTAATAGGAAGTAGCATATTCCCTATCAAAGATGAGAAAAGTTGAAGAGCTAGCTTTCACAGTTTGCAAGATGGCTCAAATTGTCCAAAATGCTCTACTATAGCAGCGCAGGAATCAATATTCCATTGAAAAATTCTACGAAATAACTAAATATCTAAATTTTTCGAAATACCTAGCATTATTCTTTAGATCTGAAACTCTCTAAACGGAGGAATATTCGAATATTCGTTCGTTTCGATGAGTAAGAATTAAATTTTATTGACTCAAGTTCTGATTAAAATTCAATACTCAAAAAGAAGAATAATGATTTTGAGTTGATGGCATATTAACAAATTCGCATATTACTGCATCCTTGGTTATTTTACTGCGAAGAATTATATTTACTAGGCTATGGGCCTATGACCAAATGTATTTCAAAGTAACAGAAATGACAAACACATTTCCGCACCGCGTACGCCACCCCTGCTACTACTACTACTACTACACTTAAATTGATTCATGAATTTCAAACTAAACATTACTTTTGTACATCAACCATAATTTAACTCTCTCCTAAAAAGGAATTCTCATTGAAAGTTGTGACTTACTGTCATTATATATGTTCCAGCATCAGGGTTCTTTGTAATTCAATGAGTAATTGCTACCACAATGATTGTTTAGTAACGTTATGTAATATAATACGTAATTCGTGGTGAAGTAATTTCAAATAATGCTGTAATGATTAGACTAATAGAATAGTATGTTTCCTAGAAAGTATAAGAGTACATATAAATTCACTATTCAACAGAAACATCTACTACAGTAAGTGATCATTTTCGAAATGATTTCCAGTATTAACTTCCAAATCAAACTTGTTCAGGATATAATCTACTCCTACGTGGCTTATATAGGCATATCCATTACGCTATCAGTGTTATGGAATGTCTATTTCGTGAAGAGGATGCTGTACTTCATTAGATTATATCGTGAGTCAATGGAAGAAGCAAAAACTGACATATTCGGTAACGCTTCTGAACTAGCAGTCCATTATAAGGTTGAGATAGTCAAATACGCGTTTCTATTGGCGATCAATATCATTGAAGTGAGTGCAGCGGTAATGTATGGATTATTCAGCACTTTACCACTGAGAAATAACAGTACAAAAAGCAATTGCACCATTGTGGATAGTCATAGCATACAATTAAGTGATTTTATTGGAAATCCAGTCGAATTATTTTTTCTATGTCTTGCTAAAATGGGGTTACTATTCTCCCTCGCACTTGTGATCTGTCTCATGAAGTTTCTGGATGTCACATACCATAATATCAATGGTAAACCGTTTCGCTTTATCAATTCTTTTCTTTTGATCACATTTTTGATTGGAGTAGTCCTAATTCTACCTGGATCTGTCCCTCAATTGTTCATTTACTAAAAGTGTATGAGCCCATAATACAATTCAGTTATTTCTGTTTGTGGCTGAAACAAGCTCGCACCTTCTATAGAACACTGAAGTGGAGATCTCTAGAGTTTCAGGTTAGAGGGGGAAGTACTCAGATGGTCAGGAGATCAATCAAAAACTATCGTCAGTTCGCATTCATCATGAGTCTAATGGGAATAGGAATTGTGTGTATACTTTTGACTGTGTTTATTGGCACATATTTTTCCTTGTTTCTCATTGTGGTTCGCTACGGTTCATGTGTATTCCATCATCTCTACAATACTCCTCTCTACCAACCACTTTTCAACACGCAGCTTCAACTGGAAGTTCTACGCATTTCTTCTACTGTGATTTCAAGGATTGAGATAACTTTGAGTATAATCGCGTCCATTTTAATAGGATTTCAGTACTTTTTGGTTTCAATGATATTTTTCGGAGAGAAACTATTGAGGAGAATGAATTATCGTTTTGGAAGAGTGCGTACAAGGTTCACTCCTAATCTTACCAACCCACTTCTCATTAATTCCCAATAATATCCTGTAATTTTTTCTCTGTTTCTCTATATATTTAATGTATTTTCATTTGTAAATTTCATTGAATTAATATCATTGTGCTATCTTGCTTGCACTTCATATACAATGGAATTCGCTTATTAGCAACTCGAGTTTTGCTCATAAAATAGTTGCTAACATGCGAAGATGCTATTAAGAGAACAGAATTAACACAAAATCTTCACCTGGGACCTAAAAATTGGTTGCTAAATACGTATGCGAATTCCAATGTATATATGATATCATATATACAAATTACTTAGGCTTGAGATTGCTTCTGAAAACTTTATATCTAAAAACGATTTACTATATAAACTAAAGTGCTATCTTTAGTACATTTGCATACACAATTCCATAATGTGGATATCCGAGATAACTTGTACTATTCTTTATTCCAACATTGCATTGCAGGGTATACTATTTAAACCTTTTATTATAACAAAAGAAAGCTCATTTCGCGCACCTAACCTGCGCGGGAAGCAAACACATGTCCGTTTGAGTCGCCTATTACGAAAGTGAATTTGGCATAGCTACCATCCCAGCACCCAGTGTGTATATTAAGATCGTGGTAACTCTGTGGCATTAATTATAAGTAAGAACATATTTGTTATGATATATTTGTGAATACGTGCTTCTTCTCGGATATTCCCGAATTAATAATTCCTTACATTCTTCAAGCAATCTCGATACATGCTGAAATGATATTTAATTTTTTTAATGAAGTATATATTCCAGATAATGTAAAGTAATCCTAAATCAATATGACAGAAAAAATCCCATAATTTGAGAATTCTTTGTGTAATATAACACGTTATTATTGATCATACTGCGTTATGAAAAAATCGGAATAATTGTTTTGATCTAATGCTATAGTTAAATGTATTCATAGATCTACACAAGATAATTACTTGGGTAATTTAACCCTTTCTCTGCTGACATAACGCACACGTGTAACTTATATACTTTACAAAGAGATTAAATCATTTTCAAAGTAATGAGGTAAGATATGTCTACCATCCATGAATTTTCCCTTTGACTAATATTTTATCTGAGACAAATTATTTGTATAATAGTGGCGAGTAATTGTTCTCTGCAAACCATTCTACTTTTTATAAGATATTATATAATATATGATATCACTTGCAAACCATTGATTTATTTTGGTTACAAAGTATACTTTGTTAACAGAAAGTAGATCTCTGTTGTATTGCATTTTAATTATTAGTGCAGGCCTGTAATGGAGATGCTTTTACACCATTGACGGCGTGTTACGATATCTACATCCATTTGATTTTATGAATGTACAGGTCTTTTTCTTAACTAATAAAGATATTAAAAATCAAATAAAATCAAGAGGACTTCTTGCAGATAGATGATATACAACGATATGAATAACAATGAAGAAATTTTAAAAGTTATATAGGATAATCTGTTCTTATACTTTTGGTAGAAATACACAAAACATGCAAGCAATTAAAGGTAAGGAGAACATTTAATGCACTTAATTATTATCCTAAATCTAAAATCTTCCAACCTCTCCATTGTCGATCAATCTTGTTTGGAGACCAGTTGAACTAAGCCTTGGTGTGAACCTAGTACGGATTTTGCAGAAACGAGTTTTCAGTTTCTTCCAAAGGATCCTCCCGAAATACACAAGAGTTGCTAATGTATATTCCACACCTAGCAAAACAGAAGTTGTCAGTATTAGGAATGTTGTAATATAGGATAGAATCTTATTGGTCAGTTCCAAGGCGTCAATCTGTTTCTGCGTAGTTAGAAGAGGCTCGTAGAATGCAGTTCCATATAAATAATTGAATAGACAAGGTCCATCGTAAATAACTGTTGCGATTATGAAAAAGTATTGAGTGATCAATTCAGAGAGTATTAAACATGCAGCAACGATGGACATACAACTCATAATGATCATGAACTGTCGGTAGCTAATAACTGAGCTCTTTACGATATTGTCGTCGTAACCCCTGACTTTGAATTCTATGCTTCTCCATCGCAGTGTTTTGTAGAATGTTATGTTGTTCTTTACCCAAATAAAGAAATAATTAAATAGAATTATCGGTTCGACAAACTTCTCAATGAACATTAACTGAGGAACAGACCCAGTTATGGCAAGTAAAATTCCTATCAATAATGTCACTATGAGGAAACGTTTGATGAATTTAAAAGGATCGATATTCATCTCATGGTATACAATGTGAAGGTACTTCACAAGACAAATTCCAGATGCAATGGAGAATATGAGGCATACTTGTGCAATTGTCACTAAAATGGAAAACAGAGGATTTGCGAGTGCCAATTTCAGATCAATCGTTTGGAGGTGAAGCATACTATTGCATTTATGAAGTGTGTTATTTTGTAGGAAAGTTTTGCTTGAATATGAATGGTTCATGACTACAGGGAATCCTCCCAGCGCATATGTTACAACTGCTGCAAACTCTGTTATGTTAATTATCAGCAGAAATATCTTTGTAAAAATCTCTATCTTGTAGTTGCGTGCTTCTTCAGTGAATTCTCTGATCGGATCTGTTTTAGCTTTTTTAAGACAATTTCTATACATTTTAATTAAATAGACTAGTCTCTTAATGAAGAATACATTCCAGATAGAGGGAAGTATGATAACAAGCACAACGCATGGGTAGAATGATACCATTTGGAGAGCTTTGATGAAATATAACAAGTTATGATTTGCCATTTAAAATGTTTATTTGAGTTTAGATGTTGGATTACATTTATATATCTTCAGATGTTGTGATAGGTACCCATCTTATGATTGTACATACGTAACTATAAATTTATCTTTGTAATTAATTATGCATAAATCAGTTGTTCTTTGTAATATCTTATTGAATAAAAAAATATTTGTTTCTGAATTACAACGCTACACAAATGAGACTTATTCAAAATGATGAAGCATAATTAGCTCCACCCTCTGATAAACTTAATTAATCATAACAATTATTGAGCAATAGCTAGTGAAGACATTATATACAAGTGACTACTCTAGTATAATGTGACCTTTTGGTTATCGCACCACTTAACTCTGACCACAGGCAGAAACTTTGACTCATCGTGGAATTATGACGCCATTGGACCTTTTTATAATTTTAAATTTTTCATTTTCGAATATAACTCAGACATTTTAGGTGATAGAGAGGAAATTAGACACAGGAATCAATTAAACAAAACCACCTTCATCAACACCTTTAGCAGAAAAACTCCTCCTCTTGTTTGCAGTATTGTCAATACATAGTAACCGCCGCTTTATCAATCTTCATAATATTGCTTGTTGCTCTTTTCTCATTTACGCTATGCATCCTATCACAGATCCTGGCGATGCTTATGATAACCATCATCATATGGAAGCATCGAGTCGGGCTAGGATGAGAGACAGAGTACCTAAACTGTCTCTCCTGAATCCTAAAGTTGAGGAAAATAGATTTTCTGCTTTACTATCCTAAGTAGTTTGCTGTTTTGATTACACATTATATATGTACAGGAGTTACCTGTATTTTATGCTAGCACATATGTGTTCTGTGCCAAGTAAGGATTCCTATTTGCACAACAAGTTGAAATTATTCATTAGAAATATCCTACTTAACGTAGCGTCAAGCAGGAATTAGATTTTGAATGTTCTTATTTGCAATTTATTGGGAGTTTCTAGGAATATTAGCGTAGCATCAAAGTTGAAATAGGGTTTGTTTTTTTGGGCTTTGTATTGTCAAGTTCGAGTCGGGTTCTGAAAAGTTCTGCTATTTATAACTAAATATGAATGAATTTCACATAAAAAAACGTTTAGGTGCTACTTTACACACATACAAAATTTCCAATTTTTGTTTTTCGATATCTTCATTGCGGAGCAAGCATACTCTAAACTGCTGGAGCAAAATTTACTATGAATATAATAAGATGCAAGTAAATTAAAATTCGAATTTAAAAATTTATCTCATATGCTGAACCCATAGACACAGGTATTTAATGCGTCTAGTATTAATAATTAGATTTGGAAATATCCTAGAAGAGAAGGGACAATGCTCAATCATAAAGCATTTCTAATTACTATGATATTAAATTCCAAGAAAGGATATAGATTAAAATGTAGTGTATCAACATATTCCATTATTAAAGCAGTCACATACATACTGTGTATCACATAAGAAATATGCTAGGTCTAAAACTCGCAAAATTGATGAAATTGTATTTTATACTTTTTTGTTCTGCATATGCGTGATAGTTGCATTAAAAATGACCTGGGGTCCTTCTATTTATATCTTGAACCCCACATTTCTATGGCTTACCGCGCAAAATGACTTGAAATGAATTAGCAAAATTCATAATTCATTGAAGGGATATCATAGTATTAATTAAATGCTACAATCCGAAACGTGAACCGTCTCAGTTCATTAAGTACTTTCACTTTGTCTCTTGTTTGATTGGATTTCTTCTCATCGTAGCAGGTTCCATTCCTCAATTCATTATCTTTCAAAAACTATTTTAGCCTATTACACAGCTTGTCTATTTCCTAATAGAGGTCAATTATTCTGTCTCTTCTTATATATCAAATAGTCGCTACAGAGATATGTTGGAGAAGACTGTACAAGTCGTTAAGAAATTAGTGCCTTCTTAATACTCCCTCTAAGATCTATTGTTAAATTGATGCTAAACTCCTAATAATATTTCTAATATTTCTGCACATTAATTGGGTGCATTTTTAATGCGAAACGCCATAATTCGGATTATTTTGTCCAAGATGTGTGTTGGAAGATCTCACTAACTGAAATTAGCCATTTTCGGGGGTTTATGAAAAGGTTTCCCGTAGCTATGAATAAATGATTTCTTCTATGATTGTCCATGGATTTTCTAAATGTTCAGATTTGGAGAATTGATAAGTCAAATATCTTAATCAAAAGTTGCGAATGCGTTCCTTTTGAGGTATTCATGGGTTCTTTGAGGCGAAGGTGCCGTTGCGCTCTATTCTATAAAAGTAAAACAGACATGTTTCGAAATAGTTTTGACCTAGATTGAGAAACCCTACATACAGGCCGATGCAATGTTGATATTATTTTATTTTCGGGAATCTTTTCTATAGTATATGTTCTAAATAGAGTACCTCCATGACTAGCAGACTTACATAATACTTAAAGGATTTACATCTCAATATTTATGGAGGGCATCAATTTCTTAACACCAATATTAAGATCATAAAATATGTCGAATTATGATATTACATAGCATTACTAAACTACAAGTATATTGTGGTAGCTATTGATCATTGGATTAAAGAACTCTGATACTAGAACATAGATGATGTGACAATAAGTTAAAACTTTCATTGGCTATACGTATTCATTTTGGGGAAAATTAGATCTGTTTATGTAATATTACTTTGAACAGTTCTTGGAACAATTAAATGTACAGTTATAGTAGTGTTGAAAAACTTCATCATTTTTAAACAAGGTTCAATTGTTTGGTTTCTATTACGTATGAAGACGGTAGTAGTTTGATTACACATTTAAATGTAGTAATTATAAATTTTCCTATTTTATGGATCAATGGTCTAACCGTTTGATATGTTGAAAGACAAATTCTGAAATTGTAGCATATTACTTCTAGGAAATCAATTACAATCAAAAGTAAATCAGTTTGTCGGTTAGTAATCCATCAATAGAGATAAAATGAATCGAAATACAGTACACCCTCGGTTATCCGAACACCTCCGTTTGTTAGCTCAAAGATTGGTGTTCGGATAAGTGAAATCGTTCGGATAAGCGAAATACGTATTTTACGCTCTTAAATGCACATGTACCAACTTATATGTTATTAAAGAACGTATTATGATTTGAATACTACTTACACGTATGTATAGCCAAACAAATTGACAATGCTACGCACAATTTTGGAACATACATTTTTAAGGAATTGATTTATTAAACATTATTTCAGTTATCCGAACACATATTTCAGTTATCCGAACACATTATTTCAGTTATCCGAACACGTTATTTCAGTTATCCGAACACATTGTTTCAGTTATCCGGACACATTATTTTCACAAATTCGATTGAAAAGTATTTGATAAAATGAGTGGTACTCGAACACACTGTTCGGATAATCGAGGTGTCGGATAATCGAGGTTCGGATAATCGAGGGTCTACTGTAATATGTCATATAAAATATATCATTAATGAGAGTGAAAATATGTGAAGAATATTGCAATAAATTATTTTTTAAATGGCATTAGTGCGTACATCATTGCATTAATTACTTATAATATCAAAAATTCAATACTTAAAGAGAAGAATTGGCATAATTATTTGTCCATTATCGTAACAAGCGCGCATCGTTTGCTTGCACTGCGCGGCTGGCGGACACTTTGTGTCCGCCGGAGGCTCCCTTCGGTCGCCTGGGGTCACATTGGTTAATTATAAGGGAGATAGCATCTCTAAATATATCTGTCCTACTATTATAATCGATAAAACTCGAAAAATCACAAAATTTGACAATCTTGACAATCCAAATTTTTAATGTGTAATGATGACGTCATAACAAAGTGATGAGTCATCATTTTTTGATGATAGTTGTATCATATGTGAGACGTGTTAGTATACAGATTTTATTAAAATTTCAGCCTTTTATCTCCTATAATGGCTGAGTTATGCTCGAATAACTGTATTGCTTAACTTTTAAAAATGTGACAATGACGTCATAATTCCATGATGAGTAGACATTTTGCTCTGAGCTCAGAACTTGGTGGAGCCATTGCCAAAAGACTCCGACTTGCCAAAAATCAGCTTTCTTCAATCAATTCGTTACAGATATATATATACACAATCAAACAAACAAACATTAATCAAGTTTTAATAGTAAGGATACTTGTAAAACTAACACATCATGTGATGTTCCTGTCAATAGTATAACGATTGCAATTTGGATACCCCCCCTAATCACTCTAATCACTTTTATAGAAAAATAAAAATATCGTTCATTAAAAATGCAGTAAATGAATATTCGTTTCTAATCGAATATCCGTTCATAAATGAATATTCTTTCGGTCATTTCGAACAAATATTCGAATATTCAGTATATTGTTTCAGCCTTACTATTCTCGGTTTTAAACAAAAATCATACATTAAATAACATTTAGAAGTAGGCTTAAAACAGCTTGGAAATCAACAAAATCGTATCAAAAATTATCTGTTGCGCAATGATATGATAACTAATCAAAATGTTAACAATAGATATAAATACTTTAATGCTATGTCTATATGTGCTGGTAATATATTCTTAAGGTCTAATATACATAGTTAATGATTTCAACTTGATCGTGTATTAATTAAATAATGCATTCGGCTATTACTGCATCCTTGGTAATTTTACTTTGAGGTATTGTGTACGCTATGGGCGTATGGCCAAATTTATTCCAAAGTGACAGAAATGACAAACACATTGATAAAGATGCGCTATTTTAATGTATCATTTATATGCTATATGAATTAGTTAGTGCCTTTAATATCGTATCAAGTGGTAATATGGTACAAATCAATCCACTAACTAATTCAGAATCGACGAAAGTACATAATATATATCGCGTATTCTTTAAGTATATTCTCTAACATAGGGGTTACACAAAATGAGGTGCGGCAGAACAGAATCTCTCTCAAAAATGATACGGTTATTGCCGTACCAGCCGCATCTGCTGCTACACTTTCATTCATTTATTAAAGTTTCAAACTAAACATTACTCAACTATAATCTAACTTTCTCCTAAAAAGGAATTCTCAATTATATTTGTGACTTACTATTATTATCAAAGTTCCAGTCTCAGAGTTCTTTGTAATCCAATGTTCAATTGCTACCGCACGATTGTTTAGTAACGCTATGTAATACAATACGTAATTCGTGGTGAAGTGATGAAAACGAATGCTGTAATGATTAGACTTAACAGTATAGTATGTTTCCTAGAAAGTATAAAAATGTGTATAAATTCACTATCCAAAAGACGTATAATAAATCTACTAGAGTAAGTGATCATTCTCGAAATGATTTCCAGTATTAACTTCCAAATTAAACTTGATCACGATGTAAGCTACGCCTACGTGGGTTACATATGCATATGCGTTGCGTTATCAGTGTTATGGGATGTCTACTTCGTGAAGAGGATACTGTACTTCATTAGATTATATCGTGAGACAATAGAAGAAGCTAAAACTGACATACTCGGTAACTCTTCAGAGCTAGCAGTCCATTATAAGATTGAGATAGTCAAATACGCGTTTCTGTTAGCGATCAATATCACTGAATTAAGTGCAGCGGTGTTGTATGGATTATTCAGCTCTTTGCCACTAAGGAATAACAGTACAAAAAACAATTGCACCATTGGAGATTATAACATAGAATTCATTGATCTTATTGGAAATCCAATCAAATTATTCTTCTCATGTCTTGCTAAAATGGGGTTACTATTCTCCCTCGCACTTGTGATCTGCCTGATGAAGTTTCTGGATGTCACATATCATAACATCAATGGAAAACGGCTTCGGTTTATTAAATCTTTTCTTTTGATCACATCTTTGATTGGAGTGGTTTTAATTCTATTAGGATCTGTCCCGCAATTTTCTATTGTACAAAAATTGTATGAACCCATAATAGAATTTATTTATTTCTGTTTGTGGCTTAAACAAACTCACATCTTCTATAGAACATTGAAGTGGAGAACTCTAGAGTTTCAGGTTAGAGGGGGAAGTACTCAGATGTTCAGGAGATCAATTAAAAGCTACCGTCAGTTTGCATTCATCATGAGTTTAATGGGAATAGGGATTGTGTGTATAATTTTGACTGTGTTTATTGACGCATATTTTTTCTTGTTTCTCACTGCTGTTCGCTATGGTCCATGTCTATTCCATCATCTCTACAATACTCCTTTCTACCAACCACTTTTCAACACACCGCTTCAACTGGAAGTTCTACGCACCTCTAATACTGTGATTTCAAGGATTGAGATAACTTTGAGTATAATCGCGTCCATTTTAATAGGATTTTAGTACTTTTTGGTTTCAATGATATTTTTCGGAGAGAAACTATTGAGGAGAATGAATTATCGTTTTGGAAGAGTGCGTACAAGGTTCACTCCTAATCTTACCAACCCACTCCTCATTAATTCCCAATAACATCCTGTAATTTTTTCTATTTCTTTATATATTTAATGTATTCTCATTTGGAGTGCCAATGAAATGATTCCTTTGTGCTATCTAGCTTGCATTTCATATACAAGTAGCATCAAGTAGCAAATGTTGATATTTATTAACTTGGGAGTTAGTAATTAAGCTGAGGCTATCAATTATGAGTAATTAGAATGTGTAGTTTACGAATTTGAAATAAAAAATAGAGTATTCCTTACAGTTTTATAACATAATCCTTTATGAATAGACTCACTTTAATACTATTTGTATGGCAGTTTCTGTGCTGGTCGAATACTCTTGTCTGGGGACTGTATATATACTATGTGATATCATATTTTGAAATTACCTAAGCTTGAAATGGTTTAGATTTCTAGAAACGGTTTGCTATATAAACTCAAGTGCTATCTTTATGATATTAAGCATACACAATTCAATAATGCGGATATCCGCAATGACTTGTACTATTCTTTTTTCAACTTTATATTGTAATGTAACATCTACTATTTAAACCTTTTATCATAACAAATGGAAGCTC
Organism: Aphrocallistes beatrix; assembly: GCA_963281255.1. Classification (NCBI taxonomy): domain Eukaryota; kingdom Metazoa; phylum Porifera; class Hexactinellida; order Sceptrulophora; family Aphrocallistidae; genus Aphrocallistes; species Aphrocallistes beatrix. The sequence goes on from OY725488.1 coordinate 11,032,982, forward strand.
CTTTTGCACACTTAAGCTTCGCAGGAAGCAAAAACGTCCGTATTGGTTGCCTACAGGCTCCTGGAGGAATTATATAATGTTTAGGCGCCTAGATTCTTATAGTTTCATTGAAAAATAGATTGAGCAATGAATTGATCTAGATTCTAGACAATTCCATTTTAATATTATGGATTTCATCAATTTAATTGAAAGTGCTTTTATGTAAGTTAGTATAAATATGTGTGCATGAACAGTGCCAATTAGGCAAAGATTAAATTAATTCATACAAAGTTTACATGCGTCACTGTATAAACTTTTTTCTCTTTTCGAATATTTTCAATCTGTTTCATTAGAAAGCAGAGACTGATGAAGGATAGGCGTAAACCTAGCACATGATCTGTAGAACCGAGACTTCATTTTCATCCAAAGGATTTCTAAAATAAAATAAAGAACTTGCCAATATGTATTCTATATTTATCAATGCAGATCCTGTAAATACTAAGAACGTTACGAAATATGAAAAGACTTCATTCGTGAGGTTTTAGAGCATTAATCTGCTTCTGCGTGTTGAGAAGAGGCTTGAAGTAGGTGGTTCCATATAAATACTTGAATAGACAAGAACCATTGTAACTGCCTGCTGCGATTATGAAAAAGTATTGTGCTAGCATTTCAGCAATGAAAAAGCGAGCGTAGATGATATTCATATAACTTGAGATGATTACAAAAAGATAACAGACCTTCTGACAATCCTTTTGCTCCTACCACTGATTCTATACTCTATACTCCTCCATTTCAGACATTTGTAGAATGTCCGATTGCATCTTAACCAGATGATGAAGTATACAGACACTATAATTGGTTCAACTAGCTTATCAAAGATCATCAGTTGAGGAACTGAGCCAGATATTGCGTGGAAAATGCTGATTAGCGATGTTATTATGAGGAAACGTTTGATCCAGTTAGTAATTGAACCATTTGAAAGATAGTCATTGTTCGAAAGTGAATTTGGCATAGCTACCATCCCAGAACCCAGTCCGTATATTAAGATTGTGTCTGTGGCATTAATTATAAGTAAGAAAATATTCGTTATGATATATTTGTGAATACGTGCTGCTTCTTGTGGATATTTCCGAATTAATCATCCCTTACATTCTTCAAGTAACCTCGATATATCCTGACATGATAATTAATTTTTCGATGAAGTATGTATTCCAGATGACAGACAATAATACTACAATCAATATGACAGAAAATAATATTTGCATTTGAGAATATTTGATGCACATGCAATGTAATACGTTTTTATTAATCATATTGAGTTAATGAAGAAATTCGGGGTTATTGATGTTAATGCAATATTGAAATTTAATTGTGTAAAGAAATAATGAAAAGATAATTTAAATGCATAAATAAATGATAATTGGAGTAAGTAACAAGTTTGTGAGATATTAGTTAAGATAAATCTGAAACCTGTTTTCTATTGTGGCACGACATGTTGGGCAGGGCAATTCTTGTTGCTCCAAAATCTCATTACATGGTCCACAACAATTTGCGTGCCTACAAGGCAGAAAAATCCAAGTATTTGTTCTTATTTGTAGACAGACTACGCATGCATTATTTGTGTGTGAAATGTCAGTATCGTTGTTCAATTCCCCAACGTCAGAAACGTCAGAGAGAGAAACATCAGAAACGTCTGTGAGTATATTCTCAGGTTCGTTAGTGAAATTTTCCAAAGAGTTAGCAATACTTTGAACAAATTGTAGGGGAGTGTAAATTCCTGAGATAAGCTTTTCTTTGCATAATGCACGGCGTTTTTCATTTAACACATCTTTCTTTTTCCTTGATCTTGTGAGTTCTATACCGTGGTGAAATCTTGCAAATTCATTGTCAGTATCAATTATTACTTCATTTAGTATAATCATGAAATGCCTACATAGCAAAAATAGAGTCGAACTAATGCCTACATAGCAAATATGGAGCCGAACTAATGCCTACTTCTAAGATTCGAACTAATGACTACAAGCTGAGTCGAACTAATGCATGCGCCTCATTCATAGATCTACACAAGCTTGGATATTTGACCTTTTGTATGTTGAAATAATGTACACGTGTAACATATATACTTTATAAGGAAATTGAATCATTTTCAAAGCAATGTGGTAATATATACCATAGCCTACTATAATAAGGCCTCAGAGTAACTTGCGAATTTGGGACTAGGGATGCAGTAGAAGATGGTTGGACTAATACATGAGCTGCCTTAAATCATTAACAAAGCACAATAGAGCATAGGAATGTATTACCAGCATATATAAATATGGTGTCAAAGTACCCATATCCGTTGTTAAAATTTAGATTAGTCACCATATGGTTGCGCAATAGGGTATATTTGTGACCAATTTGGTGATTTTCAGAGTCAGCTTAATGAACAAATTGGAATAAATGATTTGTTCTAATGCCACAGTTTAATGTATTCATAGATCTACAAAGCTAATTATACTTGGGTAATTTGACCCTTTCTCTGCTCATATGATGTACACGTGTAAGATCTGTACTTTATAAAGAGATAATCTTCAATGTAGTGTAGTATGATATAATCACAATCAATGAATTTTCCCTCCCAATAATAATTTATCAAAGACGAGGACTATTTGTACACTAGTGGTGAGTAATTGTTTTGTTCAAAATGCTTTTACAGCATAGACGGCGTGCAACACCCATATGCATTTATGTATGCACATTAGGGTGCTCCAAAAATTCCAAAGTTTGAATCTTATAATGCACACTCTTCAAATGGTTTACCTTGATCACCAAGTATTCACCTTAAAATTTTCATGCAATTTGGAGATGGTCTAGTGGTTGCGCAAGGTAGCCTCCCCCTCGTGCTAATTTATAATGAGATATGTCCGGGTTGAGGCCAGAAGTTGTAAAAAGCCTACTTCTGACATTTGAATATATTAGTAGCTTGATTTTTGTGATATTTGAGGGTGGTTTTATATCAGCTAATAATACATTTTAATAACCTAAAATCTACCGGTTCCGAGATATTGGTGAAAACAGTTGGGATCAGCATTCATACTCGAAATTATTAATGGTCCCAGCTGTTTTCACCAATATCTCGGAACCGGTAGATTTTAGGTTATTAAAATGTATTATTAGCTGATATAAAACCACCCTCAAATATTACAAAAATCAAGCTACTAGTTTATTAAAATTTCAGAAGTACGCTTTTTACAACTTCTGGCCTCAACCCAGACATATCCCATTATAAATTAGCACGAGGGGGAGGCTACCTTGCGCGACCACTAAACCATCTCCAAATTGCAAGATTTTATGATGAACACTTGGTGATCAAGGTAAACTATTTGAAGAGTGTGCATCATAAGATTGAAACTTTGGAATTTCTTGGAGCACCCTAATGCACATGGTTATCTTCTTAGCTAATAATGGGATTAAACATCAATATTAATCAAGAAGACTACATGCAGATAGATAATATAAAACTATTGGAATAACAATTAGGAAATCTAAGCAGTTATAGAATCATCTGGCTCAGACATTTGGTATTTTGCATAGAACAATTTGAGTGTAAATAAGGTTATTACACACATGTTTGATCCTAAAAATAATATCTTCCAACCTCTTCTTTTCTTATCAATCCTGTTTGGAGACCAGTTGAACTAAGCCTTGGTGTGAACCTAGTACGGATTTTGCAGAAACGAGTTTTCAGTTTCTTCCAGAGGATCCTTCCGAAATATACGAAAGTTGCCAATATATATTCCACACCTAGCAACACAGAAGCTGTCAATACTAGGAATGTTGTGATGTAGGAGAGAATCTTATTGGTTAGTTCCAAGGCATCAATCTGTTTCTGCGTAGTTAGAAGAGGCTTGTTCCATATAAATAATTGAATAGACAAGGACCATCGTAAATGACTGTTGCGATTATGAAGAAGTATTGAGTGATCAACTCAGAGAGAGCATTAAACATGCAGCAACGATGGACACACAACTCATAATGATCATGAACTGTCGGTAGCTAATAACTGAGTTTTTCACAATCCTGTTGCTACAACCTCTGACTTTGAATTCTATACTTCTCCATCGCAGCGTTTTGTAGAAAGTCATGTTGTTCTCTACCCAAATAATGAAGTAGATAAATAGAATTATCGATCCGATAAACTTCTTAATGAACACCAATTGCGGAACAGACCCAGTTATTATAAGAAAAGTTCCCATCAATGATGTTACTATGAGGAATCGTTTGATGAATTTAAAAGGATCAATATTCATCTCATGGTATATAATGTGAAGGTATTTCACAAGACAAATCCCAGATGCAAGGGAGAATATGAAGCATACTTGTGCAATTGTCACTAAAATGGAAAACAGAGGATCAGCGAGTACCAATTTCAGATCAATCGTTTGGAGGTGATGTTCACTACTACAGTTATCAAGTGTATTATTTTGTTGCAAAGCTTTGCTCGAATATGAATGGTTCATGACTACAGGAAATCCTCCCAGCGCACATAGTACAACTGCTGCAAACTCCGTTACGTTAATGATCAGCAGAAATATTTTTGTAACAATCTCTATCTTGTATTTGCGTGCTTCTTCAGCGAAATTTCTGATCGGATCTGTTTTAGCTTTTTTCAGACAATTTCGATACATTTTAACTAAATAGACTAGTCTCTTAATGAAGAATACATTCCAGATGGAAGGAAGTATGACAGCAAGCACTATGCATGGATAGAGCGATATCATTTGGAGAGTTTTGATGAAATATAATATGTTATGATTTGCCATTCTAAATGGTTGATTGATTCTGTTGTTGGATTGTATTTATATATATATATTCAAGTACCATGTGATTGGTACTCATCCCATCTATGATACGTATAAATGTATATTTGTAATTATTAAGTCAGCTATAATGTCTAACGCTCAGTGAATTTCAATTTTTTCTGATTTTCAATGTTACCACCTGAAGCTTATTCAAAATGATGAAATATAATTAGTTTCACCTTACTTGAATGAAATATGATTAGTTTCACCTTACTTGAATGAAATATAATTAGTTTCACCTTACTTGAATGAAATATAATTAGTTTCACCTTACTTGAATGAAATATAATTAGTTTCACCTTACTCAAATTTTGTAATCATAACAGTTATTGAGCATTAGCTACTAGTATATGTCCCAAATGAATTGCATACCACCTATCTCACTTATCTCATTCCATTATCAAGTTTCATATATCTCTCATTACTAATAAGTGTAAATAGTTTTAGTTAATCATTTGATTTTATGGAAGTATATGTTTTATTTCCCTATTAAAGCTTACTGCTAGATTGAAAATAATTGCCATCAGATTGTGTTAAATTACGAGTACTAAACTAATTAAATAGAGAAGTATTAAACAAGTAGCTTTAGTGTAGGAATTATATACAAGTGACCACTCTAGTATAATGTTTCCGTTATTTGTACATATCAGGTCCGACTTACAGTATTAATGAAAACTTAATTAATGTATATATACAGTAGATATTGGATATAGTGACAGTGCCAGGAACAGGGAATCTAGGGTAAAATTATCACTATATCAACTATATCACTATATGACCTGTAGATTATTGTACAGATCCGTTTAAATATTTTAAAACCTGTATATTTGATTGCTTTTGAAATCTTGCAGTAATTTTGAAATAATTTAAAGAACATATGTATGTGTTATTTAAAAATAAAGTACTAAGGTGTTTCACGTTACAGTAATTAGTGGACTTCTTACTTCAATTGATTTTGTCCGGGGGACCAAATTTAGCTGGGGAGGACCAGTTTAGACAGCCAAAATTGAGCTCCCCGGAGCAATTTTGACCTGACGTCCCCAGGGCCAGAATTCCACAGAAAATGGCTCCCTGGACCAATTTTCCAGTGACAGAACCATTTGAAAGATAGTTATTGTTCGAAAGTGAATTTGGCATAGCTACCATCCCAGATCCCAGTCCGTATATTAAGATTGTGGTAAACTCTGCGGCATTAATTATAAGTAAGAAAATATTCGTTATGATATATTTGTGAATACGAGCTGCTTCTTGAATATTCCCAAATCGATCAATCATTGTATTCTTCAAGCAATCTCGATACATCCTGAAATGATAATTAATCTTTTGATGAAGTATGTATTCCAGATGATGGACACTAATCCTACAATCAATATGCCAGAAAAAATCCTATCATTTGAGAATATTTGATGTAATACAACACGTTATAATTGATCATACTGAATTAATGAAAAAATCGGAATAATTGATTTGATCTAATGCCATAGTTTAATGTTTCAATAGATCTCACAAGCTAATCACTTGGATAATTTGAGCCTTTCTCCGCTGATATAATATAGTACACGTGTAACATACTCTAAAAAGATTGAATCATTTTCAATGTAATGTGGTATGTACCTTATAAAGGGATTAAATCATTTTCAATGTACGTAGGGTGGCATGATACGCTCACCATCCATGAACTTTCCCTTCTACTAATATTTTATCAAAGACGAAGATTATTTGTGCATTAGTGGTGAGTAATTGTTTTTTGCAAACCATTGTACTTTTTTAAGGATATGATATAATACTTGCAAAGCATTGGTTTATTCTGAGTACAGAGTGTAGACACAATACTTTGGTTAACAGATTGTGTAGATCTCTGCTTGTAAGTAATGCGTTTAATTATTAGTGCAGCTTCTGTAAGGTGACACTTTTACGGAAATAGACGGCGTGCAAGGTCATTATGTATTGATATATGTGCCTGTTTATTTTCTTATCTAATGAAGGGATTAAGCACCAATATTAATCAAGAAGACTACAAACAAATAGATAATATACAACGATATGTTAATATTTACAAAGTTTCAATAGTTATATAGGATCATCTGGCTCATACCTTTGGTCGGTACAAACAAAACATGCAGGTAATTAAGTGTAAAGTGTACATTTATTGTACTTAAGTATGATCCTAAAAATAATACCTTTGCACCTCTTCCTTGCCTATTAATCTTGTTTGGAGACCAGTTGATCTAAACCTTGGTGTGAACCTAGTACGGATTTTACAGAAACGAGTTTTCAGTTTATTCCAAAGGATCCATCCGAAATATACGAAAGTTGCCAATGTATATTCCACACCTAGCAACACTGAAGCTGTCAATACTAGGAATGTTGTGATATAGGATAGAATTTTATTGGTCAATTCCAAGGCATCAATCTGTTTCTGCGTAGTTAGAAGAGGCTTGTAGAATTCAGTTCCATATAAATAATTGAATAGACAAGGTCCATCGTAAATGACTGTTGCGATTATGAAGAAGTATTGAGTGATCAACTCAGAGAGAGCAAAACAGGCAATGATGATGAATGTACAACTCATAATGATCATGAACTGTTGGTAGTTAATAACTGAGTTTTTCACAATCCTGCTGCTACAACCCCTGACTATGAATTCTATACTCCTCCATCGCAGTGTTTTGTAGAATGTTATGTTGTTCTTTACCGAAATATAGAAATAGACAAATAGAATTATTGGTACGATAAACTTCTCAATGAACATCAACTGAGGAACAGACCCAGTTATTGTAATGAAAATTCCCATCAATAATGTCACTATGAGGAATCGTTTGATGAATTTAAAAGGATCGATGTTCATCTCATGGTATACAATGTGAAGGTATTTCACAAGACAAATCCCAGATGCAAGGGAGAATATGAGGCATGCTTGTGCAATTGCCATTAAAATAGAAAACAGAGGATCTGCGAGTGCTAATTTCAGATCAATCGTTTGGAGGTGAAGTTCATTACTGCAGTTATGAAGTGTATTATTTTGTAGGAAAGTGTTGCTTGAATAGGAATGGTTCATGATTACAGGGAATCCTCCCAGCGCATATATTACAACTGCTGTAAACTCTGTTACGTTAATCATCAGCAGAAATATCTTTGTAACAATCTCTATTTTGTAGTTGCGTGCTTCTTCAGCGAAATTTCTGATCGGATTTGTTCTAGCTTTTTTTAGACAATTTCGATACATCTTAAACAGATAAACTAGTCTCTTAATGAAGAATACATTCCAGATAGAAGAAAGTATGACAGCAAGCACTATGCATGGATAGAGCGATATCATTTGGAGAGTTTTGATGAAATATAATAAATCATGTTTTGCCATTCTAAATGTTTGATTGATTCTGAGTTGGTGGATTATATTTATATATATATTCAGAAAGTACCATGTGATTGGTACTCATCCCATCCTTGATGCCTATAAATGTATCTTTATAATTTTATTTAAGTCATTTATAATCTATAATGCTCAATGATTTTCAATTTTTCTGACTTTCAATGTTACCACCTGAGGCTTATTCAAAATGATGAAGCATAATTAGCTCCACCTTCTGATAAACTTCGTAATCATAATAGTTATTGAGCAATAGCTATATGTCCCAAATGAATTGAATATCTCTTATCTCACTTATCTCATTTCATTATCAGGTATCATATATCCCTCAGTACTAATATTTGATTTTATAGAGGTGCATGCTTTATTTCCCTAATACGAGTAGCATACTGCTACTAGATTGAAAATAATTACCAGATTGTGTTAAATTATCAAACTAATTAATTAAAGAAGTTTTAACAAGTAGCTTTAGTGCAAGCATTATATACAAGTGACCACTCTAGTATAATGTTTCCGTTATATGTACGTATCAGGTTCGACAACAATCCTTCCAGTATTAATGAAAACTCAATTAATGTATAATAAGGTAGATATTGGATATAGTGATAGTGCCGGGAACAGGGAATATTGGGTAGAATTATCACTATATCCACTATATCACTATATGATCTGTAGATTATTGTGCATATCCGTTCGAAAATTTAAAACCTGTATATTTGATTGCTTTTGAAATCTTGTTGTAATTTTGAAATAATTGAAAAAGCATATGTATGTGTTATTTCGAAATAAAGTACTAAAGTGCGCCGTTAGGTCACAAGAATTAGTGAACTTCTGACTTCAATGAATTCATACTTAAAGCATATATTATTAACATCACCAAGAGATTTCTGCAAATAGATTGAAGTCATTCTAATTGCAAGTATTAACAATTACATAGAATTAATGGATAATGATGTAAGTATATATAGATTATCTTAGTAGCGATTTAGAATAGTAAATCATTTCTAGCCACAATCGAGTATTTTCAAACGAAAGTTGTATCATGGATTGGAACAGTTCTATTGCTAGTTGCTAACCTATCTGTGGGTTTACCATACCTATTCGCCAGCATTGGATTTTTCGGCGCTAAACTCTGGAAAAGTTAGAAATATGTTAGAATTTCCGTAAAGTTCGTAAAGTAAAGTTTATAGATTTATATACCCCCAGGATCCATGCTAATATGTTCTCAAGGGGTTCACAATCTGGGTGAGGTGCTAAACCTACTGACAGTTGCTGACTGAGGTGTATGCAGCATGTGTGTATGTACTAAGTATATGATAGCATGTTTACAGAGAAAAACTCGGCTATCAGTAGGCAAGAAAGATAGCACCTAACTTTACCTTTAGCGAGATGACATCCTTAGTGCTTTCAGCTCACCAAGGTTCTGCGAGAGTGTAGGCTCAGATTACATTACCGAAGCAATGTAATTGAAAGCAAAATGCGAGGGCGAGGTTAGAACCCATGACCTAAGTCTTGGTGTTCAAACGCCCTAACCACTGCACCACCCAAGCAGATAAGGCTTTTAGAATAGTAGTATTCGTATTTACTTGTTTGTTTGCTTGTTTTGCTTGGTGTTAATAATCAAATGCTCTAATTCTGTTTTTATGCTTTATCATCCGGGAAGTATCTGAATAATAATAATACTTGTACTTCATTAGTAAGGTATGTAAATGTTAATAGTAAACTTGTTTCAGCTACAAAAAAGATCTTCAGTGGAGATACAGGCGGGCAGTATCTCAATTGCTATATTTCACATGAATTTGATTTAGATTTTACTACAGAATAAGTGTACGTTTTGATGGATTTTGCACTTTTGTGATGAATGTACTCTCTGCTTGCTGAGTAAACAAGCACGCTATAATAAATTACTAATTCTCAACGCAAGCTACTGGTGACTTCGCTTATTAACCGATGAAATTTAGAATTAGCTCCTATATATTGGAATCATTCCGTCCCTGGAAACCTGTCCCAATTAACCAGTTGTCCTGTTTAAGTGGTGTTCCATTAAAACAGAGTTGACTATTTAGTGTATGATTGAGCTTGATTCTGATAGTACATAATCCCATAATGTAATATCAACTGACAAAATGGTAATAATTGACTTACTAAAGAGTTGTATTATACGTATTACATTATTAAGTATGATGTAAAACATATTGATAGAACCATAGAGTACAAAGTATACATACTACTTCAAATTTATTAGTTACAGAATATCAAACAAGCGAATTCCTCAATCTATCCTGAATGAATCCTTCTTATTTAATTATGTATAGTGTTGACATATGCTCTTAAAGTCAAGAGATGCATAATTAAGTCTTAATCTCAGTGTTTTATTAGATCATGATTGCATAATAACAAACTATCTAAATATATTTTGAGTAATCCCACCGATATTCATGATCCGAAAGAACTCTGATGCAATGCCCATTATATGAATCTAACTGATAGAAGGATTATATCATCTGGAGAGCTTTGATGACATACAACATGTTATGATTTGCCATTCTAAATGGTTAATTGATTCTGTTGGTGGATTGTATTTATATATATATATATTCAAGTACCATGTGATTGGTGCACATCCCATCGTTGATACATATAAATGTATCTTTGTAATTATTCTTAATTCAGCTATAATGTCTAATGCTCAATGAATTTCGATTTTTTCTGACTTTCAATGTTACCACCTGAGTCTTATTTAAAATGATGAAGTATAATTAGTTCCACCTTCTGATAAACTTTGTAATCATAACAGTTATTGAGCAATAGCTATATGTCCAAAATGAATTGCATATCCCTTATCTCACTTATCTCATTCCATTATCAGGTTTCATATATCCCTCAGTACTAAAAAGTGTAAATAGCTTTAGTCAACCATTTGATTTTTAGAATTAATGAATAATGATGTAAGCATATATATATATATTTATCTTAGAAGAGATTTAGAATAGTAAATCATTTCTAGCAACAATTGATAATTTTCAAACGGATTTCAAAATTTTATGGATTATATAAATAAACTTTAATTATAATTCTGAAACTCTATTATGTCAATAGATTGAGTAATCGTGTTTATTAGTATTATCAACATACTAAAACTTAAAATAGTCCGTATATTCACTACTACGATGTAGATTTTTTGTCCTAGAAGATAGTATTTATATTGTTCTTTAGCTCGCTTTAATTAGATTTTGTACTTGTAGCATCACTCAGCTTAATAACAAATTCCATGGAAACTTGGTCCCCAGACCAAGATTCTACGGAAAAATGGTCCCTTCGACCAATTTTCTATTACATTTTAAAGAGATCATCTCCAATGTAGTGTGGTGTGATATGATCACAATCCATGAATTTTCCCTCCCACTAATAATTTATCAAAGACGAGGATTCTTTGCAGGGATTTACTTGCTACTTACTACCTTTTAATTTTTTTTTGGGAAAATAAAAGGTAGTAAGTAAATATTCTGGATGGCGAGCAAAAAAAAGGAGCAATTAAATCTCCCGGACGCCTTGATGAACTGGACATGGTTAAATTAAGAATCTTCTGATTGCTGAAATGCTCAAATATTTCTGTAAATCGCTCGATGCACACTCGTTTCGTTCTTATACTGCACAATCAATAATTTCTTCTCCTCACGCCAACTAAATGCCGGTCAAAAAATATGTAGTAAGTAAAGAAAAGTAGTGAGTGAGTAAACAAAATCTAAAATGGGGAAAAAATAAAGTAGCAGTAAACAGTGGGCAAAAAAATCCGTACAACTTTTTTTTGCCAGTTCTGGAATCCCTGATTTATTTGTATACAAGTGATGAGTAATTGTTTTGCGTAAACCATTGTACTTTTAATAAGACAAGCACGCTTCGCTTGCTTGCGCTGCGCGGCTTGCGGACACTGCGTGTCCGCAGAGTCACCCTGCGGGTGCCTGAAGTTACTCAATCTAACATATTTTGGGAATTCTTTTCCATTATATAAATATTGTAAACAAAGGTCAACGAAAAATTTCTCATATGGATCCGAAAATATGATATTCGAAATCTACACCCCAAAAAAAACCAAATCAACCGTTGGAAGCAAGTTTCTAGCATATTTTTGAGATTTGTTTACTTTATATATCTATTGTAAACAAAAGTAAACAAATTGATCATCAAATTTACTCGAAAATATGATATTCGAAATCTACACCCCTAAAAAACCCATGTCAACCGTTGAAAGCAAGTTTCTAGCATATTTTTGAGATTTGTTTACTTTATGTATCTATTGTAAACAAAAGTAAACAAATTGATCATCAAATTTACTCGAAAATATGATATTCGAAATCTACACCCCTGAAAACCCCATATCAACCGTTGAAAGCAAGTTTCTAGCATATTTTTGAGATTTGTTTACTTTATGTATCTATTGTAAACAAAAGTAAACAAATAATTCATCATATCGATCTGAAAATATGATATTCGAAATCTACACCCCTAAAAACCCCATGTCAACCGTTGGAAGCTAGTCTCTAGCATTATTTTCAAAATTCATCAAATGGTGTGAAAATATGTCTATAAAGGTGTGAAAATATGCAGATAATCTTTTTTATTGCCAGATACTATAATACATTTAAGATATCAAACATAAGTTGTGGCTTTGAAATATTAATAACAATGACGATCTATTGTAGAGTCGTACAATGATTTCTATTATGATAGTGTAGTCATTTATTTTGTATAGAAAAGGTGTGAAAATTTGTTTTCCATTTTTTTTGCAGAGGTGTGAAAATTTCGATTAGCTTTTCGAACTTAATCCTAGATTTATCATTTGCCACCTACATGCCAATTTTCGTATTTCTACGACTTGCCAATTCTTCAATCAATTCGGACAAACAAACAAACAAACAAAAAAAAAAAATCCTGGAGTTTTAATATATATGATATGATTAATATCACTTGAAAATTGAGCATTTATATTTTGAGTGTAGACACAATAGTTTGGTAACAGAGTGTATTTCTCTGTTTAACATAATGCTTTTAATTATTAATGGAGATTCTGTGTGGAAATGCTTTCACGACATAGACGGCGTGCAACACCCATATGTATTTATGTATTCACATAGTCATTTTCTTAACTAATAATGGGATTAAACATCAATATTAATTAATATATAAGATAATATACAGCTATATGAATAACAATTAAAAAATTACAGCAGTTATAGAATCATTTGGATCAGACCTTTGGAAATTTACACAAAACAAATTGAGAATAAAATAAGCTGATTACCACAAGTATGATCCTAAAATAATATCTTCAAACCTCTTCCTTGCTTATCAACACAGCATGGAGTCCAGTTGATCTAAGCCTTGGTGTGAACCTAGTACGGATTTTGCAGAAACGAGTTTTCAGTTTCTTCCAAAGGATCCTTCCGAAATATACGAAAGTTGCCACTGTATATTCCAAACCTAACAACACAGAAGCTGTCAATACTAGCAATGTTGTGATGTAGGAGAGAATCTTATTGGTCAATTCCAAGGCATCAATCTGTTTCTGCGTAGTTAGAAGAGGCTTGTAGAATGCAGTTCCATATAAATAATTGAATAGACAAGGACCATCGTAAATAACTGTTGCGATTATGAAAAAGTATTGAGCGATCAACTCAGAGAGAACAATACAGGCAATGACAATGAATATACAACTCATAATGATCATGAACTGTCGGTAGTTAATAATTGAGTTTTTCACAATTCTGTTGCTACAACCTCTGACTTTGAATTCTATACTTCTCCATCGCAGTGTTTTGTAGAATGTTATGTTGTTCTTTACCGAAATATAGAAATAGACAAATAGGATTATCGGTTCAACCAACTTCTCAATGAACATCAACTGAGGAACAGACCCAGTAATTATAAGGAAGGTTCCCATCAATAATGTCACTATAAGGAATCGTTTGATGAATTTAAAAGGATCGATGTTCATCTCATGGTATTCAATGTGAAGATACCTCACAAGACAAATCCCAGATGCAAGGGAGAATATGAGACATACTTGTGCAATCGTCACTAAAATGGAAAACAGAGGATCAGCAAGTGCCAACTTTAGATAAATCGTTTGGAGGTGTAGTTCACTACTGCAGTTATGAAGTGTATTATTTTGTAGGAATGTGTTGCTTGAATAGGAATGGTTCATGATTACAGGGAATCCTCCCACCGCATGTATTACAATTGCTGCAGACTCTATTACGTTAATTATCAGCAGAAATATTTTAGAAACAATCTCTATTTTGTAGTTACGTGCTTCTTCAGTGAATTCTCTGCTCGGACCTGTTTTAGCTTTTTTGATACAATTTCGATACATTTTAACTAAATAAACTATTCTCTTAATGAAGAATACATTCCAGATAGAGGGAAGTATGATGGCAAACACTATGAATGGGTAGAGCGATATCATTTGGAGAGCTTTGATGAAATATAACATGTTATGATTTGCCATTTTAAATGCTTGATTGATTCTAAACGGTAGATTATATTTATATATCTTCAGATGGTATCTCGTGATAGGTATTAATTACATGTTTGATACGTGCAACTTTGTTTTTGCAATTGTTCTTAAGCTAGCTCTAGTGCATAAAGCTTGTTAATTTAAAAATTTTTTCCCTATTTCAACGTCCCTACGTGAGACTTATTCAGATGGTGCAGAATAATTGATCCCATTCTTTGATAAACTTTATTATTGTGCAATAGTCATTGGTAATGTCTCAAATTAATACGCCTATAAGTTATCCTCATAACTTATCCTCTATATCATGCTCTTACGTATTTAGATATCTTCTATCTCTCAGTACTAATGTAAATCTGAGTTTTCATTAGCAAACCTAGGATTAAACTCTCCAAGGGTATTTCGATATAGTATAATTCCTTAAACAATCACGTATTATCTAAAAGTGTAGTATATATACCTGAAGGGAAATTTCCAAGCTTTGAAAGTTACTCTACTATGATTAAATTTATATTTGACTTTTAATGAAGATTTCAATCCGATGACTCTATTTAATATATAAAATTACCATCCAATTCCACAAAGTGCACTACGATCACCACTATGTAGTATAATGGATTAGATATAAATAGCAAACAGCGTCATTTGGTATATTATACAACTTTCAACCTTGTGAGTCACTAATTGAGTTGAATTCTTCTGAATTAATTAATTGCTACTTGTCGAATTCAGATTTTAATTCAGATACAAGTACAATAGAGTATCTCGTACAGTTTAAAAAATTTGTCATCACGAATAGGCACATTTCAGTACTAGTAATTGAACAGAAAATGAAAATCTTTTGAAATAATTATGTCCCGGAAGAGTATACAGTCAGAGAGTCGCTTATTATAAACATATATGAGACAAAGTGATTATGTTCATAACAAAAGAACTTCACATTATACAAACTTTCCCAATTCTTCCAGTGTGAATCAGTTTTAGTGTTATCCATATTAGGCGGAAAACGAAGATTACTTGTACAATAGTAGTGAGTAATTGCTTTTCGCAAATCATCATACTTTATGCGATATGATATCATACTTGCCAACTATCTCGTTTTTGGGTGGGACGTCCCGCTTTTTCGGACAAATTTTGGAACTAATGTCCCGCGAAAATTTCCAAGAAGTAGAATTGTCCCGCTTTTCAGTATATAAGATGAATATAATATTGAACCTGTGTATAGCGGTCACCTTCTCAACGCGGCCAGCGGCCACCCGTTTGTAGTCCCTTCTGACCAAAAAAACTGTGTATAACGGCCACTACCTGTCTATAACGCCACCACTGTCTATAATGGCCATCAACTTTTCACCTTTTTATGTGTTTATTACAGGACCTGTAACGAACGATAAACAAGTTAATGTAATTACTTCGAGTAATGGATTTCTAGAAACTTGATATTTATTGCACTACGTTGATACCTTTTGAGGATCAAGATAATCACCTGTATACAACGGTCACCTGTGATAACGGCCAATTTTGTCCAGTCCCTTGGGTGGCCGTTATGTACAGGTTCCACTGTAGTAAGTTCATGTGTTGGATTTCAACAAGTTTTCATATTCATCTAAATTCTTTCTATTGGAATTTGCATCTGAATATGGTCCCGACGTTTGGAATAAGTCAAAATCATGCACAGTTTTGGTTTGATCGATTGAAAACAATAAAAACACTTTTGGGATGCATTTGTATTCGTTGATAGCATATCCTGATATAGTTAAGAGAATACTCCGACAGGATTATTCTCTTAGCTATATTAAATACAATCGCGCTTCGTTTGACTTTTAATAACCTTTAAAATGTGACAGTGACGTTATAATTCCATGATGAGTCGACGTATTCGTCTGAGGTCGGAACTTAGTGGAACCATAACCAAAAGACTCCCACATGCCAAAAATTAGCTTTCTGCTCCTGGCATTTTCTTCAATCAATTCGCTACAGATATACAGTCAGGGTCGCTTATTGTGAATCACCAGGGAACGAGATAATCTGTTCATAATAGAGATACTTCATATTAAGCGAACTTGATTCAATACAAATCCTATCTAAAAAATGAAATTGGGGCCAAGAGGTTAGTTCATAATAAACGAATGTTCATATTAAGCGACGCTGACTGCATATATACGTATATACACATATTAATCGAGTTTTAATTGTAAGGATGTTATTGCATAGAAAATGAAAACGAACATAATATACACTAGGGAGTTCGACTGTTTCCTACTTACGAAATCCAGAAAGAAGATCTGCAAAACTGATATTCATATTATTATAAATGAATACAAATACATCCAAATCTATCTAATATTGGTGTTTTCAATCAAAATTCAAAAGCAGTTATTATTAGACTCAAACCTTAGTAACATACAAACATGCAAACAATTAAGTGTAAATGGACATATTTCACACAAGTATGATGCTAAAAATAATATCTTCGCACCTCTTCCCTGCCTATTAATCCTTCTTGGAGACCAGTTGATCTAAGCCTTGGTGTGAACCTAGTACGGACTTTACAGAAACGAGTTTTCAGTTTCTTCCAAAGGATCCTCCCGAAATATACGAAAGTTGCCACTGCATATTCCAAACTTAACAACACAGAAGCTGTCAATACTAAGAATGTTGTGATGTAGGATAGAATCTTATTGGTTAGTTCCAAGGCATCAATCTGTTTCTGCTTAGTTAGGAGAGGCTTGTAGAATGCAGTTCCATATAAATAATTGAATAGACAAGGTCCATCGTAAATGACTGTTGCGATCATGAAGAAGTATTGAGTGATCAACTCAGAGAGAGCAAAACAGGCAGTGATGATGAATGTACAACTCATAATGATCATGAACTGTTGGTAGTTAATAACTGAGTTTTTCACAATCCTCATGCTACAACCCCTGACTTTGAATTCTATACTTCACCATCGAAGTGTTTTGTAGAATGTTATGTTGTTCTTTACCGAAATATAGAAATAGACAAATAGGATTATCGGTTCAACCAACTTCTCAATGAACATCAACTGAGGAACAGACCCAGTTATTATAAGGAAAATTCCCATCAATAATGTCACTATAAGGAATCGTTTGATGAATTGAAAGGAATCGATGTTCATCTCATGGTATTCAATGTGAAGATACTTCACAAGACAAATCCCAGATTCAATGGAGAATATGAGACATACTTGTGCAATTGTCACTAAAATGGAAAACAGAGGATCAGCGAGTGCCAATTTCAGATCAATCGTTTGGAGGTGAAGTTCATTACTGCAGTTATGAAGTGTATCATTTTGTAGGAAAGTGTTGCTTGAATAGGAATGATTCATGATTACAGAGAATCCTCCCAGCGCATATATTACCACTGTTCCAAATTCAGTCACGTTAATTATCAGCAGAAATATCTTTGTAACAATCTCTATCTTGTAGTTGCGTGCTTCTTCAGTGAAATTTCTGATCGGATTTGTTCTAGCTTTTTTCAGACAATTTCGATACATTTTAACTAAATAGACTAGTCTCTTAATGAAGAATACATTCCAGATTGAGGGAAGTATGGCAGCAAACACTATGCATGGATAGAATGATATCATTTGAAGAGCTTTGATGATATACAACATGTTATGATTTGCCATTCTAAATGGTTGATTGATTTTGTTGTTGGATTGTATTTACATATATATATATTCAAGTACCTTGTGATTGGTACTCATCCAATCGTTGATTCGTATAAATGTATATTTGGAATTATTCTTAAGTCAGCTATAATGTATAACGCTCAGTGAATTTCAATTTTTTCTGACTTTCAATGTTACCACCAGAGGCTTATTCAAAATGATGAAATATAATTCGTTTCAACTTACTCAAATTTTGTAATCATAACAGTTATTGAGCAATACTATATGTCCAAATGAATTGCCTATCCCATATCTCACTTATCTCATTCCATTATCAGGTTTCATATATCTCTCAGTACTAATAAGTGTAAATAGTTTTAGTCAATCATTTGATTTTATAGAAGTATATGTTTTGTTTCCCTAATAGAGCTTACTGCTAGATTGAAAATAATTGCCATCAGATTGTGTTAAATTACTAAACCAATTAAATAATCTTATATATTAAAACTCTAGGATTTGTTTTGTATTTGTTTGTTTGTTTGTCCGAATTGATTGAAGAATTGGCAAGTCGTAGAAGTACGAAAATTGGCATGTAGGTGTAAAATGATGAATCTAGGATTAAATTCGAAAATCTAAGCGAAATTTTCGCACCTCTGCACAAAAAATGGACAGCAAATTTTCACACCTTTTCTATGCAAAATAAATGATTACACTATCACAATAGAAACCATTGTACGACACTACAATAGATCGTCATTGTTATTAACATTTCAATGACACAACTTATGTTTGTTATCTTAAATGTATTATAGTGTATGTCCATAAAAAAAGATTATCTGCATTGTTCACACCTTAAATAAATATTTTTACACCATTTGATGAATTTTGAAAATAATGCTAGAGACTAGCTTCCAACGGGTGACATGGGGATTTTAGGGGTGTAGATTTCGAATAATATACTTTCGGATCCATATGAGAATTTTTTCGTTGACCTTTGTTTAAAATATTTATATAGAGGAAATCCCAAAATATGTTAGATTGAGTAACTCCACGCACCCACAGGGTGACTCTGCATGACAAGCCGCGCAGCGCAAGCAAGCGAAGCGTGCTTGTGAAGTATTAAACAAGTAGCTGTAGTGTAGGCATTATATATGTACAAGTGACCACTCTAGTATAATGTTTCCGTTATTTGTACATATCAGGTTCGACTTACAGTATTAATGAAAACTTAATTAATGCAGTATATATACAGTAGTTTGGATATAGTGATAGTGCCAGGAACAAGGAATCTAGGGTAAAATTATCACTATATCAACTGCTAGTATTTCACTATATGACCTGTAGATTATTGTACAGATCCGTTTGAATATTTTAAGACCTGTATTTGATTGCTTTTGAAATCTTGCAGTAATTTTGAAATAATTAAAAGAGCATATTCATGTGTTATTTAGAAACAAAGTACTAAGGTGTGTCATGTTACAATAATTAGTGGACTTCTTACTTCAATGGATCCATACTAAAACATATACACTACCCGAACAAAAGTATTCGACCACCACGAAAACTTCCATACAAATAGTATTAAATTAGATCTATTAAAAAAGTAATATGTCCTTAAACACTCTATTTTTAGTTCAAATTCGTAATCTACACATTCTAATTACTCATAATTGAGAGTTTCAACTCAATTACTTATTCTTATGTAGAAAATTATCAACATATGCCACTTTGTGTCACTAAACGCCATCATATATAATGGCTGTGACTTGGGACAAGTAGCATCAAGTATCAAATGTTAATATTTATTAACTTGGGAGTTAGTAATTAAGCTGAGGCTAACAATTATGAATAATTAGAATGTGTAGTTTACGAATTGAAATAAAAAATCGAGTATTCCATACAGTTTGAGTACATATTCCTTTATGAATAGACCCACTTTAATACTATTTGTATGGCAGTTTCTGTGGTGGTCGAATACTTTTGTCCGGGTACTGTATTAACATCACCAAGAGATTTCTGCAAATAGATAAGTCGCTCTAATTGCAAGCAATAATATGTGCATAATATTAGTAGAATCTATAAAAGGCTGAACATACTTCTTTGCTTACGTACAAATATGAACAATTTCATAGAATTAATGGATAATGATTTAAGTATATATAGATTAATCCCTGTAGATATTTAGAATAGTAAATCATTTCTAGCAGCAATCGAATATTTTCAAACGAAAGTTAAAATTTTATTTATTATACAATTAAACTTTAATTATAATTCTGAAACTCTATTATATCAATAGATTGAGTAATCGTGTTCATTAATATTATCAACATACTAAAACTTAAAATAGTCCATATAATCACTACTACGATGTAGATTTTTGTATCCTAGAAAATAGTATTTACATTGTTCCTTTGCTCGCTTTAATTAGATTTTGTACTTTCTTCTTACTCACCTTAGTAACAAATTTCATGGAAACTTGCTCCACAGACCAGAATTCGACGGAAAAATGGCCCCTTGGACCAATCCAGTGACAGACAATTCGAAAGATAGTTATTGTTCAAAAGTGAATTTGGCATAGCTACCATCCCAGTTCCCAGTTCGTATATTAAGATTGTGTTAAACTCTGTGGCATTAATTATAAGTAAGAAAGATTCGTTATGATGTATTTGTGAATACGAGCTGCTTCTTGAATATTCCCAAATCGATCATTCCTTCATTTCTTACATTCTTCAAGCAATCTCGATACATCCTGAAATGATAATCATCTTTTTTGATGAAGTATGTAGTCCAGATGATGGACACTAATCCTACAATCAATATGACAGAAAAAAATCATATCATTTGAGAATGCTTGATGTGATACGTTGTATAATACGTTATTATTGATCATATTGAGTTAATGAAACAAATCGAAATAAATGATTTGATCTAATGCCATAGTTTAATGTATTCATAGATCTACACAAGCTAATTATACTTGGAAATTTAACCCTTTCTCTGCTCATATGATGTACACGTGTAAGATCTGTACTTTATAAAGAGATCATCTTCAATGTAGTGTGGTATGATATGCTTACTATCCATGAATTTTCCTTCCCACTAATATGTTATCAAAGTCGAAGATGATTCGTACACGAGTGGTGAGTAATTGTTTTTTTTGCAAATCATTATACTTTTTATAAGATATGATTGATATCACTTGTAAACCATATTTTATTTTGAGTACAGAGTACAGACACAATACTTTGGTAATAAAGTGTGGATCTCTTTTTCCACTTAACGCTTTTTGACTATTAATGCAGCTTCTATGAGAAAATGCTTTTACAGCATAGGCGGCGTGCAACACCCATATGTAGTATTTATGTATGCACATGGGTATCTTCTTAACTAATAATGGGATTAAACACCAATATTAATAAAGAAGACTACATGCAGATAGATATTATAAAACTATATGAATAACAATTAGGAAATTTAAGCAGTTATAGAATCATCTGGCTCAGACCTTTGGTATTTTGCATAAAATAATTTGAGTGTAAAATAAGTTTATTACACACAAGTTTGATCCTAAAAATAATATTTTCCAACCTCTTCTTTTCTTATCAATCCTGTTTGGAGACCAGTTGATCTAAGCTTTGGTGTGAACCTAGTACGGATTTTGCAGAAACGAGTTTTCAGTTTCTTCCAGAGGATCCTTCCGAAATATACGAAGGTTGCCACTGTATATTCCACACCTAGCAACACAGAAGCTGTCAATACTAGGAATGTTGCGCTGTAGGAGAGAATCTTATTGGTCAATTCCAAGGCATCAATCTGTTTCTGAGTAGTTAGAAGAGGATTGTAGAATTCAGTTCCATATAAATAATTGAATAGACAAGGTCCATCGTAAATAACTGTTGCGATTATGAAAAAGTATTGAGTGATCAACTCAGAGAGCATTAAACATGCAGCAACGATGGACACACAACTCATAATGATCATGAACTGTCGGTAGCTAATAACTGAGTTTTTCACAATCCTGTTGTTACAACCCCTAACTTTGAATTCTATACTTCTCCATCGCAGTGTTTTGTAGAATGTTATGTTGTTCTTTACCCAAATAAAGAAGTAGATAAATAGAATTATTGGTCCGATAAACTTCTCAATGAACATCAACTGAGGAACAGACCCAGTTATTGTAATGAAAATTCCCATCAATAATGTCACTATGAGGAATCGTTTGATGAATTTAAAAGGATCGATGTTCATCTCATGGTATACAATGTGAAGGTATTTCACAAGACAAATCCCAGATGCAATGGAGAATATGAGGCATACTTGTGCAATTGCCATTAAAATGGAAAACAGAGGATCTGCGAGCACCAATTTCAGTTCAATCGTTTGGAGGTGAAGTTCACTAATACAGTTATGAAATGTATTATTTTGTAGGAAAGTGTTGCTTGAATAGGAATGATTCATGACTACAGGGAATCCTCCCACCGCATATATAACAACTGCTGCAAACTCTGTTATGTTAATTATCAGCAGAAATATCTTTGTAAAAATCTCTATCTTGTAGTTGCGTGCTTCTTCAGCGAAATTTCTGATCGGATTCGTTCCTGCTTTTTTCAGACAATTTCGATACATTTTTACTAAATGGACTAGTCTCTTAATGAAGAATACATTCCAGATTGAGGGAAGTATGACAGCAAACACTATGCATGGATAGAGTGATATCATCTGGAGAGCTTTGATGAAGTATAATATGTTGTGATTTGCCATTCTAAATGGTTGATTGATTCTGTTGTTGGATTGTATTTATATATACTTAGTATATTCAGAAAGTGCAATGTGATTGGTACGCATCCCATCGTTGATATGTATAAATGTATCTTTGTAATTTTTCTTAAGTCAGCTTTAATGTATAATGCTCAATGAATTTCATTTTTTTCTGACTTTCAATGTTACCACCTGAGGCTTATTCAGAATGATGAAGTATAATTAGTTTCACTTTACTTGAATGAAATATAATTAGTTTCACCTTACTCAAATTTTGTAATCATAACAGTTATTGAGCAATAGCTATATGTCCCAAATGAATTGCCTATCTCCTATCTCGCTTATCTCATTTCATTATCAGGTTTCATATATCTCTCAGTACTAATAAGTGTAATAGTTTTAGTCAATCATTCGATTTTATAGCGGTATATGTTTTATTTTTGTTTTATTGATAGTGCGGGAACAAGGAATCTAGGGTAAAATTATCACTATATGATCTGTAGATTATTGTGCAGATCCGTTTAAATATTTTAAAACCTGTATATTTGATAACTTTTGAAATCTTGTAGTAATTTTGAAATACTTAAAAGAGTATATATATGTGTTATTTCGAAATAAGGTACTAAAGTGTGTTAGGTTACAAGAATTAGTGGACTTCTGACTTCAATGAATTCATACTTAAAGCATATACAGTCGAATCCGCTTAATAGGGCCACATCAGTCAGAGGACACTTTGCCCCGATTAAGCGGAGGACCCTATTAACCGAAAGTATTTTGTATTGGCTTCTATGTGCGAGAGCTATTCAGGTCCTGCCAAAAGTGGCCCGATTAAATACGTTCTTCATAAATGAAGAACCTCTATATCTGAGGTAAATTTGGGCCATCTTTATTCGTTTCTATACATATGAACCTGAACCTCTATAAGTGGGGAAGTGGAAAACGGGGGAGTTAAAATCAAAAAATAAATTAGTTCTATCATACATCTCTTAATATGGCAATTTTTATAGCAAAATAAGCAGTCACATACCTTGTTGTCTGACTGTCTAGTAGCTTGAATACATATCTCATAAATTTATGTGTGTATCCTTCGGGAGTGTCAATGGAAGAATATTATTTTCTGACCAATATTATACCATCTATTTTGATCACATCCCCAGTACCTATGTATATACGTCCATATTAAATTTAATTGTTCGATAATAAAGCACATTAACAATATATTTCAGGAACATTCAATACCTTTATATTACCCTTGTCTTGACTGCAATATTGTATATTTCCCTACGTTCGGCTTTACAAGAGATACGTATATTGAATATTTTCAGATCATCTTTCGGCATTTCTTCGAGAAAATTTGAGGCTTCTTGAACTGTATACGTGAGATAGCGAATACAATAGGGGTCTGGATATTTTATTTATGAATATACTAGGTTATAACGTTAATAATGTTAAAACTGTGCTGTGTGAGTGTATTTTAAACATTCAATGGTATTTTTGAAAGTTGGGAACTCATAAGCCTACATAGGTCTATTTACACTTAAAGTGATGGTCTTGGGAAGTCTCAAAAAATTACATATCTTAACTTATCACCTCCAGGAAATTAGGCATCTATACTCGTCCCGTCCGTGAACTACTATTTTCAGAGAAAATTGGTCCCTGAAACCATTTATTTCAGGAAATATGGGTTCAGAAGACCTGTTTTTCTCACTAACCTTTCCAAGCCTGGTACCTAACCTCCGAGGACTACAAACGAGCAAATCGTTAATTGGCACCTTATCGTCTTTCTACGAGTGGTTTTATAAAATAATTTGAAGAGACTTGGCTGGTAATGCAGTTTTCACCCATTTTGTGAAATGAACACACACTGTCCTAGATCTAATAACAATCTAGAGAGATGGCATAATAAATTGAAAAGAATAGCTCGAAAAGAGCAGTAAATATCTACGAAATTGTAGAAATATATTGAAACAAGAGCAACATATAGCCTTACTTGTAATTGGTAACTGATGCTACGCTTCAGATGAAGGCAAAAAAGATATCCAAATTCATAAACTTAAAGATTACTTTGATACATTTAATCTTCCTACTGAGTATACTTGTATAAACGGAACTTCAAAGTGATAAATATCGGCACCTATTATTCTTATTAGCATTGAGTATTAACTAAAAGTAATCATAAATGATTTCACCTGAAACTTGTTCAATAGCAAAATGAACTGTCCACGGGGACTTTGTATCACTCAGCTTAGGAACAAATTCCACGGAAAAATGGTCCCCTGAACCAATTCTTTCGTGGACCAATTTTCCAGTGACAGACCATTCGAAAGATAGTTATTGTTCGAAAGTGAATTTGGCATAGCTACCATCCCAGATCCCAGTCGGTATATTAAGATTGTGGTAAACTCTGTAGCATTAATTATAAGTAAGAAAATATTCGTTATGATATATTTGTGAATACAGTTTCTTGAATATTCCCAAATCAATCATTACTTGCATTCTTCAAGCAATCTCGATACATCCTGAAATGATAAATTTTTTTTTATTAAGTATATGTATTCCAGATGATGGACAGTAATCCTACAATCAATATAACAGAAAACAATCTTATCATTTGAGAATATTTAATGTACTAATATAACACGTTATTATTGATCATACTGAGTTAATGAAAAAAATCGGAATAATTTATTTGATCTATAGCATAGTTTAATGTTTCTATAGATCTATACAAGCTAATCACTTGGGTAAATTGAGCCTTTCTCCGCTGATATAATGTACACGTGTAACATATGCATTTTCAATGTATTGTGGTATGATACGCTCACCATCAATGAATTTTCCTTTCTACTAATATTTTATCAAAGACAAAGATTATTTGTACAATAGTGGTGAGTAATTGTTTTTGCAAACCATTGTACAATTCAAAAGATATGATATAATGCCACTTGAAAAGCATCGATTTATTCTGAGTACGGAGTGTAGACACAATACTTTGGTTAACAGATTGTATAGATCTCTGCTTGTAAGCAAAGTATTTAATTATCAGTGCAGCTTGTGTAAAGAGGTACTTTTACGGAATAGACGGCGTGCTAGATCCGTATGTACTTATGTATGCACGTGTTCATTTTCTTATTTAATGAATAGATCAAACACCAATATTAATCAAGAATACTGTAAACAGATAGATAATACACAACGATATGAATAATATTTACAAAATTTCAACAGTTATATAGGATCATCCTGCTGGTTCATACTTTTGGTAGGTATACACAAAACCTTCGGGTAATTAAGTTTAAATGAACATGTTTCACTTAAGATGATTCTAAAAAATATATCTTCAAACCTCTTCCTTGCATATCAATCCTTCTTGGAGACCAGTTGATCTAAGCCTAGGTGTGAATCTAGTACGGATTTTACAGAAACGAGTTTTCAGTTTTATCCAAAGGATCCTTCAGAAATATATGAAAGTTGCCAATGTAGATTCTACACCTAGCAACACAGAAGCTAACAGTACTAGGAATGTTGTAATGTAGGAGAGAATTTCACTGGTGAGTTCCAAAACGTCAATCTGTTTCTGCGTAGTTAGAAGAGGCTCGTAGGATGCAGTTCCATATAAATAATTGAATAGACAAGGACCATCGTAAATAACTGTTGCGATTATGAAAAAGTATTGAGTGATCAACTCAGAGAGCATTAAACATGCAGCAACGATGGACACACAACTCATAATGATCATGAACTGTCGGTAGTAATTTTGAAATAATTCAAAGTGCATATGCATATGCATATGTTGTATTTTCAGTGTTTTTAAACGAAATTTAAAATTTTATTTATCATATAAATAAACTTTAATTATAATTCTGAAACTGTATTATATCAATAGATTGGGTAATCGTGTTTATTAGTACTATCAACATACTAAAACTTCCGTATATTCACTACTACGATGTATGTTTTTGTATCCTAGTTTTTTGATGAAGTACATATTCCAGATGATGGACACTAATCATGCAATCAATATGACAGAAAAAATATAACACGTTATTATTGATCATACTGAGCTAATGAAACAAATCGGAATATTTGATTTGATCTAATGCCATAATGCCACAAGCTATTATACAAGCTACTATGCTCTAATGCCACAAGCTAATTATACTTGGGTAATTTAACCCTTTCTCTGCTCATATGATGTACACGTGTAAGATCTGTACTATATAAAGGGATCATCTTCAATGTAGTGTGGTATGATATGATCACAATCCATGAATGTTCCCTCCCACTAATAGTTTATCAAAGACGAAGAATATTTGTACACTAGTGGTGAGTAATTGTCTTGTGCAAAGCAAAGATATGATTAATATCACTTGAAAATTGAGCATTTTATTTTGAGTACGGAGTGTAGACTGCAGATTCTGTGAGGAAATGCTTTTACAGCATAGACGGCGTGCAACGTCCGTATGCATTTATATATTCACATGATCATTTTCTTAACTAATAATGGGATTAAACATCAGTATTAATTAACATATAAGATAATACACAACTATATGAATAACAAGTAAGAAATTACAGCAGTTATAGAATCATTTAGCTCAGGCCTTTCGTAATTTACACACTATAATTTCAGTTGAAATATCCTGATTACCACAAGTATGATCCTAAAAATAATATCTTTTCAACTCTTCTCTGCTTAATAATCTTTCTTGGAGATCAGTTGAACTAAGCCTAGGTGTGAACCTAGTTCGGACTTTACAGAAACGAGTTTTCAGTTTCTTCCAAAGGAGCCTTCCGAAATATACAAAAGTTGCTAATGTATATTCCAAACCTAGCAACACAGAAGCTGTCAATAATAAGAATGTTGCGACGTAGGAGAGAATCTTATTGGTCAGTTCCAAGGCATCTATCTGCTTCTGCGTAGTTAGAAGAGGTTTGTAGAATGCAGTTCCATATAAATAATTGAATAGACAAGGACCATCGTAAATAACTGTTGCGATTATGAAAAAGTATTGAGTGATCAGCTCAGAGAGTATAATACATGCTGCGATGATGAACATACAACTCATAATAATCATGAATTGTTGGTAGTTAATAACTGAGTTTTTCACAATCCTGGTGCTACAACCCCTAACTTTGAATTCTATACTTCTCCATCGCAGTGTTTTGTAGAATGTTATGTTGTTCTTTACCCAAATGAAGAGATAGATAAATAGGATTATCGGTTCAACCAACTTCTCAATGAACATCAATTGAGGAACAGACCCAGTTATTATAAGGAAAATTCCTATCAATAATGTCACTATGAGGAAACGTTTGATGAATTTAAAAGGATCGATATTTATCTCATGGTATTCAATGTGAAGGTACTTTGCAAGACAAATCGCAGATGCAATGGAGAATATGAGACATACTTGTGCAATTGTCACTAAAATGGAAAACAGAGGATCAGCAAGCGCCAATTTTAGATCAGTTGTTTGGAGGTGAAGCTCATTGCTGCAGTTATGAAATGTATTATTTTGTAGGAAAGGTTTGTTCGAATAGGAATGGTTCATGATTACAGGGAATCCTCCCAGCGCATATATTACAACTGCTGCAGACTCTGTTACGTTAATTATCAGCAGAAATATCTTTGTAAAAATCTCTATCTTGTAGTTGCGTGCTTCTTCCCTAACATTTCTGATCGGATCAGCTTTAGCATACTTTATACAATTTCGATACATTTTAACTAAATAGACTAGTCTCTTAATGAAGAATACATTCCAGATAGAGGGAAGTATGATGGCAAACACTATGTATGGGTAGAATGATATCATTTGGAGAGCTTTGATGAAATATAATATGTTATGATTTGCCATTTTAAATGCTTGATTGATTCTAAACGGTAGATTATATTTATATATCTTCAGATGGTATCTTGTGATAGGTTTTAATCCCATGTTTGATACGTGTAAATTTGTCTTTGTAATTGTTCTTAAATCAGCACTAGTGCATAAAACTTGATAATTATTAAATTTTCCCCGATTTCAACGTTAGCACCTGAGGCTCATTCAAATGGTGCAGAATAATTACTCCCATTCTCTGATGAACTCTGTAATCGTGACATTATCGTGCAACAGTCATAGGTAGAGTTACAAATGAATATGCTTACTAGTATAACTTATCCTCTATATCATGCTCTTATGTATTTAGATATCTTCTATCTCTCAGTACTAATGTAAATCTGAGTTTTCATTAGCAAACCTTGGATTAAACTCTCCAAGAGTATTTCGATATAGCATAATTCCTTAAACAATAACGTATTATCTAAAAGTGTAGTATATATACCTGAAGGGAAATTTCCAAGCTTTGAGAGTTACTTAGTACTATACTATAATTAAATGTATATTTGACTATTTATGAAGATTTAATCCTATGACTCTATTTAATGTATAAAATTATCATCGAATTCCACAAGGTGCACCACGATCACCAGTATGCAGTATAATGGTTAAGATTAGATATAAATAGCACACAGTGTCATTTGGTATCCTTACTATTAAACTCGATTAATGTGTATGTACTTGTAGTATGTGTGTATATATATCATTGGAAATTTCAGTTTTTCGACTCTAACTCAGTAATCTTAGGGGATAAAACTTTTAGAAGTAAGAAAAAAATTGCTTAAAAGATAGCCTGCTAGTAATTGAATGGAAAATAACGCTCGATTGAAATAATTATGTCTGGGTAGAGTATACAGTCACAATCGCATATTACTTGTCTGAACACAATGAGACCCAGTGATTATGTTCATAACAAAAGAACTTCACTTTATACAAACTTTCCCAATTCTCCCAGTGTGAATTAGTTTTAGTGATATCCACATTAGGCGGAAAAAATTACTTGTACAATAGTAGTGAGTAATTGTTTTTCGCAAATCATTACAGTTTATGCGATATAATATCATACTTGCCAACTGTTCCGTTTTTGGCGGGATGTCCCTCATTTTCGGATATATTCTGAAAATAAGTCCCGCGAAAACTTTTCAAAAAGTAATATTGTCCCGCTTTTCAGTATATAGGATGAATAAAACTAATATTCATAATACTATAAAATGATATAAATCCATCCGCAATCTATCTAATATTGGTGTTTTCAATCAAAATTCAAAAGCAGTTATTACTATTAGACTCAAACCTAAGTAACATACAAACATGCAAGCAATTAAGTGTAAATGAATATATTTACACAAGTATGATGCTAAAAATAATATCTCTGCACCTCTTCCCTGCCTATTAATCCTTCTTGGAGACCAATTGATCTAAGCCTTGGTGTGAACCTAGTACGGACTTTACAGAAACGAGTTTTCAGTTTCTTCCAAAGGATTCTTCCGAAATATACGAAAGTTGCCAATATATATTCCACACCTAGCAACACAGAAGCTGTCAATACTAAGAATGTTGAAATGTATGATTGAATCTCATTGGTCAGTTCCAAAGCATCAATCTGTTTCTGCGTAGTTAGAAGAGGTTTGTAGAATGCAGTTCCATATAAATAATTGAATAGACAAGGACCATCATAAATAACTGTTGCTATTATGAAAAAGTATTGAGTAATCAACTCAGAGAGAGCAAAACAGGCAGCGATGATGAACATACAACTCATAATGATCATGAACTGTTGGTAGTTAACAACTGAGTTTTTCACAATCCTGGTGCTACAACCCCTAACTTTGAATTCTATACTTCTCCATCGCAATGTTTTGTAGAATGTTATGTTGTTCTTTATCCAAATATAGAGATAGACAAATAGAATTATTGGTACGATAAACTTCTCAATGAACATCAATTGAGGAACAGACCCAGTTACTGTAATGAAAATTCCCATCAATATAGTAATTATGAGGAATCGTTTGATGAATTTAAAAGGATCGATTATCATCTCATGGTATTCAATGTGAAGATACTTCACAAGACAAATCCCAGATGCAATGGAGAATATAAGGCATACTTGTGCAATTGTCACTAAAATAGAAAACAGAGGATTTGCGAGTGCCAATTTCGAATCTATTACTTGTAGATGAAGCTCACTACTGCAGTTATGAAGTGTCTTATTTTGTAGGAAAGTGTTGCTTGAGTAGGAATGATTCATGACTACAGTGAATCCTCCCAGCGTATATATTACAACTGCTGCAAACTCTGTTACATTAATCATCAGCAGAAATATCTTTGTAACAATCTCTATTTTGTAGTTGCGTGCTTCTTCAGGGAAATTTCTGATCGGATTTGTTCTAGCTTTTTTAATACAATTTCGATACATTTTAACCAGATAAACAAGTCTCTTAATGAAGAATACATTCCAGATAGAGGAAAGTATGACAGCAAGCACTATGCATGGGTAGAATGATACCATCTGGAGAGCTTTGATGTAATATAATAAGTTATGATTTGCCATTTTAAATGCTGATCTCTTCTATTTCTTTTAAATGCTGGATTGTAGTATATTTATACTCTTCAGATGGTAAACATTGTAAAAGGTACTCATCCCATGCTTAATGCACATACGTACGTATGAATTTATCTTTTTAATTATGTTTAAGTCACTTCCAATGTATAATGTTTACTAAATTTGAAAGATACCACTTCTAACTTTCAACGCTGCACAGTGACCCTTATTCAAAATGATGAAGCATAATTAGTTCCACCTTCTGATAAACTTGTAATCATAAGCAGTTATTGAGCAATAGTTATTTATCCATAATGGATTACATATCTCTTATCTCACTTATCTCATTCCATCATCAAGTATCATATAGCTCTTCGTACTAATACGTGTAAAATAGTATTTGTTAGCCATATGAATTTATACTTGGTTTTATATACCGTATAAGGTAGTACATACTGCTACATTGAAAATGATATCCATTAGATTGTGTCAGAATAACAATTCAATTGGAAAGGTATTAGACATGTACTTTAGTGAAGGCCTTATATACAGATGATCGCTCTACACTGTCTCCTCGAGAGCACTGGACACCACAATAATTTGTATTATTATAAATTAAGTCAACTCCACTTAATCGGGACAACCGCTTAATTTGAAACAGGTCTCCAGGAATGGAATTATTTCGATTCATAGAAACTAGTGCGAATTTCATCGTTAATTGGAACCTCCGCTTAATCGGGTCAAAATATCTCGGACAAAAAGTGTCCCGATTAAGCAGAGTAACCAGAGCTTTATCTTGACAATAACACATCTTACTTACAGAAAGTCATATATAAATTTAGCCTATGTACATATCACGCAATAACGAAAAAAGTATTTCATTTTGTAATTTTGAAAAGTTGTAATAATTTTGAAATAATTTCCGATAAGCATATGTATGTGTCATTTAGAAATAAGATAACAAGACGATGTTAGGCCAGAAGAACTAGTGAACTTCTGACTTCAATGAGTTCATACTTAAAGCATACATTAACATCACCAAGAGAATTCTTCCTATGGAATGAAGTAATTCTAACCACTAAGTAATGATACAATAGTAATATTAGTAGAGTTTAGAAGAAGCTGCATATGCATCTTTGCTTACAAATATGAAAAATTACATAAAATGATTGGATATTAATGTATGCAGGTATATATAGATTTGTCTTAGCAGAGAATTAGTATAGTTGAAAATCTTGCAACAATCAAGTAATCAAAATTTTTAACAGACATCAGAAGGTATATTTTTCTTATTCTAGATTATCTTATCATTCTGAATTTAAATAGTCAATGATAAATTGAGCAATGGTGTTTTTAAATAACATTATTTGTTGATTTGTTAGTTTCATCAACAGTCTACAAGTAATGCTTAAACAATCCATTGATTCACTATTGCATCTTGAGCTTTTAGATTATTTTTTAGCTCACATTAATTAGATCAATTGCGTGCAACCTGCAACTCGCAGGGCTCTGTGTGCCGACTGCGAAGCAATGCTAAACCTGCTTTGATGCGACCGTGAGTGCACATTAAACTGGAATTTTGAGCAGATTTAACAACATCCTACGTTTAGATACTCCAAGCTCTCCTACTTATGTTTTTCAGGGAAAATTCACCAAGTATCTAAAATAGTTTGGGAGAAATAGGTTTTTCATACTAGATAGCTGTCGAAATATTCTCTTAAATATATTGAACATATTATTTACGAATACAAATGCATCCCCAAAGTATCTAATTTTGTTGTTTTCAATCAATTAAACCAAAACTGTGCATGTTTTGATTTATTCCAAACATCAGAACCATATTCTAATACAAATTCCTAAGGAAACAAATTAGATGAATACGCGAACTTGTTGAAATCCAACACATTAACTAACTATATCATTTGGCGCAAAATATAAAGAGTCAAGATAAAATCTATATATTTTCGCCCTGTAAGCCCCGTGAATTAAAAGATCAGAGGTGCCAACTATAGATTTTTCCCCCGACACCCCACCGAAACTTTGCTTCCTAGCCCTTTGTGAACCATTAAGGCATGTGCCTGAACAACCCGCTGTAGATTAAAATATTGCGTCTGCACTTTGTACTCAAAATTAACCAATGATTTGCCAGTGATATCGTATTACATACTTGTACTAGCCTCTGCAAGGAAATATTCGGGATACAAGTTTTATTTATATGGTCCCGACGTTTAGAATGATTCAAAATCAAGCACAGTTTTGGATTAATTGATTAATAACAACAAAATTAGACTCTTTTGGAATTCATTTGTATTCGTTAGTAACATATTTATTAATTTAAGATAATATTCTGACAAGTATCGCATAGAAAATGAAAAACGAACATAATATACACTATGGAGTCGAACTGTTTCTTAACTTACGAATTCCGAGAAAATTTACTATAAAACTGATATTCATATTGCTATAAACGAAAATAATTACATCCACAATCTATCTCTAATTTTGGTGTTTTCAATCAAAATTCAAAAGCAGTTATTATTAGACTCAAACCTAAGTAACATAAAACATGCAAGCAATTAAGTGTAAATGAATATATTTCACACAAGTATGATGCTAAAAATAATATCTTCGCACCTCTTCCCTGCCTATTAATCCTTCTTGGAGACCAGTTGATCTAAGCTTTGGTGTAAACCTAGTACGGACTTTACAGAAACGAGTTTTCAGTTTCTTCCATAGGATCCTCCCGAAATATATGAAAGTTGCCAATATATATTCTACACCTAACAACACTGAACCAGTCAATATTAAGAATGTTGAGATGTATGATTGAATCTCATTGGTCAGTTCCAAGGCATCAATCTGTTTCTGCGTAGTTAGAAGAGGTTTGTAGAATGCAGTTCCATATAAATAATTGAATAGACAAGGACCATCGTAAATAACTGTTGCGATTATAAAAAAGTATTGAGTAATCAATTCAGAGAGAGCAAAGCAGGCAATGATGATCGATGTACAACTCACAATAATCATGAACTGTCGGTAGCTAATAACTGAGCTCTTTACGATATTGTCGTCGTAACCCCTAACTTTGCATTCTATGCTTCTCCATCGCAGTGTTTTGTAGAATGTTATGTTATTTTTTACCGAAATATAGAGATAGAAGAGTAGAATTATTGGCTCAACAAACTTTTCAATTAACATCAACTGAGGAACGGACCCAGTTATTATAAGAAAAATTCCCATCAATAAAGTCACCGTGAGGAATCGTTTGATGAATTTAAATGGATCGATGTTCATCTCATGGTATTCAATGTGAAGGTACTTTACAAGACAAATCCCAGATGCAATGGAGAATATAAGACATACTTGTGCAATTGTCACTAAAATGGAAAACAGAGGATTTGCAAGTGCCAATTTCGAATCTATTACTTGTAGATGAAGTTCAC
Organism: Aphrocallistes beatrix; assembly: GCA_963281255.1. Taxonomy (NCBI): domain Eukaryota; kingdom Metazoa; phylum Porifera; class Hexactinellida; order Sceptrulophora; family Aphrocallistidae; genus Aphrocallistes; species Aphrocallistes beatrix. Next base: position 11,067,945 of record OY725488.1, read on the forward strand.
TACTGCAGTTATGAAGTGTATCATTTTGTTGGAAGGTGTTGCTTGAATAGGAATGATTCATGACTACAGTGAATCCTCCCAGCGCATATGTTACAACTGCTGCAAACTCTGTTACGTTAATTATCAGCAGAAATATCTTTGTAACAATCTCTATCTTGTAGTTGCGTGCTTCTTCTAGGAAATTTCTGATCGGATTTGTTCTAACTTTTTTCTGACAATTTCGATACATTTTAACTAAATAAACTAGTCTCTTAATGAAGAATACATTCCAGATAGAGGAAAGTATGACAGCAAACACTATGCATGGATAGAATGATATCATCTGGAGAGCTTTGATATAATATAATAAGTTATTATTTGCCATTTTCGATGCTGATCTTTTTTATTGATTTTAAATGTTGGATTGTATATTTATACTCAGCAGATGGTTAACATTGTAATAGGGACTCATTCCATGCTTAACGCACATACATAGATATAAATTTATATTTTTAATTACATTTAAGTCACTTCCAATGTATAATGTTTACTGAATTTAAAAGATATCACTTCTAACTTTCAACACTACACAGTGAAGCTTATTCAAAATGATGAACCTTAATTAGTTCCACCTTTTGATAAACTTGTAATCATAAACAATTATTGAGCAATAGCTATTTGTCTATAAGAATTATATATCTCTTATCTCATTCCATTATCAGGTATTATATACCTCTTCGTACTAATACGAAAGTCTAAAATAGCTTTCGTTAGTCATTTGAATTTATACCTGGTTTTATATACCGTATAAGGTGCACACTGCTACATTGAAAATGATATCCATTAGATTGTGTCAGAATAACAAATAAATTGAAAAGGTATTAAACAAGTAGCTTTAGTGAAGGCATTATATACAAGTAATCGCTCTACATTGCCTGGTCGAGAGTACTGGGCACCACAATAATTTGCATCATAAATAAAGTCTCCACCTAACTCCACCTAGTCGGAACAACCGCTTAATTTGAAACAAGTCTCCAGAAACGGAATTATTTCCATACATACATATAAGCTAGTGCGAATTTCAATCGTTAATTGCAACCTCCGCTTAATCGGGACAAAATATAGGGATCAAAAATGTGCCGATTAAGCAGAGTAACCTGTAATGTAAAATTTATTCTATCCACGGAGGATATTTATTAAATTACGAGATAAAGTATATCTGATATCAATTCTTCATCTGAAGATTCTAAAAACTCACAATTCGATGTTTTCTATTGAATCATTCTTCCCTGAAGATCCACATGTTACCATAATATATAATGATCCTGTGCAGAGACAATACTTTAGGCCAGGCAGTATAGTGTGGCCGATATAGGTATCTTTCTTTACTATAATTATACAGGGTATTTCATTGATTCTATCACCAAAATAAATTGGTATTACCCTGAAGTATTAAACTAACCTTCACTTCCTTTTAGAATTTTGTTTAGCACCTAATTTCACCTGTAAACAGTGAAATGGACGAGTTAGATGACAGAAAAGTTAGATAAAGATGGTAGAATTCTACCAGGGAATTCAATCCTATGTAGGGAGCCAGTGTGAATAGCGAATCTAAGTCCATTTGACTTTTGGGTTACTGTAAAGACAATGTTCACAAAAACAATCCATAAACCTTGATTGAGAGCTTTTTCTTGACAATAACACATCTTACTTATAGAAAAGTCATACATAACTTTAGCTTACGCATAAATCACGCTATAGCGAAAAAACCTATTTCATTTTGAGGACGTATCAAAATGAATTAATTCTTAATCCAAATGCTTATTCCATTATTTTTCACAAATGACAGAGGTTAGCCTTTTAAATGTGACTAAAATAATCATATTATTCCAATCACAAGTGAAGTGAGAGCAATTTAGTTTCGTGCATGATTTATGAAATACCCTGTCGTTGTTTCTATTGTGCGTTTTATTCTTTTTCTGGTCGTTTGATCTGTTTAGTGTACATGTCTGTTCTCTTTTATGATATGTATTTACAAATTAACTTTGAAATGTTGTAATAATTTTTAAATAATTCTGATAAACATATGTATGTATCATTTGGAAATAAGATATCAAGACGATGTTAGGCAAGAAGAACTAGTGAACTTCTGACTTCAATGAGTTCATACTTAAAGCATATATTAAACTCACCAAGAGAATTCTTCCTATGGAATGAAGTAATTCTAACCACTAAGTAATGATACAATAGTAATATTAGTAGAGTTTAGAAAAAGCTGCATATGCATCTTTGCTTACAAATATGAAAAATTACATAAAATGATTGGATATTAATACTAGTATATGCAGATATATATAGATTTGTCTTAGTAGAGAATTCGTATAGTTGAAATTCTTCCAACAATCAAGTAATCAAAATTTTTAAACAGACATCAGAAGGTATATTTTTCTTATTCTATATTATCTTATCATTCTGAATTTAAATAGTATATGATAAAATGAGTAATGGTGTTTTTAAATAACATTATTTGTTGATTTGTTAGTTTCATCAACAGTCTACAAGTAATGCTTAAACAATCCATTGATTCACTATTGCATCTTGTACTAGTAATAGAGCTTTTATATTATTTTTTAGTTCACATTAATTAGATCAATTGCGTGCAACCTGCAACTCGCAGGGCTCTGTGTGCAGACTGCGAAGCAATTCTGAAGCCTGCCTTGATGCGACCGTGAGTGCACATTAGACTGGAATTTTGAGCAGAATCTATTACTTAAGTCTATTACTTATCAATTACTTATGGCAAACAATCGCACAATTCACAAATCTGAATCTTAACTATCCGAATCGAGGCCCATAAACAGATCTGAGAAGGACAATGCGGCCCAAGGTTAAAAGAAGTTGCACACGCCTGAATTAGATGTTGCACTTGCATATCCTAATACTCTGGCGAATTAACTGAAAATTCCAAACATAGGATATATTATGTAGGTATTGATTCTATCAGGCTGAGTTCTAGTACTAGGTAAACGGGGGATTGCATCTTTTAGATAAGGTATTCTAATTTATGAAGCACTATGATAGTCTGAAATGCTGAATAGAGGATTGGTGAAGACGAGATAATCTTTGTAGATAAAGAATGAGGATACAGTTAAAGGTGATAGGAGCAGGATGGGGGAAGAGGGAATTGGGACGGTAGATGTTCAGTTCGCTTTGGGTTGCAAATTTTGCTTTCCTGGACGTTCATAAATAATCATCACTTTATATTCCCTCCCTAGACTTTTCGTGTGGTGGGTAGTTAAATTCGCTGAAAACATTTATTTGGATGAATCTATGCCACAAGGATTATTTTAAAATCTAGGAAAAATTAATACAGTCGGGGTCGCTTATTATGAGCCCACTTAATATGAACATTCGCTTATTATGAATTAACTTCCTGGTCTCAATTACTTTTTTAGATAGGATTTATATTGATCAAGTGCGCTTAATATGAAGTATCTCTATTATAAACAGATTTTTGGTCCCCTCGTGGCTCACAATAAGCGATCATGAACGAGCGAAGGAACTAATTTTTTGGACATTCAAGCAAAGAAAATTGCTTCCAGAGAAATGAACGAATGCGCGAGGGAATACACAACTTTGCTTCAGGGATATCATAGACAAAATACGACGTAGATTATGATTTTGACTGAGGCCTTAACATATTTAGAAATATATTAAAATAGATAAAGAGAAAATCGCTCAAACTCTAATTCAATTGAACTGCATCGGAAGCGGAATATCTGTCATAATTATATTGATCAGTCTTAAGATAACTTTCACTAATAAACTCAACAAACTCATCCTTAGTCTCCCCAATACTTACAGTCTTGATGAATTGAAATTTAATGAAGAGGACTTTTGGGGGTAGGCTTGAGTTATTTTCAGGGTTAACAGCGAATTTGAAGAGAGCTTGGAAACGGATGTGTCAGGAAATAATATCCTAAGTGAAATAGTGAGAAAAGTGAAGGGTCAGTAGGAATATGTGAGGTATAAAACCTCAGCATTCAAAGAAAATATTTGGACAACCAAAATTAGATGACAACAGAAGAATTCATAGAGAAATTGGACAAAATATTGATTCAATTGACATACACTTGTATGTATCCGGTGCCAAGTAAGAATTCCTACTTACAAAGGCACCGAACCCAGGGGAGGTGGGGGAGCTTGAGTCCCAACTAAATTCGAAAATGGGCAATAAACGCAGTACAAAATTTAGGACTGATCTCCTTAAGTCCCCAACTTGTCCCTAGATTTCGAAAGTTCGGTACCCATGGCTGCATGGCACAATAAAGTTTAATGAATTACAAGCGCGCTTCGCTTCCTTACGCTGCGCGGCTTAAGGACACAAAGTGTCCGCAGAGTCGATCCGAAAATATAATGTTCTAGATCTACACTCCTAAAAACCCCATCACCCGTTGGAAGCTAGTCTCTAGCATAATTTTCAAAATTTGCCAAATGGTGTGTCAAAATATAAAGTTGTGAAAATATATACACCTTTTTTATTGCTATATACTATAATATAATTGAGACATCTATAAAAGTTATTGCTTTGAAGTATTAATAACAATGGCAGCTTACAATAGTGTCGTACAATGATTATATTGTTATAGTGAAGCCGTACAGTATTGTATAGAAATGGTGTGAAAAATTGTTTCCCATTTTTTTGGGGAGGTGTGAAAATTTCGCTTAGATCTTCGAGCTCAATCGTAGATTCATCATTTGACATCTACATGTAAATTTTCGTATCTCTACGACTTGCCAATTCTTCAAACAATTCGGAAAAACAAACAAACAAATCCTAGCGTTTTAATATATAAGATTTACTTCAATGAATTAGCACTTATGCATACAAGTAGATTCACATTATTAGGAGATTTCTACAGATAGAATGACAAATTACTGAATATGCATCTCTGCTTACAAAATATGAACCTATATAGGCTAATTGGATATGGTGTATCTATATATAGATTTATCCTAGTAGAGATTTTGAATAGTGAAATAGGCATTCTAGTAATTACCAGTTGAGTATTTTTAAATGGTGATCAGAAGGTAATTTTTTTCTGAAATTATATGATATCGATGCATTAAGTAATGTTTTTAATAACATTGCTGATTTGTTAATCTTATCAACATTCCAAGACTTAAAATTATATGTAGATTCACTCCAAGACGCAAAAGTTTGTATTTTGCAATATTTAGTTTTTATATTGTTCTTTATAATTAGATTTTTGCTCGCATATCTGAATATTTTGACGAATTATCTGAAAATTCAGAGCACTAGATATATTTTGTATCTATATGTACCGTAGTACTATCAAGCTGGGTACTGTCAGGCTATAATTGGTCGGGAAACTAACTTTGGTCGCCAAAGTTGACCTAGAGGACTTGTTTTGGTCGCCAAAATTGATCCGGTCAAACCTGGTCCCCTCTAGCTAAATTTGGTTCCTCTGAACCAACTTCGCCAGCCAAATTTGATCCGGGTAACCAGTTTAGCTGCCAAAATTAGTCCGTTGGACCAGTTTTAGTGACTAATTTGGTCCAAGGGACCATTTTAAGTGAGGTTTTTGTCGAAAGATGCCCTTATGGCAAGGACGGCCGCACCATGCAAGTCCAATATATATCTATCTCCGTATGCTCTCTCCTGCGGAATTTAATATTTTGATTTTACTCAATTTCGCATCTTGAGGATTTTTTAAGCTTACTATATTCATATTTTAACTCTGATAATTAAGCACTTTGAAAGCAATACAATGATTTTTTATAAGTTATTAATATGACTATATAGTATGCATATTTTCACACTTTTTAAGATAATCTATATTTTTTAAATATGATGTCTCTCAACAGCTAATATAGGGTATTTTAATGTGTACAATCCATTTTTCGAACTTAGAACTTAAGAATGTGAATAGTTTCCATACATTGAATATTCATATCTCACGTGCCAAGTCACTTAATGGAGCTGCCCTATCAGTCTCCCGACAGACATTTTTTATTTCTAACATGCATACATGCCAACTTGATACTGAAAATCTTTAATTCTGCAAAGGACCAATTTTCCATGGAATGTTGGACCGGAAGACCATTTCTTTCAGGGAAAATTTGTTTACAATATATGTATAAAGGAAAATAATTCCAAAATAGATTAGGTTGAGTAACTACAGGCGCACGCAAGGAGACTCCGCGACCACGCAGTGTCCGCCAGAGTTGCACGCGGGGCGAATATAATAGTTTGCGGGCTCCGCGGGCCGGAAATCTAAGCAGGACTCCCCGCGATGGCAACCGAGATGATGTTTTTGATCGTCACGAGGTACCAATTAAGGAACACTTAAGTAAATGGAACTTTGTCAGTTTCCACTTATTTGTGTTTGCAGAAACTTACTCTAAAATCGGACTCCTCGGATCAAAGATTCTATGGAAATTTGGTCTCTCTAACCAAAGTTCCATGGAAAATTGGTCCTCTAGACGAGTATTCCAGTGACGCCACAAAAAATAACTCCACTAATTTTAGTCAGGGAGACCAGTTTTGACTGCTAAATTTGTCATTTGTGTCGTATTTTATCGATTAATTAAGTTGGTGGAGTAAATAGTTATTAGATCAATAAAATATTAGTAAATATAGGATCCATACAATGTCATAACCTGTCATAATTAGTCAAATGTGCTCTAGTCTTAGTAAATAACCGGGTAAATTTGAATGTATCCGAATGATGGAATCAAATTTAATGTTTTGGTGAACTATTTTCACGCTGGGAAGCAGTGAGTTAAACATCACAAAAATTTCTGTTTAAAATATATCCACACAATGAATTACTGTAAGCATACTGTGATATGACCGAAGTCTATTCTACACACTACCGATTTCAAAAGTTGCTCCAGGTTGTCTGTCAAACCTGTCAACTTTCCAAAAGTAGTCCCGTTGGTTCGGTATAAACCAGACCGCTTCTAAAACCAATATTCCAATATTCCATGGAAAATTGGTCCATTACAGGACCAATATTTTCGCGACAGGACCATAGAAATGTCTATAAAAAACAACTCTGCTGACCAAATAGATATTTTGCTTCAATGAAACTTATATTGCGATCAACCTATATCTTGAATTTGAACTCAATTCAGAATGACTAAGGATAAACAATTGCTGTATCTATTCCCAAATAGATTTATAGTTAAAATTGATACAAATGGGCGGTTCACCGAGTAAGCCCCCCGAACCGAAAGATTTCGATAGAAGTTTCATTTTATTTGGAAAGGCAAACAGCGGTAAAAGCACTCTAGCAAACCTACTCCTAAAGAGTGGAAACTTTGAAACTCACAAACGCAGTGGGGCATCTGGTCTTACAAAAGATGTACAGTCAGCTGATGCTCTGATAGATCCAAAAATAATCTACGGTGAAGAGTGTATGTTAACAGAAGAATTGAAGATCCAATTGCTTGATCAACCTGGATGCAATGATGGCGATTTTAATGAAAGTGATTACTGCAAATTCATGATTAAGTGTATCGATAAGTCCAAAGGGGAAATGTGTGCGAATTTTCTCATTCTCATAAACCTAGATTCCGAATATTTGTCTCCAGAAGAGTCCATCACGATCATGAACCTTGCTGAAATCCTTGCCAACAGCAATTATAGCTTCTTTCCAAGCGCAGTCATTGTATTTACACATGCGGACAAAATTGATGCTAATTTGAATGAAAACCATCTAGAACAAAAGCTAGAAATGTTGATGGGGCAGGAGGAGTTTGAGAACATTAGGGAGCTAATAAGATTGGTAGAAGGGGGGTATATGTTCATTAACGGTACGGATGCTACAGACGAAAACAGAAATCAAATTCTTAAAAAGCTTTTCAAATTTACTAGACCAAATTTGAATGTATATCTCAACGGTAATAATGGGTTCAAAGGAGAAACATTGAAAACATTATTGGGAGCAGATGTAGGCAAAGACTGTTTCAGGAATACTCTAGAAAAATACGACGTGGATTACCATTTTAACTCAGACCTTAACATATTTAGAAAATATGATAAACTAGATGTTGGAGAGAAAATCGACCAAACTCTGATTAAATTGAACTGCATCGGAAGCGGAATATCTGTCATAATTATATTGATCAGTCTTAAGGTAACTTTCACTAATGAACTCAACAAACTCATTCTTAGTCTCCCAAATACGTACAGTCTTGATGAATTGAAATTTAATGAAGAGGACTTTTGGAGGTATGCTTGCATTCTTTTTAAGGTTGATAGTGAATTTGAAGAGAGCATGCAAGCGGATGTTTCGGGAAATAATCTACTGCGTGAAATGGCGGAAAAAGTGAAGGGGAGGTATGTTTCTGTGAGCGATAAAACCTCAAAAGAAGAATGTTCCGAAAAAATCTTACATTTAGTAAAGAGGGTAAAATCAGACACTCAGGGAAAGACATACATTGATGGCACTGTGCTAGCAGAAATGAGGAGTATAATGAAGGAATCAATTAAACAGGCACAATCAAGTAAAAAAATTCAAATGGACGATGGTGTCCGAAATCTGGATATAATTCGTGATGGCATTCCAGTTTTCAAACTAAAAACAGGTCCCGGAATAATAATAAAAGCGAATAACTTCTTCTGGAGCAGAAAGGTTTTAACTCCTCAAATCGGGTATTTCATTTTGAAAAACATCAACCCACCTAAAGCAATGGAATTCAAAGAAAAATATTCCAAACAACCTCACGTGACAACAGAAGAATTTGCCGAATTTTGTCTGAAGGCAATGAAGGAATTGTGAATTACTAACTCTCACATCTGATTTCATAACTTCTAAACATTCCTTTCATTCATTATTTAAGACTACAATCCTTAATTTTGATTTTTAGGCCATATTGTAAACTTTGATCCAAATAGGTCCCCTAGTTCCCCTTATCTTTTAGCGGCTTGTATTTAGAATCATAATCCTTGCTACTTTATTCTTTTAGTTTATTGAATCATGTTATCTTACTTCTCTAAGTTCTGAATTAATTAGATATCAGTTAGTTGATTAATCACTTACTTGTATTACGACACTTAAGTGACAAATCTTAGGAAAGGAATAGTCTTATCCATATATACTAAAAGTAAATTACTTCGAATTAAGAAATATGCTTAATCGGGTAGAAACAGTGGTATTTTGGGAGGAAAGTGCTCCTCTTAATTAAGGGGGTGGTTCTTTCAATTGCATTTCTCAATGATCTACTTTGAGATTATTCTCTTAATTTTACTCAACCGCAATAAAAAGCATATTACTAAAATCAGTATTAAATTCTTGTCTTATTTAAGTAGAGAATTCCTACTTAAATCAAATAAAGTTCTTAATTTAAATTATAACATCAAAATTGGAACGCTCCTCTCCCCTTCTTTTTATGCAAAACACTGCTGAGTAGAATATCGCTGCTTTTTGTATCCAAATACAGTGGGGTTCACTCATTAGTTTTACAGTGGAATTCACTTAATTCACTTTGCCTATGTAGCAATTCGAAGCAACCAATTTTCAAGAAGTAAGTTGCTCAACTCTCCTGTTAGCAACCAAAAGACTTGTGTAGATTTTTGCATCAGTATATTCTTTTATTAGTAACTTCGCTTATTAGCAACCTTTTTTGTATGCAAATCCCGGGTTTGCTAATAAATGAATTCTACTATAAAATCTTTATTTAATCACAATCTCTGAGTCTCCAAATTAGTTATTCTCATGTGGCAGAATCAGGATTCTACTCAAAGGTTCCTCATCCCAATACACGGAAATAACGGATTCAAGTCTAATCAACTCTTGGATCAGTTGGGAATAAACACAAAAAGACCCAGTCTTGAGTCAGGAAATGGCATAAAGGAATTACTCCCATTCTCAGACCTAAACCTGTTCAAAATGTACTCACCAGTTCAGCCATGCACTGAGATGACAATCGAACAATCAGAGCAAAGCGCATATCCGAGTATATCTGCTATTTTAGTACTCGTCAGTCTAACAGAAATATTCAGTGCAAGCATGTCTAAGTTGATATCGCAATTGCCCAACAATGAATTCTACCATGGATTCAATGAAGGAAACGATAAGAAATGGTGGAAACATGTGATAGTAGTATTTTCGGTTGAAGATAATGAAGGTGGAGATGATATTGTTAGGAAATCGATCGAGGGAAACAGTGGGATTCGAGAAATAGTTCAAAAAGCTGAAAATAGATACATAAGTGTATCTAACAGTACCACAACTGAAAAATTTACGGAGAAATTGGACAAACTATTGTTTCAATTGAATCAGTGGAAATTAGATATAGAAATCGATTCGACAGAGTCACCTTCGTCAACACCTTTACCAGAAAAACTCCTCCGCTTATTTGCCATGTTGTTTGTAGTAACTGCAGCTTTATTGATCTCCATAATATTGCTCTTTTCCCTTTTGCCATTTACACTTTGTATTCTACCATGGATCCTCGCTATACTAATGATATCAATTATCATACGAAAACATCGAGTCAAGCCATGCTGAGTGACAGTTTAAGTACAGTTACTGAATCCTAAAGTTGAGGAAAATAGACTCTCCGCTTTACCATCATACGTATGTAGTTTGCTGTTTATTTATACATTATCCAGTGTTACCTGTATTTAAAGCTTGAAAATATGTGTTCTATGCTGAGTAAAAATTCCTACTTAGCACAACAAAATGGGAATAATATATTTTGAAATATTCCTGGCATAGTGTTTGCGCAAGGCAATAATTCCCTATGGTCTAAGATTATAGATTACAATATTACTTTGGTGTATATAATGTTATGGAAATAGCTTACCGTATTTAATCAAACAAGTAAAATAAATGGAGAAAATATATGTAAATATAAGCACATTAGAAAACGAAAAATACTATGCTAGGTTATGAGAAGTGGGTCAGTAAGGCTTGGAGTGAATCTAGTACGAACTCTTCCGAATCGATACTTCAATGCATTCCAAAGTATCTCACCAAAAAATGCAGCAGTAGCGAATAGGTACTGAGAAGAAATCACGATAGATGCAATTGCAACCAAAATTGTAGAAATCCCTGAGACAATCTCACTACTGATGTATATAGTATCGATCTGTTGCTTATAGCTCAGTAATGGCTCGTAGTAGGAAGTCCCATAAAGATGATGGAATAGACAAGGACCATAATAAATTACTGTCATAATGATGAAGGACGAAATGTGAAGAAATCCATTCAAAAGAATGCTTAAAAAACCTATTCCCATCAAACTCATAATGGAAGCAAAATGGTAGCAACTTTTGATCGATCTTCTGACTATCTGACTGCTCCTACCTCTAACTTTAAATTCTACAGACCTCCACTTCAGTGTTTTATAAAAGGTTCGGGCCTGTTTTGCCCACAAACATAAATATATAGCTCTGATTACAAGGTCAAATAACCTTTGAAGGATAAACAACTGAGGAACAGATCCTGTGACAAACAAAGCAATGCAAAGCAAAAATGTAATTACAAGCATGCGTCTTATAAATGAAAATGTTTTTGCATTTATATCATGGTATTTGTCATTTAAATATCTCATGAGACATATTAATAGTGCAAGAGTAAATATAAAAGAAGCATTCCCTAGATCAGTGAAAACTGTTGTGATTGGATTAGCAATAGCCTGTAAATCAGAGTTGTGAATGGTCACTATTGTGCAATTATTAATTTGGTTGTGATCTAATGAAAAAAACAAAAAACTAATCTCATACATTCCAAATGAAGTTATTTCGATTATATTTATCATTATTAAAAATAAGTACTTAACAATTTCAACTTTGTAATGGAGTGCTCGCTCTGAAGAATTACCGAATATATCAGTTCTAGATTCTTCCATGGACTCACGATATAATCGAACAAAGTATAGAATCCTCTTTACGAAGTAGATATCCCACAGCAATGATAACCCAATCATTATACATACACAAAGGAAAAACAAGTAGCCTATGTTATTTTCGATATTTTGAAAATATTTGTCGGACATCGTTATTAATCTTGCTCTTTGCAGGATTGATGTGCTTCATGTTTTTATAGTTGTCTATAATTGCATGTATTCCACATATTATAGAGGGAAATATTTTCATATTATTATGATTGATTGCATTAAATCAGGGATATTCACATAGGATAAATCTGTATCATTCCCATCAGCAATAAGATTGATTTTTCCCTGATACATTATATCCTATTCCATAATAGTGCATGATTAATGAATAATCCAAATGAACTTTACCCTACAGTGAAGTAGTTTCACCTTTACTTTTAGATATGATGTGCTATCATAGATATAGCCTACTCTACAAAGTCTATCACAGAATGAGGATATGTACCAGGAATTCGGTCTAAATTCATTGAATTCTTACATGGTGAATCTAAAATCATTAACCATGTAGAATAAAACTTAGGATTGTATTACCATTTTATAAATACATGGCCCTGTAAGGTTAAACTGACGATGATATTCTGAACTGTTCTAGGTACACTTTAGGACATTAAGATAAATAACTTTAGTTCTGAATGCTGCAAACAGTTAATTCAAAAAATTGGAATTTTTCAAAATAATGTTCCTGTGTTTTTATAGAAAATCATTTATTCGATTGTAGGTATATCTGGGAAATCCTATACTTTGGCTTTCAAATCAGATTTTAGTGGCTGCTTTTGGTTGCAAATGAAAACTTTTAGAGTTATCCGACAAACGATTTAACACTTCCGTTCTTACAAGTGTATTTGCAAGATAATTCAATGTTTCAAAGTAATCTTTAAGTTTTTGAATTTGATTAAACTTTTTGGATCTTTCTTGCCCTCTTCTGGAGCATAGCACCAGTTGCTAATTACAAGTAAAGCTATATGCTGCTCTTGTTTGAATACCGAATACATTTCATAAAATGGGTGAAAACTGTCCTACCAACCAAGTTCCAAATGCTGCATGTTTAACTATCTAATTTTCTGATACATTGCGACCTCAATTGGAGAAATTGGGCTAACTTTTCCTGAAAGAAATGGTCCCCGAATCAAGAAAAAATTAGTCTATTTGAACAGTTTTTCCTGAAAGAAATATTCTTCCGAATCAATTTTCCTGAAGAAATGGTCCCTAGACTAATTTTGCAAGAAAAAGCTGGTCCCATGGACCAGTATTCATGAGAAAATTAGTCTCCGGACCAGTTTTTCCAGAAAGAAATGTCCCCCCCCCGACCGTCTTTTGGCGGATCAAAATTTTCGTGACAGTTCTACACCAAAACATTGATTTTAGAATTTCAAATTGTACATCATTACTTTATAAAAAGCAACTAAGAATCGAATTTGATTGAACTGTAAAATCGAGTTACAAAAGCTTCTTAATGAAATGTACATTCACAACAGTGGACATATGCAAGGATGTCAATCCTGGGGAGACAATGGGGGAGATCGCTTCCCTATATATGAAGCAGGGATTGCGAAGGTATACTAATTTCCTCTCACCAGCTTGTTATATACTTTACTGTATCGACACAACTAAATATATTGCGTGGCTATTGATAACGATCGGTTGGTAATAATAAGGGCATGCCTAATTTAAGGGACGGGACGGGTCAAGATGTCTAATTCACGGGACGGGACAGCACCCAGTCCCGGAAATTAGGTACCTAGATTTTCCGGGATGGTCCCGCCCCGTCCCGGAAATTAGGCATGTCTGATAATAAGTCATTTTAGTACAGAACGGTTTAGATTTGATATATTACGAAATTGAATTTAATACCAAAGGAAAGAGACTACTGACTACTAAGATTTTTATAATTTTGAATCTCAAAAGTAGCATGTTTTTAACTTTTGTTTTTAAAAAAATGCCCTCAGTTATATTTCGCAATGCTCTTATGCTTTGATGTATGGAAAGTTTGACAATTTGTAGCTCTGATCGGTTGATGTCAAAAGTCACTTCGAAATATATTAGTTAAAAGGTTGTCGTTATTCGTTTCCAAAGTCTCAAGTCATTAGTAGAAAAGTATAATTTTATACGTACTCTCACGAGTCGAAAATTTTGCACACGCGTTATGCGTGCTTACTAATTATTTGAGTCACTTTTATCTGAAAATCGTAGACTAATTAAGTCTGATTGCTAGGTTGGCTTTAGACACAAACAAAACTGAATTGATACGTAGTATCGCTACTTCCCATTTTGAAGTATATTTTCACATTGAGATTGAGGGCATACTTTTAGAGTTAACTTTTTAAATGACACTGTGGATTCCAGCTAAGTGAAGTAAAAGTTTCATCTCGCCCCCAAAGAATTCCAACTATGAAGAGCATATAACATTGCTCTTCCCTCAACATAATCCTCTTGAATTAATAAAATAAACTGTAACCAAAGTTATCTATACTAAGCTAGCATATACGTAACACTGCATTTTAATTCAAATTCCGATTAAGAGTTTTAAGATATAAACACAACATTTTTAATCAAAAGAGCAAAGAAAACAAACAAAATGAATAAGATGTGCTAAATAGAAGTACATTCCAAAATGACAAATACTATGCTAGGATATGAGAAGTGGATCAGTAAGGCTGGGAGTGAATCTAGTACGAACTCTTCCGAATCGATACTTCAATGCATTCCAAAGTTTCCCACCAAAAAATGCAGTTGTGATGAATATGTACTGAGAGCCAACCAGGATATAACTAGTTGCAACCGAAATGGAAGAAATCCCAGATGCAATCTCACTACTGAGGCGCAAAGTCTCGATCTGTTGGTTTGAGGTTAATAATGGCTCGTAATACGAAGTCCCGTAGAGATGATGGAATAGGCAGGGACCATAATAAATTACTGTCGTAATGATGAAGAAGGAAATGTGAAGAAAACCGTTTAAAAGTATGCCTAAAAAACCTATTCCCATCAAACTCATGATGAAAGCGAAATGGTAGCAACTCTTGATTGATATTTTGACCATCTGACTGCTCCTGCCTCTAACTTTAAATTCTACAGACCTCCACTTCAGTGTTTTATAGAAGGTTCGAGTCTGTTTTGCCCACAAATAGAGATAAACAGTGTTGACTACGAGTTCAAGTAGCCTGTGAAAGATAAATAGTTGTGGAACAGATCCTGTGATAATCAAAGCAAAGCAAAGCAAAATTGTAATTACAAGCATGCATCTTATAAATGGAAATGTTCTGCCATTTATATCATGGTATTTGACGTCTAGATATCTCATGAGACATATTACTAGTGCAAAAGTAGATACTAGAGAAGCATTTCCTAAAGCAAAAATAACTGCTGCGAATGGATTAGCGATAACTTGTATATCAATGTTATCAATGGTCCCTATTGTGCAATTATTGATTTGGTTGTGATCAAATGAAATCACCAAAAAACAGAATTGGAGCATTCCAAATGAACTTATTTCGAAGATACTTATCATTATCAAAAAGAAATACTTAACAATTTCAACTTTGTAATGTAGTGCTGCAACGGAAGAATTACCGAATATATCAGTTTTAGATTCTTCAATGGATTCACGATACAATCGAACAAAATATAGAATCCTCTTTACGAAGTAGATATCCCACAGCACTGATAATCCGAGCATTATGCATACATAGAGTAAAAACAAGTAGCCTATGTTATTTTCGATTTTCTGAAGATGTGTTGAAACTCATCATTTAATATTGCTGTTTGTAGGATCTTTATACTCAGTGTTTTTATAGTTTTTACTTAAATATGCATTATAGAAGGAAAATATCTTCATAGTATTTTGAATAATTATATAAAACGGGCGATATTCAGATCGGATAAATCTCTATCTATCACCTATTAGCATGAAGTTTGATTTTTCCCTAATACATTATATCTTATTTCGTAATAGTAACTAATCATAGGATAATTCAAATGAAATTTCCCTCACTAGTGAACAGGGTATTATACAGCCTTCCAGAGATATGCTCCTAATCTAAAATTTCTAAATTTTCCTACGCCTAATTCACTAAATAACCTTTTAATATTGGATAAATTTTTTGAATTTTTACGCTCCTAAGCACTTTGAAGCTTAAAATCATACACCTAAAGGAGCGTATCGCGCTCCTAGATAATTCCTTGCTAGTGAAGTAGTTTCACTTTCAGTTTTGATGTATTTAGGCCTACTCTACGATAAGGCTTTCCTCATAATTAAAAATATACAAGTGTGCTTTGCTTACTTGCTAAATGCCTTCTTAGTTAATGCTGATACGAAATGTCAGACAGGGACGCTGCGAAAACGAGAGTGATGCGTTTATGAGTTAGACAAATGATTAAAGGTCACAAGGCTGAATTGTTAATGAGTTCCCACAACTAAGTAATCGAGCGCTGTGAACTTTTTAAATAACCCTATGGATTCCAATTAAAGTGGATGAAATAAGATGTGCAAAATAGAAGTGCATTCCAAATGACAGATACTATGCTATAGGTTTTGAGAAGTGAGTTAGTAAGGCTGGGAGTGGATCTAGTACGAACTCTACCAAATCGATACTTCAATGCATTCCAAATTTTTCCACCCAAAAATGCAGTTGTAGCGAATAGGTACTGAGAGCTAATAACGATATAAGTAATTGCAACCAAAAAGGTGGTAATCGCTGATACAACCTCATTACAGATGTGTAGAGCCTCGATCTGTTGGTTTGAAGTTAGTAATGGCTGATAGTAGGGAGTCCCATAGAGGTGATGAAATAGACGGGACCGGAATAAATTGCTGTCGTAATAATGAGGGAGTATATCTGAAGAAACCCACCCAAAATACACTTAAAAAGCTTATTTCCATCAAACTCATAATGAAAGCGAAATGGTAGCAACTTTTGATTGATCTTCTGACCATCTGACTGCTCCTACCTCTAACTTTAAATTCTACAGACCTCCACTTCAGTGTTTTATAAAAGGTTCGGGCCTGTTTTGCGTACAAACATAAATATACAGGGTGGACTACAAAGTCCAGTAACCTCCGAAGGATAAATAATTGAAGAACAGATCTTGTGACAATCAAAGCAATGCAAATCAAAGTTGAAACCACAAGCATGCATCTTATAAATGGAAATGCTTCGGCATTTATACACTGCCTTACCAAAGTGTTCGTACACCCGATAGTTCCCATACAAATTGTATAAATCGTATCTATTTTTTGAGTCAATGGTAACAAATCAGTTTGAATAAATTTGGCTTAAAATCCATATTCTATACACTCGATTTACTCATCATATATAGTCTCTCAACTCAATTACTCTCCTTCAAACATAAATATTTGGATATTTACTTCATTGTGCTACATACAATAAATAAATGCCACTATATATGATGGCGTTAGTGGCACTAGGTGTCACAGGTTAAAATATTTAACTTTAAAATAGAGTAATTGAGTTGAAAGACTATAAAATGAGTACATCGAATGTGTAGAATATAAACTTTAAGCCAAATTTAGTCAAACTGTTACTGATTTATTACTATTGACTCCAAAAATAGATACGATTTATACAATTTGTATGGGAATTACTGAGGTGTACAAATACTTTTGGTAGGGCAGTGTATCATGGTATTTGACATCTAAATATCTCATGAGGCATATTACCAGTGCAAGAGTCAATACTCTAGAAGCATTTCCTAGAGACGTAATTACAGCTGTGATTGGATTTGCAATAACTTGCGAATCAATGCTATGGATTTACCCTATTGTGTGATTATTAATTCGATTATGATCCAATAAAATTACTAAACAGGAGAACTGGAATGCACTTATTTCGATATTACTTATCATTATCAAGAAGAAATATTTAACAATTTCAACTTTGTAATGGAGTGCTCGCTCAAAAGAATTACCGAATATATCAGTTTTAGATTTTTTCCATGGATTCACGATATAACCGAACAAAGTATAGAATCCTCTTTACGAAGTAGATATCCCACAGCAATGATAACCCGAACATTATGCATACACAGAGGAAAAACAAGTCGAATATGTAATAATCGAGTATTTTGTTGGAAATCATTATTTAATCTTGCTTTTTGAAAGATCGCTAGCTCCATGTTTTTATAGTTTTTCTACAAAAGCATATATTGTGTAGTCTACATATTATAGAGGAAAATGTCTTCATAGTATTGCAAATAATTATTTAATTCAGAGGATGTTCAAAATCAGATAAATCTCAATTCTTACCTACTAACAATAATATTGATTTGCACTGATGCATTAAATCTTATTTTGCAATACATAGTACCGATAAGGATAATTCAAATGAACTTCACTACACAATCGGAGTAATTTCACTTTGCCATAGCTATAGCCCACTCTACAAAATGGCCTTCTATCAGAGTAAAAATATGCACCAGGGATTCTGTCGAGGATTAATATGGAGTCAAAGTACATAAGCCCTTTCCCTAAATAAGCGTCCTGGAACTTATTTTTTTATGCTCAAAAAGTAAATGACCATCTTGAGATCGAATTTGGCAATTTTCTCAACTGTTACGAGCACACTTTAAAGCATTAGATATAGAACTTCCAGATAGAACCAAGCTGGGGACAGTTTCTTCAATAAATTCAATAAATCGATTCAAATTTTTTTACTCATTTTCATTTTGGCATTTTCGCATTCTTGTTATGCTATTATTTGAACAAAATATTACTAACATGAAGAAAATAAAGATATAAACTATCATGGCAATCAAGAAATTATAGATCTTTAAGTAGTTTGCTTAATGAATCGGTGTTACATTATACTGAATCGACTCGACTGTATGATTAGGTACTTTGGTCCAGAGTTGCACGCGGGACGAAATTTGTAACAGCGGCCCGCAAGAAGCCCGCATAAATATTTTTGGCCTGCTTGTAAGTTACTAACTATAAAGAGACGCTTAGGGAATCCTTTTATGGGAGTGAGTTTCTGCAAACACAAATAAGTGGAAACTAACAAAGTTTCATTTACGTATGTAAATATTCCTTAATTGGTACCTCGTGACAATTAAGAACATCATATCGGTTGTCATCGCGAGTTCTGCCAAGATTTCCTGCCCACGGGCTCGCAAAATATTATATTCAAACCACACGGCCCGCGGGCCGATAAGTAAAGTCGACACGCGAGTAGCCCGCGTGCAACTCTGCTTTGGTCCCGTTCCGAAAATTGGGTATCCTGATCCGTCTCATAAATTAAGCATGCCCTGCTAGTCCTATTACAATCACTAAATACATTAGAATACAACAACAAACAAATAATGGGTGATATTATCATTTTATTCTTCTAGTGGTACCAGTCACTATAGTGGCTGTATTTCTAGCATTTCATTCTTTTTAGCGCTGACAATAGTAAACTTTGAAACATAGCTACAATTATAATGTAATAGGATATAGTTGAGATATTGAGGACGTAAAAGTATTCGCTTGGATAGAGATTACGCTGATAATTGAAAACAGCAACTGCAATATTGAAGATAATGACTATGCCGATTAAGAGCTGTGAGATGTTTAACAGAACAAGTGAGATATTTTTCCTCTCTGCCTCTGCTTCCGTTAATATTTTGTTTGCAGTTATTGCCAATATAAAGCTAAGAGTGAGTAAGATGAAGCTTATCATTGCTTCTACTGCTATATACTTGTCCTTTCCAGGATAATAAGAATGCTCTCTGCTCATGTTTGGACAATTTTCGAATACGAGGGTAGTTCTAAAACCAGTCAAGATTACTCCCAACAACTGAAAACCATTATTGAGGTAGAAGAGTAGTTCTACGATAGCATTCATATTATGGAGATAGTGAATGGAAGAATTTGCGAGAAATAATGTAGATATGTGTCTAGCTTCTTATATACTAGTATAATATATGTTCTTTAGTTTCTTAAGTTAATCCATTGTAGGATGAAATGCTAGATTACTCCATTTTCTAGAAAATTCTGTAATAATGATCAAAGCGAAAATGTTATCGGAGACATGTAACTAGCTAGCGGCCATGTCTTAACAATGACTATGCATAAGAACCATTAAACAACTGTAAACCTAATTGATTATTAAATCCTGCCTTCACAAAGTTCATTGTATTTCTCATCACAGCTATCGGACTTAGATGAATAGAGATAATACTACCGCATTATCTTCAAACCTCAGAATACTTTATCAAAAAAGACCTTTAAAATTCAATCAACAAATTAGTCACTGAATATTTCTCAAGTCTAAAGTTAATTTTTAGGATAAATTGAATATTAGTTCAATGTGATAACCCAGTTCTATCCGGATCCCTAGAATCCATAGAATATTTTAAATACGTATAATGGGCATGCCTAATTTCGGGGACGGAACGGCATCCCGTCCCGGAAATTAGGTATCTTAACCCGCATGCCCAATATAATTGAAGTCGGATTGTTTAATCACTTATTGTATGCAATTATTTGATTTAAAAATTAATGTTTAATTAAATCGGCACAAATGTATGATGTAAGCGTAGAATATTACTTTTCTTCAGATATTCCTATAAATACATTACATGTATCCCTCGCTTACTCCAACTCCCTCATATTCTGATTCCTCATTTATTAAATCTTCAGATCAACTTCATGTTTATTTGAACTCAAATAGTAGCCTCAACATTAATAATGCTATCATAGATTTTACCAATTGAAGTACTCACTAATAAATCCCTAAGTTGCCCCAGAGATGTGTTGTGTTATTTCCAGTTTGAACTAATCTTAACAGGGAAGTCATATAAGTTTGGGGTAGTTACTATGAATAAAAAAATCCCAGGGACAAATTAGGATAAATTAATTGGAAATATAATTCTCAGCTATTACTGATGAAGTAATAGAATACCAGTTTACTCAACAGAGGATAATATGACAGGATCACCAAAGCACTAATTACGCTTAATTTATTACAAAAATGCATGAATTAAGACAGTAGTTTTAAAAGTTTACTGAAAGTTCGAGCAGTATAGTGCAGTGTTATCTCAATTGGAAATTATATAAATACTTGCAGTCCATATTATATGTCTTATCCAGAAAAATTCTATTTTGAAAAGTAGCTTTAAAAATATGAACAGAAATCAAATTTTAGAAGCTGTAGGCAATGATGTAGGTTACTTCATATTTTTCGGTTTATTTTTGTATGTTGGATTAACTACACTTTGGAATGTATATTTTGCAAAGAGGATTATACATTTCGTTACCTTGTACAGAAATTCTGTAGAAGATGCTAAGACGGACCTATTCGATAACTGTGCAGAACTAGCTCTACACTATAAAGTTGAAATAGTTAAGTATACATTTATGCTAGTGATAAATAACACTGAAATGGGTGGGTTCTTAATGTATACAATTGGGGCAGGACTGACTGATCTAAAACCAACCAATGCCACAAATAATACTTGCACTAGTCAGATAGATAATGCTGATTTGCAAGTTATTATTGGCACTGCAATTGAAGCAAAGTTCATCAGTGTGGGACAAGCCGGATTATTGTTGTCAGTAGCACTTGTGACATGTCTAATGAAATATCTTGATGCAGCATATCACAACATTAATAATCAGTCTCTGAAGTCCACTAAAATCATCCTCTTGATCTCATGTGTGATTGGAGTTCTTCTGATTATCACAGGATCCATCCACCAATCATTTATCCTTGAAAGGCTAATATTTCCTATTATAGCACTGGTATATCTGTTTTTTTGGATCAAGCAAATCCGTACATTTTACAAAACACTGAAGTGGCAATCTGTAGAGTTCAAAGTTAGAGGAAGGAGCAGTCAGATTGTAAAGAGAGCAGTGAAAAGCAGTCACCATTTTGCTGTCATCATGTGCCTGATGGGATTTGGGGCACTTTGCTTAACTTTAGCTGAACTTGTTAAAGATTACTTTTTCATATTCACTATCTTTTCATACTGTCCAAATCTCGTCAAACAACTCTATGGGATTCCTAACTACCAACCTCTACTTACTATGACATCACAAATTAATGCTTTTACAGTTTTCAGTGAGATAACAGCAAAAATTTCGACAATCCTAGCTCTGATTGCTTTCCTAGTCATTATGTCTCAATACGTGTTAGCCACATTTGTATTCTTCAGTGGAATGTTTTTAAAAAGACTCAAATATCGTTTCGGAAGAGTCCGTACGAGGTTTACCCCTAGCCTTACTGACCCACTTCTCATCTCCTAAGATTGAGTAAGAATCAAATCTGTAATATTTCCTTGTATTCAATTTAAAAAGTTGTATGTTATCTTTGTTATTTCTATAATTAATGGAGCATAACATGTTATTAATTCATTATTAAACATTTTGAAAGCAATCAAATTACTTTGAAAGAATCGAAAGGGCGACAAGCGAACAAAAGCCCCAAAACGGAATTTGTTGATGGGTTCCCATCGCTAGGAACCGAGCACTTACAAAGAAATCATCGGTGCTTGGGATTCACTGCATTCTTTTCTTTCAGTTCCTGAATTTTAAAAATAGCAACATCTTACTGAATTGATTTGTAGTGGAGCAATTCTATCTAGTATAGACTTGTTTTATTTTGAATCAAACCGTCATCTACCTACGAACTTCAGTGTTTTTCCCGAATCTTATTATTACTTACAAAATAGCAGTAGTATTTGCAAGCAATTACGCAATGTATACTTTAAATTACATATAACAATTATTAAGTTATTTATCCCAGCTCTTTGAACTGATGGAGTAATTAATAAGCAGGGATTATACTTCTATTAGGATTAAAACAATTTACGACATTTTACTACATACACGCAAAAAAGTACTGTGATGAAATTGATCTGAATGATGTGCGTCAATTCATTAGCACAAACACCCGCCGCTTAGCATATTTTGTTTTTTCAGGCTAAATAGTTGAATTTGGATAATCAATTTCATTGAAGAAAGAGAAGAAACATTTTTTATACTTCTTAATATAGGCATGCAAATTAATAAATCTAAACAGACCTCTAAGAATATAAAAATTAATTTTTCTCTGAGGGACAGACCCCCATATCCCCCATTTATTCGTTCGTTACGCTTGCTTTGTCTTCAATTCTTAGCTCCCCAAGTATTTGACAGCACCACTTACATATGTACTTAGCTAATACATGTGACTCCATGATTACATTATTGATCACAACACATTGCTAATAGCTTAGCTAACATTACTAATACATATTTTTTCGGGAACTTCCCATTCTTAGGTAATCCTTATGTAGATTACTACATAAGGTTTACCTAAGAATTGGTTTAAATTATTATATGAACATAAGCATCATAATGGTCACAATATTTTCCATGAACAATCATTTTAATTGTGTCAAACATATTATTTATATACAGGTTTTCATATCATTTAATGAATTATGAAAAATATGCCAGAGACTAGCTTCCAACGGTTAAAGGGGTTTTTAGAGGAGTAGATTTTGAATATCTTATTTTCGAATTACGTATATGCTAGATTCTTCGTCACTTTTGTTTACAATAGATACATAAAATAATCACATCTCAAAAAGATGTCAAAAACTAGTTTTAAACTGTCACATATTTATAGTGCTCTAACAGTGACAATTTTCTTATACAAATTTGAAGCAAATAAAGTACAGGTTAGTTTAAAGTGTAGTTCTGAGCTAAACTGATGTAGTGATAGAATATCAGTTCACCTAACAGAGAATAATATTATAAGTTCTACAAAAGTAAATTGGTATTGGTTTAACTGCTAAATGAAAGCAGGTTACGTAGTATAACATTATCCCAATTTGAAAATTATATAAATACTTAACTATATTCTGTTTTATCATCAATAATTCTATCTTGAGAAGTGTCTTTTGAAAATATGAACATAAATAACATTTTCTAAGATGTTGGATATGATGTATGCTACTTGAAGTCTTTCAGTGTATTGATGTATGGTGGATTTGCTGCATTTTGGGATTAACGGACTATTCAACAAATGTATGTAATTGAGGCAGGACTGATAGATCTAAACCACAAATAACACTTGCACTAGTCAGATAGATAATGCTGATTTGCAAGTTATTATTGGCACTGCAATTGAAGCAAAGTTCATCAGTGTGGGACAAGCCGGATTATTATTTAGGCATGCCTAATTTCCGGGACGGTCCCGTCCCCGAAATTAGGCATGCCCATATTATTGTCACTTTCACTTGTGATCTGTCCAATGAAGTATCTTGATGCAGTCTATCATAGCATCAATGCTAATCCTGCAAAGTCAATTAGAATTATTATTATTATTTCATGCATGATTAGATTTCTGCTGTTTATCACAGGATCCATCCGCTAATCATTCATTCTTCAAAGGTTTATCTATCCTATTACTACTATAATGCTGATATATTTTAGTTTTTGGACCAAGCAAACTCATACATTCTATAAAACACTGAAATGGCAATCTGTAGAGTATCGAGTTAGAGGAAGAAGCAGTCAGATAATATAAAGAGCAGTTAAAAGTAGTCACAATTTGCTGTTTTGATGTGCCTGGTGGGATTCGTGGCACTTTGCTTAACTTTGCTGAACTTATTGATAGCTGCTTTTTCATATTACCACATTTGCCTCCTGTCCTAAACTCACACAACTCTACGGGACTCCTGACTACGAACCTTCGATTCGCTAGTCATTTTTCTTTATCTAAATATGAAGCAAATAGAGTACCTGTTGGTATAAAGTGTAACTCTCAATAAATACTGACGATGTATTAGAATATTAGTTCACTTAACATAGGATAATATTATGACGAGATTGATCAAAGTACTAGTGGTACAAATATGCATGAATTAAGACAGTGGAATAGGCTTAAATGCTTACTGAACGCAAGTCAAGCAGTGTAGTATTGTCTCAATTGGAAATTATATAAATACTTCTAACTGTATTCTGTTTTATCAGGAAAAGTTCCATTTTGAGAAATTTCTTTCGAAAATATGAACATCAATCAAAACGTATATATTGTTTACAATGATGTAATTTACTTCATGTGTTTCAGCGTATTTATGTATTTTGGAATATGTGCACTTTGGAACGTTTATCTAGCAAAGAGGATTATACATTTCGTTACCTTGTACAGAAAGTGTGTAGAAGATGCTAAGACGGACTTATTCAATAACTGAGAACTAGCACTACACTATAAAGTTGAAATAGCTAAGTATACTTTTATGCTAGTAATAAATACCACTGAAATGGTTGGGTTCTTAATGTATGTAAGCGGGATAGGATTAGTTAGTCTAAACCCAACCAACGCCACAAGTAACAATTGCATTAATAAGATGGAGAGCACTGATTTGCATGTTATTGGCACTCCAATAGCAGCAGTGTTCATCAGTGTTGGACAAGTCGGATTATTATTGTCATTAGCACTAATGACATGTCTAATGAAATATCTTGATGCAGCATATCATAACATTAATAATCAGTCTTTGAACTCTACTAAAATCATCCTCTTGATCTCAAGTGTAATTGGAGCTCTACGGATTATCACAGGATCCATCCACCAATCATTAATCCTTGAAAGGCTCATCTATCCTATTATAACGCTGATATATTTTAGTTTTTGGGTCAAGCAAACCCGTACATTCTATAAAACACTGAAGTGGCAGTCCATAGAGTATCGAGTTAGAGGAAGGAGCAGTCAGATAGTAAAGAGAGCAGTCAAAAGCAGTCATCATTTTGCTGTTATAATGTGTTTGGTGGGAGTTGCGGTACTTTGCTTAACTTTGACAGAAATTGTTGACGATTACTTTTTCATATTCACTTTGTTTACCTACTGTCCCAAACGCCTCAATCAACTCTATAGAACTCCTGACTACGAACCGCTCTTTACTACAATATCA
This sequence comes from Aphrocallistes beatrix, assembly GCA_963281255.1. Classification (NCBI taxonomy): domain Eukaryota; kingdom Metazoa; phylum Porifera; class Hexactinellida; order Sceptrulophora; family Aphrocallistidae; genus Aphrocallistes; species Aphrocallistes beatrix. Next base: position 11,093,751 of record OY725488.1, read on the forward strand.
CAAATTCATGCTTTAACAATCTCCAGTGAGATTACTTCAGGAATTCAGACAATCCTATCTCTGGTTGCTTTCCTTGCCATGATTTCTCAATACATGTTAGCTACATTTGTATTCTTCGGTGGAATGTTCGTAAAGAAACTCAATTATCGTTTCGGAAGAGTCCGTACGAGGTTTACCCCTAGCCTAACTGACCCACTTCTCATCTCCTAAGAATGTGTGAGAATCAAATCCAGAGTATTTCATTGTATTCCATTTCAATATTTGTATTTTATCTTAGTCATTTCTAAATTAATTGAGTATAACATGTTATGAATTCAATATTAAAAATTTTGAAAGCTAACAAATTACTACTTTAAAAGAATCAAAAGAGCGACAAACGAACAAAGGTCCCAAAACGGATTTTGTTAAAGAAAAGCTTTATAACAAAAAGATACACATACGTAAATCACGTCTTTTACTCTTATTAATTACTATACTATTACATAGCGTTATTAAGCAGTGGTTGCTATTGATTATCGGATTGCAAAGCACTCTGGTATTGGGACATAGATTATGGTAATAAGCTGCAACTTCAGTTGATTATTTTTTCAGGAGAAGGTTAAATTATGGTCGATGTAATCACAGATTATTTTCATTGATATCTAGGAGTAATATGATGCAATTTCAGTACTTTTAACATATCAATGGTTAGATAACTGATTCATAAAACAGGAAAATTTATAAATACTGCTTGTGTAATCAAACCACTACAGTCTACCCACATAGGTCATAAAAATAACATTATTGAACTTTTGTTAGGAATATTCCAGCTATGTAGTATAATATATATGAAGTAATCTCTCTAAATGTGCCATACTTCAATATTATAAGGTACCAGGCAAATTTTAGTTTCTAAAGTAGGTAAGGATTTTGAAAGAAGCATTCTAACCTACCCAACCTCGCAATTTTATTGTCCTTATTCACATTTGTGCTTATCTAATCAGACAAATCCACCAAAATCGAATTTCTAGATTATTAGCACGGAACTGTTCTGTTGGCGAGGGTATGCGTGCTCTATCATGATAACAACTATGATATCTGAATTCACTAATGCTAAATGGTCTTATTAGTAGTATATTAGGGCATTCAAAAAGTTATAATCTCATATCTGTATCTTAAATGATAGTGAAAATAGGATATTTACGGGTATACTACATTGTTATGTTTAGTGGATTATACAGTGGATTATAGCAGCGGTTCTGAACCTAGGGTAAATTTATAAAATTAAACAATATAGTCATGCATACTTCATCCCAAACCAAACCATCAAAGCAAAACTAAAAAAATTGAGAGGGGTAAGTGAAACTTCTTGTTGACACCAAGGGGTATGACTGACTGAAAAAGTTCAGAACCACTGCTCTATGGTGCTCCAAAAATCTACCAGTTAGGAGATATTAGTGGAAAGAGTTGGGACCAGTCTTCGTATTTGAAATTATTAATGGTGAATGTTTTCACCAAAATCTCCGAACCAGCAGATTTTAGGTCATTAAATTGTATTATTATTAGCTGATATAAATCCACTTCCAAATATCTCAAAAATAAAGGTACTAGTTTATTTGAATATCAGAAGTACGCCTTTTAATGTATCCCCTATGGAAAAAAGCAAGTGTTTCAAATTCCCTCTGGATTCTTACATAGGGCTGAATTCTATGGTAGAATTCCACCATCTTCATCTTTCTATTTTTGATATCTAACTTGTCCATTTCACTATTATACAAGTACAAATGACATTATATGCTGAACAAAATGCTGAAGGAAGTGATGATTAGTCTAATATCTTCCGAGTTATATTATTTTATTTTGGTGAGAGAATCAATGAAACACCATTTATAAATTGGAATCAGAGAGAGATCCGTTAGTTTAGAGTGTAATCCTCAGCTAATACAGGTGAAGTAATAGAGTATCAGTTCGCTCAACAGAAGATCATATGACAAGATATTCCAAGTATTAGTTAATTTAAGCTTGATTTATCACAAATACGGATAAATTAAGACGCAGGATTGGTTTAAATGCTTATTGAAAGTAACTTCAAGCAGTGTAGTATTGTCTCAATTGGAAGTTATATAAATATGTACTTGTAAACTGCATTCTGTTTTATCAGGAAAAGTTCCATTTTGACAAATATCTTTTGAAAATATGAACATAAATCGAAACTTATATGTTAGTTACAATGACCTGTTTTACTTCCTGTGTTTCAGCGCATTTATATATTTTGGATTGTGGGCACTTTGGAACGTTTATCTTACAAAGAGGATTATATACTTCGTTACTTTGTACAGAAAGTCTGTAGAAGATGCTAAGACGGACCTATTCGATAACTCCGCAGAACTAGCACTACATTATAAAGTTGAAATAGTTAAGTATGCATTAATGCTAGTGTTGAATACAACTGAAATAGGTGGCTTCTTAATGTATGTCATCGGGGTAGGAGTGAATAATCTAAGCTCAACTAATGCCACAAGTAACAATTGCATTAGTAAGATGGAGAACACTGATTTGTATGTTATTGGCACTCCAATGGCAGCAGTGTTCATCAGTGTGGGACAAGTCGGATTATTATTGTCAGTAGCACTAATGATATGTCTGATGAAATATCTTGATGCAGCATATCACAACATTACTAATCAGTCTTTGAACTCTACTAAAATCATCCTCTTGATTTCATATATGATTGCAGCTCTACGGATTATCACAGGATCTGTCTACCAATTATTTATCCTTGAAAGGTTCATCTATCCAATTATAACGCTGATATATTTTATTTTTTGGATCAAGCAAACTCGTACATTCTATGAAACACTGAAGTGGCAGTCCATAGAATTCAAAGTTAGAGGAAGAAGCAGTCAGATTGTAAAGAGAGCAGTCAAAAGCAGTCATCATTTTGCTGTCATAATGTGTTTGGTGGGAATAACGGCACTTTGCTTAACTTTGACAGAGATTGTTGACGATTACTTTTTCATAATCACTTTGTTTACCTACTGCCCTAAGCTCCTCAAACAACTCTATGGAATTCCTAACTACAAACCGCTCTTTACTACAATACCACAAATTCATGCTTTAGCACTTTCCAGTGAGATTACTGAAGGAATACAGACAATCCTATCTCTGGTTGCATTCCTTGCCATTACCTCTCAATACATGTTAGCTACATTTGTATTTTTCGGTGGAATGTCCATAAAGAAACTCAAATATCGTTTCGGAAGAGTTCGCACGAGGTTTACTCCTAGCCTTACTGATCCACTTCTCATCTCCTAAGAATGTGTAAGAATCAAATCCATAGTATTTCATTGTATTCCATTTAAATACCTAAGTATTTGTATTTTATCTTAGTCATTTCTAAATTTATTGAGGATACATGTTATGAATTCAATATTAAAAATTTTGAAAGCTAACAAATTACTACTTTAAAAGAATCAAAAGAGCGACAAACGAACAAAGGTCCCAAAACGGATTTTGTTAAAGAAAAGCTTTATAACAAAAAGATACACATACGTAAATCACGTCTTTTACTCTTATTAATTACTATACTATTACATAGCGTTATTAAGCAGTGGTTGCTATTGATTATCGGATTGCAAAGCACTCTGGTATTGGGACATAGATTATGGTAATAAGCTGCAACTTCAGTTGATTATTTTTTCAGGAGAAAGTTAAATTATGGTCGATGTAATCACAGATTATTTTCATTGATATCTAGGACTAATATGATGCAATTTCAGTACTTTTAATATATCAATGGTTAGATCACTGATTTATAAAACAGGAAAATTTATAAATACTGCTTGTGTAATCAAACCACTACAGTCTACCCACATAGGTCATAAAAATAACATTATTGAACTTTGTTAGGAATATTCCAGCTATGTAATATACTTATAATATATATGAGGTAATCTCTCTAAAATGTGCCATACTTCAATATTATAAGGCAGCGCTGTCCAACAGGCGGCCCGCGGCCTTGCTTTGTGCGGCCCGCGTTGCCTGCTTCAATCTCCCCCTTCTTTACCCACTTTTAGACAAATTCTCCAAATTTTTCCATATCATGCATCTCGTTTTCTTCCACAAGTATTATTCTTGCCATGATTGCCTTATTATGTTATCACTATTTGATTATTGCGAATATTTGAAATTAGAGTTAGTTTCGTGCACAACTTTGTTATTTATGTATTATAGAAACTGAGTCGGATGTAAGCCAGTTAGGAGTAAGTTCTGGTAGGGACATAGGGACATAGGGTTGATAGACCATGGTCCTACCAATTCTTTTCAATAAATATTAGCTTTCATTGTTCACGATACAAATTGTCCAAAATGCCTCTATCCATACCCATCCCGAGTGCATGTCCCTGTATTGCGGCCCGCAACTAAATGGTATGAAGCAGTTGCGGCCCGAAGTAAATATAGTTGGACAGCCCTGTTATAAGGTACCAGGCAAATTTTAGTTTCTAAAGTAGGTAAGGATTTTGAAAGAAGCATTCTAACCTGCCCAACCTCGCAATTTTATTATCCTTATTCACATGTGTGCTTCTCTAATCGGACAAATCCACCAAAATCGAATTTCTAGATTATTAGCACGGAACTGCTTTGTTGGCGAGGGTATGCGTGCTCTATCATGATAACAACTATGATATCTGAATTCACTAATGCTAAATGGTCTTATTATATTAGGGCATTCAAAAAGTTCTAATCTCATATTTGTATCTTAAATGATAGTGAAAATAAGATATTTTCGATTTATCCATTGTATTCCTTAGAGGATCAGCTTCCAATTTGTATATTGGCTTATTTTAAGAGGGCAATTATTGTAGTTCCTACATTAGATTTTTGTGCATCTGTTTAGAGTAGTGTCGAAAAGAATCTTCCCATTGAAATTGACCTAAAACTAAATTTGGAGAATAAAAGTTGTGAAAATCGTAGAATATTTTCATTAAAAGGTTAAATAATTAAGAACCAATGTGAAAAAGTAAACGGGAGGCATTCAATAGTATTGCTCGTAATGAAAAAAATATTATGTCACTTTTAGTGGATACTTCAAGATAACATCTTAATTATTCTTTATACCATATCCGTTCTTTGAACTGATGATGTAATAGAACAGTAATTCTATATTTCTATTTGCATTGCATAATACACATAAGATAGTATGATCATGAATATGATATCATGATTACAATATAGCTACAAGTAATAGTTTAGAGATAGCACTACATAAGACATAATTTTCTACCAATAAAAAAGGAAACTAGATTACTCAAATTATTAAATAATCAGAGGTATTACAATGATTTTTCGCATAGTACTGCTGATCTGTGCTTAGATTGATGTGGAAAATTTGAAATTTATTCATAGAATCTTGCTACTTTAGTACATTCCAGAGTTACAATGGAAACGCATTTCTAAATTCGATGGTTTACACGTTATTAGAACATTTATTATATTGGTCATATTAATTTGTCCAATCACATCCAATGTTTGTGTGCCTCTTTTTCCTAAATGACTCCACAGACATACGTATGTTGTGCCAAAGTAAAATAATAATTCTCCGCACAATTACGTTTGGTAGATACGGGTATACTACATTGTCATGTTTAGGGGATTATACAGTGGATTATAGCAGCGATTCTGATCCTGGGGTTAATTTATAAAATTTAACAATATATCTATGCATACTTCATCCAAACCATACCAATGAAGCAAAACAAAAAAAAAGAGGGATATGTGAAACTTCTTGTTGACACCAAGTGGTACCACTGATTGAGAAGATTCAGAACCACTGCTCTAGGGTGCTCCAAAAATCTACCGTTTGGGAGATATTCGTGAAAAGAGACCAGTTTTCGTAATTGAAATTATTAATAGTAAATGTTTTCACCAATATCTCCGAACCAGCAGATTTTAAGTGACTAAAATGTATTATTAACTGATATAAAACCACTTCAAAATATCTCAAAAATAAAGGTACTAGTTTATTTGAATATCAGAAGTATGCCTTTTAAACTTATATACCCTATGGAAAAAGCAAGTGTTTCAAATTCGCTCTGGATTCTTACATAGGACTAAATTCTATGGTAGAATTCCACCATCTTCATCTTCCTATTTTTGACATCTAACTTTTCCATTTCACTATTATACAAGTGCAAATGACATTATGTGCTGAACAAAATCCTGAATGGAAGTGATGATTAGTCTAATATCTTCCGAGTAATATTATGCTATTTTGATGAGAAAATCAATGAAACACGTTAGTTTAGAGTAAAATTCTCAGCTAATACTGGTGAAGTAATAGAGTATCAGTTCGCTCAACAGAAGATCATACTTGTATGACAAGATATTCCAAGTATTAGTTAATTTAACCTTAATTTATTACAAATACGGATAAATTAAGGCAGCAGGATTGGTTCAAATGATTATTGAAAGCAATTTCAAACAGTATAGTAGTGTCTCAATCGAAAATAATATAAATACTTGTAACAATATTAAGTTCCATCCAGAATAATTCTATTTTAGGAAGTATATTTTATTAAAAATATGAACAAAATTCAAAACTTTTTCGATCTTATTGACAAATATGTAGTTTATTTTATGTTTTTCAGCGTATTTATGTATGTTGGATTGTGGGCACTTTGGAACGTTTATCTAGTAAAGAGGATCATACATTTCGTTATCTTGTACAAGAAGTCTGTAGAAGATGCTAAGACGGACCTATTCAATAACTGTGCTGAACTAGCTCTACACTATAAAGTTGAAATAGTTAAGTATGCATTTATGGTAGTGTTAAATACAACTGAAATGGGTGGGTGGTTAATTTATGTAAGTGGGATAGGATTAGCTAATTTAAACCCAACCAATACCACAAGTAACAATTGCATTATTAGAATAGAGAACACTGATTTGTATGCTATTGGCACTCCAATGGCAGCAGTGCTCATCAGTGTTGGAGAAGTCGGATTTTTATTGTCATTAGCACTTGTGACATGTCTAATGAAATATCTTGATGCAGCATATCACAACATTAATAATCAGTCTCTGAAGTCTACTAAAATCATCCTCTTGATCTCATGTGTAATTGGAACTCTACGGATTATCACAGGATCCATCCACCAATCATTTATCCTTGAAAAACTGATATATCCTATTATAACACTGATATATTTTAGTTTTTGGGTCAAGCAAACCCGCACATTCTATAAAACACTGAAGTGGCAGTCTGTAGAGTTTAAAGTTAGAGGAAGGAACAGTCAGATTGTAAAGAGAGCAGTCAAAAGTAGTCATCATTTTGCTGTCATAATGTGTTTGGTGGGAATTACGGTACTTTGCTTAACTTTGGCAGAAATTGTTGGTGATTACTTTTTCATATTCACTTTGTTTACTTACTGTCCCAAACTCCTCAATCAACTCTATAGAATTCCTAACTACGAACCTCTCTTCACGACAAAACCACAACTCGATGCTTTAGCACTTTCCAGTGAGATTAAAGCAGGAATTCAGACAATCCTATCCTTGGTTGCTTTCCTTACCATCACATCTCAATTCGTGTTAGCTACATTTGTATTCTTAGGTGGAATGTTCGTAAAGAAACTCAAATATCGTTTCGGAAGAGTCCGCACGAGGTTTACTCCTAACCTTACTGACCCACTTCTCATCTCCTAAGAATGTGTCAGAATTAAATCTGCAAAGATTTCAATATCGTATGAGTATTCTATTCAAAAATTTTGTTTTCTATTTTATAATTTATATAATTCATTGAGTGGCATGTTATATGTTCATTAATAAACATTTTGAAAGCAAACAAATTATTTTGAAAAAGTCGAAAGGGCCAAGTGTGAGTGCATAATACAAATAAGATAGCATAATCATGATTGCAATATCTTTGACGCTAATAGATGTAACTTCATGCTTTTATTAATGATAACCAATTAGCTAATCGCTTACAGTTAATAATGATTATTGTAATATTCAATCTTGCCTGTGTCATTGTGTGTGACCGAGAAATATGTAATTGCAAAATAATTTTATTTGCTTGGATAGTGCAGTGGTTAGGGCGTTTGAACACCAAGACTTAGGTCACGGGTCCTAACCTCGCCCTAATCTGCATTTTGCTCTCAATTGCATTACTTCGGCTAGGTAACATGAGCCTGCACTCTTGCAGAACCTTAGTGAACTAAAAGCACTAAGGATGTCATCTCGTTTAAAGGTAAAGTCAAGTACTATCTTTCTAGCCTACTGGTAGCTGAGTTTTTCTCTGTAACACACTATAATATTCATACGCATGCTGCATACATCCAAGTCAGCAACTACCTGTACCAGTAGATTTAGCATTGCGCCTTACCCAGATTTTAAACCTAAAAGGTTCTCCTAGTGCACAAGGATCAGGGATGCCGTGTGAATGGGAATCTGAGGGAATTCCAATGGGAAAGCCCACAGATTCCCATATGGGATGAGAATGGGAATTCCCAGATGTGGGAATCTGTGGGATTTCCTGTGGTATTATGTGGTATTATGTGGGATTTCTTGTGGGTTTCTGTGGGATTTCCTGTGGGTTTCTGTGATATTCTGTGGGAATTGCCACAGAAATCCTGTGAGAATGGGATGGGAATGGGTATTGAAATTCTATTCCCACGGCAACCCTGACAACGATACTATGACAATGATACTAAGGAGGCCCTCGTTGAGTGGTTGTTTGACACATTTGTGGCCCCACACTGTATAATGAATGAATCTTGGGATGTGTTCATAGCCAAGATCGATGATACTATTGCACGTATCACGTATGAACAGTTGTACCGTATTATGGATTATATTAAGGAGAGACATTACACGCACATCAAGAAGATTATCGCAGAAGAGGTCCAGTCTCTAGGCAAACGTTGCCAACGTTGAAGTCGGATGAGGAGACGAATAATCGCCATTATGCCTGCATTCTCCTTAATTGGGTGGATAAGGACCACCAACACAGGTGCATCTGCTTGGATTTCAAGCTCTGTGAAGGCTCTGCAAATGGCCCCCACCTCAAGCATTACATCTACGAGGTTCTGGACGAATGGGACCTTTCTGATCTCCTAGATGACAAGTGACACGGGGTCAAACATGCGAAATGCGTTGGAAGGCTTTGATTGGAATCGTTGCGTGGTTCACAATATTAACAATGTTATGGATGTTGCACTCGGGGTTCGTATCCACATTAGGTGGAGAATCAAGTTTCTACCAATCCAGTTGCCCATGATTTTCTCAAACGCGCTCGCGGCTTAGTCGCCTACTTCAAAAGGAGTGGAGATCGAACAGAAAGGCTCTCTGGCGTGCAGCTTGAGATGTTCGATAATGTCTAGAATGTGCTTCAGGACCACTACATACGTTGGAACTCTATAGCGGACATGCTCGATCGCCTCTGGAAACTGAAGCCAGCTATCCAATTGTATTTTACGACCCACGATCCCGATTCGGAAGCACAGTTCTCGGTTCAGGAGTGGCATATTTGTGCTCAGTGTGTTGGTGTTTGTGGTCAACCACGTCAAGCCACCCAGTCCAGTCTGAAATCGACAGCCTTGCAAAGTGAAGTCTTTGGCATGATCATGAACCTGAGAAAGTCAATGGAACCATCGCGTCCAGTGATCGTTCCTCAGGCAGGTCACAGTCATGGTATCAATGGAAGTGCTGCGAGCGGGTCTCTTTCCGTCGCCCAAGAAGATTTGCTGTCGGTTCCGAAATCCATTCGTGAGCTCTGTTAGAAGGAGCTGAAAGAGCGTTTCTGTCTTGAGAATATGCTCTCGGACAAGATGTGTCTCTGCCTCTAATTGGACCCGCGCCTCAAGGAGCTCTCGTTTCTGAATAACCAGCAGCGCAAGCTGGTTCTCAAAGTTGCCAAGGATTTGTATTTCGTTCGTAATCCTAGACGCGCCCTCCTAACCCAGATGCCGAGGAGGATGTGGAAGTGATGCCAGGCGGTGATTACGTGGGCGCGGCTGTTGTCGATTTCTTCGGACAATTTGACTTTTTTGGACAGCTATCAGAACAGACTGTGCATAACCTTCGACCTTCGCCATTGGATGACACAGATTTTGGCAAATATAAGTCACTTCCGGTAGTTGCTGGTGGGAAAATGTTCAATGTCCTTCAGTGGTGGGAGAAGCATTCCGAGATTTTTCCTATTCTGAGCAGCCTGGCTCGGACCGCTTTTGGCTCGCGTCCCTCCAGCGCCAATGTTGAAAGGGCATTCAGCCACGGTCACCACCTTGTCTCACCTTTGAGATCTCGAATGCTACCTCAGCGTGTTGAGATGTGGATGTTCCTTTATCTGAACCGCAAGCTCAAGTTCAACTACTGAGTACTGAAATCTATATTCGTCGTCTTAGATTCGTCTATAAACCTTAGTTTATCACTTCACTTTATTCATTGCACTAATTATAATTATGATACTAAGCAACTCAAACTAGTACAACTAAGGTTTGCTACGTCCATATTCTCAAGGTTTCATGGAAATTTACTTGCTACTTGTTTTGCCTGCCTTCAGGAAAATTTACATGCAACCCTTTTTTCCTCCAAAAAAATAAAAAGGTAGCAAGCAGTAGGTAAAATAAGTAGCAAGTAAATCCCTGCATATGTAGATTATGGTAATAAGTTACAACTTCAGTTGATTATTTTTTTCAGGAGAAGATTAAATTATTGTCGATGTAATCGCAAATTATTTTCATTGAATATCTAGGAGTAATATGATGCAATTTCAATACTTCAACATATCAAATGGTTAGATTACTAATTCACAAAATAGGAAAATTTATAATTACTGCTGTCTAATCAAACCACTACAGACTTCATATGTCATAAAAATAACATTATTGAATCTTTGTTTGGAAGATTCCAGCTATGCAACATATTTTATTTATACCATCTCACCAAATGTCCCTGTTCTTTGAACTGATGATGTAATGGAACAGTAATTCTATATTTCTATTTGCATTGCATAATACAAATATGATACGTGTATGATCATGAGTATGACATTTTTGAGGGTAATAGATATGACCTCATTATTATGTCTTTGATTTCAATATAGCTAATAGTTTCGAGATAATATTACTTAATACACAAATTTCCACCTGGAGCTAGATTACTCACAATTATTGAATGATCAGAGGTTATTACAATGATTTTTCGCATAGAACTGATCTGTGCATAGATTGATGTGGAAAATTTGAAATTTATTCATAGAATCAACCGCAATAACTACGCATTCAAAAGTTGACTCAATTTACTCCAACATGCTACATCCTAATAACATGTGATTATATAACTTCTGTGTCTAAATTCGATAGTTTACTAGTTATTAGAAGTTTTATTATTTTGGTTATATATATTTGTCTAATTATATCCAATGTCTGTGTACCTCATTTTTATAGATAACACCACAAACATAAGTAAATAATATTTCTTCCCACTATTGCGTTTAGTAGATACGGGTATACTACATTGTTATGTTTAGGGGAATTATACAGTGGATTATAGCAACGGTTCTGAACCTGGGGTAAATTTTTAAAATTAAACAATATAGTCATGCATACTTCATCCCAAACCATACCAAGGAAGCAAAACACTGTTGATTGACGGGTATGTGAAACTTATTGTTGACACCAAGTGGTACCACTGACTGAAAAAATTCAGAACCACTGCTCTAAGGTGCTCCAAAAATCTACCGGTTAGAATATATTAGCGAAAAGAGACCAGTTTTCGTAATTGAAATTATTAATGGTAACTGTTTCTACCAATATCTCCGAACCAGCAGTTTTCGCTCAATAAATTGTATTATAATTAGCTGACATAAAACCAATTCCAAATATATAAAAATGTTACTAATTTATTTAAATACCAGAAGTACGTCTTTTAAACTTGTATCCACAAATGAAAAAATCAAATGAATTCAGATTCACTGCGAGTTCTTACATAGGACTGAATTATATGACAGAATTCCATCATTTTATCTTCCTGTTTTTGACATCTAACTTGTCCATTTCACTAATACAAGCGCGTTTCGCTTGCTTGCGCTGCGCGGCTTACGGACAATGCGTGTCCGCAGAGTCGTCCTGCGAGCGCCTGGGGTTACCCTATAATTGTTCATTAATAATGTTACTCAATAATTTAATATTGATAACTCTCACTAATTAATGGCCACATTAAGTAGGTAAGTTGAACTATCATGTTAGATTATCTTTTTGTTCCATACTTTAATTCCATTTAAACAAAAGTAAACAAATAATTTATCATATTGATCTGAAAATGGAATATTCGAAATCTACACCCCTGAATACCCCATGATACTCGTTGGAAGTCATCTACTAGCATATTTTTGTAATTTGTTTACTTTATGTATCTAATGTAAACAAAAGTAAACAAATTAATTATCAAATTTACTCGAAAATATTATATTCGAAATTTACGCCCCTGAAAACCCCATGTCAACCGTTGGAAGCTACTATTTAGCATATTTCTCAAAATTCTTCAAATGGTGTGAAAATATGCATATAAAGGTGCGAAAATATGCATATAAAGGTGCGAAAATATGCACATAATCTTTTTTATTGCTATATACTATAATACATTTAAGATATCAAACATTGCTTTGAAGTATTATTAACAATTACGATATATTGTAGTGTTTTACAATAAATTCTATTGTAAAAATTTGTATGGAAAAAAGTGTAAAAAATTGTTTTCCATTTTTTTGCAGAGGTGTGAAAATTTCGCTTAGATCTTAGAACTTAATCGTAGTCATATCATTTGACACCTACATGTCAATTCAATCAATTCGGACAAACACAAAACACAAAAAGTCCTAGCATTGAATATATAAGATACAATGACATTATGTGCTGAACAAAATGCTAAAGGAAGTAATTAATAATATAATATCTTCCGAGTTATATTATTTTATTTTGGTGAGAGAATCAATGAGACACCATTTATAAATTTGAAGCAAATAGAGACCAGTTAGTTTAGAGTGAAATCTCAGCTAATATTCGTGAAGTAACAGAGTATCAGTTCGCTCAACATAAGATCATATGACAAGATATTCCAAGTATAGTTAATTTAAGCTTGATTTTTTCAAATACGGATAAATTAAGGCAGCAGGATTGGTTTGAATGATTACTGAAAGCAATTTCAAACAGTATAGTAGTGTATCAATCGAAAATTATATAAATACTTGTAACAATATTCCGTTTCATCCAGAATAATTTTATTTTGAAAAGTGTCTTTTGAACAATATGAACAGAATTCAAAACTTATACTTTCTTATTGGCGAAGATCTAGTTTACTTTGTGTTTTTCAGCGTATTCATGTATGGTGGATTGTGGGCACTTTGGAACGTTTATCTAGCAAAGAGGATTATACATTTCGTTACCTTGTACAGAAAGTCTGTAGAAGATGCTAAGACAGACCTATTCGATAACTGTGCTGAACTAGCACTACACTATAAAGTTGAAATAGTTAAGTATGCATTTATGCTAGTGATAAATACCACTGAAATTGGTGGGTGGTTAATTTATGCAAGCGGGATAGGATTAGCTAATCTAAGCCCAACCAACACCACAATTAACAATTACATTATTAAGATAGAGACCACTGATTTGCATGTTATTGGCACTCCAGAAGTAGTGCTCATCAGTGTGGGACAAGTCGGATTTTTATTGTCAGTAGCACTTGTGACATGTCTAATGAAATATCTTGATGCAGCATATCATAACATTAATAATCAGTCTCTGAAGTCTACTAAAATCATCCTCTTGATCTCATGTGTAATTGGAGCTCTACGGATTATCACAGGATCCATCCGCCAATTATTTATCCTTGAAAAACTGATATATCCTATTATAACACTGATCTATTTTAGTTTTTGGGTCAAGGAAACGCGAATATTCTATAAAACACTGAAGTGGCAGTCTGTAGAGTTTAAAGTTAGAGGAAGGAGCAGTCAGATTGTAAAGAGAGCAATGAGAAGCAGTCATCATTTTGCTGTCATAATGTGTTTGGTGGGAATTACGGTACTTTGCTTAACTTTGGCAGAAATTGTTGGCGATTACTTTTTCATATTCACTTTGTTTACCTACTGTCCCAAACTCCTCAATCAACTCTATGGAATTCCTAACTACGAACCTCTGTTCACGACAAGACCACAACTCAATGCTTTAGCCCTTTCCAGTGAGATTAAAACAGGAATTCAGACAAACCTTTCCTTGATTGCTTTCCTTACCATTACTATTCAATACGTGGTAGTCACATTTGTATTCTTCGGTGGAATGTTGGTAAAGAAACTCAAATATCGTTTCGGAAGAGTCCGCACGAGGTTTACTCCTAACCTTACTGACCCACTTCTCATCTCCTAAGATTGTGTCAGAATTAAGTCTGCAAAGATTTCACTATCGTATGAGTATTCTATTCAAATATTTTATTTTCTAATTTGTAATTTATATAATTCATTGAGTGACATGTTATTAATTGATTAATAAATATTTTGAAAGCAAACACACTATTTAGAAGGAATCGAAAGGGGCAAGAGCGATTGCATAATACAAATAGCATAGCACATAGCCTACTCTAATAATGCCTCACAGTAGACTGAAAATCATGGACTAGGGATGAAGTAGTAGCCGAATGGATTAATACATGATTAACCTAAAATCGTTAACCATGCAGAATAGGCATTAAGAATGTATTACCAGCATATATAAACATGGTATCAAAGTATATATATCCGTTGGAAAAATTTCGATTAGTAATCATATCATTGCGGAACAGGTCATTCTAAGGACAATTTTAGCGATTTTCTAAGCTATTTTAACCCTATTTCTAAATGGTATTAAGGTGTGATTTTTGTGTAGAACCAAGATTAGTACGAGTTGATTTGAAAAATTCACAATTTTTCAATGGAATGTTGTTACATTCCTTCGTTGCTATGGTAAAGCATTTTGGTCAGTTTGGGCCATTTCGTGCAAACTGCAGTAACTAGAGCTTCAAATTTGATCGTGTTTGATAGGCAATGGACTACTTCCTATTAGGTGATGATGCAACTTGAACTTCCAAATTCAACGAGTTTTGAGTTATGGGTTGATTTTAAGAATGTGACCAAAACACTAAATTGTCGCATAACTCTATAGTCTGTTAATTTAGAAGTTTAAATTGTATTATTACCTAATAGTAAGTAGCCAATTGCCTATCAAATACGATCAAATTTGAAGACCTAGTTCTTACAGTTTGCAGGATATGGCTCAAACTGATCAAAATGCTTTATCATAGCAACGTAGGAATGTAGCAACATTCCATTGAAAATTCTAATTTTTTCAAATCAACTCGTACTAATCTTAGTTCTACACAAAAATTCAACCTTAATAACATTTAGTAGTTAGCTTAAAACAGCTTATAAATTTGCCAAAATCGTGCTTAAAATGACCTGTTGCGCAATGATATGATGACTAATCGAAATTTTGACAACGGATATGTATACTTTGATACCATGTTTATATACGCCGGTAATACATTCTTAATGCCTATTCTGCATGGTTAACGATTTTAGGCTAATCGTGTATTAATCCATTCGGCTATTACCGCATCCTTGGTTATTTTACTGTGAAGCATTATTAGAGTAGGCTATGGATAGCATAATCATGAATGCAATATCTTTGACGCTAATAAATGTGACTTCATGTTTTTACTAATGATAACCAATAAGCTAATCGCTTCAGTTAATAATGATTAACCACTTTTAATATTCCATCTTGACTGTGTCATTGCGTGTGATCGAGAAATGTGTAATCGCAAAATAATTGTATTTGCTTGGGTGGTGAAGTGGATAGGGCGTTTGAACACCAAGACTTAGGTCACGGGTCCTAACCTCGCCCTAATTTGCATTTTGCTCTCAATTGCATTACTTCGGCTAGGTAACATGAGCCTGCACTCTTGCAGAACCCTAGTGAACTAAAAGCACTAAGGATGTCATATCGTTTAAAGGTAAAGTCAAGTACTATCTTTCTAGCCTACTGATAGCTGAGTTTTTCTCTGTAACACACTATAATATTCATACACATGCTGCATACACCCAAGTTAGCAACTATCATTAGGTTTTTCATTGCACCTTACCCAAATTTTAAACCCCTTGAGAACATATCAGCATGAATTCGGATTCGGTTGGTATATTAATCTATAAATTTACTTTAATTGTATACTAAGGAAAATATTACTATATTTCGTCTTAGGATTATTAAATGAGATTAAATTTTGACTGAAATTTGAAGAGTGTGCCAAAATCATTTTTCTACCCCTTTAAGATGAAATTTATCCCTTTTAGCATTGTAATAGTTTGGATAACGAACTAATTCCTTCTACCTTATACACACCCATTAAAATACTTTTATAATGTATTCATCGAAGAGTTAATTTGCAATCAAGTGATAAACAGAGTGAAAACGTTTACTTAGTCACCCAGCTGCTGTTCAAAGATAAACGGTATAATAAGTTTTCAAAGTTGTTGGTTCGTTCAAAAGATTATCTGATTCTAAAATCTCAAGTTACCTAGCAAAATGTATAACTTTGTGAGCATTTAAATAGAAGGACAAATCAATAGGTTTGGTTGCATTCTCAGTGCACTCAAATATCCCTATACGTGTACTACATTTAAATACAACTAATAGTGGCTTTACTGATAGCTTTGAAATGGTGCGAACTCTCCTAAATGCATACTTCAAATTCTTTATAGTTTTACACTGATAAATCCAATGATAGCTAATATGTACTGTGAATCATCTTAGGTAGAAATTATACTTGTATAGCATGTAGCTAATGCTAGATATGCATTTACTATAGTACTAAGGATTATCCTTTGGGAAAAAGTAAACCTTACCCAGAAAACATGACAATGTAAATTAGTTTTGAATATACAGTCGACTCTGCTTAGTAAGGTCACTTGTTAATCGGGTCAACCGCTTAATAGGACCACTTTTGGCAGGACCGGAATAGTACCCACATATAAAAGCTAATACAGAACATTTTCAGTTAATGGAGTTTTCTGCTTAATCGACCCAAATCTTTCTCTGATCAATATGGTTATATTAAACAGAGTCGACTGTACGTATATGTATATACTACGTATATACATCGATTTCTTAATGGAATTTAAATTTGGACTACAGGGTGAAACTGAAAACTTCAACAACAATCAATTCTACTTTTAATTTGCCTAAGATAACTTGCTTTTATTTCAAATTAGTCTGTTTAAATGAAATATAATACCTTTCTATCACAGAAATGAACTTTAAGCATAAATTTCGGGAAGACAAGCCGCCTGTGCACCTCTATTTGCTCGTTTCGTTCGCTCAGGACCTATCAATCCAAATCCTGGTTATGCTACTATCTTTATAGTTCAGATTATAATAATTTTATCATAAATTTGGAGGCACAAAAGGAGTACACGTTAGTTTAGAATGTAATCAGTTCACTCAACAGAGGATAATATCAAGATCTTCCAAGTATTAGGCTAGAGTTATCACAAATATGCATAAATTAAGAGAGTAGGATGGGTTTAAATGGGTACTGAAAGTTCAAGCAGTATAGTATTTCTCTAAATTAAAATTGCATAAATACTTGTAACTTTATTCTGTTTTCATCCCAGAATAATTCTATTTTGAGAGCATCTTTTGAAAATATGAACAGAATTCAAAACTTAAACTATCTTATTGACAATGATGTAGATTATTTCATGTTTTTCTTCATATTTGTGTATGTTGGATTAATCACACTTTGGAACGTATATTTTTCAAAAAAGATTATATACTTCGTTAGCTTGTACAGGAAGTCTGTAAAAGATGCTAAGACGGACCCATTCGATAACTGTGCAGAACTAGCACTACATTATAAAGCTGAAATCGTTAAGTATGTATTTATGCTAGTGATAAATACCACCGAAATGGGTGCGTTCTTAATGTATTCAATTGGGATAGGATTGACAGATCTAAACCCTACCAATGCTACAAATACAAATAACGATTGCATTAGTAATAGATACAACACTTATTTGAATATCATTACTGGCATTCCAATGGAAGCAGTGTGTACCAGCATTGCTCATGTCGGATTTTTAATGTCATTAGCATTTGTGACATGCCTAATGAAATATCTTGATGCAGCATATCATAACATTAATAATCAGTCTCTAAAGTCCACTAAAATCATCCTCTTGATCTCATGTGTGATTGGAGCTCTACTGATTATCTCAGGATCCATTCACCAATCACTTATCCTTGAAAGGCTCATCTTTCCTATTATATTGCTGGTATATCTGTTTTTTTGGTTCAAGCAAATTCGTACATTTTACAAAACACTGAAGTGGCAATCTGTAGAGTTTAAAGTTAGAGGATGGAGCAGTCAGATTGTAAAGAGAGCAGTCAAAAGCAGTCATCATTTTGCTGTCATAATGTTTCTAATGGGAATTGGGGTACTTTGCATAACTTTAGCGGAAATTGTTGATGTTTTCTTTTTCATATTTACTATATTCGCTAACTGTCCATATATTGTCACACAACTCTATGGAACACCTGACTACGAACCTCTGTTTACTATGACACCACAAATTAATGCTTTAACACTTTCCAGTGAGATTACAGCACAATTTTCGACAATCCTAGGAATAGTTGCTTTCCTTGCCATTATATTTCAATACGTGTTAGCTACATTTGTATTTTTCGGTGGAATGTTCGTAAGGAAACTGAAATATCGCTTCAGATTAGTGCGCACGAGGTTTACTCCTAACCTTACTGACCCACTTCTCATCTCCTAAGACAGTGAGGTCCATGAAGTTTCTCTATACATAGTACGAGGATTTCATACAAATATTTGTTTATATATTCTTGTTATTCTTTAATTAAATGAATAATATGTTATTAATTCATTATTAACATTTGGAAATCAACAATACTACTTTAAAGAAATCGAAAGGGCCAGCAGCAACTGATATAAAGTACAAAGGCCGCAATGCGGAATTTGTGAGTGAGTTCTCGTTGCTAAGGAACCAAGCACATCGTGCTATAAGAACAATTGATTTGCCAAAATTGACTGTTTTGATACTGTACACCAGGAGTGGACACAAAAGTTAGCTTTCGGGCCGCAGTGAAATTTTGAGCCGACTTGGTAGGCCACAAAATTTGAGAATGTTTTTACTACCATGAAAAACGAACAAATACATACAAGTACACATGTCTATAGAATTTAGGTGTGGAATAGTAATTCAAGCGTATTTGCAATTACTTGGAGTACAATACCATTATAGAATTATAGAAAGGGATCTATGAATGGAAAAATAACATCTACTCCTCTCAAGTAGGGGCCAAAAGTGTTCTAGAAAATTCTTCGGGACACATTCATGCCCTTTTCAAACGAACCCCGCGGGCCACACTTTGCCCTCATATGCTGTACACATATGCAAACTATACGTCTAACCTTATCATTTAGATGGGGTTCATTCTAATCTATGTTCACATGTGCTTTTAAGAAAATGGTCTTATTATAGGTACAGCGTAATGAGTTTGCTTATCGGTGCTTGGAATTCACTGCAATCTATTATCGTTTCTGTTCTTAAAATTAGAAAATAAAAACATTTTACGGCATTGCTATGTATCAATTTCGTAAATATTCAAGTATAATTTTTGAATCAAGTCATCATCTTATCCTGAAATTTGACGTAGCAATTATACAGTAATTCAAGTTTCATATAACACAATTATTAAGTTACAGTCGACTCCGCTTAATAGGGTCACATCGGTCAGAGGACATTTTGACCCGATTAAGCGGAGGACCCTTTTAACCGAAAGTATTTTGTATTAGCTTCTATGTGTGATAGCTATTCCGGTCCTGTCAAAAGTGGCCCGATTAAGCGGTTGACCCGATTAAACAATGACCCTATTAAGCGAAGTCAACTGTATTATCCCAACCAAAGGATTCCCGATATATGAACTAATGGCGTAATGGAACAGCAATCATACTTCTATTAGCTAACATTGCATAATGCAAATATGATAGCATAATTATGAATATGAGAATCTAAAAGGCTAAAGATGTGACATAATAATGATAATAATGATAACCAATAAGCTAATTGCTTACACCTAACATTACTTGATATACTCAGTTATTTGGAATCTTCCCATTCTCAATTAGGAACTGATTACTCAAATTATTAAATGATAAAAATTATAATAATGATTACTGCGATATTCAGTAACATCCTTACAATTAAAACTCGATTAATGTAGATGTGTATATATATATATATATATATAAGCGCGCTTCGCTTGGTTACGCTGCGGGGCTGGCGGACACAACGTGTCCGCCGGAGCCGCCCTTTGGGCGCCTAGGGTCACATTGATCAATTAAAACGGGGATAACATCACTAAATATGTATGTCCTACTGTTACAATCGAAATCGCACGAAAGGTGTAATGATGATGTCATAACAGAGTGATGAGCTATCATTTTTTGATGATAGTTGCATCATGTGTGAAGTGTATTAATATATACATTCTATTAAAATTTCAGCCTTCTATCACCTCAAATGGCCGAGTTATAGTCGAAAAACTGAAATTTCTAATTATAAAAAAGGTGACAATGACGTCATAATTTCATGATGAGTCGACATTTTGGTCTGAGCTCAGAACCTAGTGGAGCCATAGCCAAAAGACTCCCACATGCCAAAAATCAGCTTATAGAATTAAAAGTTGCGGAATGAGTCTGGTAATTAGGAAAAAAAATCCAACTAAACTTGTAACCGAGAAAAAATGCCGAATATACTGCCAGCATCTACCTCTAATATCATAATATATGACTTCTAGGTATTTCATAAGGCATAATAATAATAATATAATAATAATCTATATTTATATAGCGCAGATTCCATATTAATATATTCAAGTGCGCTCACCAAAGTGCAATTGTTTATTGGTTCGTCAATACGAGTTAGGTTTAGAATCAAAACGCCTAATTCATACACTGCTGCACCAACAGTTTCCATGGCAGTGATTACTAACAGAAAAGCATACTTAACTACTTCAGCCTTATAATGGAGTGATAGTTCTGTGGAGTTGTAGAGTATGCCATTTTTTGCCTTTTTCCAGACTCAAGGTATGATCTGACGTGTAATACAGAACCATCTTTACAAAATAGACCTCCCATACTAAAGCTAATGGCAAGAATATGCAAGTAGAAATTTAATGACTTTTTATCTGCTGGAGTTAGGTAATGACTCTACCAGACTTATCCATATACGTATGTACATCTGTATAGAAAGTGTTTCAAATTAGAGGTTAAATATAACGGAAAATTTAGATCGTATATATTAATTACTACATAGCCTACTTGTAATCAACTTTTATTTTTTTATGTATGATTAAAGGTTTTTATAATTTTAATATTTGTGAGCATTACTATAGTATCAGATGGCAAGAATCCAGTCCCATTACTAATAAGTTATGACTATTTTGGATTTATTTGATGAATAATCCTTTAGTAGTAATTGTATTTCTCCTAACCAGACGGGTATACTTCCCAAAGGAAAGCTTCAATGCTATAAATACCTTGCACTATTAGCCATAGTCATACGATATGTTGATGAATCTCTAAGTAAATCTGACAAAGATGTTTGCCCATTATTTTAAACACTTCGACAATGATATATTCGTCACGTTTCTTTTTTTCGCATGTATATTCCTAGCATTAGCTGCAGTATGGGATATCTACTTTGTGAAGATGATTCTGTATTACACCCGATTATACCGCGAATCTATAAAAGAAGCAAAAACTGACATTCTCGATAACTCTTTAGAGCTAGCACTCCACTACAAAGCTGAGATAGTTAAGTATGCGTTTCTATTAGCAATCAATGTCATTGAATCTATTGGTTTAATAACGTATCATTTAACTGCTTTGATTCCAATCTCTGCACCTATTGACAAAATAATAAATAATTGTACCACTGCTAGGGATATTTACAACTTCCATAATTATCGATTAATTCCTGATCCAATCACAACCGTAACTACAGCGGTTGGAGAACTATCGCTGTTATTTTCTTTATCTCTGGTGATATGCCTTATGAAATATCTAGATGTGACATATCATGATATCCATGGGAAATCATTTCAGTATATTCGAAAGTTTCTCTTGGTTACATTTTTGGTGGGAATCTTTTTGATTATCACCGGATCTATACCTCAGCTCTTCATCCTTCAAAAGCTATCTGAGTTTTCCATCAATCTTGTCTTTTTCTGTCTCTGGGTGAAGCAAACCCGCACTTTTTACAAAACACTTAAGTGGAGGTCTGTAGAATATAGAATTAGAGGTGTGAGTTGCCAGATAGTCACGAGATCAGCCAAGAGTTGCTACCATTTTGCTGTTTTTATGAGTATGGTAGGAATGGGCTTTCTGTCCGTAGTTTCATCAATTATTGTGCAAAAGTGCTTTTTTCTAATTGCAATAGCACTTCGCTATGGTCCATGCCTCTTTCACCGTGTCTATGGGACTTCTCACTACGAGCCTTTACTTACTACCAAACAACAGATTGAAGCTTTCAACATCAGTAGAGAATTTGTATTAGGAATTGCAACAACTCTACTTGTAGTTGCTTACCTTTCATTTGGTTTGCAGTATCTAACAGTTACATTTGTATTTTTTGGTGGAAAACTTTGGAAAAGTTTGAAGTATCGATTTGGAAGAGTCCGTACTAGATTTACTCCGAGCCTTATGGATCCACTTCTTCTAACTTAACATTTTATTGTAACCTAGTATTGTATTGAAGCTTTCATGATGTTGACTATATACTTTCCTTTGTTAAAATATTAATGCTCAAATTCTTATTTTATCATCTAAAATCTGATATCTGGGTACTATTTAAAATGCAGCTACGTATATCAATGCCAAATTCAGTGGCGAGATTTTAATTTACTATTCAAAATTAAATAATTTCGAAACTTACAGCTTAATTCTTCAGAAGCGCGCCATGCGCACTTGCTTAGCGCGGTTCGCTACCAGTTCTTGTTCACAGCTGCTACTGTGGATATATCTACCACAGAATTAGAAGTTCAATTATGTGGACAGGATTATCAGACTCATTATTACAAAGTGCCATAATACTCTGCCTAATTGGTATTAATAGTATATATACATGTCTGTACCAGTATGTGCTTCAATATATATTATTTGTAACACTACACTATCAAGACAAAAGTATTTAAACACTTCATTATTCCACAAACAAGTTGTTAAAATTCGTCTATTCATGGAGACGAATACAGTTGAATCCGCTTAATAAGGTCACTGTTTAATCGGGTCAACCGCATAATCGGGCCACTTTTGGCAGGACCGGAATAGCTCTCACACATAAAAGCTAATACAAAATATTTTCGATTATTGGGTTCTCCGCTTATATATTATGAATACCTTGTGCAAGTCAGTCAGTATACGTACAAGTATTTTCCCAAACCTTGTCTCTTTTAATTTTTTTACACAACCACAGTTACTGACTTGCCCTAGTATACAGGAATTTCCCTAATGTACTACGTATTATTCTGTTTTTATTTACTTGATAATAGAATTGCTCGATTAATTTTATCTTACTACTTTTAAATATTAATATATATATATAATGATATATTCGGAAATCCTCGCATATTTTTATTTATCAAATAATGATAGCATAAACTCTTGCTCACATTTCCCAATTGCTTGTCGAATCTCATTTCCTTTTGGGAACTTATTTGACATTTGCACAGGAAAGCAATGTTTGCTATTTTATTTAAACTTCCTTTATTTCCAATGCCAAAGCATATGGATTGTGTTAGAATAGGAGTGGGTTCATTCCTCATTCAGGCTGAGTCAGTGAGAGAGGAGATAAAGACCAAGTTTTTTAGATCTCGTCAAATCCTCACTGTGAAAGAAAGTGATCTATTGTCAGAACTGGATCAGTTGGTAGCTAGCTACAAAGGGGTGAGAACTATTGGACTGATCGAAGAACTTAATCAAAAGAAAGAGTTCTTAGAAAATTTCGAACATAACGAAATCCAAGCAACTATTGTTAAGAGTGTAGCAGTGATGGATGCCCGTATTAGAGAACTTAAAACGAGTCTGGAGACAACTGTGGCGAGAATGAAGAGTGTAGAACTTAGGTGGGATGG
Organism: Aphrocallistes beatrix; assembly: GCA_963281255.1. NCBI lineage: Eukaryota > Metazoa > Porifera > Hexactinellida > Sceptrulophora > Aphrocallistidae > Aphrocallistes > Aphrocallistes beatrix. The sequence goes on from OY725488.1 coordinate 11,117,981, forward strand.
AGAATTAGAAAATAAACTAGATCAGATCGGATGGATTTGGGTTGAATATGAAGAAAATATTCAAGATCCAACTTCTCGTTTAGGTTTGTAATTATGAGAATTGCGTTGAGCACTAACCACCATGTAACGCCATGGATATGACCAATTACAGATATTGATATAAAATGAATTATGGTTTAGATTTGACCATAAAAACAGTTCTTAATCAATTAGCGGACCCTTTCACCATTGGCAGACCCATATTGTCCCTAAATTATTTTTGCGGACCACTGCTCTACGCTGAAACCCAATACTCATTGGAAATGCTTGTCAACCATGTATGTATGATCATATCATTGTCACATCTTGTTTATTGTGAAATCAACGTATGCATCCATGGTTTACTGGAGGCAATCAGTATTAACGAATAATCATGATCACATTATCTTAATCATAGCCTACGAAACCAGAAGTCCCACAATAAAATGCAATCGTTTTTACATTTAGACTTGGATATTGTTGCAATAAGCTTTTGTTAAATATAATACAGTGGAATTTGCTTATTAACAACTCCATTAGCAGGGTTGAAACCGAATAGTTGATTATTCGGTTTAACCAAATATTATTTGCAAATAATCGATATTTGGTTTGTAACCAAATATCATTATTTGGGTTCGACTGAGAACCAAATAATTTGGTCAACCGAATATTTGGTCAACCGAATAATTTGGTCAGCCGAATAATTTGGTCAAACAAATAATTTGCATGCTTTCCCAATTCTTACATGAGGTGGTCCGAACACAAATAAATATAATAAGCCTACTTATACTTGATTATATTTTTGTATAAATATTTATATAATAGATAAAAATTTATGCAAAAATATAATCAAGTATTATTTAGTTAACCAAATTATTCGGTTAACCAAATTATTTGGTCTGACCATTATTCGGTTAAAATGGTATTTGGTTGAAGCGGTTTCAACCTTGCTTATTAGCTATATTGCTCTATTAGCAACCAATTTACAGGTCCCTGGTGAAGATTTTATGTTAATTCTGATCCACTATTAGCAACCATCTTATGAACAAACCCGAGTTGCTAATAAGCGAATTCCACTGTATTTGTGAAATGTACTGCAGGGGTGAAATAATACTCAAAAATTGCCAAAATTCCCAGGTAGAAAAACAAGATAAATCATCCAACTTGATTCATGATGTCTTACGTATTTGGTGGCCGGTCTCGGACTCCTTGCGAGCCATGGGTTTGACACCCCTGTCTTAACCAATTTCTCAGAATTCTATACAACATCCCTAATTTGCGAGGAACATTTATGCATTGTACATTCAAACTATTTTATATTTTCCTACACATAGGAGAAGATTCCTCATTGGATGAGGACTATGATTGGAATGGAGGAAATGAAAGGAAAGATGATTCGAAAGAAATAAGACAAAATCCTAATTTCATGTATCAGTATTCAATTATCAAATCTCCAGTAGTACACGGGGTCCTAATTCCTGGAGAGAGTGCAAAGGAAAAATTATCATTACAAGATGAAAGAGAATTCTACAAGGCAAAAGCTATAAAATACAAAGGTTAGAAACACAAGTTATTATAACATAATATTATCCTCTCCCTGTTTGTGTCATTTGATCAAAGATGCATTTCTAGTGTAGGCCATTAATGATGGGTCTAAGACAGAAGCTACAAGTAGTTGTTTACATTCTTTTAAAAGTAGTTCATTTAATGAATCCCGATGATACAGGAGAAAGTATATTGGGAAATAAGTTTTTCACGTCTCTTTCTGAATATTAGTTGGGATTTACATAATCCTTGAGGGCATGCCTAATTCCCGGGACGGGGCGAGACCATCCCAGAAAAATATAGGTACCTAATTTCCGAGACTGGACGGGTTAAGATGCCTCATTTACTGGACGGGATCCCGTCCCGTCCCGGAATTAGGTATGCCCATTCCTTGAATCCCCGAGCTTTAATGTCAGATTTGAATCCCGGGATCCCGATTGAGAATAGGCTTAAATTATTTTTCTATTTAACTATTTGTACCAATTTGTGCGCCTTTTTATATATAGTTAACCTGAAATTTAAGGCTTAAAAAAGTATCTAATGAAGGTTCAGTTTAAATATCCAAATCCAAAAAATACAATTAATGCTACTATAGAATGTTTACATCAGATTTATTTATTTAATTTGTTAGCTTTACTATGTTATTAGTGATATTATACACTGCCTGGTCAAAAGTATTCGAACACTATATTGCTTTCCATCATAAATACTGATGCTAAAATGGATCTCTCAATGGAGACCAATTCTTTCAAACCACGACAGCTACTGAAAATCTTATCAAATTCAAAATCTATACACTCGAATTACTTAGTTTAGATTTAGTCCATATATATACCAGGACTGGATAAATCAGTCTAGCCCTTAAATCTTACAAGCGCGCTTCGCTTGCTTGCGCTGCGCGGCTTGCGGACACTGCGTGTCCGCAGATTTACCCAGTGGGAGCTTGGGGATATTAGAGAAACAATACGTCGCTTTCTTGTTTTATACTAAGCACGCTGGATTGTCATTTGTCTACGGTTACATTTATGAAATCAGAACTGTAGCAGAAATTTTGTTTCGTGATAAATATAATTTACTTCGTATTAAGTCAACTAATCCTGAATGTAAGCTCAATTTGAATACACAAAGTTCACATTGCTAAAGATTATTATACTTAAATAATCAATTCCAGTCCATGTCGTTAAAAGTTATTTTATGATCGAATTGATTGATCGTAGCATATAACACACTTTAATTGTTGTTAACAATCAAATTATAGACTCAAAATAGCAGTATTCAATCATTTATATGAAATAGAATCGTGTGAATGGCATTATAAAAGGCTGATAATTGATTGGTTCACATAAACCAATGAATTTCAATCACAAATAGTTCTTTTGATTGTATGCATAAGTCAATACTATTTTATTCCAATGTATTTGCATTATAAAATAATCGAATTTGATTGGTCAGCACATTTTGTTACCTATCTCGGCGAGGTGTGAACATTTCGCTTAGATCTTCGAACTTAATCCTAGATTCATCATTTGACACCAACATGCCAATTTTCGTATTTCTACGACTTGCCAATTCTTCAATCAATTCGGACAAACAAAAAAAAAACAAAAAAAACAAAAAAAAAATCCTAGCATTTTAATATATCTTATATATTAAAACTCTAGGATTTTTTTGTTTGTTTGTTTGTTTGTTTGTTTGTTTGTCCGAATTGATTGAAGAATTGGGAAGTCGTAGAGATACGAAAATTGGCATGTAGGTGTCAAATGATGAATCTAGGATTAAGTTCGAAGATCTAAGCGAAATGTTTTCACCTCGCCAAGATAGGTGACAAAATGTGCTGACCAATCAAATTCGATTATTTTATAATGCAAATACATTGGAATAAAATAGTATTGACTTATGCATACAATCAAATAACTATTTGTGATTGAAATTCATTGGTTTATGTGAACCAATCAATTATCAGCCTTTTATAATGCCATTCACACGATTCTATTTCACATAAATGATTGAACACTGCTATTTTGAGTCTATAATTTGATTGTTAACAACAATTAAAGCGTGTTATATGCTACGATCAATCAATTCGATCATGAAATAACTTTTAACGACATGGACTGGAATTGATTATTTAAGTATAATAATCTTTAGCAATGTGAACTTTGTAAATTCAAATTGAGCTTACATTCAGGATTAGTTGACTTAATACGAAGTAAATTATATTTATCACGAAACAAAATTTCTGCTACAGTTCTGATTTCATTAATGTAACCGTAGACAAATGACAATCCAGCGTACTTAGTATAAAACAAGAAAGTGACGTATATTCCCAAGCACCCACTGGGTAAATCTGCGGACACGCAGTGTCCGCAAGCCGCGCAGCGCAAGCAAGCGAAGCGCGCTTGTAAGATATATTAAAACGATAGGATTTTAGTTACTTAATTAAGTTAAGTATGAAAAGTATGAAAATTGCCATTTGGGTGTCTAATGATGAATCTACGATTAAGTGGAAGCAATTTTTAACACCTTTTCTATACAATACTATGTATGCTTTTACTCTCACAATAGAAATCATTTATACGACACTATTATAGGATGTCATTGTTTTTAATACTTCAAAACAATAACTTATATATAGATATCTCAATTATATTATAGTTTAAAGCAATAAAGAGGTTTTGTTTTACACCTTTACATACATATTTTAACACCATTTGACGAATTTTAAAAATTCGCTAGAGACTGGCTTTCAACGGTGGACATGGGATTTTTAGGGGTGTAGATTTCGAACCTTTCTTCTCCACTTCCAAATTCATGATTCACCGTATATGAAGGATGTTTTTGTTGAACGCAGGGCGACTTAGCAGACACGCAGTGTCCGCAAGCTGCGCATCGCAAGCAAGCGAAGCGCGCTTGTGCTTTATATTTCTGAATAACTGTTTAGAACATATGAAGAAATCGAGATCAGACCTTGAAGAAATGAATAAAGAATTTGAACAATTCAAGATGAAGTATAATGCGTATAACCAGAAGCTGTTACAAGTGGAAGAGAAATTGAATATTTTAAGAAGTACACAGGATCATTTTTCAAGTCAAATTGAACCAAATTATCTTAGACGATCTATCGATTCAAACCTATCAACTGTGTCTAGTATTCAAGAAGAAATCGATAGATTTCCTTCCGATACAACTTTACCACCTCCAAAATCTGTTATTAACAAGAATAAACTTGAATATCTGCCTACTCCTGACATTATGTCGGTTAGAAATTTCCCAGAAATTGTCGATGTTCCTTCTGATATCAAAGGAGATGGGCTGAAACTCTACAACCCAACTAAATTGAAACGACATATAAATATTACTTTCATTATCATATATATAAAAAATCCCATCAAGACCGTGAATCTCTCGTCTCTGAAGAATCCAGATAGCCATAAAGATGATCAAGTAATTGTCAAAGTAGAAGAGATTTACAGACTAGGGTACCTGAAAGTCATTTTATCTAAGAAGTTCATAATCTCCAAGATTCTTAGTAAGATTGAGGTGATTGCTGGAATAAGACTTCAGGAGTCTTGTGGAAACTCTAATGGAGTATATGAGTCTGTGAAGCATTTCGATTGCCCTCCAAATTATGCGATATTTATCCCCATTAACGAAGTCTTCGTACCAGTCTTTTAAGTATTCAACGGAATTTCTTTTGCAGTGATAGAGCACTAAATAGCTCTTCCCTTTTATTGATTTTTAAATAAGAAAAAACTACATCCTTTTATTTGTATGCTTCAATTCATTTTATATAATTATTTTTATGTAGATAGATCTTTCCTATTAACTCGGATGGTGTTTTGTGGGGGGCGCTCCTCTTGAGGGGTTGCGCTCCCTTCAGTTACAATTATCTCTCATCCTTGAGATTATTTACTCAATTTACCCAACCACATTAAATAGACATATAACTTACGTATATCAATAGAATGATTCTAAGAACTTAAAGATACTTCATATTTCAATATAACTCTTATTACATAGCTCAAATCAAGAAGAAAAACTTTGTTATTTATTATTATTTTTCGAAAAAAGCAAATAATCTATAATGTCAAACTTAGTTCTTGATCCAAACTAGCTGAAGATCGTTGAAACTTTGTAACCATATTTTCGACAATTAACATTGGAGTGCGCCCACTTCTTTTGTTAGCAAAACTCTAGTGTGTAAAACATCGGTTAGTTGAAGCAGCAATCATTAAACAGTAACTAGTATCATAGATAGAACCATTTGGGTTTGACAGGTACCGGTTGAGGTTTAATCATTTCAGTAGTACTGCTTGTTTTAGTACGAATCACTAGTGATAAATTATAATTTTAAGTAGATAGAGACCTCACGATGACATTAAATATTAACTATAAATATGATTAAATAATTTTAAATAAGTCTCATTGTAATTTACTTCCTAGAATGGATGAAGGTTTTAACAACATTATCTTAACTGAGAATATTTTAGAATATTTATTCTTAGAAAATAATATAAATTCACCAATAGCTATAAAAATGCGAAAAGGAAACGAAAGGGTTAAATTATATTTTTGGTATTTGGATTCAGAATGTTCGGATTAGCGACAGGATTTGGTTTTATCCTTCCTAGACAAGTTTCAGATAAGAATGGACAAAACTTAGTTAAAACCGAAAAAAGCGAATGAACTCTTAAAAGTGTATAAATCAGTACAGCTTTCCTTTTTTTTGAAGAAGAAGATATATACTTAGAATCTGAATCAAACAAAAATATCGCCATTTCACATATACTACACCATATTAAATAACATTGAATATATTACTATATTACTTAAGGTGCATTTGTTGTCCACGTACGGATAACTCGTAAGGATAAGTATGTACACATGTTTTCCTAAATATATCGAATTAAAATTTACTCAACCAAAATTAATGACTTGATACTCTGGATAACATATCTCCAACCGAAATATACGTATATTATGTATTTTAGTTCTAGTTCCTTTAGTATATCTCTATAATATAATTGTTCTAGTATTGATTTCAAAACTGATAGGTAATTATTTTATGTTTTATTTTTTGACAATATCAATACTAAGTAGAATTATATTCAAGATATATAATATTGATGTAATCCTGTATATTTTATTTCCAAACGCCTAAGCATATGGCTAGTGCTAGAATAGAAATGAGCTCATTCCTCACTCAAGCAGAGTCAGTGAGAGAGGAGATAAAGGCCAAGTTTTTTAAATCTCGTCAAATCCTCGAAGTGAAAGAAAATGATCTATTGTCAGAACTGGATCAGTTGGTGGCTAGCTACAAAGGGGTAAGGATCAAGGAACAGATCCAAGAACTAAATCGAATGAAAGAAACTTTAGAATCCAATGTAGAACACAACGAGAACCAAGAAACTGTTGTTAAGAGTGTAGCAGTGATGGATACCCGGATTAGAGAGCTTAAAATGAGTTTGGAGACAACTGTGACTAGAATGAGGAGTGTAGAGCTTAGGTGGGATGGAGAACTGGAAATGAAACTAAGTCAGATCGGATGGATTTGGGTTGAATATGAAGATAGTTTTCTGGATCAAACCACTTGTCGTTTAGGTTTGTGTTATCCTAGAATTGTCTTAAGTGCTAACGATCATGATAATGCCATGGTTATGACCAATTTGTTGTTTTATTCCCTTTAATACTAATAACTTGTTGGAATTAATACATTGCCGTAGGAAGCTCATAAAAAGGCCATTGCCATTATGTTAATCAAAAGTGGTAATATTCATCCACCTTATTGCCCATAGTACTAGCACAGTTTTTTTTGCCATGGCCTTACAAGCCGCACTGCTTTCTACGGTTATGCAATAGTAGTAGAGTGACAAACAAGTATGCAATCAGTTCAAGATTTAAAACTGTGTAAAAAGTAGTTAACAATTTTAATTGATATACTTCATAGGCTAATTAGATAACAATATAATACATTCTGATGAATGATTTCAGTTGATTAAGAGATCCCCCCCATAATAAAGTACCAAAGTTTAATACTGATTCCTTCCACTAAATCATGGTTGCATAGGTAAAGTTCATGATGAATAAAGGTGGCAATGACGTCATCATACATGATAAGTATCAATATCAAATAAGTAGAGTAGTCTACTTTTCGTAAATTCTTTGCACGAATCTACTATTTTTATTCAATATCTACAAAATCATTTATATATGTTTTCTTACTCATATAGAATTCAGTTATTTATCATTATCAGATGAAAATACTGATTTCAAAGAAGAATCAAGAGAAGAAGGACAAAACGTTAATTACTTGTCTAATTCAGAAGACTTCTCAGCGGGAGAATCATCGACAACTTTTAAGACAATGTATGATGAACCAAACAACTCACAAGCAACACTAACAGTTACATCTAAAAGGGAAAACTATAAGAGAATAGCAAAGAAATACAAAGGTTAAGCACATACATAGTTTCTAAACTATTTAGTTATAACGTAATTAAATAGTGGTGATATTAAAATCCTCCGGTTAGCATAGTAAGATCTCTACGCAATCTTGAAGTTCTCGTTTCTTGCTTTACATATTAATTTGATTATTATAATATTGCTAAAATATACGCTCATATGCCAATAATCCATTAAAAATTAGCATTATAATGTGAACAAGCGCGCTTCGCGCTTGCTTGCGCTGCGCGGCTGGCGGACACTTCGTGTCCGCCGGAGGCTCCCTTCGGTCGCCTGGAGTCACATTGGTTAATTATAAGGGAGATAACATCTCTAAATATGTCTGTTCTACTGTGCTAATCGATATCACTCGAAAAATCACCAAATTTGTCAATTTTAAAATTTTTGATGCGTAATGATGACGTCATAAAGTGATGAGTCATCATTTTTTGATGAAAGTCGCATCATATGTGAGGTATGTTAGTATACAGATTCTATTAAAATTTCAGCCTTCTATCTCAGATAATGGCTGAGTTATGCCCGAATAACTGTGTTGCTTAACTTTTAAAAATGTGACAATGACGTCATAATTCCATGATGAGTAGACATTTTGCTCTGAACTCAGAACTTACTGGAGCCATAGCCAAAATACTCCCACATGCCAAAAATCAGCCTTCTGCGCCCGGCAGTTTCTTCAATCAATTCGTTACAGATATATATATATATATATATATATATACAATCATCGAGTTTTAATAGTAAGGATATATGCTTGTAACCATGGATATAAATATACTTGTCGAGTCACTGAGTAAAACAGCTTTTGTACAATAGGCTGTATCCATTGTTTTCGGAAAATATTTTCCATTTTAAACTTCTATTAATTGTGTCTCATACGTAAATTCTGGTTCTTGTTTAGAACAGCGGACAAGAGCGAGATCAGAACTCGGGGAAATGACTAAACAATTCAATCAATACAAGATGAAATATGACGATAAAGAGAACATTTTTTCTCAGCTGTTAATCCGTTTGAGGCAGCTAGAAAATGAATTAGATAGTTTAAAGAGATCACATCGTCTTTCGCACTTCTCTCATCAATTAAAATTGGATGACGGTAAACTATCTGTCGATTCTAACCAATCAGATATGTCTATTCAAGAAGAAATCGATTCATTTCCTGTTGATAAAGCTTCACAATCACCAAAATCTGGTATCAGTAAGAATAAACTTGAATATTTGCCTGCTCCTGATATTTTATCGATCAGAAATTTTCCTGAAATTTCCAATGTCCCTTCTGAAATCAAGGTAGATAAGTTGGAGCGTTACTCTCCGAATGTACTGAAACAATATATAAATTCTACTTCAACTCTCATTTATAAAAGAAATTCTGTTAAAACAATTAATCTTTCATTTCTAAAGAACCCAGATGGTCATAAAGATAATCAAGTATTCGTTAAAGTAAAGGAAATTTACAGACTTGGATACTTGAAAGTCATCTTCTCCAAGAAGCTCCCTTATCTTAGTAAGACTGAGATTATTGCTGGAATTAAACTTCAAGAGCCTTATGGAAACTCTAATGGGGTACATGACTCAGTGAAACATTTCAATTGCCTTCCCAAGCACGCAGTATTTATCTCCATCAACGAAGTCTTCGTGCCTGTATTTTAGCTATACAACCGAATTCACTTGAGTAGGCTGATTGTATCCTCAATATATATTTTTTATATTTTTAAAAATAGACAACAAATATAAATTTTTATACTTCTATGTCTCAAGCCATTTTACTAATTAAATTTAGTTTGTATTTGAACGCACTAGCATTGTTATACATGTGCACCGTCGTTTTAGAAATTTATTCTGGCTAAATTCAAATCCAAAACAAGGGATCAATCATTGCAATGCAAGTATGGAAACATTTATTATTCAACATCCCTTACAAGATTACATAGACACAGTCGTAGTCAATTCAATGGAATGGACAAAATCAGTTATACAACGTCGAAGTGCCAGTGGCCTATTTAAAGTGGAGCACACACTACATGAAAAAAAGTGTTCTTTAAAATCTATTGCCTTTTTTAATTGCATCTAAAACATTTATTTTAGCAATCGAATTAATAGAAATCAGTCTTTTACAAAAATGTACACAAACTATTAATACAAACTATCAATTAGAAATGGCTGAGTCTTGTTTCATTGTATATAGTGCAGCTATCAGGATTTAATTAGTAAATTTAAACTAATCAAATATTGGAGACACACAAACTAGACACTAAAACACTTGTTGATCATTTGCTTATATTACTGACAACACAGTAAGATGATCTTCACGATTTAATTAAATAATTGATACTTTAAATTAATAATTAATCAAGTATGGCATAACTCACGTGTTTCACCGTCTTAGGTTTCAGATAGATTACATAATAGATCGACGTATCTACACGTGTGTTTCTGTTATCAGCACACGCCTTATAGTCTAATGGTTTAATATGAATTAAGGTACCTTTACTAGGACATTTCATATGAGAAATCTACCCTCATTGCCAATTCTGTTTCTCTAATCTCGGTTCTTGATTTCTTACGACAATGACTTCAAAACTGAGTTCCTTATCATCTGTACTTGTCAACAACTCAAGGATCCACATTGATAGCAGTTCTGTCGGAAATTCTCTAATATCACCATCCAAAGAAGTGAAGAACTTGGGTACCTGGTTCGACAACAAACTATTGATATCTGCCCAGATCAATAAAGTTACTTATTTTAGCTTCTACTTCATCTGTATTCTATAATATCCGTCGAATCAGGAAGTATCACTCCGCCAAAGCATGCGAAACCATCGTCCACGATCTTGTAACGTCTCGTCTTGACTGTTGCAACAATTATTTATATGGTTCTCCCTCGTTGCTCTTATCTCGACTCCAGCGTGTCCAAAACAGTGCAGTCAGGCTATACAACGTTTCAAGAACCACTCATCGCCTTTTCTTCTTATTACCGCCGCCGCTGCCTGTAAAACATCGAATCACCTTTAAATTTCTTATCACTTATAAAGTTCTCCATTATATTGTCCTCTATACCTCACCCAGCTTATCAAAGTAAAAAGTCCAGCCGTAATCTAATTTCTTCGAATGCCATCCTCCTCGAATTCCTCAAAAGCTCTTGGTGATTGCTCTTTTCTCCTGCTGCCCGTGCTGAATGGAATAACCTGCCTGCATACATCCGGAATGTTCAATCCATTACTATCTTTAAAAGTCTCTTGAAAGCTCATCTTTTTCGATTAGCTAAAGCCCGTAAAACGACTTTAATAACACCAACATGAATTTATACATACATACTTGCACACAAACTTACATACATATACAATACATCCATTCATTAATTGTACAGTGCACTCGAACATATCAGCATGGAACCTGTCCTGTCCCACAATATAAGAACCACTTAAAAGATGAAGATGAATCTATTCATCTTCTGTGGGGAAGGGATAGGTTGGATCATATCTGTAGAATCACAAGATTAGTATAAAACTACGTATCAATTAGAAATGGTTGAGTCTTGCTTAATTCAGTGTATAAAGTCTAGCGATCAGGATTAATATAAATTTAAGCTATGTATCCCAAATCAAATATTGGATAATAAACTATAGCAAGGCATTACAAACACTTGTTTATCATATTCTTATCGATAAAACAGTAAGATGATCTCAACGATTTAATTAGTTAATTGATACTTTAAATAAATAATTAATTAAGTATGGCATAACTCACGTGTTTCACCGTCTAAGGTTTCAGCTAGATTAATGGATCAACGTATCTACACGTGTGTTTCTGTTATCAGCACACGCCTTATTGCATAATGGTTATAGCATGAATTTAGACTACCCGTAATAAGTAGAGTCAGAGTTTAGCAGAGATAGCAAACCAATTATGTTACATAACCTTACACATCAATTCAAAATTTCATCCTAAATCTAAGTTTTATACTTTCTCTAAAGGTTTTAAAATAAGCTTTTATTTCTAGCAATGGGAAGTTTCTACCTAATTATATATGTAGTATCATCTCCTATGAAAAATATGCTCTGTTGATATGATGTAACTAATTGCTGTTATCATAATTGAGCCAAGAAGTTAGATCGATTACTAACAACTAGGTCACTACACTTCAATGATCCAATCGCATACATACTTTATTCTAGCAGATCATTATAACACTTGAAATATTAGGCGGTTATAAGCTTTAAATCATTGATAGGCTTACTTGCTCAAAATAATTATTTAATATAAATACAACCTCTTATTCATAAAACTAATATATCTTAAGATGAGGACTCTACAAAGAATACATACTTTCGCTGCTGGCTGCATCATATACGTTATCCTGTTCGCGTATACATTCGGTTCTCTGTTCTTCTTCTTGATTCCTTTCGCGTTCCTCCAAGTTAAATACGCTTTACTTGTAATGCTTGCGATCGGTATTTTCTATCGGATACGTTTCCCTTACGAGTTCAACGGATCTTGGGAAATCAAATCTCTGCGAAGAAACCCGTTGACCTATTTCCTACAGCGAATACAACCTTGGCACACTGTCTACACTTCCAAACTGGATACTGAGGGTAAATATATGTTCATTTGCTGTCCCCACGGGATGTTCCCAATCTCTTGGCTATTTTTCCTCTCCAATCTTGCGAATATAAACTTGAACCCGCTGGCTTTGGTTGCTGACATTGTATTCCGACTACCTTACATGCGAGAGTTCACCTTACTCATCGGTGGGATAAACGCGAGTTGGAAATCGGTCAAAAATGCATCTGAGAAAGGGAGGAGCCTACTTATTATCCCAGGCTCAACGCGAGAGATGAAATATTCAAGAAAATCTAAAGATACCATCATTGTAGTCAAACGAACGGGATTCATAAAAGCTGCATTTGAGTATGGATATTCTCTGATCCCGGTCATCGGTGTGGGAGTTGATGATCTGTATCAGCCATACGTGTTTGAATGGGAATGGTACAAGCGGTTGTTTGGGCATTACATCTTCATTACAATGGGGGAGTACGAGTTATTCTATCCAAAGAAGACGACCGTTCATCACATAGTAGGAGAACCGATTACTGTTGTGCAGGATCTGAAACCTAGTGAAGAGGCGATTTCAGAATTGTCGATCAAGTTTTATCAAGGCTTAGAGGCAGCTTTAGAGATTTACAATGAGAAGTATAAGAAATCGATTAAACTGGAGTATGCACCAGGCCATTAACATGATGGCAAATCCTTCATCTCGTAGTTTTTTTTGAAATTGCGCATAAGAGCTTTGACTTTTGAGATTACAGTTTAGTTTTTGTGTAAATTGAATACAATGTCAATAAGCTGTTGTTTAGTTTTGAGATTAAATGGAGTATTCCATCTTAATTGCTTATTTTTTCATATAGTTGGGCTTGTTAATGGTAAGTCACGCTAGAAACTCGTTTCCTACTAATTAACTTGTTAATGGAAGAGCGAAATCGACTTTATAAGCGATGTTGAGAGCTGAAATTGCAAATAGATTAATGCAGTAGAACTCGGATAAGACGTACCCCTTCGGGAAGAAATTATTAGTACGTACTATCTTTAAGTACGTACTAACCGAGTTTGTACTACATAGAAATCTATATCATAGATGGATTTTGGTTAAGAGAAATGAGTACGTACTAAACTGGGTTATACTGTAGTATTATTATTATTATTATTATTATCATTTAATTAGGAAACTGACGAAATACAACCAACCTAACAATTTATAACCACTTTTTAGGATAAATTATTTTGAGATCCCACGAAAACCACGCAATTTACACCTCATACTTTGAAAATATCTGCTTTAATAATTGTAGGCAATCTTTGATAAAACAATGCTATATTTGAAAATAATCAGTTTGTATTAATAGGGCGATAGCTTTTGAAAATCCTGCTACATTGTGAATCGAATAATAACGATTATATAACCTTCATATAACGAATCATAGTTTCATAGATGTTATTTAAATGAATTTAAACTAAGATATTTTTGAAAATATTCCATTAATTTAGGCTTCAAATTACTGCGTATTGCTTATTATATTTGTCTTGCTAGTTTTTCAAATAAAATAATTCGATTCGTGGCCATTATTATATAACTCACAAGTTCAAAGATTTGGACCAAGGATAAGACTAAAGTCCATTGAGTAATACATGATTAATTAACCTAAAATCGTCAACCATGCAAGATAGATCTTAATACTTAAAAGCCACAACTTATGTTTGATATCTTAAATGTATTAAAGTGTATAGCATTAAAAAAGATTATGTGCATATTTTCACACCTTTATATACATATTTTCACATCATTTGACGAATTTTGAAAAATATGCTATGAGACTAGCTTCCAACGGGTGACATGGTTTTTTAAGGGATGTAGATTTCGAATATTATATCTTCAGTTCAATGATAAATAATTTGTTTACTTTTGTTTACATTAGATACATAAAGTAAACAAATTACAAAGAAGAGGCTGACTTCCAAAGGTTGACATGGGGTTTTCAGGGGTGTAGATTTAGAATATTTTATCTTCGGATCCATATGATAAATTATTCTTAACTTTTGATGGATATATACAGGGTGCGCCAAAAGTTCTGCAACAAATTTTGTTGGTGTATTATACTTACACAAGTGATCTAACATCTGACATTTCGTTTTTCTCTAAATTATATGGATTATTTTAATTATTTTGCAATCCAATCGCCTGTCTTACCTAATATATTTGCTAAGGTGTGTCATAAATGTTTGTGTGTCTAGAAAAAAGATAAAGATCAAACGAAAAACCCCTCGAATGCTAGGTACATTCTATGACTATACTTTAACAATTGTTCTTCTTATTGATGATTACTGGTATATAAACCAAAAGAAATAGTCATATATTAGTATTTTGAATTAATAACTAACTTTAGGAAGATAAAAATATTTTTAATCAGGAAAAAATAGTTATTCTCGAACTTGACATTTTTGAAGTATATAAGATTTCAAAAATTTTTATAAAAAATATTTTGTGTAATGAATAGTGTTCATTTCTAAACTAAATTATCTTGGTCAAATCAATTAAGTAAAATTTATTGTTGCAGAACTTTTGGTGCACCCTGTATATATATATATAGATAAAGATATAAAGATATATATATATATATATATATATATATATAGATAAAGATATAAAGATATATATATATATAGATAGATAAAGATATAAAGATATATATATATATATATATATAGATAAAGATATAAAGATATATATATAGATATATAGATATATAGATATACGTAGATATAGATATAGATATAGATATAGATATAGATATAGATATAGATATAGATATAGATATGTAAACAAATTAATATTAGTCGAGTCTCAATATTAAGGATGATGTTGTCATTATTGTCATTAATTCAATCAGCATTTCATTCTATTTCAGTAGTAGGTGCTGATTACGTTTGATTAGGATATACATTCAGCATAATTAGCTTTTCATTTTTTCTCTGTTTTGAGACTTTAATGCTTAATTAACTAAATAAATACGTGGGATTAGTGAGGATGTGCTGAACATATTAAATGTAGTGTTGTGAATCAAATTTTGCAACAGCAAAAATATTCCGAATCAATTCTGCAACAGCAAAAATGCTGTGAATCAAATTCTGCAACAGCAAAAATGTTGTGAATCAAATTTTGCAATAGCAAAAATGTTGTGAATCAAATTGGCTATAAATCTCCCTGAGTTGTTTGATTTTATGCACAAACAGACTTTAGTTTGAAGGCATCCTCCCACAATGTGGTGTGAGCTATCTTGTGTGCACAATGCCTTTCACTTCATGTTTTCATTCACTATACACCAGCTATCTCCATTTTCGGTACATGCAGGTGTTCGCTAGTTCTTTTGATCATTTCTATACATTGGGTATGTATTATCGCCTTACAATATCCTCTCTCGCACAACCAGTGTGTAATTATTACTCAAACCCTTCCATGCTTACAATAAATATACCCCTCTTCAATAATTTCTCTTCTCTTCTCTGAGACTTGCAGTTGTTTGGTCTGAATGAGTGAGAAGTAGATTCGGCCATTATCAACAATTATGAGTGAAGTCGGATTAACAAATGGCTGTAACAAAAAATATATTTACAGTCAGGGTTGCTTATTGTGAACCACCAGGGGACCAAAAAATATGTTCATAATAGAGATACTTCATATTAAGCGAACTTGATTCAATACAAATCCTATCTAAAAATGAAATTGGGACCAGGAGGTTAGTTCATAATAAACGAATGTTCATATTAAGCGGGTTCATAATAGGCGACCATGACTGTATATGGTTACTCAAAAAATGTTTGGACAATTGTCTTGTTACTAATTGTCGTTGTCACGAGTTTTCGGACTTCTATTCGGATTAGCGTGGTCGTACATATTCAATTGTAATTATGAATCAAATCTGCAACATCAACCATAAATTTTGCTGAGTTGTTCAATTCTATGTGCATACGCATGGTATCAAATAGAGATTAGTAAGTTACTTTGATTCATTCCAAGCTAATTAGGTTCGTGAAAATAGTATAAATAGTTTTCATTATATGATTATGTATGTTGTTTCTTAAACAACTATAAGTTGTATACTAATCTGTTTGGTAAGTATTGGAATCCCAGAATTAGAAGAGTTTTTTTAATCAGACTTGAAACGATTAATGATTTTTTGAATTTTTATTTACTTTATTCTTAGCTTTGTTTGCAACATCATTAAACATGGTGGGTATTACTCGTGCAAAAATTGCGAGCGTTTTCCTATTACTCCTCCAACTACAGTACTCCCTCGCTCAAATTCCCACTGTGTGCACCGACACACAGAGTTTAGAGACCCTAGAGTGCTGTCCCACCACTTCAGATGGGATATGTGGAACCAATGCTAACCGCGGGACTTGCGAAACGCTTGATCTTCCGAATTACAGCCGACTGACGACCAATGTCCGTGAGAATTGGCCACATTACTACACTCGTGTTTGTCAGTGTAGTGGGAACTATGGCGGCTATGACTGTAGCAGATGTAAGATAGGATACTTTGGCTCTGATTGCAGTCAGATGCAGGTTATACCACGCAGGGAAATCTCCACATTTACAGCACAAGATTGGATTGGCTTTAACGCCATTCTGAGAATGTCGAGAGAATTTGATTCAGGCTACCAAGTCGTGCTGGAGGAATCTGTGCCAGGAAATTCAAGCATTGTAACTTCGAATGTTACTCTCTATGGTTTGTATGTGTGGATGCACCATTATGCAGCGAAGGATTCTGCTACGATAGGTAAGCTAACTGCTATTTATAGAAACTAATTAATACGAATCAATTTGTATTTTAAGTTCATTTTTTGTATGAACCGTCTTGTTATATTGGAGTTTAATAGTAAGTCCAATTTTCTCGAATTTGTTTCGATATGTCGTTTCTTCTGGAGAACAAAATTACTGTTATAAGCATGAGCTAATGGTAATAGTGTGTCTTAAAAATATTTTAGCAATTGATACATTTCTATCACGCAGGTCCAAATCCCCCACTTGATTATGCACATTCTGCTCCTGGTTTCACAACGTGGCATCGCTACCACACCTTGTGGTTTGAGTGGGAGATTCAGAGAATGCTGAAAAGCACGGGACATCTGGACTATGCCTCATTTAGGTTTCCATTTTGGGATTGGCGCGCAGAAATACAGAATAGCACAGGAACTCGATCTGATGAACTGTTTACAGAAGGCAGGCTTGGCGCCACGAGGAATGTCAGTGGATTTCCTGTGGTATACGGTTCATTGATTGGAAGCGGTTGGGATACGACATGTTGGCTTACTCTCAACCAAATCTGTAATCCTAACCTCAGTACTGGTCCCTTACAACGCTGCCCTTTCACAGGGACTGATCCTTGCAATAGCAACAACCCAGACTGGCCTACAATAGAAGATGTCAATCAAGCATTAGCACTTGACCTTTATGACACAGCACCATACAACATTGTGAGTGTTGGAAGTTACAGGAGTTTTGTTGATTTTAGGATAGGAATGCTGACAGTAGAAGAATGTCTTAATGACAGAATGTGTCTGTGTCTTCCCAGTACATTTCCACCCTGCTCTGCCAATGGTTCTATAACTGCAGTTGCAAACATGCACTCTAAGGTAAATATATTGTGTTGTCAATTATATTCATGTGTTTCAACATTCAATATATAATATTTAGTCAAATTTTGTGTGCGAAAATACGGACAAGTAATCCTGATAAATTTAAACATATCAGGTCTTGTGATAGATACTAAAAAGTGTTGACAGGGATATGATTATTATACTGTTAAATGGAATATTTTATTTCTATGTCTATCTCCTTTCTAGGCACACTTTATCTTGGGGATAGGAGATATAGCATCCTCTCTCACACTCCCATTACGAATGAAAGGCACTTTTGAGGATGTAGCTGCTTCTCCTAATGAACCAATGTTCATTTTGCATCATTTAATGATAGACTGTATGTTCGAAGAATGGATGCAGCTACATCCAGATGGGGAATATCCATCCTCTTCACCACAGAATCCTGGACATGAGCGGGATGATTTCATGGTACCATTCCTCCCACTCTACAGGCAAGGTGATATGTTCCGATCTGGATCAGCATTTGGAATATCATGCAATCTTCCAAACTTAGCCATACCTAGTCATGCTTCTACTTTATCACATAACATGTGGCTCTTAATGTTCCTTGTGAGCATTATAACTGCTATTATATTGTGATTTCTTACCCAGATCTTGTCTTGCACAATACAGCTCATTATAGTTACCCGGGCAATTGGAAATTCAAGACCATTTTATACATCATATTTACTCATACCATATATTCTCATTTTGATATCCTTTTTGTATTAAAAGTCTTTTGCAATTGTCTCCGCAATAAATTTGACATAAATTATAGTTAATAATGTTAAAGTGGGCTCTGTTGTTGAGTTGCCATGCAATTACTTAAAATATGTGGTGAACTAATTCCACGAAATGAAGAAACAGAGCAATATGATAGGTTCGAGTAGTCTGTGAACAATTATTAAGTGTAAAAAATATCCGGTAATAGCAAAACATATTCCTGATAAAATGACTAAAGAATTTTCCCTATTAAATTACTCTTTCATATAATTTAGACATGAATCTAGTTATATTACATAGTAATACTAAGTATAATGCATTTACTCATTACGAAGAATGTGGAATCCAAATTTTGTTGTTATACAACTCTAACTTTAGTATGTATGTATATTTTTCATTGGAAATTCCATTTCATTTTACCCGTCCTATACATAATTAGATATTAATTTATCATCTGGAAATAGTATATATTATACTTGATTTCACGGTGCAGTTCAAACCATAGTTGAGAAGTTCCACTTCCCTGACTTGCAATACTTAGTATATCAGATTACTCTATAATGAAACTTGGATAGGCTCGAGAATAATGATCTGGTCTAATCCACTTTATATTGTTTATCCTTATTATTACATTGGAAATAAAGTTCAATAATAAGCATCAAAACAGGAAACAGAGGAAATATAATTGTCTAATAGGCTGTAGCCTTAGATATAAAATTTCCTATTTTGCTGTAGACAACTTGGGGAACTAATTATTTGCTAATAATTATATCATATAATTCTTACACAATGCTTACTTCGTAGCAGGGTTCTGTCTATGAGACGGGAAATATTGTACTTTTGATCAACCAGTAATGACCAATCAATAATATACATATGCAGATTACTCGCAATAGATTGTATATAAGGTTACAATGTTAAATTAACATACTCAAGTTTACTGACTATATTTATATGCTTTCTTTGTCAAATAATAATTATAGAGAAATCTAAAAAATGGCGATGAGATCACCGAAAAGGCAATGTTCACTGAATGCTTTGAGCGCGCTAGAGAGTGTAGAGAAGGAGGTTCACTCTTTCTTTGAGACTATCCTCGTTAAAGTGAAGGAGAGGAGAGACCATCTCCTGAAACAGCTTGACAACATAAGGGTGGAATATTTCAAAAAGGAAGAATCGAGGAAGAGTCACGTTGAAGAGTTAGAGAAGATGATCAGGAGGATAAGCGGAATTACTATTCATGAAAATCTCGTCGCGAGTTTGAAACTGGATCAACAGAACAAAATCAGAGATGAACTAGAGAATTTCCAGCAAGAAACTTCAATCCCTTTCCCACTGTTCAGAGCAGAAAATCTTAAACCTTGTCTAGAACAGTTGAGTCAGATAGGCAAGATTGAATTGAGCTCCATTTATAGCGTTAAAGAAAAGCCTGTCACTAGCGTTGGGAAGGGAGGATTAGATCGACCGTTTGGCATCTGCCTTGACCAAGATGAAACGATTTATGTTTGTGATTGTGGCAACAGTAAGATCCAAGTTTTCTCGAAAGGAGGCGAGTTCATATCAGAATTCGGTAAAGGACATCTGGATAGACCTCACGGCATTGCGGTTACCGGTGAATGGGTGTTTGTAGCTGATTGGGAACTTAATACTGTCTCTCAATTTCAAAAGTCTGACAGCAAACTCGTGAAAAGAAGCGTTGGTGCAGGCCTTCAGAGACCCAAAGCTTTGGCATTAGACAGGGACAATGATGTGATGGTAGCGGACTCTGGTAACCATAGGATTGCAGTTTTGAATTCAAACTTAGAATTCAAGAGGGAAATCGGGAAAGGGAAGCTGAAATACCCTTGTGATGTCCAAGTAAGAATGAATAAAATATTCGTCATCGATTACAGTAAGCCTAATAACGTCCACGTGTTTTCACAAGATGGCGAAGTGCTAATTAGTATGATAAATCTGAAACTAAGTCCGAGCTTGATTTTATCAAAGAACTTTGGACGCCATCATATATTTCTATGCTTCGACAAGTTCGCGAATATTTTGATCAGTGCTACAGATGATAAGTCGATTCAGATCTACACGGTGGAAGGAAATCTCCTGCACTCCATAAAGTGTGAAGGTAGCCCTACTGGGATAGCAGTCACTGACGATGATACGATTGTGTGTGCCATGTACGACCCTTCTTGTATCAGATTCTACTAACGTTTACTAACTGTATGTCTTATCCCACTAATTTACAAGTTGTATGTTCTTGTATCTTCGATAGGAAGTGTTTAGATTTCAGAGAATTTTGTTACTGAATTATTGCTTAATTATATACATTTCAACTGTGTGGTATAGACTGTGAAATCCATCTAGCTATTGTGTATATACTAATACTTGTATTATTGTGAGAAAAAAGATTGACTCTCTGCGAAATATTTGACATCTTCTAAATAAAAATGCACTGGATTTTCCTATAAATCCAGATTCATTTGTTGCGTTGCTTTCAAAACTTTGTGTCTGCATTAAGCATTGACTAAGAGCCATTGCATCAATATAGTCACTGTATCTCAAATTGCTTCAATTATTGTTCACGCACTATTTACTTAATAAATTGCTATATATATGGGCATGCCTAATTTTCGGGACGGGACGAGTTAAGATACCTAATTTCCGGGACTGGATCCCATCCCGTCCGAGAAATTAGCATGCCCATACATCTATCAACTATACATATATCCATGTCAAGTTATTTGTTAACTCTATTTGTAATTCTAGGAGATGCCTTTATTGGAATTGAAGTCATACGGCGCCAGTATATTCAGACGTCCATTCGGACGTTCTTGAAAGTCTCCTGGGTACATTTTATCAAACTAGGTATGAACATTCTATTTACACGTAATATATTCTAATTTTCTATGCTATTCTTCCAGCACTAAAAGACTGCTACATCTTCTGATAGCTGGGCTTTATAGGCATTTCGATTTTTAGTTCCGATACAAATCATACATCAAGTAACAAAAAAGATCGGCAAAGTAATCAGAATCGCAATCTTCTTTTTCAAGATCGACTATTGCCCTATTAATCTGTGACTAACAGACACTAGATGAGTTTTAGGAAGTATTCGCCATTCACATATATCCAGATCCAGGATAATCTTTTAGCCAGGTATCCGGTTATCCATTTATTCATTCTATTTGAATTTTGTTCAATTTGTTATTTGACCCAATTATACATGTATTATTGATCATTTAATAAACATTTTTATCGATGATCTGAATAGTAATATATACAAGAGCTAAGGTATTGTAATTAGATCTTTGGTTTTTGAACTAACTTCTTAGAAAACATAAGTGATCTAATGTATCGTCACCCAACTTACTTCTTATTTAGTTACAAATAATCCTGTCTGCCGTATTTTCAAAGTATCCTAAATGATATCATTCTTATATAATATCCCTACAGTTAGGCTTCCACAAAAAGCATTTTACGTAAATTATGGATTCTAAGGTGAGCAAACATAAACAAATATCTCTGACAATTGAGGCACATCAATATCAGTGAAGTAAATAATATAATGACACTGACTCTATGAATCATTGACTAATTATAAATTGCAGCCAATATATCTAAGCCTTCTTAAATATATCCGACGGAAATAATCATAACTATTGGCAGCAGGGTAATTCAAAAGTTGGATATTATCCCATATTATAGTCAGAAGGAAAAAGATCAAAAATTCTAAAACAAAGCCAATCTAACATACAAAATTGATTAGTGAATAACACTCATGCTGAAGACATATTTAGGACATTAGTAGAATTTGATATAAGAAGGTTCGTACATGGCACACACAATCGTATCATCATCAGTGACTGCTATCCCAGTAGGACTACCTTCACACTTTATGGAGTGCAGGAAGTTTCCTTCTACCGTGTAGATCTGAATCGACTTATCTTCTGTAGCACTGATTATAATATTTCCAAACTTATCGAAGCATAGAAAGACACTATGACGAACAGAGTTCTTTGGAGCTGTACTGTTCTCTAGCTTCAGATCTATCATGCTATTCAGCAGCTCACCTCTTAGTGAAAACACGTGTACGTTATGATGCTTGCTGTAATCGACCACGAATATTTTGTTCATGCTCATTTGAACGCCACAAGGGTGTTTTAGTTTTTCTTTCCCTATTTCTCTTTTGAATTCCAAGTCTGAATTCAAAACTGCTATTCTATGGTTGCCACAGTCCGCAACAAACACATCATTATTCCTATCTAATGCCAGTGCTTTTGGTTTCAAAAATCCTATCTCTACACTTCTATTCAGAAGTATATGATCGGACTTTTGGAATTTAGAGACAGCGTTGATTCCCCAATCAACCACAAATACCCATTCATCTGTGACTGCAATGCTATGAGGTCTATCTAGCTGTCCCTTCCCTAATTCTGATAGGAACTCACCTTCTTTTGAGAAAATCTGAATTCTTCTGTTTCCACTATCGCAGACATATATCGTTTCATCCTGGTCAAGACAAATACCATAAGGTCGATCCAATTCTTTGTTCCCAATATTCCTCGCTGGAATCCTTTTAGTTCTATAAATAGAACTTGATTCGATCTCTCCTATCCTTCCTAGCTGTTCTAAGTGATGTTTTAGATCTTCTGTTCTAAACACTGGAAAAGGGATAGAAGTTGATTGCTGGAACTTTTCCATTTCAACTGAAATATGATGAAGATGGTGTTGTTTTACAGTCATAATTGGATTTTCCCGTATACTGATATTTCCAGTTTCCCTGTACATCTTTTCCAATTCTTCTACTTGCTTCTTTCTCGTATCCTCTTTTTTGAGGTATTCTAGTTCCATATTGTAGAGTTGGGAGAGTAGACAATTCCTTCTCTCTTCTACTCTTCCGAGGAGAACATCGAAGAACGAGTGAATATGGTCTTCTACTTTTCTAAAGCTTACACTTTGTGTACAATATTCTCGAGATTTTGATGCCATCAAATTGCTCATACGTACAATTATATAAATCAAATATTAATTAATGAATTGAATATACTTTTATAGTATATTTGGCTTGCTAATTCTGTCTTGATGAGGATTTCCATATTGAATTACAAGTATGAATTTGCATAAATATGAGTTACTGAGAAATTCAGTGAGAATGGATGTACCAAGACATACTCAATTAGCTTTATCCCCATTTTGAGGGACACAATCTATTGTGCAATATAAGAATGCTCTAAATAATATTAGGATATTACTGACAAGTCATAACATAGTATGGACACATGGTGTTTATCCAAATATATCCATTATATCGACTACGTTGTGCACGTTATCAATTACATGTATTATACATTTTTTAGAATGCAAAGGGTGCCAGAATTTACTGTTTTTGCATTTACAGCTTGTAAGCACTGCATTAGAACTAATTTTATCAGAAAATATGCATACTCTAGCACATTTTACAAGAACAGAAATAAGCAGGAAATATACATGTACGTAGTAGTATGTATCAACATTATTGATAGATTATTTTTTAATTTTTTGAAGTAGTAAACAGTTCATTGTAGTATATATATCATCATCTTCTGTCACTACACTTCAAGCAAGAGATGCTGGAGTAGGTGTGGCTGATGTGGTAAACATTGTGCATAGCATTGTGCATAGTGTCCAGGGGCGTCGCCAGGATTCATCCTCTATAGGGCCAAAGCGAATCTCAGGAGGGATAAAACATAAAGTAGATATTCTATTGGGGGGAAGCTTAGGTTTACAAGCTGTGAGGTTGAGAATTTGGGATATTTTCTGGTTCAATTAACTTATGAAAATATTGGGAAAGTATGGAGGTGATGTGTTGTGACAGTAACTTTGGAAATGAAATAAATCTATTTTTGGGAAAAACGCGATGATTCCTAATGGGTTCCAAATAATGTTCAAAACATGCCATTTTACAGTCTAATGTGAATATGTAGAACTAATGCGAACGGTTATTTATCCCATACGAAGGAAAATGATTTAAATAATTCCGGTTAATACGAATTCTAGATAATACGGCCGTCCCTGGTGTTCATATTTGCAAGGTATAACTGCAGTAATTTAAATGTACTTCACCATACATAACATTTTCAGCTCAGTAATTTGATATTAAGCTAATGCATACCCACATATTACTACGCGTATATGGTTATTAGTTCTACTATATTTATTATTCTATCCAGGAATTACACATTCCCAATTTAGTTACGTTTTTTATACTTTGAATTAAATATCGGATTCCTTTTAAAGATTTATCAATACTTCAAATACAAACACAAGGGCCAGTTAAAGTAAATACTTAATTAAAATAACTTTGGTCTTATTTTGTCCCGATTAAAAAAACCCCGGATGGCTTGGGGTTTTCTATTTATAGTAAATACCACGAATTTTTATGGCTTTCCCGCCAAAAATAGCTTAAACCGGAAATAACGAGACAAATTCCAAGGGCAACGGAGGGATTATTAAGCATTATTTCCCAATTAACCGATGAAATTTAATCTTAGTTTCTATGTATGAGAACCATTCCGTTACAGGAGACTTGTCTCAATTAAGCGGAGTTGACTGCATATACAGTCAACTCAAGACTAATCACATCAATGTCCCGCGGGTCTAGGTTCCTGTCCACCCCTCACTCCCTCCTCTCTCCCTTACATATCGGTGGATTTGTGACAGAAGCGCGAAGAGTGTCGGATTGTGCTCGTTTTCTAAAGCATGTGTCGAGTTCCCTAAACCCTTGTGACTCTGCAGACGGAGCTGACTAAAGAAGAGAAACTCAATAGTATTGGATTGCTTCTATTGTTAATGTTGTTGTGAAGTAATCCAGTTTTCTGGTCAAAAATGTGTTATTTCCGCAATTGACCATACTTTTCGTCACTTGAAGAATAATATCATTCTAAATGGCACAATGTATGTTTATCTCAATTTATTCCTTAACATCATGATGCTGTTGCGCGATCGAAATATCCAAGACTCTGTCCCAATCGAACAGGGAGTGTCTAATTATACCAATTACAAAGAAATGCTAATTGAGATCTATAAACTAGCACTAACAAATAAGGCAAATAAACCGGACCACTTTTGACCAATTTACCCCCAAAAAGGACAATTTTGTAGGGTCGAACCGGTTTCAACCTGGCCACCTCTTAGTCTCAATCGGACCACTTCACACCTGGTGCATACTGCCTTGCATCACCTTATTAGTTTAAACAAGCCTAAGCATCAGTCTTTTGAGATTATTGAAAGCCTCCACAACAGTTTCCCTTATTGGCGGCACGCAAACGACACCAATGTATTGACAGCTGTACCCCTGAGTTCAAATACTTCTATGCAATAAAGCCATTCCTAGTATAAACACAGACCATTTAACGGTTGCTAAATTTTCGTTTCTCTAATCGACAACATGATTAAATGCAATTTGTGTATCGACATTGAAATTTTAGCTAATGCCGCGTCTCCCTCTACACCTACCACGTGTGAGGTATGTACCTAGCATGCTATAATACTTTTGTTCAAAAGATTTGCTTGAAAAAGTTAAAATTACTTTTCTATTACATACTGTGTGAGTTTATTAATGGATCTTTGAAAGAGATTCAAATACTACTACGTAAATAGTATACTCCATTCTGGACTCGATGTATAATTATATCGAGTGTGGTAGCCAATTAAAATGAAACTTGATCGGTTCACTAATCTATAGTCTGTAGCAGAATATTATTTATAGCCAAATCAATATACTATATCTGAGTATATAGCTTTGTCTCTATTAATAATTATCTCAAATTGATTGTAAATCGAACATTAGGAAATGGCTGATGTTAACGTGTTGAGAACTGATTCATTCCTCTCTCAAGTAGAGAGAGTGAAGAAGGAAATAACCACAAAGTTCAAAAGATCTCATCAGGTGTTAGAGGAGAGGGAAGCCACTCTATTGTCAGAGCTGGATGAGCTGATGGTTAGGTATAAAGGGGAAGATGTCAACCAACAGATTGAGGAACTGAATCGTTTAAAAGAGGTGCAACTATCCTCTGTGAGGAAAAATGAAAACAGAGAAATCGTGAAGAGGAGTATGTATGTGGTAGAAGCAAGTATGAGGGAGATAACAACTAACTTTGAAAGAAATATCGCTAGCATGCGGAGAGTAGTGTTGAAATGGGATGAGTATGCGTTTGATAAACTGAGCGAATTAGGATCGATCGAAGTGAGTGATGTCCCTCCTTATGAAGATAAAGGAAACCCCCTCATGGTAGCTTGTAAACACAGTTCTAGTAAATCTACATCACCCGGAGTGTTCTACTTTCCTAGATCAATTGCAATAGATACCGAAACTGAAAATATTTACATTTGTGATTCATTCTGCCATTATGTACAAGTGTTTACCACTAACAGGAATTCCTATTTGATTTCAAAGTGAAAATGCATTGGCCAGATGGTATCTGTATCAACCATAGCAAAGTCTATGTTACGCAGTTATGGAGCCATTCCCTAACTGTGTATAGTAGTGAAGGCAAATTTCTAAACTCTGTTGGAAAGAAAGGGAAAGGAAAACTAAAATTTCATTGGCCAAGAGCAGTTGCTGTATCAACTGAGAACAAAATAATCTACATTTGTGATTGTAGTAACGCTAGAATTCAATGTTTAAACTTGGACCTTACATTCCATTCATTCATTCAGGATATTCCCTCCCCCAGAGATGTTAAGCTGACTTCTGATGAGGTTGTGGTCTTAACAACAGAAGATCCGTGTATTCGTTACTACAATTATTCTCACCAGCTCATCAGACAGATAATACCTCGTGGAGAAGGAAACCTAGCGATAGATCCATGGTATTTCTGTGTCGATAGAGCTAGCAACATTATAATGACGGATGAAGCTACTAATAGTGTGTTAATCTTCTCCAAAATAGGTGAATTCATACACACATTCGGCCAGACAGGAGAAGATAGAGGAGAGTTCATTAAAGTTCGAGGAATAGCGATAGACTCTGAGGATCGAATAATTGTAGTTTCTAGGAATCCCAATCATTGCATCCAACTATTCTGATTTAGTATTGGTTTAATCCTAGTATTGTTGTGCTATATTCCTTAGAAGTGTTGATTCTGTATAAACTGTTATTTCTACTTTTATTCATTAGTTGTATTCTATTAATATTACTATATTTATTTTTGTTATTTCAAAGGATCATCCCCATTTTATTGATTGGAAGTGTCAAATACAAATTAAATATTTTCGTATATTCGCTTATCTTTTGAATAATTTACTTCATATACTCGAATAATTCCTTGATCTCAAAAAAATTCTCCCTGAAAGAGTGTGCTAATTTTCCCCGCTTCAATAAAGTTTTACAGAAATTATTCTCTTTTCTGTTAAATTACTCTTTATAGTAGTTATATTTATTGAAACGATACATGGAATATTTTTTCTTACCTGGAGATAAATGGCACTACAAATTACTAATTTCCTTGACTAACATTTGAAATTATACGATAATTTTTTGACAGTTTAAGAACTCATGAGTATTTCACTCTAAAGTTCCGCGGGTCAAGGTTCCTGTCCACTCCTCACTCTCTCTCCTCTCTCCCCACAGAGCGGTGGATATGTCATTGGTGACGGAAGCACGAAGAGTGTCGGATTGTACTCATCTTCTGAAGCATGTGTCGAGTTCCCTAAACCCCTGTGACTGCAGACGGAGCTGACTGACAGAAAAATGAGATATTCGATCAGAGGTGAGTGGACTATTTCAGTGAAGAGACGAGAAAATGACACATTCACAATTCTACAGAATTTCTTCGAGCTAACTATACCTAATTTAACTGTGTACATTAACGGGAATAACGGATTTAGAGGAAAGGAACTGAAGCAAATGTTCTAAGAAGATGAATAGACTGAAAACTTTGAAAGAAATCTCCCTCAAATACGACGTAGAATACCATTTCAACCCAGAGCTTAATCTTCTAGGATACATTGGAAAATAAACTTAGAGGAAGATGTTACCAATGCGTTAGTGAAATTGAGTTAGATCACAGCTAGTTTCCTAGGTACCTACCTACACTACCCGGACAAAAGTATGCGTCCACCACGAAAAAATCCATACGAATAGTTTTAAAAGCGGGTCTATTTATAAAAGCATATGTACTCTAACTGTAAGAAATACTCTATTTTCGTTTTAAATTCGTAATCTACACATTCTAATTATGTACTCATATTTGACAGCCTCTTGTCAATTACTTCTGTCCTGTGGATTGGATAACTAGATTTTCTGGGACAATTCCCACCCGAAATTAAGCATTTCCTCTAATATTCCTAGTTAATTAGCAATAAAACAAACATGCTAAGTACATATACTCTAGCATACAGAACATTAGTAGAATTTGATGCAAGAAAGATCATACATGGCACACACAATCGTATCATCATTCTTCACTGCTATCCCAGTAGGGCAAACCTCACACTTAATGGAATGCAGGAGATCTCCTTCTACCGTGTAGATCTGTATCGACTTATCTTCTGTAGCACTGATTATGATATTTCCAAACTTATCGAAACATAGAAATATATGATGGCGTCCAAAGTTCTTTGCTATTATGCTGATACTTATTTTTAGATTTATCATACTATGTAGCAGCTCACCAGCTTGTGAGAACACGTGGACATTATTAGGCTTGCTGTATCCCACCACGAATATTTTGGTCAGGTTTATTCGAATGCCACAAGGGTATTTTAGTTTCCCATTCCCTATTTCTCTCTCGAATTCTAACTCTGAATTATGAACTGCTATCCTATGGTTACCACAGTCTGCTACTAATACGACTTTATTTCTAAATAATGCCAGATCTTTCGGGTTTTGAAGCCCTGCAGCCGTATTTCTCTTCACAAGTTCAAAGTTGGATTTTTGAAATTTAAACACAGCGTTAGACCCCCAATCAGCTACAAACACCCACTCATCGTTAACCGCAATGCCGTGAGGTCTATCCAGATGTCCTTTACCGAATTCTGATATGAACTCGCCTCCTTTCGAGAAAACTTGGATCTTACTGTTGCCACAATCACAAACATAAATCGTTTCATCTTGGTCAAGGCAGATGCCAAAAGGTCGATCCAATCCTCCCTTCCCAACGCTAGTGACAGGCTTTTCTTTAACGCTATAAATATAACTCAATTCAATCCTTCCTATCTGACTCAGCTGTTCTAGATAAGGTTTGATATTTTCTATATTGAACACTGGGAAAGGGGCTGGAGTTGGCTGCTGAAACTTTTCTATATCATCTAGAATTGCGTTCATTTGATGCAATTTCACATTCATCACTTGATTCTCCTGTATGTTAATTTTACTCGTCCGTTCAAGCATCTTTTCCAAGTCTTCCACCTGTTTCTTCCTCGCATTCTCTTTTTTATCGTATTCTGTTTCCATATGCAAGAGTTCAATGAGTAACTGATCTCTTCTCTCCGCCACTGCCTTGAGGAGAATCTCAAAGGACGAGTAAATGTGTTCTCTCATTTCTTTAAAACCCGCACAGTGTGCAGAGTGGTTT
This sequence comes from Aphrocallistes beatrix, assembly GCA_963281255.1. NCBI lineage: Eukaryota > Metazoa > Porifera > Hexactinellida > Sceptrulophora > Aphrocallistidae > Aphrocallistes > Aphrocallistes beatrix. Next base: position 11,148,463 of record OY725488.1, read on the forward strand.
TCTGATAATGTTTCTGCCATCTTTATAAAGTGGAGAACCAAAAAGAATTAACTATACTTATAGAATATTCAAGGTATAATCAGTGAACTAATTTAGTTTTGAAACAAGATATGAATGTGAACTGGTGATAGCTATGCAAATACATAGTCGTATCTTACTCTATGTGGTTATAATAAGCCTACATTTGCATGCTTTTAAACTATTAAAATGAGATATTAGACATAGTGTTCGTGTAGCATTGTTCTCAAAGATATTCATTTCATCTCCAAAGTTACAGTCCCAGACCTTTTCTGTACCTGCCAATTTCTATCCATCTTATAAATGATCCATAATGGGGTTTAAAGAAATAAGAGAACAGATTAAAATTCTTGTCAGCTTCGTCAGTTGTTGATGGAGCTGATGGTAGGGTCTGTGCTCGGATCACATGAGTTTTATTTATGATTAGTTAACCGGACACTGAAATTTGTGATTTTTTATTATTGATTTTTCAAAATTGAGAACACTTAGCTTATAACACAAAATATGTTTGAAATAGGAATTCAAAAGAGTACTCTAATTACCACCCAGAAGTAGTCCGTTAGATGGTGCACTCGAGATTAATAGTGTACATCTTCTCTAAATTTTTTAAATTTTATCTTTGTAATAATATCTTGCTTGTCACATCTCACTTATACCACAACTCATCCAATTCTATAAATCGAGAAACACAGGATTGCATTGACAAGCAAATCTCATTCTTGTACATAAAACTTGCCAAACCCATCTACAGTGGTCTACTAGGAGATATATTAGCTGGTACAGTCTGTCCCATAAAAAACTGGAATTCTTTTAAAAATCAACCAATCCAATTTTCTTAGTTAAAAGATAAGCCTAGAGATTATGTAATACAATGAATTTACTATTGATATTATAACCCTTTGTGAATTTGCTGAATCTTAATTCTAAGTTAATGATAATGCTTGTAAATAATGATGACGTCATGCTGACGCAATCATATTTGTAGTCTTTGTTATAATCTATGATTTATTCATTAATCCTAGCTCGAATTGCTTGATCATGTCTCAGATCGAGAAGATAAGGCATGCAATGTTACTTTTGGAGGGCAAGAAACATTCACCTAAAGAAATATGTCGCATTGTCGGTGTTTCTGTATCCACTGTGTATACTCTAATTTCAAAGCTGAAACACAATTGTTCCTACAATCGTAAAATAGGAAGCGGAAGACCACCTAAAACACTCCCGTTGATTGCAAATAGCGTTGCACAGCAAATTAGAAGGAAACCTTGGATTTCCCTCCGCGCTATTGCTCAGAAGTGTCCAGTTACAACCTCGAAAAACACTGTAGCACGATGCCTGAAGAAATTGGACTATACGAAACCATACCCCATCAGCGTGCCATTGTTATCAGAAACGAATCGCCTCAAACGAATCCAATGGGCTCAGGAACACATCGACAAAGATTGGCAACATGCAATATTTGCCGATGAAGCCTCGATCTGGGTATCGCGGGGTAGAATTAGGATGTGGACCAAAGGGGATTCGGTCAGACACACTACAACGGTCAAACACACTCAGAAGATTAATATCTGGACAGGGTTTTCTTCTATGGGAACGTTCCCACTGTGTATTTTCGATGAGAATTTAACTGCTGTATTGTTTGTCAAGATCCTAGAGGAGCATTTGTTAGAGCAGGCCAAGGTTTTTCACCAGGATGAATGGTTTATTGTGCAAGACAACGATCCGAAACACACTGCGAAGCACACTAAGGCTTGGATGGAACAATTTATGGACAAAAATAGGATTGACTGGCCAAGTCAAAGTCCAGACTTGAACCCTATAGAGAACTTATTCGCCTGGATCAAGTTAGAGCTAATCAAACGCAAACCAAAAACTAAAAAGGAGCTAATAGTTGAATTGACCAATGTCTGGGCCGGGATAGATGGATTTTTCTTACATTCCTATTGGAACTCAATGCCCAAAAGGTGCAATCTAGTGTTAGAAAACAATGATTATAAAATAAAATATTGATAATGAATGGTTTTACTACACTAGTTTCGTAACCAACTTTCTTAATAATAACTAACCTTTGAATGCCATACACTTTATTGATTCCAGTTTTTTATGGGACAGACTGTATCTCCGGTAATCGGACACTTCGTATACGGACATTTCGTATATGGACATTTCGTATACGGATATTTCGTATAATGCTGCCAAAAGAGCGGAAATGTAGGCATTTTGTGTAAGAAACGTTGTAAGAGCAAAGTGAAAGTGAGCATTTTCAGTTGTGAACACTGTGAAATGGGCAGTGAATTTGGGCATTTTGTCTGGCGTGTGGGGGGGTCGAGTGACATTCGATTCTATTTAGACTAATTGTCCACTGTACGAAATTTCCGTATACGAAATGTCCATTATACGAAATGTCCATTATACGAAATGTCCGTTATGCGAAATGTCCGTTATTCGAAATGTCCGTATACGAATTGTCCGTATACGAAATGTCCATATACGAAATGTCCGCCAATCATATTAGCTACTTAGTCCAGTGGCCTAGCCAGAACCGTACTTACCACGGTTGCCGTGGGAGTGGAATTTCAGTTCCCATCCCAACCCATTCCCATAGGAATCCTGTGGGGATCCCCATGGGAATATTCAATGGAATCCTGTGGGGAAGTGGTCCATGCCAGAAGTATGCACGAAAAAGTTATTATCATTTATATACCCCGAAATCAATATGCATTTGTTCAAGGGGCTTTAACAATCAAGTAACACAAAGGTAGGGGTTGTCAACTTTAAATCTCTTTAGAGCCCCACATAGATTTATATTAACAAAATTTTAAAGAGTATTTCAATAATCAGTCAGTTTTGATAGATAATTTTTATGGATTATAAAACTGCAGGAAATCTTAATACTAATATTCCTACTTTTAAAATAGATAAGGTTAAAAATCCATACCAAACTCTTCTGATACATTTCCATCTAGGGATTCTTCACAACAAGGTGATCCGTGAGAAGGCTGTGGTTTTATTACACTAGATGATGCAATTTCCTCGATTTCAAATGATATGGGTTTTAAAATTTTTATTTGATCATCTGGTTCTTGTGGAAATGCTTTCCCATGAGGTGGAAGAATTTTCGTTTTGAAGAATGAATCCTTAGAACCATATGATTCTTTACCGTAAAACTCTTCTAATTTTATAGGTTTCATTTTACTTTTAAAATAATCACTTCCTGAAGATTCATCATCAAGAGAGTTAAACGAACGAATCAGATCCTGAACCGTTTGTCTCTCTTGTTCACCGGGCAGATCGTCGTAAAAGTCGTCAAATGCATTGCTGTATTTCTGTTTGTATCCTCCATCGGGAAGAGAAATATTTCCCCACAAGTTAGGTTTCGCAATTCGCCTTTTCTCTAAATAATAATTAAATTCTCTCTCTCGAAGTAAACGGATGTGTTCGTCGCCAGATGCTTCGTCCCCTGGATGTTTCTGTCGCTGATATTTTAGAATGGAATTACAAACTGTTGGGGAACATGAATTTGTTCTAAAGCTGAATAGAATTGATACTTAGGATAGTGAGAGTGAGCATTTTGGAGAATATTATGTGTAAGAGCAAAGAGGAAGGGGCATTTTGAGTTTGAAATATTATCAAATGGCACGCGAGGATGGTATTTTAATTTCGCGAGGGGGTGGGTGATCGTCATTTATTTTTTTTTAGAATGAATGGGAGAATTAAAGTGATGATTCAATAATTTCATTCAAAGAAATATCAGCGACGAAACATCCGCCATTCGTAAATAGATTAATGTAAACAGTCCTGGTTTTATAGTGTCAACTGTCCTTACCTACCTATGGGCATAAACAAATAGGCTTCTGGCCATTTGACCCCCACAGGATTTCTGTGGGAATACCCACAAAAACCCACAGAACCCACAGGAAACCTCACAAAAACACAGAAACCCACAGAAAAACCCACAAGAAAACGGGCTTGCCTAATTTCAGGGACCGTCCCGAAAATCTAGATACCTAATTTCCGGGACGGGACGGCATCCCGTCCGGGGAATTAGGTATCTTCACCCATCCCGTTCCGGAAATTAGGCATCTTAACCCGTCCCGTCTCGAAATTAGGTACCTTTTCTGTCTCGTCCTGGAGATTAGGCATTTTGACTCTTCCCTTCTAGGAAATTAGGCATGCCCCAAGAAAACCCACAGAACCCACATGTGGGAATACCCATAGGCTTAAAGTCATTCCCATTCCCATCCCATATGGGTATACCCATGGGAAAACCCACAGATTCCCATTCCCCCGGCAACCCTGAGGGGAACAGTTCAGGACATGTGACAGTCCCAAATTGGATGATTAGAACATTGGTAGTTTTGCATCGATTTACACTTCCTACTCACCCCTTGCCGAAAAACTTAATAATCAGAGTTAGCATTTGCCCTTAAATATAATCAATAAAAAATCATTCCTACCTTTCAGAACCATTGATCTAGAACTCTATAGTAGTATATGTGTCAATATATCTAACCTTTTGTTCCATATTTATCTCTCTTGTAACTTTTTCTTTCAGCAAGTGGAGTGTAATACGAGGGCCTTCCTTCCTGGGATTTCTCCGGTAATCCCCACGAGTGTTTATCTTGAAAAAAAGGAAATTCTTCTTTTTATTAAACTGGAAATCACCCAGAGACAAGTGTTCATCAAATCTGGGTTGGAAAAGGTAGTCATGGGGAGAGGTATTAAGATTTGAGTACGATAATTTATTTATATGTTCATTTTGTTCCGACTCTTGTTTCTTTGGGTGTTTTTCATCAAAACCCTGTGCCTCATCTGAAGAATCATCGGAATCTTTCTTTAATTTATCTATAATAAATTAAAAATTGTTTAGGATTTTTATATCATTTTGAAAATCGGTACCATGATTTGCTATCTCCTAGGTTAAGTATACCAAGAGATGTGGTACTAGGACAAACTGTCTAAATTCCTACATTTAAATTTATATAAATTCCCTCTCTCTGATTTTTAACCACTGAACATTATGTGGAATCCTATTTTGAATTATTGATTTATCATGGGAACCAGTAGGATTAGTAGGAGCATGGTTTACTAATACTCTACGCTCTTGTTTATTAATTTACCAATTTTATAGTAAAGGAACTGTTTTAGATTATTAAGTTGAACCGAAACATCCCAGAATGGAAGTACTTGAACGAACCTAAAAACCTTGGTGGGGTAATTTTCTCTTTAACATTCATCTTAATCCTTCCGATTCTACCAAGCATACGCTCGAGTTTTCTATCCCACTCGAGTTCTACACTCCGCATACCAGCTTGAGTTGCTTTCAAACGAATTTCTAGCTTTCTAATGCGGGCATTCATCAGTGCTATACTCCCCATCACAGTTTCTTGGTTTTCGTTACGTTGTACAGTTGATTTTAACGATTCTTTCATCCGATCCAAATCTTGAATTTGTGCTGTAACCTCCTCACCCCTGTATGTAGCCACCAGCTGATCCAGCTCTGAGAACATTGTTCTCTAGCCCGGAGGATTCTATGGCATCTTGAAAAATTATTCCCCAATTTCCTCCTCACTTTATCAACCTGAGAAAGAAATGAACTCCCCTCTAATACGTCAAAACTAGCCATCGGGGCTAATTTGACTGGATAAGAATCCGCTATAAATAGAAATCGATTAGTTCATGCTATATAAGTGTTCTTCAACTAGATAAGAACTAAGATCTTCAATCCTAAGCACTAGGAAAGGGACTGTGGTTAGTTGCTGGCACTTTTTCATTTGGTAAGTTTCTTTAGATACCAAGTGAGGGTGCTGATTATTAAATTCAGCAGTTGAAGGGATAATAGCGATCATGCTTTTATAGTATCAATGACAAATTTATAAAACATGAAGTCGACAATTTTGAAATATCGAAAAAGTTTAGCTATACCCCAAATAACCAAGGATCTACTATTGAACTACACTGGTAAGTGAGAACACTAAGGTTCTCTAAAAACTACTTAAACGTAACAAGGGTTACTTATTATAAAAATGGCTAGTGAAAAAGGTGATGTCACAGATGAAATGACTAACGAATGATATAGTACTTTTTACCAATATTTTAGAACGATTTCATGAAATAATATCTTTAATATAGATGAAGCAGGTTTATTTGGGTAATTACTCCCTGATACAACCCACACCTTTAAAGACAGAAAATGTGTCGGTGGTAAGGAAATAATTACTATTCTGATCATAAGTAATATGTCTGGTCATGATAAATTACCCATTCTTGTTTTTGGGAAGTTTGCAAGGCGCTTTAAGAATGTTCGATCACTACTAGACAACATTATTTACCTAAATTCAAAACACGCATGGATGACTACAGAACTTTTTGAAGAATACATCAATGATTTGGATCTGAATTTTTTTCAAAATAAAAGGATAGTTGGAATTGACAATTGTCCCGCACATCTTGTCTTACCAAACTAAAAATCCATTGAATTGTTACGATTACTAAAGAATACTAAGTACTTATAAAACACAGCCAATTGATGCAGGTGTGATTAATCAATTCAAAGCTAATTATCGTCGTCTCCTCACCAAAAAAGAATCCATTCTTTTTATACTAAATTGAATCTTCGCAATTTATTAGATGCGATAAACTTCATACATACCGTTTGGTATCATACAACATCTTCACTTATTTCTAATTGTTTTTTTAAGGAATGTTTAAATTGTAATAAACCCGCTATTTTTTTCACTGCACTGAAAAAGGAGGATTAAATTGCTCTAATATGCTATTTCAGGAAATTCAGAGTATTTAAGATGCCATCCATTTAGTAAAGTCCAATAATATTCATCAGACATATTTGGAAACTTACTTCAAAGCTATTTAGTATGTGTATGTAGTTCGAATAACTATCCACTATCTTCATACATGTATTTACATCTCTCTTATTATTTTTTCATATTTAGACACTACCTTATACTACGCATTATTTTGTGAGTTTATACGTACATGGATTATTATTGATTCGTATGCGTACATTATTGATGATATATTTATTTTTTAATTTATTATGTATATTTCAAGATTTATTTACGTAATTAATATGGTCCGCCTAATATGAGCATCATAAAATATAATTCACAATAAGAGAACTGAGGAAAGTTTAAATAATATAAAGTCCTTTAATTATAAACATAATATCGTGGTCCCCTGCGTATGCATAATAAGCGACCCTGACTGCATATAGTACAAGTAAGCATTCATTTTAGCAAATCAATTTTAAATCATTTGTACATCTTCAAAGTAATTAGACAAATCAAAAATGATATAATCTGCTTTGTCTAGTATCGTAACCTGCGTAAGCCACGTTTTCATTATCTGATTAATTTTTAAAAAATAAATAATGGGAGCTAGAAATATATGACTATACAAGGCTAGAATTGAGAAAGATTCTAGAGAAGGCAGACAATAAAAAATGAACTTCAAAATGTCTGTCTGATATCTTAAGTTGTGATGTACTAAAGTTTAAAATTGTAGCTCGTATCAAATCGCTTTTCTAATAAATCATAAAATGGTATTACTAGCTACATCTCAAACCAGTTAGTGAAATATAATACCCGACAGTGCCAGCACATCATTTCAGAGGTCAGTACATTGATATAAGTATAGAGCATATTCCATTTCAAATCAAATTAATTTGCTCTAAAATACTAAAATCCGTTACTAGAAAGGAAATACGTAATTCAATGGCGAGGAGAGTAACACAAGTAGACTGCATACAGAGTGTAAGCTTTGAGAGAGTGAAAGAACACATTCGCGCTTTCTTCGATATTCTCCTCAGACGAGTAGCTGAGAGAAGGGATCAATTACTCACGCAGCTCTGCAACATAGAGTTTAAATACAACAGAAAAGAGGAATCGAGGAAGAAACAGGTGAAAGAATTGGAAATGATGCTTAAACAAATGATTCAAATTAGTGTGAAGGAGAATCCAGTCATGGATGTGAAACTGAATCAGATGAACATGATTATGGAAGAAAAGGAAAAGTGCCAGCAACCAACTCCAGTACCTCTCATACAGTTCAAAGCAGATCTCAGCACTCATCTGGATGAACTGAATAAGATAGGCGTGGTGGATTCCAGTTCTATTTATAGCATTAAAGGGAATCCTGTCTCGAGTTTTGGGAAGGGAGAATTGAATAGACCTTTTGGCATCTACCTTGACCAAGATGAGAAGGTCTATGTCTGCGATTTCGGAAATGGAAAGATTCAAGTTTTCTCGAAAGAAGGCGATTTCATATCAGAATTTGGTAAGGGGCAACTAGATAAGCCTCATGGCATTGCGGTTAATGATGAATGGGTGTTCGTAGCTGATTGGGGAATGAATGCTGTCTCTAAGTTCCAAAAGTCCGACTATAAATTTGTGAATAGGAGTAAAGGGGCAGGACTTCAAAATCCAAAGGATTTGGCTTTGGACAAAGATAGTAATGTGCTTGTAGCGGACTATGGGAATAATAGGATAGCAGTTTTAGATTCTGAGTTGAAATTTAAAAGGAAAATAGGTAAGGGGATGCTAAAACGTCCTTGCGGCATCCACATAAACCTGAACAAAATATTCGTAGTCGATTACAAAAGAAGTCATAACGTCCACGTGTTTTCACTAGCTGGAGATCTGGTACATAGCATCATAAACCTGAAAATAGGTAAATGCTTGATTTCAAAGAACTTTGGACGCCATCATATATTTCTATGCTTCGATCAGTTTGGGAATTTTATAATCAGTGCCACAGAAGACAAGTCGATACAGATCTATACAATAGAAGGAAACCTCCTGCATTCCATTAAGTGTGAAGGTTACCCTACTGGGATAGCAGCAAAGAAAGATGATACGATTGTGTGTGCTATGTATGATCCTTCTTGTATCAAATTCTGCTAAGGTTATGAATTTGCCTATGTTTGTTTATGGTACCAATTAGCAGTAGTTATAAGTAGTCAATTGTTTGTAACATACAAATAGCATTGTATTTCCATTTTCCAAATTTAAGAAAGATATCAGTTGACAGACTGTGTGTACAGCTTCATTAAGTGACTCTTAGGACACGAAATGTGATATTTGAAATCTACATAATAAATGTAATAAAGTAATCATAAGCAAATTTGCCAAGAAGTGTGAAAATGACAAGGAGTGAAATTATGAATAATTCTTAATTAGGCTAGAGAAGTGGCGGGCAACCTTAAATCTTAAGTGGGCTCCAAATCTGTCAGTTATTGTTATGGTCACATCACCATAGCCATAGCAAGAACTGACATTAGAAACCTACATATATGGAAGCAATGTAACAACTAAAAGTATGCTTAAAAGCAAAAATAACAAGTAAAATAAATTGAATAATTATATAATGATTATAGAAAATATATTGCTATTCAGCATCAATATGAATTTAAACAAAATATCCGTAGTCGATTACAAAAGACGTTATAACTAGGGTTTTTAATCCCGGGATTCCCGATCCCGGGATCCCGGGATCCCGGCTTGTTTTTGCCCGGGATTGAATCCGGGATTCATTTTTCAATCCCGGAATACTGATCCTCAGGATATTTATGCAACAAGTTAAGAACAAGGCTGAATGATAGCACTTTAGACTTGTATTTATTAAGAACAATCTGAAAAAAGAAAAGAAATAGAGATGTTAATTCTATATTCATTATTCATTACTCATATTATTTCCGTAATTCATAAATAGTCACGTTATATTAAACTATATACAAATACTAGCATACCAATTCTTGAAAATTACTAATCCCGGGATTCAGAATTTGTCAATCCCGAAATCCCGGGATTGGAATTTCTGACCGGGATTAAAAACTCTAGTTATAACGTCTACGTGTTTTCACTAGCTGGCGATCTGCTACATACTTGTAGCATCATAAATCTGAAACTCAGTAACAGCATGATGCCAACGAATTTTAGACGCCACCACAAAGAATCATGAGCGATACCACAAAGCGACATTTGTGAATGAGTAACAACAATTTGTCCCACAATTTGGACAGATCTTCTAATTTTGAGGTTCTAGAAATACAAATTACCTTCGATAACACTCCATTCTTATCAGTTATTGTATAATTCAATAAATAAATATTCAGATTTTTTCCAGCCAGGGGGGATAGTTGCCCCCATCTGACCTCCCCTCCCTATGCCCTTGCCCTTGTTAATCCAAATGCCAAAGAATATCAATTCATATTTACCTCTACGTTTTGAATCGAGGTTTATAATAATTTACCTTTCAATAAGATGTGAGAAACCTCGTTATAAAGTTAATTATAGCGAAATAATACCCTAAATATTCTAATACGTATTATAATTTCATTATGTTTAGCCTCTATTGAATTAATGCTACTTCACTAAACGGATAAATTCACTAATTCAGACGATATTTTCGATCTTTGGTACAGAGCTTTTCTGATTAGTCAAGGTATACACCTGGCCAGGATTTTATACAGGATTTTTGTCCTGGGGGGAGAAGGGGAGAATCATTGGTGGCTGTTTTGCTGTTTACTAATAGTGGGAGTTCAGTGTGAGGGATTTGAAGTGCGTAAGCAGAATAATTATTCTTTCAAGAATCTTCTTCGACGTTCCAATTTAATTATGATATTTCTAAAAGATCATTTCAAAAGGGTTGAAAATAGTAATATTTGAATATTACAGTAAAAGATATGTAGTTGACTATCTTAATACATATCTATTCATTATTAGCGACAATTTTATTTATCTGTAGAGTAGTTAATAAATCATGTGATACTCAAATTAATACTACAAGTAAAACAGGTAAAATTGTGATAGACCTCAGAAAAATTATTGCTGCAATCGCAATGTCAGGATTACCTGACATTACACGGGTATCCGGGTATTGTGTCACAAGAGAACCGAGAACTGGGTCTTAGAGTTGAAGAATCATTGACAGCACTATTATGCATGTGCATATTCCAGAATCAGTTTGCGGAATAAATTTGGCATGAGTATTGATAATACGTATGATCATTAAAAATTTGCTGATATAACATTACTACATCTATTACATTGTGGAGTTTAACTTTATATTTTCCTCTTATTTTCTGTAGTAAAATGATGTAAGTAAAATGATGTAATTATAATGAACATTTTTGTGTATTACAAGTTTTAAAATTGTGAATTTTTACCAACCTACGCTTACTGATATCATGTAGGGATAAGCTATGAAGTAAAAATTCAGATACTTTTTGCATTAGCCAAGATAAAACGAAACCCTTTTCATTATATGATCATTGATAATTCATTTTGCTTTGTTGGATTTTGTTTCATCTTGTATCAGGCTTACCATTAATCTCTTCTGTGATGAAAAACTTTTTGTTTGAGTTGCCAAAGTAATGTATTTAAATTCATAGGATAATTTATAATAATAATACAATAGCATACTTGTACTCTGATGATCAAAGCATTTACATTATGCTGATCTGAGCAGTAGATATGCTTGTTAGCTAATGGATGTACAGTGGAGTCTCCGAATAATGGACATATTAGGGGCATGGTTGATGTCCGTTGTAGAGAGATCTCCGCTTTACGGAGTGTCCCTTTTGGGAGACTCCACTGTATATAAATGCCATTTTTCAATCACTTGGCACAGAGCAATTACATACAGTAAGCACTGTATCATTCATTATGCATGAAATATTTCAACAGGAATTTATTATTTTGAACATAATTGGCAATTCAACACTGAGATAATTGTACTTAGTATATTATCTAGGCTTTTAGCAATTATCATCTTACTTTAAATTTGGAACAAACTAATTTATCCGGGATTTTACATCAGTATAATGTCCAAAGGTAATGCTATGAAGTAATAGAGTAGAGCATTTCAAAAAACAGCATAATGCGTGGTAGGATATCAAAAGTACTAAGTTGGATTAGCACATAAGAATATACAAAAGCTAGCATATATCAGCGTTGGTTTTATGCACACTGGGGGAATTCAAGAAGATATCTATTTTATTTGAAAGGTATATAAGCAACTACAGTATAGACTTTTTCAATTATAAAACAACTTCGAGAAGTCACTATGATAAAGATGAATACTCTGGAAAATGTTAGTAGTGATTTTCTTTACTTTTATTTATTTTACTCATTCTTGTTTGCTGGATTGACAATACTTTGGAATGTCTACTTTGTAAAGAAGATTCTGTACTTCGTTACTTTGTACAGAAAGTCCGTAGAGACAGATAAGAATGACATACTCAATAACTACACAGAGCTAGCACTACACTACAAAGCTGAAATTGTTAAGTATGCATTCCTCTTAACAATAAATATCACCGAAATTATTTCAGTCCTATTATTTCTACTCGGAGTAGGATTAACTGGTGTAAACCCAACCAATGCCACAATTAGCAATTGTTATAGTGAGATATACAACATTGACTTGCATATCATTACTGGAACTCCAATAGAAGCAGTGTTCACCAGTGTTGGGCATGCCGGTTTTGTATTATCATTAGCACTTGTGATATGTCTATTGAAATATCTTGATGCTACATATCGTAACATTAATAATCAGTCTTTGAAGTCTGCTAAAATCATCCTCTTGATCTCATGTGTAGTTGGAGTTCTACTGATTATCACAGGATCCATCCATCAATCATTTATCCTTGAAAGGCTGATCTATCCTATTATATTGTTGGTATGTCTTAGTTTTTGGATCAGACAAACTCTTATATTCTATAAAAGATTGAAGTGGCAGTCCATAGAGTTTAAAGTTAGAGGAAACAGCAGTAAGATAGTAAATAAAGCAGTCAAAAGCAGTTACCATTTTGCTATCATAGTGTGTCTGATGGGATTTGGAGAACTATGCATAACTTTAGCACAACTCATCAATGATTACTTTTTCATATTCACCATATTTGCTTACTGTCCCAAACTCCTCAAACAACTCTATGGAATTCCAGACTACGAACCTCTGTTTACTACAACATCACAAACTAATGCTTTCGCACTTTTCAATGAAATTTCCACAGGAATATCGGGAATTCTAACTCTGGTTGCTAACCTATCCATTACTATTCAATACGTGGTAGTCACATTTGTATTCTTCGGTAGAATGCTCGTAAAGAAACTCAAATATCGTTTCGGAAGAGTCCGCACGAGGTTTACTCCTAGCCTTACTGACCCACTTCTCATCTCCTGATTAAGTCTGTAAAGTTTCAATATAGTACTGGTATTCCATTTAAGTTGTTGCTGTTTATTCTGTAATTTCCATAGTTAATTGAGTAACATGTTTTTAATTAATTAATAAACATTTTGAAAGCAAACAAACTACTTTGAAAGAATCGAAAAGCCATAAGCGATGCCGAGGAACGAGTAATGCAAACGAAATTTCACAAAAGCAGTACGCAATTACAAAGTTGGAATCGATGCACAAGATTTGATAACCATATTCTATTTTACTAGATTTGCAAGTGTAATATATGGTTCAGGTACATTACTTACATTTTTTTTAACTATTATACAAGTAAGACTTCGTCTTTATCACGTTTAGAATTTGTCTCGTAAACTATCTACATTAACTACCTGTATAATACAACGTTTTTAGACTCTTATTTCATATTCTTATTCCTTTATGGATAGATCCACATTAGCACTATTTGTGGGGAAGTTTTCGTGGTGGTTGAATATTTTTTCCGGATAGTGTATGCCCTTCTCCACCTATTTTCAATCAAATAATCAAACAAAATGAATTGAGAAAGCTATGATAAACCATGCACAAGCGAATAGAAGTCACACTCTTCTACCTATCTCAGTATTCTTATAACTAACTTGTTGGTTGTAATTGTTCTTTCGAGATTTATCTCATTTTTGGTGCCCCTGCTATTATACGGCATATCAGGGTAGAAAATTTACGAGTAAGGTGAGTCTATATATTTAATAGCAGTTAATAAAACTAAACCGTTTTTATACCATATCAAGAAATAGTGACAATCTTGGCTTTTTAGAATACGCGTATACCACCATATTTCTTCGAATTTGCGTGCAGTATCTGAGGGATTTCGAGACGAGAGAAGCGTTTGGCGTGTTCAGCCATGAGACGACGCGTCGCTGTGACGATCCCAACTGTCGCAACGTGTTGCTGGACTCCATCGTTAACTTCGGAGAGCAGCTGCCGGAGCGTGAGATCAGGGCGGCGTACGAGCACGCGGGAAAGGTGGACGTGTGCGTGGTGCTAGGTTCCAGTCTCACTGTCAGTCCCGCGGCTGACATCCCAGCGACCGTAGGATCGCGAGGCGGGAAACTCGCCATCTTCAACCTGCAGAAGACAGTTCTGCACAAGCTAGCCACTGTCAACGTGCACAGCATGTGTGACGCGTTCATGGAGAAAGTCATGGCGCAGCTGAGCATCCCGATACCCAGCTTCAAGCTGAAACGCAGAGCTAGTTTCTCTCTCCAGCAAGCGTCCATGCTGGGAGACTGGGAGTTCAAGATGCAAGGACTGGACGTGTTCGAGGACACGCCGTACTCATTCATACACGCACTCTACGCCAAACTGCCCAGCCAAGAAACGGAAACGCGGATTGAAAAGGAACCATTCTCTTTCAAGTTTAAATCCGCGCCATCTTCAGTGCTGAAGATAATCATCGTCTTCCGGGCATTACCATGAACCTGACTACGAGCTGGGAGTGGACGTGAGTGCAGGCGTGAAACAGTTGAGGCTGGACTATGACGTCAGAGAGGGAGAGTGGAGCCATGCAGTGAGTGAGATGGATTCATAGCTGTTCTGTCTGGTGGAGAGTTGTGGGTTGGTAGAGTTTGTTTGTGAATATTTTAGTTTATATTTTATTTAAGAGTGTTTATTTCTATTAGATTCCTTATGTCTTTTCTAAATATCTGCTAGCTTAGGATGGGTTTTATTTTGCAGAGTTTGGGATTCCAATCGGCTTCCGTTTCTGACGAATTTTTTTCCTGATTTGCCGACCATTTTAGATTAATATTTGCAGATTTGGCAGGGCCGTAGCCACCGGTCCGGTTAGTCCGATTTCAATCTGACCACTTTTAACAATTTTACCTTAAAAAAGACCATTATGTATTATTATGTACTAATTCACACCTGATGTCTACGGCCTTGTTTGGGGGAGAATATCTTTGTTGAGATGGAATATTCTTCTTTATCTACGCTTCTGAATTCTATATGAAATCCTGGATAGAATTTCAAAGCTTTTACTTACATGTAATTTGCATATAAAATACTGTTGTGTTATGATATAAGGTGATAGACACTAAAAACGAATTCAGTTTCCAGACCCCAGATCTTAATTCCTCGCTCATGAACCCAGTCCAAATCCCTGACTTTGCATTAACGCTGGTCTTCTAATTCTAATATATAATTTAAGTTGGGGCTCTAAATTAAAATATCTGGATCCGCAACTGCCCATAATGTACTACTAAAAGTTACAAAGATAAGTATAATTCCTTAGGATTGCTCGTGTAATTCTACGATTATAATTATCAAATCCACTGACCGCATTAATACTTTGTTAAGGAACCAAGATTGTATTTTCATTCTAAATCAAAATTCATAATTTAGAAGCATTGGCAGGTTGTAGCACTTCCACTTTGCACATAGGTTTTTATGCAAGGTGTGAAAATATGATTAATCGTACCCCATTGGACATCTTCTATAATACTAGAAGCTACACTAGATCAGATATTTATTTCCCTACTAAGTGTTTGGAACAAAATTAGACTCACAAAATTGTTTAATTCAAAAGTAAATAACAACACAACAAAAAATGTTCAAGTCAAGTTCTATAGAGATGAAATGGGGAAATAGGAATGTGTGAGACAAGAAGATCAGTACAGCTAGTCGTCTAAGATGTTATCTAGAACAAGAAAGAATAAATAATTATTCAATCAAAAATAAAATAATAAACAAGAAGTAAAGAGTAGGATTGTCTCCAGAAACAGGAACGACTCCACACATTATAAACTCAAATATTTGCTTACAACACAATAATATTTTAGTAAATCATCAGTACTAATGCAATTATGCTAACCAAGGTTTAGACAATCAGAATTGATTTCGGAGAAAAACAGAATGGAATTTCAAACGCGACAATTTCAATGAAAATCAAAGTTACAAATCTATTGGTCAATCCAAATGTGAAATCACATTAATTAACCCTGCAATGCCTTTGGGGTCAAAGGTATAAATAGAAATGACCCCATTTTCATTTTCACTTTCAGTTCGCTTTCAATTTACTTTCACTTTCGCTATGGGCATGCAAGTGTTAAAGCCATTTTCAGAATTTTCAAAATCATTTGTCGCTTCCTTCAATCAATAATTTGGCGTCGCTAGCACTGCCACTAACTCACATTTATAGTTCCATATTATAACACCTCTGTAACGTTTATCTATTCAGTGTCGCTCTATTAGAACGAATGCAAAGTACAGTTAGGGAGAGGTGTGAAGTGGTGAGTGTCTCAGAAGTGGAAGCAGAAACTCAGTTTAGTGTACAGTTGATTGTGAAACTGAAACGAATGATTAAGCTAGTCAATAGTTAGCAGTTCTAAATTCAGATTAGCAACTGACAGCAATGACACATTCTAAATTTAACTTATTATTACCTAATAGAGGCTATGCTCTATAGCATACTGATCAGCTGTTAGTTCGAGGAGTTTGATAGGTTCAGATTCTGGTTCGGAGAGTTCATTCACATTCAGGTACTTCAGCTGTGTGAGGGTAGGAATCAGATTTCTGAGAGGTAGACAGGAATTGGAACTCAGTTCACAGTCGTATACGCACAGATGTTTAATGGTAGGATGGAAGAGCAGACCTCTACACAGACTCAACATTCCTGAGTCAGATAGGGAGACATCTTCAAAGTTCAAATATAGTAAAGAGGTGAGACTGTGAAGTGTCGAGCACCAGAGAGTGACGTCATCACAACTTATACGAGCATATCGTAGTTTTAACTTTACTAAGTTAGTACAGAACTGCAAACAACGGAGAAATCCATCTAAACTGCTTAATCCAATATTCTCTAAATGCCTTAATTCTAATACTCTGATTGAGGCTCTGTTTGAGTCTAGCAGCTGTAGCAGACTGTCTGAGAGGTTGACACGAGTATTCTGATAATATCCTATATCTAGGTAGGACAGAGTAGAGAGGTGTGTTATGTGAGGTAGAATAGAGTAGTACTCCCATTCTATTTCTCTGAGGTTAGAGAATGTAGGCAGCAGAGAGAACAGCTGTTGATGGTATTCAGTGGGAATGAAATAGAGGTGTAATCCATTGATGTGTGTGGCAGAGGAAAGAGCTGAAAATAGAACTTCAAATTCAGAGGTTTTACTGTGACTATACATTAAGTTCTGACAAGTCGAAATCTGATTGGCTAGCAGACTGTAAGTGTCAGGAGGAAATTTATTATTACATAAACGCAGGCCTGATAGAATCTGATTGGCTGAGGAGGAGAATAAGGCTTTAACTGTTTCAGTTTCAGTTAGATTACTACGGAACAAGTTTAAACTTAGCTTAGTGTTAGACAGCTGAGTGCGTTGGATTGCATTCGCATAAGGGAGAACTTCTGTGTTAGATTTCGAGGATAAATTCAATGCTACACAATCCACAGTGCATTGTTCAACGGACTCTAATAGATGGAAGAGTTGTTCCGGAGTGACGTATCTTGAATCCACATAAATGAGGTGGATGTGGCTAAGAAGTGGCAGGGATTCGAGGAAACAGATCCACTCGTTGGGAGTCACAGCACTCAGAATGTACAAACAGATTGATTCAGGCAGGAAACGTCTGCACGCGTTGAAATATATCGAAATGGATTCAGAGTTGGATTCACGTAACATGGCGTTCAATTGGAGAAACTTTTCTGTGAATTCACTCCAGCCTGTGTATCCGAATAAATTACCACTTTGAAACCTGATTTGGACACATTCAGGAAGTTGGGCGATGGGAACAGGGCGGTGTCACGTGTTTATAAAGGAGATAAAACACATTCATTGACTCGTCGGACAACAGTCCACACAGGAACCTCACCACCATGCGGAACTGGGAGAACACGTCGTTCGTGTGCACAATGAACCTCACGGACAGACACTGGTCGTGCCATTTCGTGCTACGAAGCCAGATGGCGCCAATGAACTCTTGGATGGTCAAATGAGCGAATGACCAAACCTTCGTGAAGTGACCCATCTTTTCCTCCCTCACATATTCATGCACCAGACCCAGACAGTGGCTAGTCATTTTCACACTTCCAATTTGCAGTGACACCTTTTTGTCGGAGATCATCTCCCTCATGGCCACGCCCTGGAACGCGATACAACCGATCTCGTGCAGACATTCCACAACGCCGCTATCCAGCTCACAGATTTCATTCACTTGGGTCAGCTCATCGAATCCCATTCGGTCCAGCTGTCTCCGTATCAGGTACAGAGTCAGCTCGTAGTAGAGTTGAGTCAGTGTGTGGATGCGAGCTCCGTCTTCACTTTTGAGCAGGGCAGCGAACAGGGACGCGTTCACTGGAATCAGAGACAGCTGTTTCATCTCGTCGTAACGATCGAGGAGACCAGTGCACCGATCGAATAGGGAAGTGTCCTCAAATTGCTTCTCGAAGTACAGGTCCCTCTGTGCAGGAGAGAACCCCAACACCTGGAAGAAGGTGGAGATGTGGAGGTGGTGCGAAGTCGACACATCTGTCCAGGCGCCAGGCCTGCTGGTCAGTAGGATGAAGGACCGTGTCAGAGTCTGTCTGGTCAGGAGGAGGAAGAGAAGAGTTTTGTCGAAGGGGACATCTTTCGTGAATTCGTCCAGACTGTCTACGATGAGTAGCAGTCCTTCTCCGTCCGTCTCCGTGATGTGTTTCGCCAGTTGTGTCGTCCAACTGGGACCGACTGGTAGACCGAGGCAAAGCCATTGGCAAATGAATTCGGTGGTGATTGGGAAACCTGCGTCCACACGCGAAGACTCCATCTCGTGCCACTCTTTCTTCCTGCAGGGGATACAAAAATGAGCCAAAATAGGTCGATATGAAAAGGTTCTACACTGACCTAGCTCTATTGTATCTAGACTAGTAAATAAGAAAATAGCAATAAAGTAAACCGGGGTGGAAAGCATCTATGATCAGTGCCAATGGCCAGTGGCTATTGTCAGTTTATATCGTCGGTTCCTATGGGTAGCTTCTATGATCAGTGCCAATGTTCAGTGTCTATTGTCAGTTTATATCGTCGGTTCCTATGGGTAGCTTCTATGATCAGTGCCAATGGCCAGTGTCTATTGACAGTTTATATCGTCGGTCCCTATGGGTAGCTTCTATGATCAGTGCCAATGGCCAGTGGCTATTGTCAGTTTATATCGTCGGTTCCTATGGGTAGCTTCTATGATCAGTGCCAATGGCCAGTGTCTATTGACAGTTTATATCGTCGGTCCCTATGGATAGCTTCTATGATCAGTGCCAATGGCCAGTGTCTATTGTCAGTTTATATTGTTGGTTCAATAATCGAATAAAAGCTGAAAATTCAAATTTGATTATATTTACTCATAAAATATTTTTATAATAGTGTTTTTAAAAATAAAACTCTTGTTCAGTTTTCGCTTCACGTTGAAACAAAACAGGGGTTCAATTAGCTATTATTTTCAAGCAACAATTTGGTTGATTCTTCGTCGAATTCAGAAGTATACAATTCCATTTTGTTCTAATTAATGGAAGACACATTCCTTTCAATGAAGTGAACAGAGACACTTAATACGTGAGATTACAAGTCAGAGCTTTTAGGAATTATTAGTTGGATAATCCAACATGCGGAAATGCACCAAAAAGTCGATTTGAAATAATTTTAAAACAAGTGCGCAGCGCAAGCAAGCAAAGCGCGCTTGTTAAAATTATGATTTAACAGCTAATTTTGAAACGATATGATGAGCATAGCAATATATTGTGAAATTGAAACAGTTTAAATATTATATTTATAGAATTCAGTCTATAACTCACTTGAAATGTAAAGCTTGAAGTAGTTCTATCTTCAAATTAGCGTTTGTTTAGTTTATATTTGAGTTCTGCTGATTAGAGTATTTTGTTCTGGATCCAACTCATTTACAGCTATTTATATACTCTCTCCCTATGCTACACACCATCCACTCGAGTGGATTGAACCTTGTTAAGTTGAATGTTAATGTGGTTATTCTCGTGCCACCTCTTCTACGAAGCAATTGATGATAACGTGGAGATGGCACTAGTTGTGTCGTGTGGTTGTTTACTAGGACGTTCAATAAGTCTTGCGGGTCATGGTATATTTCGCAGACTATAATAGTAAACTAATCAGTTTTCATCTATAACACAACCTTATATCTTAGCTTGATTTACTGAAAATCTTAGCTTGATTGAATGAAAATTACAAATTTCTGATCAATTTATTCACACATCATTTCAACATACTGGTAAAATTATGGCTTCCAAGGATGACAATTTTAATCTGAAATGGAGAGCTTACATTGAGTTTCGCACAAAACTCCGCATCCAGCCGGTACTCATCTACAACGAGTTGCAGGAGGTATTGTGCATGGACTGCCCTTTCAGATCAACGGTTGAGCGATGGGCTGCACGATTTCAGTCTGGAAATACAGACGTGTCAGATCTACCTCGATCTGGGAGACCGGTGTCCGTCAGCACCCCAGAGAATGTTGCTCTAATCGAGAGCAAAGTCAGGGAAGATAAGTGTATAACAATCGAGCAGTTAGAGCAGAGTATGGAGATTTCATCGGGGGCCATTCATTCCATTCTGACTACTCAGCTTGGTTTCCGATCCATTCGCGGTAAGTGGGTCCCACATAACCTCGGCGATCAACAAAAGCTCGCACGTGTAAAGACTGCCAAGAAACTCCTGGAAACCTATGACGGTTGTGATCCTAGACGCCTAGCTGAAGTTATAACCGGGGATGAGACTTGGGTCTATTATTCAACCCCTTACAGCAAGTATAAAATGCGATCATGGGTGAGAGGGGACGAAAGACCGGCCCAAATGCCTAGGCCCGACTTCAGAAAACCGAAGGTCATGTACCCGATTTTCTTCAATAGTAGTGGAATAGTCTTGCAAATACCTTCTGAAAGTGGTAAAACAGTAAACGCAACGTTTTTTACAAAGAAAGTACTTCCAAACCTAATCAAAAACGCGGAAGAGCTCCGAGCCAAGGCTAAAACGAGGGGAATAAAATTATTGATAGATAATGCTAGCTCCCATACAGCCAAGCTCACTAAAAATTTATTGGAATCAGAGGGGTTAAATTTACTTCCCCACCCACCCTACTCACCAGACCTAGCTCCCTGTTATTTTTGGCTATTCCCCAAGCTCAAAATCTACCTTCGGGCAGGGAACTTGAGCCGAAACAAACCCTCGGGTCGGCCCTGTACCACTGCTTCAAATCCATCCCCGAAGAAGAGTACAGAAATGCATTCATAAAGTAGGTGGAAAGATTGAAACGCTGTGTAGAATTAGGAGGGGGGTATTTCGAATATATAATACATTGAAACATATTCTATGACATTTATTTATTATTTTATGGTATGACCCGCAAGACTTTTTGAATGCCCTAGTACTAGCATCCACAAGATCAACTCATCCAAACGCTACTAATCTTACATCATATGATTTGTAAGTAAAACTGTCTTACAGCACAATATTGAACTAAAGAACAGTAAACAACAACATGTTATTGATAAGTTCAGAGGGATTTGTCTAAGAGTCATTTAGTAACCAAGTTTGGAAGATAATTAACCAATCAAATTATACACCAACCGGACAGTATTTCAACACTTGATTCTTTCCCATATAAATAATACCAAAATGGGTCTATTCATGAAGAGAGTTACTTCTAAACGTTATGGGATACAGCTAATCGGATTCCAGATTCGAATAATATACATTCGAATTAGTCAGAGTGGAAATTTTCTAATTACTCATTCCTTTCTAACTTTTTGTAATTATCAATCAGTGCCACCTTGTGTCACATACATCCATTTTGACCACTATACATGATGGCAATGAATTAACTATGGTGGCTCAGGCTGATAAGATTGTTCATTGAGTTTATTAATTTATTAGTTATGTTCAACTATGACTAAATCGAATGTGTAGATTACGAATCTGAAATCAGATTTTCAATATCTCTTAGGCGACAAAAAGACGAGCAGAACTACCGCAATGGAGTTACTAAATTAAGTTTTTCGTTTCATGGAACAAGCATCAATCAAAACAAACATGGAGTAGTGTCTGTCAAGTCCAGAAACCTCACAACACTGTCTCCAGACCAAACTACACGTGTCCTGAACTCATTGGCAGCTTACTTAATAAATTTAAATTTCTAATAATGATAAACTAATCATAAATAGAATCTCCAGCAAGTTCTATACCAGTTGCTGGGTCCATGGACCCTTAGTGGTCCACGGAAGATATCAGGTGTCTACAGGATCCGAAATTTACATTGTGGTCAATAGGAGGGATCCACAGCCAAAAAAGGTTGAAAACCGCTGTTCTATACACTTCCTAATCCTATCAGGAATCAAATAATAGCTAGCACCGAGGCTCAATGGAATAATAGGAAGGTAGAAGGATATACAGTATGGCGATACTAAATATAGCAAGTCAAGAATAACATCATAAGGTGCCAATAATTTCTGGACACCCTGTAAGTATGACAGCCACTGAGAATCAACATCGGTTCCACACAGGCTTTCACCCAGCTTTCCAAAGTCATACGTCTAAATGGATGTCACCATTTTTCTACGCGCATAGACTCATTTTTATAAATGTTTTACGCTGCGCGCCTAGCCCCAAAAATCATACGCCTAATTATGATCCATGGGATCAAATACGCGCTTCTAGGTGCGCCCAGTACGCCTGGATGAAAGCCTGGTTCCACATATAAAATCAAATAAGAATAAAATGTAATTAAGAGATGATGAGCGACTGATTTCTATTTTTAGGTCAGTGAATTATTTTAGAACAGAAAAGAGGACACAACTATTTTCAGTGAAAAAAGAATGACGTAATATTTTTGTTTTCAAATAACTTTGCTTGAAATAAAAGAGAAACTCACTCATACGTGAATATATCCACTCCAACTAATCGAGTGGTGGAGATTGGAACTCGTAAGTTGGTTATTCTCGTGCCACCTCTTCTACGAAGCAATTGATGATAACGTGGAGATGGCACTAGTTGTGTCGTGTGGTTGTTTACTAGCATCCACAAGATCAACTCATCCAAACGCTACTAATCTTACATCATATGATTTGTAAGTAAAACTGTCTTACAGCACAATATTGAACTAAAGAGCAGTGCACAACAACATGTTATTGATAAGTTCAGAGGGATTTGTCTAAGAGTCATGCGTATCAGTGACAAGGTTTGGAGATAATTAACTAATCAAATTGTGTCGGTTGACATTAAGTAAAAGAATCAAGATAACCAAGTTGGTAGATGAGAAACTTTCTAGATGGAAGTTAGTGTCGACTCACCATTGACAGCTAATATTGGCTTGGTAAATTCCATTGGGATTAGACCAATTCTAGCTATGGTCCCCGCATGAGAAGTTACGATTAGCACAATATCAACCCAAACTTTACTCTATATGTGGTAAGAAATTAAAAGTCTATCTAATTTCAAACATTTTGTATGATGTGACACTTATTATTTAGAGTTTGCCTAAATGAATTAAGAGTCCTCCTTCCTGAAATTGATCATATTTTCCTGATCCCTTTGCCTAAATGAATGAAAATGGCCCCCAGGACCAAAATTCCATAGAAAATTGGTCCATAGTAGGACCCAATTTTCCTTGAAAAAAATGGTCCCCCGGACCAAAATTCCATGGAAAATTGATCCATAGTAGGACCAAAATTTTCAGGGGAGGACCAATTTTCCATGAAAAAATTGGTCCCCCGGACCAAGATTTTCCTGACTCCACTAAGTTCTGACCTCAGACGAAGATGTCGTCTCATCATCGAATTATGACGTCATTGTCACCTTTTAAAATAGACATTTCAGTTTTTGGATTATAACTAAGCCATTTTAGGTGATAGATGGCTGAAATTTTAATAGAATGTTTATATTATCAAATATCGATATACAGCTATTGTTGTTACCTAGGGAAAAGAAAATCTCGGATTATAGTGGATGATAAATGTAATTGGGATATATATTTATACTCAATTAACATAATTTTGGGTTTAGTTGTAACCTATAAGTTTGTGTGGAGTCCTGCCATACCTCAGCTTCCTCCACTGCTCCACTGCCCAGCACCACAGCCCCACAGACTCCAAACCTGGGGGGTTGGCCATGTGTGCAAATGCATACATGCCAACCGTCCCGTTTTTTCACCCTTTTCTTGAGCTAATTTTCACGAGTTTCCCGTTTTCATATGAAATTTCTCCTATGTCACGCTTTTTAAAAAAAATTCCAGACAATACTTTTCTATTGCTGCCGCCATGCGCGAATTCAACACTACTTTTTTCATGCCTCAAATTGGCATGACAGTCACCATTTTTTTCTCACCCGGGTTTTTCTTATTTTCACAGTATTTCTGGTGTAAATAATCCAAATATGCGTATACGTTGCTTTCCATCGTTTTTGTATCTGTAAAGAAGTAAGAAAAAACCGGTTTCGACTTTATGCAATGGCTTGCATTTACAGCAGGCTTTCATCCAGGCGTACTGGGGGCGCCTAGTGGCGCGTATTTGATCCCATGGATCATAATTAGGCATATGATTTTGGGGATAGGCGCGCGACATAAAACATATATAAAATTGCTATATAAAAATGAGTCTAGGCGCGTTGAAAAATGGTGACGTCCATTTAGGCGTATGACTTTGGAAAGCTGGATGAAACCCTGATTTACAGTATACACCAGCTAGGTAGGTAGGTAGAGTATATGGCTGAGGTAGGAGGAGAAGAGAGTAAGTTCTCTCTTCGGAGCAGAGAGAGATTCTAGCCAAGCAAGGGAGAGAGTTTGTCTCCAGACGCAGACAGAAACAGCTGAGAGGTGTGAAGGAGTCAGCTGACTGGACCGCTGCTGTCCAATCAGAAGTGGAGAAGAGGTTAGGAGAACTGAACGAGAGTCACGCGAGAGAAATTGAAGATATCAGAGCTAAAGGTGAGTTCAAGTATCATATTAGTCCCATTGTTAAACGTTGTTAATTTCTTCTAGTGTCCCGTTTTTACATGAAATTTTACGATTATGTCCCACTTTCATCATGGCTCAAGTTGGCATGTATGAAACTTGTTCTTGTGTCTAGTGTAGTGATGTTTCTTAGATAATCTAACCAGATTCCATTCCTGTTTAAACCATTCTTCTCCGAATAATTAACTTCTATTAATTCAGTTTCTAATGAAATCATTTATTTGCGTCTTGATATATAAGATTATGAAGATGAATATATGTGTGCATACTGTAGCATAGATTTATCTGCTAGGCTTTAGGAGAGGAAGAGAAGTCGAGAGAGCTGTCCCTCTTATCAGAAGAGCTGACCAAGCAGTACAAGTACCACGTAGAGCAGCTGGAAGCGAGGCTACAGCTGTCCAATGAGAGTGGCGGGAGTGACGAGGTGGTGGGAGGGTTTGCGGCGTACAAGGCCAGAGTGGAGCAGCAGGCGAGTGAGCAGGTGCAGCAGTACTACCAGCAGTACAGAGCTGAGCTGCAGCAGCTGCAGTGCGAAGTGGATAGGACCAGCGAGGAGAGAGATGTGGTGAGTTCAGCACAGGACAGCCTCCGTAGGCTTGATGGTAATCCGACACTTCCTCCCCGAACTTTTGTCTCGTTAGAGACTAAAATGAACGGCACTAATTTGTAAGGAACGGAAAGTGAGACTTTTGGAGTGGACTATGTTTGAAAAAAAGGTGAAAATGAAGCATTTTGATTGAGAAATCACTAGGTGCGAAAAGGGCATCTTAGAGAACGAAAATTCCATGACGAAATGTCCGAGCGACGAAGTGTCCGCCGTTAAGGCTTGATTGGGCCAAGGCTCTATCGAAGGATATTATCTTGGGATCGCGGAATTTGACCAACGCTTAATTAGGAATTAAACCAACAAGTATGATGTTAGGAATCAGACCATCCGTTTTTGCCGAGTAGGAATTTGACCAACGGTTGTTTTTATTTCAAAAGGGGCAGCGGAATAAGATCAACGTTTAGGTAGGAATTTGGCCAACTAGCGTGATGCTAGGAGTTATACCAACGTTTTTTTAATTTGGTAATTAGACCAACGCAGAGGTAGGAATTAGGAATTTTTATAAAATTCTCGTGCCTGGAGTTTTTGAGTTTTTTCTCTGTAAGTGTCGAAGAGTTTTGAATTCGAAATGATAGAAGAGGAAGATATCCTATTTTAAGGTTCTACTTTTTCTGTGAACACTTTTAGGGGGTTGGGACTATTTAATTCCTATTTTGACCTGACTATATATATATAAAGATTCCTATGTAATATCAACTCGGTTAGTAGGTACTTTTTTCCGCTTCCCGGAGGTGTACTCTTATCCGAGTTCTACTGTGTACATAATTCAATTAGTGTACTTCTTGTTAGGCGTTGGAGAGTGAGAGACAGCTGACATCTCGAGTAGAGGGACTGGAGGCTAGGTCTGCTGCGGGAGGAAGGAGTGGGGACTGGGAGCGAGAGAGAGTGTCTCTGTTGCAGAGACTGCAGGAGGCAGAGACTAAGGTGTCAGGGCTGGAGAGAATGCTGGCTGAGAGGGGAAGAGAGGTGGATGCTCTGGCAGAGGAGAGAGAGGAGAACAGAGAGATTCTGGCGAGTAGAGAGAAAGAAAAACTGGTGCGTTCATGATAGAAATATACAAATAATTTATCTCCCATGAAATACAGTAGAACTCGGTTAGTACTCGGATAATACGTTCTTCGGTTTAGTACGTACTCATTTCTTTGAACCAAAATCCATCTATGATTTAGACAAGCGCGCTTCGCTTGCTTTCGCGGCTTATGGACACTGTGTGTCTGCAGAGTCGCCCTGCGGGCGCCTGAAGTTACTCAATCTAACCTATTTCGGGATTAATTTTATTAATTTTATATAATTATTGTAACAAAGGGTAACAAATAATTTCTCATATGGATCCGAATATATAATATTCGAAATCTACAGCACTAAAAACCCCATGTCACCCGTTTAAAGCAAGTTTCTAGCATATTTTTGAAATTTGTTTACTTTATTAGTGTTTAGGAGCGTGAAAATCCTAATACCTAATTTACCCGATATTATAATGTTATTTATCGATTTAGGCGTATGAAAATTTAGGAATTTTGGATTAGGAGCGTATCTCTGGCTGGCTGTATAATACCCTGGTGTATATATACGTATATATCTGTAACGAATTGATTGAAGAAACTGTCAGGCGTAGAAAGTTGATTTTTGGCATGTGGGAGTCTTTTGGCTATGGCTCCACTAATTTCTGACTTCAGACCAAAATGTCGACTCATCATTGAATTATAACGTCATTTTCAATTTTTCGATTATAACTCCATTTTAGGTGATAGAAGGCTCAAATTTTAATAGAATGTGTACAGGGTGTCAATTAAGTTCGGTTACAAGCTTCATTTGGTATAAAATTTCTTATACTCAAGCGATCTTAGTTATTATGGTCCTTATAGATTGTAATTCGAATATTTTCAATGATTTTAAAAGCTTTTTAGATTCTATGACTTAGAAATGTGTTTTGTATGGCGAGTTTTGAGAAAAAAAATGTGTCCTGGCACGCAGCGAAAATCGTGAATCAGGGCCCACTGCTTTTCAAGTTATCTTCCCAGAGTCTTCTAATTCTAGGAAAAATTAGCTCACACATTTTCCTCGAACACTCTAAATTTGTAGAAATATAGGATGTTCAGATCAGTGCATTTTGAAGACCAATTGAATCAGATTTTTATGTGATGTGAAAAAAAGTGCCATTTTGGGGAATTTGCAAAATGTACCTAATTTGAACTGCGACCGAATAACTTTTTCTCGTTTCTGATAACGAATTCAGTGGATTTATAAAATATTTCTATGGCGAATGAAAGGTACCTGGTGCTAAATCGTCATGGGACATCGATTATGAAGACATTTTTGACAGAAGCAGTGGACCCTGATTCACGATTTTCGCTGCGTGCCAAGACACATTTTTTTTCTCAAAACTCACCATACAAAACACATTTCTAAGTCATACAATCGAAAAATCTTTTAAAATCATTGAAAATATTCGAATTACAACCTCTAAGGACCATAATAACTAAAATAGTTTGAGTATAAGAAATTTTATACCTAATGAGCTTGTAACAGAACTTAATTGACACCCTGTATATTGATATATCTCACATATGATGCAACTATCATAAAAAAAGATGACTCATCACTCTGTTATGACGTCATCATTACGCATCAAAATTTGGAAAATTGACAAATTTTGTAGACTTGAAGATGACAAAAATTGATTTGAATTTTCTATAAATGGATTTATTCAAATCGTTTTGGCTAATTATATTGTGATTATTTACACAATTCAAAGTGGTGTGCTGGGAAGTTATGGAGGTTCTACTGTACTTGTCTTAGCTCTGTCCTATCCAAAGTTCTGTTGCAATATGATTATACTCAGCAACTACGTATAGAGTTTGTTAATTTGAATGCTCCACTATTCGAGTTTCTACCGAATCAGTATCAACTTATTTTTGTATATTTACTTTGTTTTTGAGATTATTTATTTATATTTCTTTATTTTTATTTATTAGTGAATTTTACCTTTCATAAATGAGATTTCCGAAATTATTAATTGAATCGAATAACTTATTTCTCAAACGTTAAATTCAAATAACTGTGTAGGGTCTCTCTCGACACTTCACACATCAAGTGGAGCAGCTTGAACAAGAGAGAGAACGCTAGAGTGTTGGAGAATGAGCTGAGGAATAATCACACGGAGATATCCGAGATGAAGGAACTGCTGGCGAGGAAGGAAAGCGAGAAGAGGCAACTCACAGAGCAATTCCAGCAGAATCTAACTGCTAGCAACCAGCTGTCAGCTGTAGAGAGAGAGAAACAGAAGTTAGCAGCCCAGCTAGTCAGCTCTGGAGGAACCAGAGACAGACTAGAATCAGACCTGAGTAGAGTGAGTGCAGAGTTGGATGAGATTAGACCGGAGTTGTCCGCTCTTAAGAGAGACTGTGCTGAGTCGCGAGAGCAGAGAGCGGCGCTGTTGCGAGAGAACTCTGTGCTCCAGGGTAGAGTAGGAGAGTTGGAGAGTCAGCTGACCGCTTTGAGAGGTGAGAAATCAGCTGTGGAGCAGCAAGTGTCTGTCATGACGTCACAACTCCAGTCCGTGCGGGAGAGATCTGAGAGTGAGGCGAGTGGGATGGATGAGAGGCTGAGAGAGGTAGAGCGAGGCAGATAGTGTTATTATCTCGCTGAGAGAAGAGGTGGAAGGGAAGCGTGTTGAGGTAGATAGGGTTAGAGCGGAGTTGGATTTGAGAGTGAGAGATGTGGAGAATTTGAGGGAAGATATGAGAGGTTTGGAGACTGAAAGGGAGCAGAGTCGGACTGATCTTACTCGGGCCCAGGAGAGAATTCTTCTTCTTCAGACCGAACTGGAAAGAGAAGTGGCAGAGAGTGAATCGAACCTATCTGAGATTGTCCAGATATTGCGGAGATTCAACCTAGTGAAGATGAGTATAAGATGGGAGATATCTGTGTATTTGATTCTGTATGTGTATATTGATTGTTGTAATTATCCTTCATTGAGTTACTGATCTGATTCGGTGAGTATTCTCCTTTTAACGCGATTACGATTTAGGTCTCTTTTATAAATTTAATATTTAGTCGTATTGTATTGTGTGAGTATAGCATAATCCATGGTATAACACAGTATAATCTACCATTGTCCTCATCCTGGTTACTATATTGAGTTATTCTGTTGATCCGTAGTAGGAATTGAGTGTTATTCTCAAATGTGCTACTTATTATCCTACCACTCTTATAATATAGCAGATTTTTCTGGAACTTATTTTTGTTACTCATCCCTCCATCTAAATTTAGATATTACCGTAGACATAATAAATTACATTCTTTGCTGACCGAAACTTAGTGTCAGAAATGATATTATTTTTGGTCTCTTGGAAACAAGTTATTTTGTTCAGTTAGATTACATTGAATCATATTTACGAATTCTTGCATATCGACCGTCCCTTTTTTAACAGACATCTCCATATTTTCACTGTCCAGTTTTATAGTTACATGTCTAACCTTTCCATTGCCTTGTGGAATCCCCCGGGAATTCAACGCCTCGCTTTTATCAAGACTCAAGTTGGCATGTATGCCAGTTTTCTGGATCCACTGGCATGGACGTAGTCAGGAAGTTTGTAGAGGCATATCAACAACTGGGGTCTGGGGTGCTGTAATCCCCCCAGTGGGGTCCAGCGACAAAGTCCCTGGAAGCTAACAACGATTTGTCTCACTATTTAGACAGAATCGTCTAATTTTGAGGTTCTAGAAATGAAAATTAACTCCGATGACACTCCCCTCTCATGAATTATTTGTAATTTAGAAAATAAATAATCAGACTTTGTCCATCCAAGGGGGAGCTACCCCCTGACCCCCCTACCCACGCCCTTGTCCACTGGGTCCAATACTCCAAAGAATGGAATTTGGACATTAGAGTACAGTAGAATTCGCTTATTAGCAACTCGAGTTTTGCTCATAAAATGGTTGCTAATAAACAAAGTTGCTAATGTGGGGACAGCATTAATATAGATTCTATACTTGGGACTTAAAATTGTTTGCTAATAAGCGAACTCCTCTGTAAGAGGAAGAAAAGGTTTCATTCCAAATGTACAGTATGTCCCATAATTATTTAGAATTTTAATAATGACTCAGAATTTTTTTTGTTAATTAGTAACATTGTTCGCCTGCTTTTATAAGATAACTGATATTGTGTAGTTTAATATTTTATTTTAGAGCCATTGTTATCTATCAATAGTTGGCACCTCTTTGGCATCGAACTCCAATATGGCTCGAGAAAAAATACATCTATACTTTCCCATATAGCAACAACATCATCCTTGAGAGCTTTTAGAGTAGCTGGACCTCTTTTAATCAATTCCTGTTTCAACAACGCAAACAAGTTCTCGATGGGGTTGACATCTGGACTCTGACTGGGCCAGTCTATGGTATTTTGTGGCATATTCTCTTCCATCCAAGCCTTGGTTATCTTAGCAGTATGTTTCGGGTCATTATCTTGGACGAGAAACCACTTCTCTCCATGTAAAACACGTGCCTGTTGTAACAAATGTCCATTTAAAATCTCGCAAAATATCTGGGCAGTTAGATTCTCCCTAAAAATATATAGTGGGAATGTCCCAGCTGACGAAAATGCGGCCCAAATATGGATTTTCTGGGTATGTTTAACTGTTGGTGTAGTTCTGCTGGTGCCATTTTTGGTCCACATGCGAACACGACCTCTATTTGTCCAGATGGATGCTTCATCAGCGAAGATTGCGTCTTGCCAGAAGTTTCTGATATTCCTGTAAGCCCATTCAACCCTACTAGAACGATTTTTTCAGATAACATCGGAACTGGGGTGGGGTACGGCTTAGTGTAGTTTAATTTTATTAAACATCGAGCTACGGTATTTTTTGACACATCAACTGGACATTTGCTTGCCATAGATCTTAAAGAAATATATGGCGTCCTTCGTATTTGTTGTGCAATGCTGTTTCGTAGAAGTGGAGCCAATTTAGAGGGTCTGCCACCTCCCTTGCGATGTTTCATTGAGATATTCGCCTGAATCCTGGATTTAACGTTGTAGACTGTAGCAAGAGAAACACCAATAAGATCAGAAATTTCTCTAGGTGTATGTTTTTTAGCGTCTAATAGCACTCTAATCCGAGCTCTCTTCTCAGTTTGAGTCATTACAATTATATGGACCTAATATATGAATAGTTAAATACAGATTAAGAAACTATGCAATTTTGGTCGCATCATCATGACGTCATCATTATATAAAAATTGGAAAAATCCATTTTAGAATAGGTTTTAGTGTATTACTACATTATCAACGATTATTGACATAAGGTTGATTAATAAAAGTACCAGTATTAGAGCTTAATCTAGTCAGATATCGAAAAAGATTGAATCAAGCAAAATTCTAAATAATTATGGGACATACTGTATACCTCTACACCTCGTGTGTAAGCACAGCAATTGA
Source organism: Aphrocallistes beatrix (assembly GCA_963281255.1). Lineage (NCBI taxonomy): Eukaryota > Metazoa > Porifera > Hexactinellida > Sceptrulophora > Aphrocallistidae > Aphrocallistes > Aphrocallistes beatrix. The sequence goes on from OY725488.1 coordinate 11,180,712, forward strand.
TTGGTTAGTTAACATTCCCAGTTAGTTAAGCGCATAAGAACGAACACAGTTTAATCAGAAGCAATCTCATTCCTAAGAATCTAAGTGAGACAATCCGTAGACTAGAGTCAGGAGTGTCACATGGCGATCCCGGCCAGCTGCAGGTAGCCCTGTAGACGCTGCTTGTTCTTTTCGTCCCAGTCCGCTCCCCCGAGCAGTTTCTTCGCGGCGTCCGGGGACTTCTGCACGAGTTCGTTCAGACAGGTGGCCACGTACTGCCTCAGGTCAGGGGCCAGCTGCAGCAGCTGGTCCGTCGGCTCTCTCTCTGCGTTCACGAGTCTGGAGTTTGCCGCCTGGTACCCGACCTCTTCCAGACTCTCCGCCGTGCTCCCTGCCTCCGGGAGTCTCCCCTTCGCCAGCTCGATCAGCTGGATGAGCGCTTGCAGCAGTGGGCACCAGAGCCTAGAGACATTGAGTCGTAGTCCTCGTTCTCACATCTGACATTCTATTTCTCACACACAACACACTAAACCAAATCATACAGCCAACCGTATCGCTTTTTCACTCTTCTACTTTCTACTGAGCTAATTTTCTCGAGTGTCCCGCTTTACAGGAAATTTCCCCATTATGTTCCGCTTTTTTACTTTAGATTCCAAGTATAATACTTTTCTATTATGTCTCCCCGAAATTCAACGCTGCGCCAGCTTTTATCATGGCTCGAGTATGATGCAAAATATTTCAGAAATTGGTCTAATTTCTAAAAGATCATCCCTGTTATTAAACTTTACGATTCCCATTTAATATGTTCAGTTAAGTCGACTCCGGCAGGGATTTACTTGCTACTTTTTTTTTACTTGCTACTTACTACCTTTTTATTTTTTTGGAGGAAAATAAATGGTAGTAAGTAAATATTCTGGATGCCGAGCAAAAAAAAAGTAGCAAGTAAATTTCCCGGACACCTTGATGAAATGGACATGGTTAAATTAAGAAAATTCTGATTCTGAAATGCTCAAATATGTCTGCAAATCGTTCGATGCACGCTCGACCTCGATCTTATACTACACGATCAAAAATTTCTTCCCCTCACGCCAACTAAATGCCGGTCAGAAAATAAGTAGCAAGTAAAAAAAAAGTAGTGAGTGAGTAAACTAAATCTAAAATGGAGGAAAAAATAAAGTAGCAAGTAAATGGTTGGCAAAAAAAATCCGTACAACTTTTTTTTTGCCAGTTCTGGAATCCCTGAAGTCGAGTTATATCTAAGTCCTTATATGGACATCGGATATATTTTGGTAGGAGTATTTGTATTCCAAACTTTGATATAATGGAAGTAAGCTAATATTCATACATCCCAAGTGATCTGTATTTCCAATCAAAACCAGCATAATCAGAGTAAGTAACTACAAAATAATTGTAGTGTATCAGGAGAATGGCAGACTGACTGATGAGCCTTAGCCGAGGCGAAACACTGAGATTAAAATGTAAAAATATCTTGATTGCATACTATACTACTTAGGGCATTCAAAAAGTTCTCATCTCATATCTGTATCTCAAATGATAGTGAAAATAGGATATTTCCGATTTGTCCATTGTATTCCTTAGGGGATCAGCTTCCAATTTATATATTGGTTTATTTTAAAAGGACAATTATTGTGGTTCCTACATTAGATTTTTTGTGCATCGGTTTAGGGTAGTGTCGAAAAGTTGGAATCTCCCCATTGAAAATGGCTTAAAACTAAATTTGGAGAATAAAAGTTGTGAAAATCGTAGAATAAGGTCATTAAAAGGTTAAATAATTAAGAACCAATGTGAAAAAGTAAACGGGAGGTGTTCAATAGTATTGCTCGTGTTGAAAAAATATCATGCTACTTTTAGTGGATTTTTTGTCAATTTTCGCCACTCAAAAAGTGGGACAAAAATGGTAGTAAACCACTTCAAAACATAGTATTCCCTCAGCCTCAAACTATAATACTTCAGAAAATTCAATCTATATGTTAGTTGATGCGTAGAATTCGATGGAGGGATCAGTTTTAATCTAAATTTGCTCAGAACTGAAATATATCAAAGGGAACCCGAAAAATCACGTTCAAAGGGACTACCTTAAACCGATGTACAAAATATAATGTAGGAACCACAACAATTGTCCTTGTAAAATAAACCAATATACAAATTGGAAGCTGATCCCCTAAGGAATACAATAGACAAATAGAAAATATCCTATTTTCACTATTATTTGAGATACAGATTTGGGATGAGAACTTTTTGAATGCCCTAAGTAGTACATATATCTCAAATAGTTGGTATATATATGTAATTGAGTGTCCTTCTGAGATAGTATTGGATACAAATGATCGTTTTTAATAATCGAAAATTAGTCAGTTGATGAGCTTGTTCTTAGACAGACCATCCAGGAAGATACTGGTAGACCTTGCTCTTAATTACTTTAAAAATAGAAATGAATATGACTGCTGAAAAATAAGTGCCCGTCTTGCGATATGTGTGGCTTGTTACCATCCACTTTTGCTTCCTTCAGATTCTGAAGTTGATCAGTCATGGCTTTCAGGAGTGGAGGTAACTTACTCAAATCAGCAAGCTTTCTCTGTGCATGGATGTATTCATTCTTGCGAGAAAATCCACACAACTGACAATGAAACGACGCTATCCACTCCAGTGTGATAGCAATGAGAATATGCTTCATCATCACCTGAGGAGGCCTCATACACCTGCTGTACCAGGGATCATCTAGGAGTGTGAGACGCTCCTTCAGACTATGATTTTAAGCCAGAAAGTGTCTAGGAGCGTGAAAATCCAGAATAGTACCCAATTTACTCTATTATGATGTTATCGGTTTAGGCGTATGTATATTTAGGGGTTTGAGATTAGAAGCGTATCTCTGGAGGGCTGTAGCATACCCTGACGTGCAAGATTCCTACCCGATGAATTGCAGAAACTGCTCGAATATATTTTGCTTCATCTGTCGATGTAGTAAGTATGACATGTCCACTACCCATAAGAATATTACATGTTCCCCAGTTCCAGTGCAGATCAAATACATACATACATACATACATACATACATACATACATACATACATACATACATACATACATACAGTGTGTCCCGAAATTATTGGCAGTAAACTTTAACTTAATGTAGTATCAAACTAGTACTTAGAAAGAGTATTATAATTTCAGGATAACTTCATTTATGTATTTTCTTACTATATTTACATCGTTTTGAGTCACACTATCATACCATGTGATTACCCAGCATCTTTTCTGAAATGCAAACTCATTCTATGTCTCAGTTTTTGTCAAAATCCCAATCACTATTTGCTATGGTATAGTAATGTTTTCTTCTATACCGCTTAATTTAGTTATAGAAATATCTAAGTATGTACATATCTTGTAGTTATGCAATTCTTAAGTGTTTGTTCAAAGGATTCGGCAAGATATAGGCTCTGGAAGTCAGAATTAGGGGTGTGTCAGTGATTATCCTACAAAAAAAAATTGAATTTGAGAAAACATAATTGTATTTGTAGTCAATCCCCACAAATAGCACTAATTATTAGTTATTCCATTACTTTAAACAAGTTAAGTTCATAATTTTTAAGTTTATGGGCGAAATTCCACTTTTTACGTTGTTATCCTCTGCGAGCGTCAAACACACCCCTAATTCTGACTTCCAGAGCCTATATCTTGCCGAATCCTTTGAACAAACACTTAAGAATTGCATAACTACAAGATATGTACATACTTAGATATTTCTATAACTAAATTAAGCGGTATAGAAGAAAACATTACTATACCATAGCAAATAGTGATTGGGATTTTGACAAAAACTGAGACATAGAATGAGTTTGCATTTCAGAAAAGATGCTGGGTAATCACATGGTATGATAGTGTGACTCAAAACGATGTAAATATAGTAAGAAAATACATAAATGAAGTTATCCTGAAATTATAATACTCTTTCTAAGTACTAGTTTGATACTACATTAAGTTAAAGTTTACTGCCAATAATTTCGGGACACACTGTACATACATACATACGGATATACGGACGAGATATTCCGTACATATCATAAGAGCATCATCATCATGTCATAAGAGCAAAAATAAATTATATAAGCTGCAGTAAAAACAACAACAACAGTAATACAGTACACCCTCGCTAATCCGAACAGCTCTGTTCCAATGTTCGAAAAAATCGTTCGGATTAGTGAATTTGTTCCGATTAGTGAAATAACACTAATTCAATAGGGCATTAATTATAATAAATTTGTATTGTTAGAATATTAAGGATATTATTTCGCTATTATTGCTTATTTAACGAGGTTTCTCAATCTTAATGATAAATCTAAGTTTATAAACTTTTATTCTAATCATAGAGGCGAATAAAATTATATTTTGGGTGTTCGGATTTTAAGAATGAAGTGTTCGGATTAGCGAGGGTTCGGATTGGCGAGGTTCGGACTAGCGAGGGTGTACTGTATCGATAACAAAGAAAAAACACTATAGATTGTCATTTTTAAGAGAAAATTTGGAAGTGAAAAAAGAAATTATTTTGGTTCATAAACTATTAATTTCTGTCCATGTGTGCATCTGAACATTTGAAAATCTTCAGTCATAGCAATCCGATGTGGATATGATTCAATATTTGGACGATAATATCGAACTCTTCCTCCTGAATACCAAACTGCAAGTTTGTTTGGTGTATTGTTGCTGATGATCACATTGTCTAGAAGATCTAAACAGAGATACCTGGGATCAAACATAAAGCTACGGTTAAACTTAACAGTTTGGAGAATCATCTTTTTAGATAAATCATAACGTTGGATCGTGAAGATTTTTTTCGTGTAGATTTTATCGTGAAAATTTTTTGTATGTCTTTGTCGATTATCTCGAACGTAGTGAGCTGACAAAATAACCATTGTATCTTTCCTAATACAAAGTGAAAGGCCTTCTCCAAACTCAGAATTGTAAGCGTCAAATGGTTTCAAATATTCCAAATCGTGAGAGTAAATTGCGATTTCATTTGTTTTGAAAATAGGTGCATAGATAAATCCATCTTTATCACAGTCGAAACCGAGAGAAATTTTCGATTTATTTTGTTTAACATTGTAATCGTTATAGCGTGTTGTTTGTGAATTAGATCCAGACAGGACGATCATATCTTCTGTGAAGTGGATATTGGTCCCAGAGGACCAATGATGGGTGAAGTCACTACAGAGACTTTTAGATGTCACAAAGAATCCATCCAATGTGTAGATTTCAAGTAAACTATTATCACGGAACGACGGTGAGTACAGAGCTACAAGTCTTCTTGTTGGATGAAGAGAAATTGAAATAACAGTCTCTTCATTTCCAAATTCTCTAAAACTATTGTGATCAAAATGATATATTTCCTTTTCTCTCCGCGCACTCGCGGCTGTTGTATTTGCTTTAGACTTTTTGCAAGAATCTTCATCCAATTTGACTCCGCAACGCTTCTTTGATCGCTTCATTGCTATGAAAATAGTGAAATTGATTATATTCCTTACAACAAGTATTTTCCTACTCACTGATCTAAATACGCACTTAAGGCAGGATTCTGCAAGCGGCGGCCAGCGGAAGCGATTTTCGTGGTCCACCGAAAAATGGCTACAACCTGATTATTTTACCAAAATATCTTACTCAGTAAGTATACATTCATAAATAGCTTTAGAATGAGCACATTCTAAAGCTATTTATGAATGTCTTTAAATATTATTTCTGTTCGATACCTCATTTGATGTGTTAAACAAATAATTTCTCATTTGACTTTAGTAGAATTGTGATATTCACCATATATCTGCAATTCAGCTGTGTTTACCACAATAATATTATTGCTTATGATCTGAGGAAATAAATAATTTCCGCACTTCCATGTGACAAAAATTACGAAGATTATGATCTTAAGTTATGTAGATCATGATCGTTAGTTTTCTGGACGGATATGGACTGACTCTAGCAGAGGGCATTGTACCCTAACCGGACAAAAGTATTTGAAATCCTTACTATTTTCCATCATAATTATTCATAAAGTGGGTCTATTCATGGAGAGAAGCGTAATCAAACTGTGACAGATACTGGAATTTCGATTTCAAATTCATATTCTACACATTTAAATTACTCAGGTTTGAAGCCTTCTATTGCCTTATTCATTCATAAGTTGAATTATTATCAATCTATGTCACTTTGTGCCACTTTTCACTCCAGCTACCATTATACATGATGACGAGGAGTGGCACAAAGTGGCACAGTGCGATGAATCTTAGTCTTGGGAATGAATACATCAATAGAAGGCATCAGAAATTACAATATCTGTAACAGTTTGATTACATTTCACTCATGAATAGACCCACTTTATCACTAATTATGATGGAAAATAGTAAGAATTTCAAATACTTTTGTCCGATTAGGGTATTATGATGTGCTTGAGGTGTTTAATAATGGAGCAACAAAACTTCACTGAATTTCACATTGAGAAAAAGTCACCTGGTCATAGGCGTCATCTTCAATGGGCGGAAGGGGTATACCCCATTAATATTCAGAATTAAATTAGGCTCATAATGTAATCATATAATAATCTGGAAAAAGAATACACAAGTGATTATGTCTCTCCTGCTCCGTCCATGTACATGTTCCTTCTGACCGAGGTTTTGCAAATGAAGTCACTTCCACAGTCAAGATTTCTATGGCGATATCTGTGAAATTGCTAGAGCACTCATTCTCTCCTGGCCTTGGGTGACGCACAAGTATGTTAGCAGCCGCCTCAACATGCTGAATGATGGCTCGACTTCACACATGTTTTTCATTACATCATATACAGCACGAAGGACGTGTGTGTATCCTTGAAGCATTCGTCAAAGCCGGTTCCACCAGCAAGACTCTCGTAGATGCTAGAGAGTTGACTTCATATTTTGGTCTTCACACCTAGCGAACCTTGCTACCTCTCAAACTGAATTGATCGAGTTGGAAGATCTCATCGTAGAACTCGCAGAACTCAAGATTTCTGTCCTCAGGAATCCACACAGCAGCTAAGCAACGTGCTGACAAGATCCATGGATTGGATTCGTGATAGACAAGAGTTTCTGGAAGATGGAATATGCGAGTAGGTGCTGAATTCTTCAGTCTACGGACATAGGCTCTAGCTTCAGCACAATTGTCGGCCTTCAAACTTCCATCGTTCTCTGACATTTCCAGGTTATCCAATACTGTGGAGTAATGGATCAAAGAACTGTCCACACTTGGGAGCTCATCACTCACCTTGTGACACATGGGACGCAGTTCGTGGAGATCGGTGGTGTGCTCCTGAATGGTGACCTTGTCCTTGAATCCTCGAATTCATTCTTGGGAGATGAATAGGAAATTGGGATTATCGATCATTTCTTTTAAGGATGATCGGTTTTACCGCCCCTCACATTGTAAAGTTAGGAGGTATAGCTGATACTACAGGAAAAGGTCAGTTGTATCGTGGATCTATCATGGCAAGTAAGATCTGTCAGCTTTGCTTTGGCATCGTTACGCAGAAAGACCTGATCGCTGTCCTTAACATCAGTAGCCTCATGGCCTCTACCATACGTTAGCTTCGATAGAACCGAGTCAGCGTCTGGTCCCGCATTTTGATCCGATTTCGATCCGTTTAGAGAATAGGTCTGTCATTAGTAAGAAATACTTGTGTCGCTCACTACCACATGACAAGGTCGCCACGTCAAAGACAATCTCATTAAAGCCATTTTCAGAATTTTCAAAATCATTTGTCGCTTCCTTCAATCAATAATTTGGTGTCGCTAGCTCTGCCACTAACTCACATTTATAGTTCCATATTATAACACCTCTGTGACGTTTATCTATTCAGTGTCGCTCTATTAGAACGAATGCAAAGTACAGTTAGGGAGAGGTGTGAAGTGGTGAGTGTCTCAGAAGTGGAAGCAGAAACTCAGTTTAGTGTACAGTTGATTGTGAAACTGAAACGAATGATTAAGCTAGTCAATAGTTAGCAGTTCTAAATTCAGATTAGCAACTGACAGCAGTGACACATTCTAAATCTAACTTATTATTACCTAATCGAGGTTATGCTTTATAGCATACTGATCAGCTGTTAGTTTGAGGAGTTTGATAGGTTCAGTTTCTGGTTCGGAGAGTTCATCCACACTCAGGTACTTCAGCTGTGTGAGGGTAGGAATCAGATTTCTGAGAGGTAGACAGGAATTGGAACTCAGTTCACAGTCGCGTGCGTACAGATATTTAATGGTAGGATGGAAGAGCAGACCTCTACACAGACTCAACATTCCTGAGTCAGATAGGGAGATATGGTAGAAGTCCAAATATAGTAAAGAGGTGAGACTGTGAAGTGTCGAGCACCAGAGAGTGACGTCATCACAACTTATACGAGCATTTCGTAGTTCCAACTCTACTAAGTTAGTACAGAACTGCAAACAACGGAGAAATCCATCTAAACTGCTGAATCCAATCTCCTCTAAATACCATAATTCCAATACTCTGATTGAGTGTCTGTTTGAGTCTAGCAGCTGTAGCAGACTGTCTGAGAGGTTGACACGAGTATCCTGATAATATCCTATACGTAGGTAGGACAGAGTAGAGAGGTGTGTTATGTGAGGTAGAATAGAGTAGTCATCCCATCTTATTTCTCTGAGGTTAGAGAGTGTAGGCAGCAGAGAGAACAGCTGTTGATGGTATTCAGTGGGAATGTCATAGAGGTGTAATCCATTGAAGTGTGTGGCAGAGGAAAGAGCTGAAAATAGAACTTCACTTTCAGAGGTTTCAGTGTGCATATATTGTAAGTTCTGACAAGTCGATATCTGATTGGTCAGCAGACTGTAAGTGTCAGGAGGAAATTCACTATAATATAAACTCAGGCCTGATAGAATCTGATTGGCTGAGGAGGAGAATAAGGCTTTAACTGTTTCAGTTTCAGTTAGCTTACTAAAGATCAGGTCTAAACTTAGCTTAGTGTTAGACAGCTGAGTGCGTTGGATTGCATTCGCATAAGGAAGAACTTTTGTGCTAGATTTTGAGTATAAATTCAATGCTACACAATCTACAGAGCATTGTTCAACGGACTCTAATAGATGGAAGAGTTGTTCCGGAGTGACGTAATCAGAATTCACATAAATGAGGTGGATGTGGCTAAGAAGTGGCAGACATTCCACAACGCCGCTATCCAGCTCACAGATTTCGTTCACTTGCGTGAGCTCATCGAATCCCATTCGGTCCAGCTGTCGCCGTATCAGGTACAGAGTTAGCTCGTAGTAGAGTTGTGTCAGTGTGTGGATGCGAGCTCCGTCTTCACTTTTGAGCAGGGCAGCGAACAGGGACGCGTTCACTGGAATCAGAGACAGCTGTTTCATCTCGTCGTAACGATCGAGGAGACCAGTGCACCGATCGAACAGGGAAGTGTCCTCAAATTGCTTCTCGAAGTACAGGTCCCTCTGTGCAGGAGAGAACCCCAACACCTGGAAGAAGGTGGAGATGTGGAGGTGGTGCGAAGTCGACACATCTGTCCAGGCGCCAGGCCTGCTGGTCAGTAGGATGAAGGACCGTGTCAGAGTCTGTCTGGTCAGGAGGAGGAAGAGAAGAGTTTTGTCGAAGGGGACATCTTTCGTGAATTCGTCCAGACTGTCTACGATGAGTAGCAGTCCTTCTCCGTCCGTCTCCGTGATGTGTTTCGCCAGTTGTGTCGTCCAACTGGGACCGACTGGTAGACCGAGGCAAAGCCATTGACAAACGAATTCGGTGGTGATTGGGAAACCTGCGTCCACACGCGAAGACTCCATCTCGTGCCACTCTTTCTTCCTGCAGGGGATGCACAGAGAGTAGGAGAATCTGGACACTTCGTTATTCCCGAATCTCAGTGCTGTGCGGTTGCACAGGAATGTTTTCCCGCAACCGGGGTTTCCGATGAAACACCAAATTTCTGGTTTAGACGGGTCGCAGGATTTCAGTTCTTTAGTGAAGTTTATCGGTTCAACTTCCACTTCTTTATTCGCAATTTTCCGTAAATACGCAATTTCGTTATATGTCGTCTCATCTTCCAGTTTAACACTTCTCGGTTTCTGCTTGAGTATTGTCAGATCGACGTACACCTTCTCTAGGCTGACAGCTTTATCATTCCCTAACATCTGTTTCACGTCCCTGAACTGGGTTTCTAGATGGATTTTTACGGATTTTTCCCATTCGATTATTCGCTTTCCGAAGCGAATCAATTCTTTCTTGAATTTGGAAGTGAATTCTTGATCTTCCATATTCTGAAAAGCTGTCTTGTACGGTTGGAGTCTTTGAACCATTTCGTTCAGTTTGAGGCTGTTCAGGAGTTGAGATAAACTGGACATGTCTCTTTGAATCAGATTGTTTGTGGCTATTAGTTGCATCGTAGTTTCGAAGCGAATATCTTCACTGCTTTTTCTTTTCGAATATCGCATGTGTAATAGTTTCAAGTTGTTGGATGATATTCCATTCTTTAGCATTTCAATGAAGCTTTTGATGGTTAATGGTTCTATGGTTAGAGTCACAGGGGAGTCAGTGCACAGCCATTTGATAGTGAGAGCGATAGGGATTAAATCTGGTCGTATGGTGTTAAGGGATTGGTAGAAACTGAATGGGTTGAATTGTGTCCATTCTTTCAATGCGTATAGAAAGTTTGTTGCATCAGATTCCCAATGGCAGACACCTTCTGGTACAGACAGAGCATTGAGCAGTTTCTTGATGTCATCTCTGCTAAGTCTCTCTGTGAGTTCTTTCAGGTTGAAAAGATCTTCATCCATTATCTGTAGAAAGACAAGTGTTAAAGATGAGAGTTTGCAAAACTCAAATAGAGTAGAACCTCCATAGGTGTGTGAACTCGCGACGGCGATAATATGCCTACAAGCCCATTCACACTTATGACTTTGTACCGTCATCACGAGAAATAATAAGATGTTTTAAATAAATCCAAAGCTAGTAATTTCAAGTCATTTGGTTCTTTTCGATCAATAATGTAACATAGAAGATCCGAAATTTAAGTTCATGTCAGGTCAAGTCATGAACCGCGACCTCATGATAAGCTGAATATTGGGAACAGAAACCCGTTCTCTTAGTACTTCCCCAAAATAAAGAGTTTAATTATGATAAGAAAATAATTTTTGTTCATCATTAACTAATTCCTAACTTTTTGTAATTTATAATTACAAAAAGTTAGGAATTAATGATTAATTATAAAGATTAATCTGTTACTAATTCATCTCTGACTAATTCGAATGTGTATTATTCGAATCTGGAATCCGATTAGCTGTATCCCATACCGTTTGGAAGTAACCCTCTTCATGAATAGACCCATTTTAGTTTTGTATGTAAAATAATGAAGTGTTGAAATACTTTTGTCCGGTTGATGTATTTGTAAACTTTCGATAAAGATACAGTAAGTATTGGATATAGTGATAGTGCCGAGGACAGGGAATTTTGGATCTATTACCACTATATCCAATACATTTAGTATGGAATGTCATCGACTGGGATACCTCAAACGCAACAAAATTATGACTATATCCAATATCTACTGTATTCACATACATAATAAATAAAAAAGAAAATTGCTTCAAGTAAATTATAACTATTTTTATCTATAAATTTGTTCGTATATTAATAATTACAAGCGCGCTTCGCTTGCTTGCGCTGCGTGTCTGCAGATTTACACAGTGGGCGCTTGCGGATATTAGAGAAACAATACGTCGTATTCTTGTTTTATACTAAGTACGCTGGATTGTCATTTATCTACGGTTATTAATGAAATCAGAACTGTAGCAGAAATTTTGTTTCGTGATAAATATAATGTACTTCGTATTAAGTCTTAAGTCAACTAATCCTGAATTTAAGCTCAATTTGAATACACAAAGTTCACATTGCTAAAGATTATCATACTTAAATAATCAATTCCAGTCCATGTCGTTAAAAGTTATTTTATGATCGAATTGATTGATCGTAGCATATAACACACTTTAATTGTTGAATTATATCAAATTATAGACTCAAAATAGCAGTATTCAATCATTTATATGAAATAGAATCAAAATAAAATCGTGTGAATGGCATTATAAAAGGCTGATAATTGATTGGTTCACATAAACCAATGAATTTCAATCACAAATAGTTATTTTGATTGTATGCATAAGTCACTACGATTTTATTCCAATGTATTTGCATTATAAAATAATCGAATTTGATTGGTCAGCACATTTTGTCACCTATCTCGGCGAGGTGTGAACATTTCGCTTAGATCTTCGAACTTAATCCTAGATTCACCATTTGACACGCACATGCCAATTTTCGTATCTCTACGACTTGCCAATTCTTCAATCAATTCGGACAAACAAAAAAAACAAAAAACAAAAAATCCTAGCATTTTAATATAAAAGATTTATTTAAAACTCACTTGAATATTGATTCAGTTGAAGCTGCTAATTCTTCAGTTTAGTTCGTAGTGTATTGAGATTGTTGTAGTGGAGTTAGATTAGTTATATTCTCCAGCAATGCGCTTCTATTTATACAGTTTTGTGCCATGTAAATTGTGACCTCGTGAATCGATGTGGCTCGTAATGAGGCGCGTGACTCTGAGTGAGAATTTCTCACTTCAGTCTGTGTCATTCTATTGAATTGAAAACTAATATAATTAATATTAATGCGTTTATAGTAAGGTGTCAGAATACTGAGATTATGTCATACATGTCAACTGCCCAGTTTTAGATTACGTTCCCCCATTTATGTTCCACCTTTTTTTATTCCTGTGTAATACTTTTCTATCCCGTCATGACGTTACTATTACTTCCCGCCATGTCCCGCGAATTTAACACTGCTTCCGTTTTAATCTTGGTTCAAGTTGGAATGTATGCTATGGATAGAACTCAAATGCAGTCTTCTCTTAATCAGGACACTTCGAGACTCAGTATTTTACTCCGATTAAACAGAGTTTCCAATTTACCAATGAGATTTAGTATTAGTGTCGAGCGACACATTTTTTCTTCACAGCATTTGTCCCTAAAATTATAGTTTAAGGTTCTAGATTGGATAAACTCACAAAATCGTTGAGAACATTCTATCTACAATATCTATGATAGCCATTATAATAACTAAGATTGTGGGAATCGAGTAAAATATACTCAATTAAGCTGGAGTTTGAGATTCCATTATACAATAGAGCATGGGCTCCCAACCTTCTATACAGTCCAGGGCATCATCAGTAATAGGAATTCCGTTGAAGATAACGAAATAAAATGTATTATCTAACTATGGTTATCACTTATAGAACCTTGATTGGTCACCAGATTTTTATGTATGGCTTCTCCACCCCGTCTAATGATGACTCAACAAAATCCCTCTCTGAATTCAATTTATATCAGCGTAATTTATACTATAAAACACGTTCTGTTGCCATTAATGATAAATACAACATTGTTAAGTTCATTCAGATAATCATAACTAATAAATTAATGATGGAACTACAAAATTCCTGATATAGAAGTATAATATATGTGGTTATAGGAATTAATATGTTATGATCGCTGATTAGTGGGTTTTTATGATAAAATTAAACCATTAAATAGTTGTTCGTGTTGAGAAGTATCTTGAGAAGCTTTTTTCATTCTTTTGGTGCCAATAAGCTTTCTTTGAGAGAATGAAAAGTTATCAGATTGTGAAAGTAGACGAATAAAATAATCTTTGAGATTATCAAATGATGTTTTTCTTGCCAATTGTTCAGATAACGTCGTATATGCTTATGACAAGTCTCCAATCCTTCTTCTGAAAATGATTCCATACCCCAACCTCCGTTGTATTCTTCAATTAATTGTGCGGTGAGCTAATTCCTTGTGTAAAGTTGCAGTTATGCTTGCCCAAGGAAATATGTCTAATATAAACTTGCAGGTGTCCCGGCATAATGTGGTAAATATTTCGTTGTCGATTAATTCATCGCAATTAAGTATGCGTAATATAACTTAAAGATTGGTGTGAATAGATGTTATAGGCAGGCGGTATTGAACAGGAATTAGTGTCGTTATCCAGTATAGGAAGTCCTTATCGTTGTCGTTCTTTCGTTCGGATAACGTTTCCTGTGGAGGTAGTGCCACCTTGACTAGTAGGGTAGTCGATTCGAGCGGTTATCTTTCCCAAATAAATGGCCGAACAAATTCCATTGAATGACGAATTTTTAATGAAGACGGAGTCCATTTCAATTCTCCTTTGCTTGTAATGATACACAGGCTGCATGAACCATCCGAATATTCTGAGGTAGCCATGTAAGGGAGAAGCGGAAAGAATATTTTCTTCTGATATTGGCTTATGTGTAATCATAAATCTTACATTCGTAGGGAGAGAAAGAAATTCATCTCCGTCAGCTTCTTCAAAAGTCTGGATTGCCGAATGAGTGAAACGGTTAATGGGAAATACAGTCTTAACAGATCAACATTCTTTAACTGCTCTCTGGTTGAGGTACACGAGTTCGGCTGTAGACTTAATTATCCTCAAAAGTGAGTCGAGTCTGTTTCGAAGTTGTTTTAGCTGTCAGTTAACAAGTGAGGTCTGACTTCATTTCCGTCCGATGACTTACGTTTTCTGGATGGTTGAGCAAAAAACTCTGAGTTTCCCGATTATGTAGATCTCTATTCTCAAGAATTGTCTCCGGGTAGTTCTGAGGCTTTGAAACTTAGAGCGAAGGCTGGCAAACTCAGAGTGAGACATTTTGTAATCTAATAACGTTCAGAGGCAAGAGGGCATTATCATGGCATTGTTCCAGGATACTGAATGCTTGCAGATTATCCATAAAATAAAAATAGAATAAAGAAAAAGCTAATCATTTAAGATTAGTTGTAAAAGTAAGCAATGAATAGGAAATATTATTATTAATGAACCACTTTGAAAAAAATACTTTGTTCCAACCAGAATTAGGGGAATTTAGGGTGGAAGATTAATCTAAATCGAAAATTTTGATTGGTTCAACTTTCGTCACTTCAAAATTACCCCAAAGGGGATAGATAATTTGAAGATTTTCGAGGGGTAATGGAATCTGATCTTGTTAGAATGTATGGCCTTACTCCAAACTGTGAATTGTAAACTACACTACCTGGCCAAAAGTATTGGAACACCATATTGCTTTGCATCATAAGTAATACTAAAATGGGTCTCTCTACGGACGCCAATCAATTAAAACCACCAAAGTTAAGAAATCTAGCATCAATTTCGAATTATACACACTCGAATAAATCAATATAGAAGGTTCCTATAGATAATCCTTTCCAAAGCGCAATTACAGTACCTGTATCACCTTGTGCCACTTGCCACCATTATATAAGTATATTATGGAAACAAGTGGATCAAGGTGGCACAAATGATATTAATTCCCTTTAGGCATAATTGAAGAATAGAAAACCTCTAAACTGAGTAACTCGAGTGTGTGTATTTCGAACTTGATATCAGATATTCAATTCCTAAATGTCAAGGATGAGGCTGTATAACGAAAGTTTCCTCAATTTGGTTTTTCGTTTCTAATAAAAAATGGTATTCTAATTCTACAGTGTTGGTGTCATCTGTTTGAACAAAATAAATGTATTTTCGGCCTAAAATGAACTAAAATGATTTGAAATTGCTATTCTTGGATTTGTTTAAACCATCTTGCCTTAATCTTGTGATTCAGTACAAAATCATTAGTTGGAATGGGGAGTGGGGACATTTTAGCAGGGTTACCATACGTCCTTTTTTAGAAAGGACAGTCCTTCTTTTTCGCTACCTGTCCTTTTTAAAATATGCTGTCCTTTTTGTCCTTATTGTCCTTTTTTTCGCTTTTTGTCCTTTTTGTTCTTATAAACTCATTCTTATCCTTTTACGTTTTACTTGTAGATTATATACTAGAATGGCTATCATGATGATTTAGCATATTTTGGAAATCGAAACCCTAGGTGAGAATTTACATATATGTCCGCAGCTTCACAAAAAAATTCAAACCGATATCTCTTAAACTCAGGTCTGTACACCACATACGGCCGGACACCAGCACTCATTTTAGAACTGTGCTACTATAACATTATATTGGATCAGAGATCCAATATAATGATATAGAAGCACACTAAAAACATTCAAAACAATTCCTTGGGGTGCTAGCACCCAGACAGCCATTATTGTCGTTCGCTACGCTCTCTCTTTACATCGTTTTTCTAAATCTTCGATCTATCCCTGAGTGTCCTTTTTTTTATGACTGAGGAGATGGCAACCCTGCATTTTTGCTGTCCCAATCTCCCCCACTTATGAGGTTCTACTCTACAAGATTGGATGAGTTTGTTAAGAACTTATCATATAGCAACTCAGAAGGTGAATAGTTATGTTATCTACGTCCATTTTAATTGAGAGTAGAATTTCTTTAGGAATGAATTCTCTAAAGCTGTGAAGAGAATTCTTTAGCTGTATATATCGAATGCACTACACAATCTATTTGATAGTTCTCCACGAATCTATCAGTGTTACATCTATCCATGCCACTTGATGGTCAAGAGTGCTTAAGTTGTCCTTGTAACCTATCCTCCTTCACTTCACACTTCCTAGATCGTACACATTACACAATGACCGCTGGATTGTGTGGTATGACATAAATGTACATTTCTATCTTCGTGTCTGTTCATTTTCTCACTGACATGAATAGAGAGTCTCCGTTGTAGACAAACTCTCTCTACTGCTAGCTCTAGGCACTCTCTCTCATGGAGATTTGGACCAGAGGATTTCTCACAGGAGTGGACATAGGACGCGTTTAGTCCAGGAGTCAGGATCGACAGTTCAAGTTCAGACGGAAGGAGTGGTGAGGAAATATTCGACTGACCGTTAAGCCTAATACTCCCGAGCTGTCAGCCAATAGAATCCTAGAGATCTGTTTATTAGTTGATATTATTTAGATCTTATTTGATGTTAGACCTCTACTTGATCACGAGTGTAGTTTGTATTGAATTTTGTTTAAAATTATATTTTTGATGGTTTTACAGTGTCAAATATATCTCAAAGATTTGGTGCAATCGTTCCTCATTAGCACAAATAGGTTCTGATCGCTGTGTGTGGTATAATGGATCTATACTTTTGCATATTAATTCTGTGTATGCAGGTACTAAAACCTTTAAAGATATTATTTGTGCTGATTATCCGTACAAGAGATTATCTGCTAGTTTGAGTGTGCGATGCTCCTCCGTACGATTTTTAACCTGTTTAGGAGCTTTAAGATTTAGAATATTACCCAATACCTAGATTCTAATGTTATTTATCGATTTCGGGGGTTTGGGACTAGGAGCGTATCTCTGGAGGACTGTATCATACTCTGCATCCGTCACTACATCAATAAGATAGTTTAGTTTTTTCCAGTTAAGACTGACCTACACTGAACATCAAATGAATTCTTGAGAGAAGAGATCATGTTATTTAAAACCTAGGAATGTTGTGTTGTTTCATGGAATGTTTTAATCTCATTAGTGAGGATAATTTAATACTTAATTAATGATAGCAGAGTGATAGAAGATATCTCGATGCTGGTACAACGGGAAAACAAATTCCTTTTGTAGACAATTTAGTCACAAGAGTAATGTTATGTCTAATCAGCAGTTTTGATTGCATGATTGCATTGGATATTGCTTTCTTGAGATAAACGTAAAGAGTTCGTTTGCAAATTTGTCTTTAGATGAATTAGTTTACAAGAATTTGGAATAAGACCACTAATCGAATTTCTGTCTTTAGGAAAATGTTTAAGAAAATTGAATTGATGTGTTGTGTTCTCCGACTTTTGCGATGGATTTTTTAAGTAGTCGCCGACCCTTCGATCCGCCCAAGGCCGTAGAGAGGGGAGCAGCTTACCCCAAGGTTGGATGGATAAAGTCTGAATATTTATTTAGCAAATTATAAAATAATTGGTGAGAGGGGAGTATTATCGGAGGTGATTTGTATTTCTAGGACATCAAAATTAGTGAATCTGTCCAAATTGTGAGACAAATGTTTCCTTGGGCTTTGCCCTTGGACCCCACTGGGGGACTACAGCGATACCCAGCTGGTTGATATAACCCCCACCACAAAAATTCCTAGCTACGTCCATGGATTTGCCCGTTCTCCCTTGTTCAGGGGACAAGAAGTGCCATCGTGATGTTCTATAGTTTAATTTCTCAGGGAAATTCTTCCAAAAGTATGTGACGTTTCCATCTCTTCAAGAAATTCTTGCATACTAGGACATAACGACTCTTTCTTAGCTCAATCTTAACTCTCTTCTCTTAGTTATGTTATACCTGCCAACTGTCCTGTTTTTGGTGGGACTTCCCGCTTTGTATTTCTGTATAATACTTTTCTATTGCTCCCGCCATGTCCCGTGAAATTCAGCAACGCTGCATCCCGCTTTTATGATGGCTCAAGTTGGCCTGTATATTATGTCCATGTGACAAGGGTAAGATTCGGTAAATAAACATAATTTGAAGTCTATTGATTCTACGCTAGCTCTTGAATGGACAATCCTCGCCTCAGTGGGAGAGAGTTGGACCGCACTCTCTCTCCTGACGACGCAGTCCGTCGTCCGGCAGAAGAGAGCTCACACTCACAGACTCAGTCCGCCATTCTTTCCAGCTCCTGCAGCCTCTCTCCGCACTCAGACAGACAGCGGAGATCCGTTGAAGAACTACGTCAAACGGTGCTGGGACGGAGGAAGGCAGGAGTGTATCTCCGAGGATAAGCTGCTACTTTCTAGTTGGTTACCATTACTCCTATTATCTCTGATGTAGAGCTACTGTCCATGATAGTATTTCACAATACCTTCTCACGATTAGTTAGAGTATAGGTTGAGAGGTCTGCTTCTGTCGATGAAATTTCCACAATTTTCTCGTTTTTCCATTATACCCCACGTTTTTGACCCACCACGAAAACCGCCATACAAATAGTATTAAAGTAGGCTTCCACAATAAAATACATACTCAAACTATATGAAATACTCTACTTTTGATTTCAAATTCGTAATCCACACATTCTAATTACTCATAATCGAGAGCTTCAACTCAATCACTAACTCCCAAGTTTAAAATCTATCTTTGATATGGAGTGCTACTTGCCCCTAGTCACGGCCATTAAATATGATAGCGATTAGTAACACAAAGTGGCACAGGTAGATAATTATCTACATGGGAATTAGTATTTGTGTTGTATTTGTGAAAATGAGTAATTTGGATGTGTTTACGAATTAGAAAAAAAAAGAATATTTCTGAGAGTTTGAGTACATATTCCTTTACAAACAGACCCAATTCAATACTATTTGTGTGGAGGTTTTCGTGGTGATCGAATACTTCTGTCCGGGAGGTGTATATCCTTGCTATTATAACTCGATTAATGTCTATTTGTGTATATATATATACAGTCGACTCTCGTTAACACGTACACCAAGGGATCGTGGAGATTTGTACTCCTTATCCGGAGTACGTATTAACCGAAGTACGTACATAACCACATTTGTCCAAAATACTCAATATACATAGTGATAACTAAGTGAGATTATGAAATTGTACTTGTCAAATAGAGAACTCATTATCCATGTTGTATTAACGAGATTCGACTGTATTTTCATTGAGAAATATCTGTCTAGTATCTATCTACGTACATACTACGTACCATATTCAAAGTGCTCGTAGGCACACACCTGTTCGTATTATCAGTGTTCGTATTAACCGATGCATTTAGTATTGAAAACGCACTGAAGGGGACCCACAAATCGTACTTCTTATCCGATATTTCGTCTTATCCGTGTTCGTGTTAACAGGAGTTCGTTTGTATATATTTTGCCATAGATTAGGTTGGGGAATCAAAACTTGTACTTCTTATCCGATTGTACTCCTTATCCGTGTTCGTATTAACGAGAGTCGACTGTATATATATTAGGGTAATCCAAAAAATCGAAAGTTTGAATCTTTAGATGCACACTCTCCAAATAGTTTACCTTGATCACCAAGTATTCACCATAATTTTTCAAGCAATTCGGAGTTCTATCGATTCCGAGATATTGGTGAAAACAGTTAGGACCATTGATGATTTCAACTACGAAAGCTTGTCCCAAATGTTTTCACCAATATCTCGGAACTGGTAGATTTTATATCATTAAAAGTATTCAAGGTTAACATAAAACCACCTCCCAAATATCGCAGAAATAAAGTTACTAGTTTATTTAAATATCAGAAATACGCTCTTTGCAACTTTGCAACAAGCCGCAACCTCGACATATCCCGTTATGAATCAGCACGAGGGAGAGCCTACTTTGCGCGACCACTTTCCAATTTTTCGAAATTTTGACCAGATTCAAACTTTCCAATTTTGTGGGAGTCTTGGCTATGGCTCCACTAATTCTGACCTCAGACGAAAATGTCGACTCGTCATGGAATTATGACGTCATTGTCACCTGCCAAATTATGCTGGAGACATAACTTATGCACCATCCGGGCTTGCCTCATTTACGGGACGGCATCCCGTCCTGTAAATTAGTTATCTTAACTCGTCCCGCCCGGTAAATTTGGGCACTTTTCTGTCCCGTCCCGTCCCGTAAACTGGGGCGACTTTGGCCCTAAGAGGTAACTTTGTCCCACAATAGCAATTTTAATAAAATATACTCAAACTTTATAATATTGCGGTTTAAATACCTTTGGATATATTGAGAGTTTCATTCAACATATTAGCAATGATTACATTGATTCATTAGTTTGAGTATATTTTATTAAAATTGGTATTGTGGGACAATTCACCTCTTAGGGCCAAAGTCGCCCCAGTTTACGGTAAATTAGCAGGGTTGCCGTGGGAATGGAATTTCAATACCCATCCCCATCCCATTCCCACAGGATTTCTGTGGGAATACCCACAAAAACCCACAGAACCCACAGGTGACCTCACAAAAAAACCCACAGAAACCCACAAGAAAACGGGCTTGCCTAATTTCCGGGACGGGACGGCATCCCGTCCTGGGAATTAGGTATCTTCACCCGTCCCGTCCCGGAAATTAGGCATCTTAACCCGTCCCGTCCCGGAAATTAGGCATGCCCCAAGAAAACCTACAGGAAAACCCACATCTGGGAATACCCATAGACTTAAAGTCATTCCCATTCCAATCCCATATGGGAATACCTATGGGAAAACCCACAGATTCCCATACCCACGGCAACCCTGTAAATTAGGCATGCCAGCCCCACCCTGTCGTTCGAGATGACATTATACAATAGAACTATCACTGGAAAATTGGTGAGCAATTCTTTTTGACCGGTAGTGTACGTATACATGTTTAGATTATCTAATTTTCTGATACATTACCTCCTCAATTGGAGAAATCGGGTTGGAACTCCTTGTCTAGGTCCATGTAAAGATTGATCGACCCTTTTTAGGCGTTTGAATTTGAAATTATTAGCATAAGACCAATTTTCCCTGAAAAAATGGTCCCCGGAACAATATTCAATGGAAAATTGGTACATTGCAGGACCAAAATTTTCAGCATAGGACCAATTTTCTCGCTGACCAAAATTTTCGTGACATACCTCTATAAATGAGGACCTTTTTAAGGGAGCAATATTAGGCCATCTTTTTCCATTTCCATGAAATCAACCTCTTTAGTTGGCAGAGTGGTTTTCTGGACGCAAACTTAAACTTAAGTTTAATGCCATAGGACTTTCCAAATGGCGGCGCGCGGGACCTTTCCATGTGGCGCGTGGACTATTTTGTAAAAGTTCAATTATATCCCATCACATACAGTTCCAGGTAATTCCTTGGAGGTAATTACGTATAAGTATACCATTACAAAATATATATCTACTGACCAATTAATTTAGAGACAGAGTTAATATACCTTGTTACGGAACCAGGATTGTATTTTCATTCTGAATAAAATTCATAATTTAGATTTTAGAAGAATTGCCAGGTTGTGGTGCTTCTAACTTTGAAGACAGAATTCTTAAGGGGTGTGGCATATCACTTCAGTTTGGGAGCAGATTAATTAAATGTTGATCAAAGTATTTTAATTTAGACTAACCTAACTATGTATGTAAACCAGTATAACAAGATGTTTTGGACGATTAAATTAGATTCTATTTATTAATTAGTAGGACATTTTATGTATGTACTAAATTGAATTTACCAAACGAATGTGTTGATTTATCGTGGTGCGAATTGTCGGTATCCCCAATTATTAGTCATAATTGGCTTCATTCACTTGTGACAAGATTTTCCCATAGATTTTGGCTTACAACAGTAAAATCGGTGTAACTCGATTTTGAATCTCTTTAGTTCAATATTCATACCTCAGCGAGCTCTTTAACGACATAAATGTACATTTCTATATTCGTGTCTATTCATTTTCTCACTGACATGAATAGAGAGTCTCCGTTGCAGACAAACTCTCTCTACTGCTAGCTCTAGGCACTCTCTCTCATGGAGATTTGAGACCATAGGATTCCTTACAGGAGTGGACATAGGACGCGTTTAGTCCAGGAGTCAGGATCGACAATTCAAGTTGAGACGGAAGGAGCGGTGAGGAAATATTCGACTGACCGTTAAGCCTAATACTCCCGAGCTGTTAGCCAATAGAATCCTAGAGATCTGTTTATTAGTTATATTAAATAGATCTTATTAGAACTCTACTTGAGTGTAGTTTGTATTGAATGTTTACTTAAAAATTAGATCATTTGTATTTTGATGGTTTTACAGTATTAAATATACCTCGTTGGCGCAAATAGGTTCTGATCGCTGTGTGAGTAAACTCTAGTTAGTCTAGTATATACTTTTGTTATTAATTCTGGGTAGGCAGGTAGTAAAGCCCTTGAAGGGTCTTAGTTGTGTCGATGTCATAGAATAATAGAATACGTGTGAGTTCGCTTCTTTAGAAGTATGATTTTAACTCATAACGTGTTTTGGAGCGTGAAAATTTAGAATATTACCCAATACGAGTATGCCGTATATTATAATGCTATTTATCGATTAAATATGAAAATTTATGGGTTTGAGGCTAGGAGCATATCTCTGGAGGGCTGTAATATACCCTGCATCCGTCCATACAATAATCAGATGGATTCGTTTTAACTAAAGTTAAGACTGATCTACGCTGAATATCAAATGAATTCTTGAGAAGAGATCATGTTATTTGAAACCAAGGTATCTCTTGTAATGTTTTAATCTCATTAGTGAGGTTAATTTAAGAATTAATTAATAATAGCAGAGTGATAGAAGATATCTCGATGCTGGTACGACGATAAAACAAATTCCTTTTGTAGACAATTTAGTGTACAAGAGTAATGTTATGTCTAGTCAGCAGTTTTAAGATGTGTTTTTCAATTATTGCAATGCAGACTTTCTTGGGATTTATGTTAGATGAAATATACGTAAAGAGTTCGTTTGCAAATTTGTTTTTAGATGAATTAATTTTCAAGAATTTGGAAAAAGACCACAATCGAATGTCTGTATTTCGGAAAATATTAAGAATTGATGTGTTGTGTTCTCCGAGTTTTGCGATGGATGTTAAGTTGTCGCCATAGGCGTCGTAGATTTAGTGGCCGATCCTTCGATCCGCCCGAGGGCGTAGGGAGGAGGGTCAGGGGGGGGCTGCTGCCCCCCCTGACTGGATAAAGTCTGAATATTTATTTAGTAAATCCTTACTGTTAAAACTCGATTAAAGCTGATTTTTGGCATGTGGGAGTCTTTTGGCTATGGCTCCAGTAAGTTCTGAATTATGACGTCATTGTCACCTTTTTTATGATTAAAAATTTCAGTTTTTCGACTATAACAAACAGCCATTTTAGGTGATAGGGCTGAAATTTTAATGGAATGTGTATACTAATATATCTCACATATGATACAACTATCATCAAAAATGATGCTCATCACTCTGTTATGACGTCATCATTACGCGTCAAAAAATTTAAAAATTGTCAAATTTGGTGATTTTTCGTGCAATATCGATTATAACAGTAGGATAGACGTATTTAGAGATTCCTCGTTTTATCCCCGTTTTAATTGATCAATGTGACCTCAGGCGCCTCTGGTGGACGCAAGGTGTCAGCCAGCTGCGCAGTGAAAATAGGCGAAGCGCGCTTGTAAAATAATTGGTGAGTGAGGAGTGTTATTGGAGGTAATTCGCATTTCTAAGACCTCAAATTAGATTAATCTGTCCAAATTGTGGGACAAATTGTTTTTGCCTCCTGGGGCTTTGCTTGCTCTTGGACCTGGCTTACAGTGACCCCAGACCCCCTTCTGGTTGATATGCCCCCCCTACAAAAATTCCAGGCTATGCCCTTGGACCCGCCTGTTCTCCTTTGTTCAGGGGCAAGAAGTTGCACATCGTGATGTTTAATACTTTCACGTTTCAAGGAAATTCCTCCAAATGTATGTGACATTTCCGCTCGTCAAGAAATTATTGCATACTAGGATATAATGACTCTTTCTCACCTTCTATCTTAGCTTTCTTCTCAGTAACAAAGTGCATTTAAATATCTTTCCCTTCTTTTACAGCGCATCTTCTCACGGCGCTTTAGATCATTTCTTAGGAATAAATTCTCTAAAGCGCTGTTCGGAGGTGCGTGTATCTAAATTCCAGAGTGAGTATTTCTCACTTTACTCTCTTAGTTTGTTGAATTGATACCAACTGCCCCGTTTTTGGCGGGATATTCCGCTTTAGTATCTCTTTTGGCTAATTTTCACGAGTGTCCCGTTTTAACCTGAAATTTCTCTATTATGTCCCGACTTTTTGTAGTCCATGGATAAGGGTATGCCTAATTTACGGGACGGGACGGAACAGCCCCAGAAAATCTAGATTCCTAATTTACGGGACGGGATGCCGTCCCGTAAATTAGGCATGCCCCATGTATAATACTTTTCTAATGCGTCCCACTAAGTACCCAGAAACTCAACGCTTCTTCCCGCTTTTATGATGGCTCAAGTTGGCCTGTATGTTATGTCCATGTAACAAGGGTTACATTTGGTAAATAAACAGAATTTGAAGTCTATTGATTCTGCGCTAGCTCTTGAATGGACCCAATCCTCGCCTCAGTGGGAGAGTGTCTGGACCGCACTCTCTCTCCAGACGACGCAGTCCGTCGTCCGGCAGAAGAGCAGCTGCAGTCCTTACAGACTCAGTCCGGCTATTCCTTCCTGCTCCTCCAGCTCCTGCAGGCCCCCTCTCTCTCCGCACACACCAGACAGGCAGCGGCTATCGCGTTCAAGAACTACGTCAAGCGGTACTGGGACCCTGAAGAAGGCCAGGAACTCATCTCTCCGGCGGATAAGCAGGTACTTTCAACATTTTTCGCTGTAACGAATTGATTGAATAAAATTACTAGGCACAGAAAGCTGATTTTTTGGCATGTGGGAGTCTTTGACTATGGCTCCAGTAAGTTCTGAGCTCCGGAAATGTCGACTCATAATGGAATAATGAAAAATTGACAAATTTGATGATTTTTCGAGCGATGTCGATTATTACGGAAGACAACTGTATTTAGATATGTTATCTACCATATAATTAATTAATGTGACCCTAGGAGCCTTTTGGGCGCCAGCCGCGCGGTGCAAGTACGCGACGCGCTTGTATCTTATATATTTATGGCGTGAAGAACTTCAGCTATTGAGACCTCCTAGAGCTGTGATTCTCAACCGGCGAGAAAGTATAGCCACTTGATTAATATTTAAGTAATAACAAATTTGTTCGATTTTGCTTACTCAATGAAGCGCATTGTTTAGCTTTAGCACATTTTATTGTATTCTTGGAAGTGCTTTTTCAAAATAATATAATGTGTAAATCAATGCATTTTATTGAATAGGCGTAATGACGCTACTTTTATATTAGAAAGGGGTGCGAGATTTGATTTCGAAAGCTGAAGGGGTGCGGAAGTCTAAAAAGGTTAAGAAACACTGTCCTAGAGTGATCGTCATGTTATCACATCATTTGAGGGGAAGATTGTATTAACGTAGGGGATTAAATGGCATAAATAATTGACCCGGACCAATTTTACCACAAATATTTCGTGACAGGGTTAAAGGCTTTCACCTGTCTTAATGTATGTACAATGCATGCCATTCTTAAACTAATTGAGTCATAGCTTTACCTACGTTACACTAATGCCTGTTCACTAGTGTTGTATTTTCAACCATGGATGTATTTGAAGCCATTGATTGTCTTATATATTAAAACTCAATGATTTGCTTGTGCGAATTGATTAACAACTGGGAGGTGCATGAAATTTGGAAAATATTGGACATTATAGTGCACATGTGCTTTGAAAATGATCGAGTTCGAATGCACATATTATCACTTGTGTTTGTTACGGTATATTTGAATGGCGGACATACGGACATTTCATCCTCTGAACATTAGTTACAGGACAACGAGTAGCGGAACTTTCTTCCCTGGAATTTTCGTCTCCTGAAATATCCCTTTCGCACCTACTTATTTTTCAATCAAAAGCCCTCATTTTCGCCAAACATGCTCCACTCAAAAAGCCTCAACCCGTTTATTTTAGTCTCTATTCTCTAATGAGGCGAAATTCTCGTGAAATTCCTGTGAGGAAGATTTCGCTACACATTTTCCGATAACCATTGTTCAGAAGACGAAATGTCTGACAACGAAATGTTCGTGCCAGTTTATATGTGTAGCAACTATTCCTTTTCTTGAGATTTGCTCCCAATTAGGCTGTCTTCCCGATTAATCCGTGTAATTATACCTCAAATGCACTACAGTCAAAATCAGGTATTTTATCCCGCTTTTTTTACATGGTATTTCTTTCTCGCTAGGGCTTTGTAATATTTTTTCTATTATTCGTGTAACTCAATTACAAAATAAGAAACCGGTTTTCTTTTACGTACCAGGTCTTTCTAACTTATCGTTTTTCTTAACATTTCTTTATTATTTATGATGTCAAGATTCCAAATCTATATTAATTCCATCGGTTTCTTACTAACGTCTTTTTCTTCTGTTTGAACCTGTAAAAAAATATATAGTAAGAAAAAATCGGTCCGATTGAGTTCTGCTTTTACGAAAGTCATTACAAATCGACTGTACTCTCTCATGCTTACTGAACCATTCCATTTCTCCACTGAAAATATCTGACATGAGACTATAGAGGAGTGTAGTATCTGATTGGTCTGTTTAAAGCAGTCAGTCAAAGCTCACATCTGATTGGCTGAGTTAGCATTAGGCTCATAGACTCGATCTATAAATTACCGAACTTTCAAGCTTACCATGTATTGGCAATTACAACTCCAATAATAATCCATCGTCCCATCAACCCAGGCCATCAAGCAGCACGTGGTGTCTCTGATGCTGGAGAGCCCTGACATGGTGCAGAAGCAGGTCTCTGACGCTATCAGCATAATCGGGAAGAGAGATTTCCCGCGGGACTGGCCGGGACTGCTGCAGGAGCTGACGGCTAAGCTGCAGTCAGGAGACTTCCACGCTATCAACGGAGTTCTACAGACCGCACACTCTCTCTTCAAGAAGTACAGGTGCGTAGGTTTAAGGATGGAGCAACTGAGCTACCAGGACAGTCTCAGGAAGTTGACAATCCTGTAGACGGGGTGGGACCAATAATATAATTTGAAGCGTACTCACAGGCGGTCGCAGGAATTTTCCAAGCCCAGGAGGCAAAGAAAAACAATCCGGGGCCCTTACTATGATTTGGCTTAGGTTGTCCATTGAAATCCGGGTCCGCAGTACCGAACTCGGAGCAAAAGCCCCTAATGCCCACCCTGGGACCACCCTTGAGCGTACTCCCTTTCTAAGGTGACTAATTCCTTAAAAATGGTGAAGAATTATGAATTATTCTAAATCTCAAATATTAGTGTAGATTCTATGCCTAAAATAGTTTTAAATTTATATGCCTCAAATATTGTTCAGTCATAAAGCAAAATATAAAATCCATTTTTTACTAATTCCATTCAAATTTGAGTTATTCTTTGATAGCCCATAATTTAGCCAAGTTTGCTCTCTATGCTTTTGGCTTAGGTTTATCCATAGTAATACAATTGATTCAATTATACTGTCCATTGTGCAGATATGAGATAAAGAACCAAGCCTTATGGGAAGAGATCAAGTTTGTGCTGGACAACTTCGCTGTGGAGTTCAGTAGTCTGTTCGAGAGTACGATGCAGCTGTGTGAGGTGCACAAGAACGAAGAGAGAGTTATCCGCATCCTCTACGAGTCCATCCTGCTCTGCACCAAGATATTCCACAGGTATGCTCTCCATCTTATTCCGAATTATAACATGCAGACTTCAGTAAATCTGAATTCAGGCGCTGTTAATGGGAAATATGTTTTACCTCCTCCGCACGCAAAATTCACTATTCACAGTAGCCTGACCTAGGAATGTTGCTATATCATTTCGGTCCATAGAAATGCGGCATCTTTATCTATTACTTATCAGTAATTCTAGTTTTAGGGTTGAGACCAACTCAGCTCAATATGCTCCCCATCTTATTCAGAGAAAATATGATTGCTATTAATAAGATGAAATCTGAATTGTACCGATCGCTCCAAACGATCAACGTCTTTTTTAGGTGAATTTACGACAAAATTCTGAGAAAGACGTTTCAACCTTAAATCTTGAAAATATTTCCCGTAAAAATTCCCGACATACTTCTGTTGGAAGTTTTTAGTTTGAGACGTTGGTGTAACTCAATTTTACATTTGTATACCTTTTAAATGACACTAGACTTTACTAACTCATCTTCCATTAAGTCATTTTGGGCGGGGAAACCTTAGAAGTGTGGGTCTTTGCTATAAATAGAAATGGCCCCAAGTAATTTAAGGGTTGTTAGCCTCCAAAAAAATTGGACATGTTTTTATACCAAGATTGTTCTTAAAACCGCGTACTAATTCACCATCATATATCTCACAGTCTGAACTACCAAGATCTACCCGAGCACTTCGAGGACAACATGTCCATGTGGATGCAGCGGTTCCATCAGCTGCTGCGAACCGAGAATGCACTGCTGGAGACGGAGCTGGACTCTGAGGTGGGAGTGCTGGAGCTGGTCAAGTCTCAGGTCTGCGACAACGTAGCTCTCTATGCACAGAAATATGACGAGGATTTCAAGGTAAATCTCTACAGCACAACTCTAAGGGTATTGATTTATACTGGAAGTACCTACAATTTAAATCTTTCTTCTCGTTACTTAATACTAGTACCGTGATATCTTGAGATCGATTTTGAGATATTGTAGCATTCTGAGATTTTGTTTCGCTTACTCAAATGGCCTTGTGGTTCAATCGGTTTCATCGTGACTTGATAACCACCTCCACCAAATATGCCACGGACACAATTTAGTGGCATGCGACACAATTTACTATGGTAGAATTTTATATGGACCTTAAATGGAAAATATAATTGATCCATGGTCCATAAAGTGTTTCCCACCGAGCGCGTTAAGCGCGCTATTTAGCATGCAAGGCTTTCCGAATAACGTGATTTTGTTGTTAAATAATGCAATTTACCCGAATAAAACGCACAAAAATTGCAAAATTTACGCGCTTTCTCATAATCCTGAGGGAAACACGTGGCCCATATCCTTACTATTAAAACTCGATTAATGTTTGTTTGTTTGTGTATATATATATATATATTTTGGCTATGGCTCCAGTAAGTTCTGAGCTCAGACGAAAATGTCGACTCATCATGGAATTATGACGTCATTGTCACATTTTTAAAAGTTAACAAATTTTCATTAGAAACTAAATAGAAATAAACATAATGACAGAAAACACAGTTATAGAGAAGAAAATATAAGAAGTCTATAGTTAGAGTTCAAAGATATAGCAACTAATTTTAGATTTGATGCCAGAGCTAATCCTTGAGGGTAATTAACCATTCCTACTTGGGGTCCATTTTCCCCTATCGTGTGGAGAAGAGATCCTTCATTTGAGAATATTTTGATCCGGTGATCCCAGCAATCGCTGATAAGTAGATTCCTTTTGATGTCAAGACAGAAGAAGTAGGCTCGAGTTACTTGCATTCCTTTACCACGAGTGATTATAGAGCGTATCTTATGTCCGGTATGATTAAATACATGCACACAGGGAGAATCATCCGGGGAAATGACGTAAATCTCTTCTGTCGTTAATTTTACATCATAAGGTCTGTGCATGGATGGATCAGTAACCTCTCTTATCGGATGTAGAGAGCTGTCTAGGATTTGGATTCTGTTGTTGTTCGTATCAGCGATGTACACATCTCCATTAGTAGAGATGGACAGTTGGCTGGGTTCATCAAACTGTCCGAGACCAGACCCAATGCTCCCTAGCCTAGTCATCAGACGGAGGTCAGCCTCTATCTTCAAGTGGAACACAGCGTGAACCACATCGTCCGTTACATACAGGTTGTTTCCATGAATGGCGATACCACATAATGCTTTAATATCCTCGTGAGTACAACTGTCAAGGTACTCGCCAAACTCTGAAAATACAGACAGTCTCGTGAAATTACCAAAGATAAATGGATCTGCGTCAGTGACATATATGTGATTAGTGGCTGGGTCTATAGCGACACCACGAGGATTGTAGAGTTCACCAGGAGCTTTACCCTCCTTGGCAACAGCTGTTAAGTGCTCCACGGGCTGTAGGTCGGAAAATGCTATGGCCATTCTACTTAACTGGAAGATTGCTAATCACAGTAATAGGATAGTATGATGATGAATGAACAGGAGTCTCGTAAAGCTATATATAGTGGGATAGTGTACCAGTAATTACAAGGATTAGGTTACAAATACATATGTAGTAAATTATCAATCCTATTCCTTTGCAATATTGGAATTGTGTATCAGTAAAGCGACGCAAACTGTGCCTTGTGATTTTTAAAAAAATCATCATCAGTTAACTTTAGTTTCGTAGAACTGGCTTATTTTTACTCGAACTTTGATGGAGACATTATAATTTAATTTATTTAGTTATATGATAACTTATTTGTTTACAATAGACACATAAAGTAAACAAATCTCAAAAATATGCTATAAACTTGCTTTCAACGGTTGACATGGGGTTTTCGGGGGTGGAGATTTCGAATATCATATTTTCGAATAAATTTAATAATTAATTTGTTTACTTTTGTTCACAATAGATACATAAACTAAACAAATTACAAAAAATAGCCTAGAGGCTGGCTTCCAACGGTTAACATGGGGTTTTCAAAGGTGTAGATTTAGAATATTTTATTTTCGGAACCATATGAAAAATTATACGTTTAAACCTTGTATACAATATTTATATATAGTAAGAAATATCTTAAAATATATTACATTGAGAAACTACAGTCGCCCACAGGGTGACTCTGCGGACACACATTGTTCGCAAGCCGCGCAGCGCAAGCAAGCGAAGTGCGCTTGTACCATAGTAAATTGTGTCGCGTGCCACTAAATTGTGTAATGTGCCATAATTTGGTGGCGGTGGTTATCAAGTTACGATGAAACCGATTGAATCACAAGGCCATTTGAGTAAGCGAAACAAAATCTCAGAATGCTACGCGATATCTCAAAATATCATGCAACAGACCTCATTAAAAGGATTCATAACGAAATAATAACTTTAGACTACCGAAATGTACCACAGTAGTATTACTTTATGGCTTCTTTCCCATTGAAAATGCCTGGAGACATCCGCAATATCGCTAGTTTTCGGTAATCTGGGTTAATATTCTAACTCTGATTGAATTAATGTTATTTCACTAACAGAACGAATTCACTAATCCGAACAATTTTTCAGATCATTGATACAGAGTAGGGTTGTGTACAGCCCTCCAGATACGCTCCTAGTCTCAAATCCATAAATTTCCATATGCCTAAATCGATAAATAACATTAAAATATAGGATACATTGGATAATATTCTAATTTTCATGATGATCCTATACATTTTCGGACTTAAAATCATACATCTAAAGGAGCGTCTCACAATCCCATAAAATCCCTTGGTACAGAGCTGTTGGGGTTAGCTGGAGGTGTCTGTATTCCAATGTTGTGAGATAAGAACTCATCCTTGGTTCTAGGAGCATCTGCCTAAGTTCGTGGAGAACATCTGGACACTGCTGGTGAGCACAGGCCTGAAGCCCAAGTACGACCTCTTGATGTGCAACGCCATCGACTTCCTGGCCCGTGTGGCAGAGAAGAACACGTACAAGGAGCTGTTCCAGGGGGAGGGGACCCTGGAGACCATCTGCTCCCAGGTCATCCTCCCCAATGTGCAGCTGAGAGAGGCAGACGAGGAACAGTTCGAAGATAACCCAGAGGAGTACATCAGGAGAGACCTAGAAGGTTAGCATGTACACTAATGCACTGATAATGTATCCCTAAGCCCATCTGTCCCAACGTCGCATTCTGCGGTATTTGACAGTCAGTGCTTCCGCCGTCTAGGGGGGGAGAAGAACCCCAGTTGTAAATATATTAAAAATTCGAATTTTAAACTTATCCTGATATAGGTATACAATTTTACTAGCTAGATATACCTAAGATAATGATTTAATCATCTGTTTACTTCCTGGGCTCTAGTAATTTACGGTCGACTTTCCTGAAAAATGTATGGACTTGCTGATGTTTTAAAATTTCTTAGAAATAGCAACTTCTCACTCCCACGTACCCCCTCGTCCTGCCACTGTTAACAGTTCGAATCATTTGTTTGTCGGAATCCTTTTAGTATACATGAAGATCTGATTTATAACTTCATTAAACTGCGTACACTATTTCAATTTTTTTGTTCCTTTATTTAATATTAAGTCACACTTGTTGAATACTGACAGAGCATTAAACTTTATTACTTAATAAATACTGTAACCTCAATATTACAATTGAGCAGTACTGAGAATATACCAACCATCATGTACTATGAGTAATGTCGGATAAGAAGAGCTTGTAAGTTGTCTGTATTGTATCTGTATGTCTTCTTGGATTTGCCTCGTATCGAGTTGTAGACTGAATTGACCCAGATGCATAGTGTAATGCATGTGAACGGGAAAATTAAAATGACCGAACCCAAAAACAAAGAATTAGTTGCTATTGACCAAATGTAAGATAAGACTTTGATCAAGATTGATATGTGCACGGAATTCGTCGGGATGAAGTTTGAGATTAGATTGAAAGGAAATTTGCAATTCCTAAAGAATAAAAGGCTGGTGAGGAAACCTGGAATGAATGCTAAGAGTCTGGACAGCATTATCAGCAATTCACCACAGCACACTGTCCGAATGGTATACTTGAAATATTTGTATTGTCTAACTTCCTCTTTGTTAGATCCGAACTGTGCCAGTCTTTCATTCGCACTCTGTAGCAGGGTGTATTCAAACTGTTTGACTGCTCTTACAAAGATATAATAGTAGATTGGTAGTACAGTTAGTATTAACAAAATAGCAGAGTACTGTACCCATACTATTCCAATCATGAAGACACTTATTGCAGTGAAAGCGAAAAAAAGTCGAAAAGTGAGCATTTTTGATGGATACTGGGTGTTCTTTATTCTCTGTGTCAGATATTTCATCAAACACACACTAAATACAAGAACGAACCATTCTACAATACTCTGTGAGATCGTGAGTATCATTCGAATAGGATTTGCTACTTGACTATACTGAAATTCCAGCAACATTTTATTCTCTATTTTACTGCACTCAGACAGTTTCAACTTGGTACTGTTCGCTATTTCAGGAAATGTAATATAGTTAAGATCCACGAGTGCAGTAAGACA
Source organism: Aphrocallistes beatrix (assembly GCA_963281255.1). NCBI lineage: Eukaryota > Metazoa > Porifera > Hexactinellida > Sceptrulophora > Aphrocallistidae > Aphrocallistes > Aphrocallistes beatrix. Next base: position 11,214,430 of record OY725488.1, read on the forward strand.
ATATAAAATCATGCAAGATGTTTCACTCAGGCTAATCAGGAGCAAATACGCATACTTTCTTATTTCAGTTTGGTAATGGTAACAGAATTGTTCGAATTCAGTACGTGAATCTTCTGACTGCTCAGTAATCAAGTGTCTAGCTGCAACTCTCAAATACTTCTTGGACTGATAGATCCGATAACTGAACACTATCATCCAGTACAAACTCAATACTAAGAAAATGATAGAAGATGATAATATTATTGCGATGTTGAATTGATCCATACTATTAATTCACAAGGGAAGATGCTAAATTTTGGAAATGTAATTTTGAGTGAAAGTAGGACTATTTATAGTTCTATCTAGTAATTGCGCAAATTTACTGTGTTTTTATACTGGAATTGATTTGCTTCGTGTACAATTCCTTGAAGATGGAATATCACTCTCACAATACTTGAGAATAGTCCATTGTCTTGTTATTTGATGTGGACATGGAAATTATTGTCGACTATGTTTCGATACAGTTTGATTACAATTGGCCTTAGTGTACTTTACAGTTTGAGGTTATATCCGATGATTTAGCTGGAACTGATTTCAGCAAGATTGATTTGCTGGGAATATTCCTGGAGTACAAATGTTACATACAGTACAAGTGTATTAAACTCTTTCTACGAATATTTATAATGCCAATTGAGAGAGGAGAAATGGTTCGTTAAATATTGATTAGGGAATTATAGAATGATAGTATAACTAATTCCATATAATAAAGCCAAATTGTTAATTAAGATATAGTGAAATTAATCTTATGCACACATATCAGTTCTTTCCTTTTCTCATAACCTAAGAAAATGAAGTATATGCACGTACGTAAGCTTATAATCACTATTAGCTAAGCTTAATCACCATAGGGGAATAAACTTTTCTATGCGCAAGAAATATTAATCGATATATTCCTGCAACAGTATGTTGTGGTTACTTCTGATAATTAGTTAAGAGATGTGTTAAGCAATTCATATAATTATTTCTATGTTTGCGTTCTGTGCAAGTAGAAATTTCCTACTAGGTATGGAACATTTGTGCTTAATTGCGGATACTTATATCGACAAATTTGGCAGTATTATAAAATAAATCATTTAAAAATGCTACTTAGTAATTTTCCCCAAAATATGATACCCAATTTTATAAAATCATTCTCTTTTCGACTTAAGAGCCCAATAATGTAAAATTGAAAGTAACTGATGAAACCCATAATTTTGTCTAAAAATCAGAGTTACCATTGACCTACTGAAAAGCAATTTGGCGTCGTAATAAATTTTGTCCCATTTTTTGTGTATTCCCATTACTGTGCCCTATTTTAGGCATTTTATCTGTGTTGTTTTGTATAGATTTATCTTAACATTACTTGTAAATTGAAGTGAATAGCTATATTATGCACATTTATGAATCTTATAATCTTATTATCAATGGTTGAGGAGCATAAGTGTGACTTTATGAATTCTCAAGATCAGTGTAGATCACTATCAAACTAAACTATTATTAGATTGTTCAGTCCTCTTTCTGGTGCTGGAGATATCTGGTAACACTACTCAACTGTTTGAATATAACTCGATTTATCTTATAACGACTAGCCAATTATTTGATCAATTTCTGCAAAAATTCTTAGCATTTTACTATATAAAAGCGCGCTTCCCTTGCTCGCGCAGCTTGCATGCGCTCCGCGACTGGCGGATACTTTGTGTCCGCCAGAGGCGTCCTTTGGATGCCAAGGCTCATATTTATTAATTATAAGGTAGATAACATCTCTAAATACGTCTGTTTTACGGATATTATAATCGATATCACTCGAAAAATCACAAAGTTGGCAATTTTCAAATTTTTGATGCGTAATGATGGCCTCATACCAGAGTGATGGGTCATCATTCTTGATGAGAGTTGTATCATATTTCAGATATATTAATATACAAATTCTATTAAAATTTCAGCCTTCTATCATCTAAAATGGCTGAGTTATATTTGAAAAACTGAAATTTCTAATTATAAAAAATGGTGACAATGACGTTATAATTCCATGATGAGTCAACATTTCCGTCTGAGGTCAGAACTTAGTGGAGCCATAGCCAAAAGACTCCCAAATGCCAAAAAATCAGCTTTCTGTGCCTGGCAGTTTCTTCAATCAATTCGTTACAGATATATACATCCTCACTATTAAAACGATTAATGTGTCTCTGTAACCAATTGATTGAAGAAACTGCCAGGCACAGAATGCTGATTTTTTTTGGCTATGGCTCCAAGCTCTGACCTCAGGCGAAAATGTCGACTCATGATGAAATTATGATGCTATTGTCACCTTTTTTATAATTACAAATTTCAGTATTTCGGCTATAACTCATCCATTTTTAATGATAAAGGGCTGAAATTTCAATAGAATGTGTATATTAATATATCTCACATGATACAACTCTTAGCAAAAAATGATAACTCATCAATGTGAGCCTAGGCGCCCGTAGGGCGCTTCCGGTGGGCACAAAGTGTCCGCCATCCGCGCAGTGCAAGCAATCGAACCGCGCTAGTATATATATATATATATATATACCATTAATCGAGTTTTAAAGTAAGGATACGATGGATACGTTAATAATCTTCAACAGCTGTTTTAATGTAATCTATAAAATGCATCATTAAGAATACAATATATATAATTATCCCAAAGCAGGCCTAGGGTAATAGTAATATGTAATAGTAACGATCACATTTTAGAAATATAATAGTAGTAGTGTTTTCAAAATAGGATGTAAAAGTAATAGTAATATATTACATTTCAAAGTAATTGACCCCAGGCCTGGTATTAGAGAGACTGTTTAGCATCGCAGAGAAATTATTTATGCCAGATAGATTTTCAATGTCAGATGAAGTTTTTCAAAAGTTAATCATGATCAAATGCTATTCACACCTATGATAAATTAAGTGAAATTAGTTATTTGCTTAGGTTAGATAATATTATATTTTGTTTGTATGGGATAAACAAATAAATAATAAACTTCAGATATTATGAATCATAGCAAAGTCTTACTAGTAGTAATTGTCAAGAAATTTGTAATTGTAATTAAAAATAGTAGTATATTACATATAAACAAAATGTAATTGTAAGGGTAATAGTAATATAAAATAATATAGGTAATAGTAATAGTAATATATCACATTTCAAAGTAATTGACCCCAGGCCTGATCCTAAAGCAGGTAGTATATTGATAGCAAAATACTAGTTGTAGATATCTATATTATTAGTGGTTGGTAGATGATTGGGGTGTGGCGAGAAACTCCAAATCGTATTCTAAAATCTCGCCATAATCTTGATCCAAAATGAAAAAATGATATCAAAAAGTAGTGAGAAAATAAGCAAATACAACCTATACAAAATAACACATTCTCAACCCAGTTTACAATGGTAATAGACTTCTTGAGTTGATCAATCTGAGTAGAATCCACCAGTGGAGGCTGATAGAAAACCTTCCCATACGCGAATTCTGTGAAACATGGACTAAAGTAAATGGCTATCGAGGTGACAAAGGTATATTGAGTCACAAACTCAGCAGTAATGAAACACGCTAGACCCATGCAATTCAATGTAGCTATGGTACCATACTGTTTCACTAGTCGAATGGATGCTTGAATAGTTGCACTGGGCTTGCAGATAATACCCATATCAATGGTTTGCCTTTTTAAGGTGTTGTGAAACATACGTATGTGCTTGACCAATAAACCGAGAAAGATAGATTGAATTATTGGTTCGATGATCCGTTGTAGGATCAGTAACTGTGGTATTACACTGAATACTATTAATATGATGCATACGAGTGAAGTGAGCGAAAGAAAACGCGAGATCCACCTGAAATTCCCAGCAATACCATAATAGCTATTATGGAGGTATCTGATGAGACAGATACAGAGAGTCATGGTGAGTAGCATGCCTATCTGTCCTACTGCTAGAACAAAGCTGAGTTCAGGTATGATAGATGTAACTGTTTGCATATTTCGTACATTGACATAGTCCAAAGTGCAATTGGATTGTTCAACATTTCCTGGAAAATGTAACGACTGTTTCCCACTGCTCAAGAAGTATGACGCTGCTAGCACGATTCCATAACAACTGAATGCTATTAGTTCAATAATGTTAATGATGAAGAGGAGAGAATATTTTACTACCTCGATCTTGTGATTTTCAGCTAATTGGGAAAAGTTTCCTAAAATATCATATTTTGCCTTTTCTAGCGCTTTCGAGCGTTCTTTATTGAAGAATTGAAGCTTTTTAACAAAATAAACACTCCAAAGAAAGTATAAAATTGATGTCAGTAATAAAAATGGTATAAAAATGATGCAATCCATCATAAAAACTATTGAATTCACAATGAAATTTGATTTTGCATCGCTGTCACTAGATTTCGATTGTAAATCCATGATTTAACTGTATTTATATAAGTAAATTAACTAAGCATACTATTGTATTACTAAAAGGAAATTCTCTCATGGAGATAGTGACTATTAATATGTAGTTTATGCACTAGACAGCAAGCCACAATACCACGTGTATATTGCAGAAAAATTGAAATTAACCTGGATTTATTTTGCCTTATCAAATGATTTTATAATTTATATTTTAGAAATATCGAAAGTTCCTTTAAAATTTCTCTAAACCTACTTTTGAAATTAACTTTCCTGATGGTTAGGTAGAAAACTAGTTAGCATAATATTTCATTGGTTTAGCATCTATCGTTATAGTTGCTCTCATGTGTTGGACGTTTGCTAATATTTGATTACAAGGATATATATTAACCTACTTCAAAAATATTACTGAGTAATATGAAGAATTTCTATTACATTCAAAATTGTCCATTTTAAATGATATTGTTATTTACAAAATTTTTTATTTAGTGTTTTAATATTAAAAACAACTTGGGAGCATTTCTATTTATAGTAATGACCCCAAATCATATCGGTCGGCATACCGCTTGTGCAGTTCTATTTAAATACCGACCTGATAAAAACTAAATTTAGTCGATCTTAACACTTCGTTGTGTCCAGAAAATTACTTTCACACTTTTACCACCAATGAAGCTATTGCTTTGAAGTTTGAAGCATTCTTATCAACGACAGTTTATTGTAGTGCCATGGTAATGATTACTATAGTGAAAATGGAGGTACAAGTATATTGTATAGAAAGGTGTGAATAATGGTTTCCGTTCCTTTTACAGAAGTGTAAAAATTTCGCTTAGAACTTAATGGTAGACAGAGCTGTATCAACTCATTTTGAGTTGGTAAAAAACTCATTTTCTCGGGACCAACTCATTCAATTCATTTATATTGTACCAACTACATTAATTAAAAAATATGCTAATGTAATGAAATGAGTCAACTGGAATAATATTTAAGTTATAGTAACCCTCTCTCTACCCCTAAGTCAGAAAAATAGATTTAGGTGACATAAATAATCAAATGTAACTAAAATCTTCTCTGCCGAGGCAACGACATGGTTGATTAATACCTAACTAGAATGAGTCGGTTTGAACCAACTCCTTTTAGTTAAAAAATTCGGTGTTATATGAGCATACTAGCTAAGATATCAACCATATTTTAATTACAAGTACCATTCAAAAATATTTCTTATTGAATAAAGTTATGGTTATATGAAATACAATCAAAATGATATATTTAAGATATATCAAATCCTTTTCGAACATATTATACATAAAATACTGTTACATCACGTTTCAGTGATTCACTCCACTAACATTAAGCAAGGAGTGGATCTTGTAAGTTGTCAATTTTGTACCTGTATATCTTCTTGGGTGTTCCTCGTATTGACTTGTAGGCTTTACTGAACCAGATATATAATGTTATGCCTGTGAACGGAGATATTGTGATAATTATCCCACAAATCGAAAATAGATGTCCTAATCTCCAAATGTAAGTTAAAACTCGGATCAATAATGCTATTTGATCAGGTTTCCATGAAATGGGATTATAATTTGGAATAAAATTGAAAGGGAATTGGCAATTCCTGTAGAATAAAATGCTAGTTAGAAATCCTGGAAAATACCCTAGTAATTTTGCCACTATGATGATGAAGTAACCACAGCATACTATCCGCATCGTATACTTAAAATACTTGTGCTGTCTCAATTGATTTTTGTTCGATCCGAACTGTGCCAGTCTTTCATATGCACTCTGAAGTAGAGAGTATTCAAACTGTTTAACTGCTCTCAGGAAGAAGTAATAGTTAATTGGTAGTACAGTAAGTATTAGCAAAATAGCAAAGTACTCTCTCCAAGCTACTCCAAGCATTAACACACACACACTTAAAAGTGCAATATTTCCGATAAAAATTCTGATTTTATAACCTTTTGATGGATACCTGATGTTCTTTATTCTCTGTGTCAGATACTTCATCAAACTTATGCTGATTACTAAAAGAAATGATTCCAGTATGTTCTGTAGCGTTGAAAGAGTATTAAGTATAGGATTTGCAGCTTGATGATAATGGAACTTCATTAAATCTGAGTTCTCAACTTGACTACAATTAGACAACCTTAATAGTACCTCGTTCTCAATATCAGGAAATGTAATGTAGTTCTGCAGATCCACAAGGGCAGTTATAGAGAATAGGATTATGCAAGTTATTTCACTCAGGTTAATCAGGAGCAAATACGCATACTTTCTTATTTCAGTTTGGTAATGGTAACATAATTGTTCGAATTCAGTACGTGAATCTTCTGACTGCTCAGTAATCAAGTGTCTAGCTGCAACTCTCAAATACTTCTTGGACTGAGAGATCCGATAACTGAACACTATCATCCAGTACAAACTCAATACTAAGAAAATAATAGAAAATAAGAATATTACAGCGATGTTTAATTGATCCATAATTTTAATTCACAAGAGATGTTAAATTTTGCAAATATAATTTTTGGTGAAATTATAACTATTTATATTTATCTCATCTAATTGTACAAAGATTAGTGTGTGTGTGTGTGTTGACTAATTTCCACTGATAATTAGCTGGAATTTCCACTGATAATTTATTGAACTTGGAATATCACTCTCACCTGATCCCATCGAGTAATATTATGTAATGCTTGAAGAGTCCAGGGTATTTTTCTTTAACATTACTGTCGACTAAGATACGATGCAGTAATACTTTTACAATTGACCTTCTATGGTAAATATATTATGTTAGATGATCTAAGCAAGAAATGATTGAATTGCTGGTGATATCCCTAGAGTGCTAATGGTTACATACAATAAAGGACTGAACTCTTTCTACGAATACAGCAAGTTATGGAAATTGCATCAGGAATAAAAAGGTGTGAAATAAGCACATAATCACTTTTATTGTTATACCGTATGAATAAATTAGTATGTATATACGAATGATATAATACAGCCAAATTGTTAATTAAGATATAGTGAAATGCATATACAGTTAGGGTCGCTTATTGTGAACCACCAGGGGACCAAAAAATCTATTCATAATAGAGATACTTCATATTAAGCGAACTTGATTCAATACGAATCCTATCTAAAAAATGAAATTGGGACCAGGAGGTTAGTTCATAATAAACGAATGTTCATATTAAGCGGGTTCATAATAAGCGACCCTGACTGTATGTATATACATACATATCAGTGCTTTCTTTCTCACAAGCTAAGAAAATGAAGTATATTAGCAAATTAAACGTATTGATGTAAATGGATTGAAACACTCTTGTTGAGAGATTTATTGTATGCACGTACGTATGCATATAATCACTATTAGCTAAGCTTAATCACCATAGGAGAATAAACTTTTCTATGCGCAAGAATTATTAATCGATATATTATTTAACAGTATGTTGTGGCTACTTCTGATAATAGTTAAGAGATGATTTAAGCAATTCATATAATTGTTTCTATGTTTGCGTTCAGTGCAAGTAGAAATTTCCTACTCGGCAAAGAACATTTGTGCTTAATTGCGGATACTTATATGACAAATTTGGCAGTTTTATATGATAAATCATCTAAAAATGCTACTTAATAATTTTCCCCAAAAATATGATACCGGTACCTAATTTTATAAAATCATTCTCTTTTCGACTTAAGAGCCCAATAATGTACAATTGAAAGTAACTGATGAAACCCATAATTTTGTCTAAAAATCAGGGTTGCCTTTAACCTACTGAAAAGCAATTTGGCGTCGAAATATATTTTGTTCCATTTTTTGTGTGTTTCCATTACTGTGCCCTATTTTAGGAATTTTATCTGTGTTGTTTTGTATATATTTATCTTAACATTACTTGTAAATTGAAATGAATAGCTATATTATGCACATTTATGAATCTTATAATCTCATTATCAATAGTTTGAGGAGCATAAGTGTGCTCTTAAGTGTGTTCAGCTAGTCAGTTAGTTAAATAATATTGTTATTTACAAAATACATTTTTTATTTATAGTGTTTTTAATATTAAAAGCAGCTTGGGAGCATTTCTATTTATACTTAAGTAGTAAAGACCCCAAATCATATCGGTCGGCATACCGTTTGTGCAGTTCTATTTAAAAAACCTCTAACCTGTCTTGAAATTCGGTTTTATATGAGCATACATATTTATAATTGCTAAGGTATCAACAGTATTTTATTTGTTATTCAGAAATATTTTCTATATTTAGCATCAAAATGATATATTTAAGATATATCAAATCCTTTTCAAACATATTATACATAAAATACTGTTACATCACGTTTCACTGATTCACTCCACTAACATTAAGCAAGGAGTGGATCCTGTAAGTTGTCTATTTTGTATCTGTATATCTTCATGGATGTTCCCCGTATTGACTTGTAGGCTTGAACGAACCATTTAGATAATGTTATCCCTGTGAACGGAGATATTGTGATAATTACCCCACAAATCGAAAATAGATGTCCTAATCTCAAGATGTAAGTTAGAACTCGGATCAATAATGCTATTTGATCAGGTTTCCATGAAATGGGATTATAATTTGGAGTAAAATTGAAAGGGAATTGACAATTCCTGTAGAATAAAATGCTAGTTAGAAATCCTGGGAAATAGATTAGTAACTTTGCAACTAAGATGATGAAGTAACCACAACATACTGTCCGCATCGTATACTTGAAATACTTGTACTGTTTAAATTCATTTTTGTTCGATCCGAACTGTGCCAGTCTTTCATATGCACTCTGAAGTAGAGAGTATTCAAACTGTTTAACTGCTTTCAGGAATAAGTAATAGTAAATTGGTTGCACAATGTGTATTAACAAAATAGCAAAGTACTCTCTCCAAGCTACTCCAAGCGTTAAAACACACACAATTGCAAGTGCAATATTTCCGATAAAAATTCTGATTTTATAACATTTTGATGGATACCTGATGTTCTTTATTCTCTGTGTCAGATACTTCATCAAACTTATACTGAATACTCCGAGAAATAATTCCAATATGTTCTGAAGCATTGAAAGAGTATTAAGTATAGGATTTGCTTGATGATAATGGAACTTCATTAAATTTGAATTCTCAAATTTACTACAATTAGACAACCTTAATGATGCCTCTTTCTCAATATCAGGAAATGTAATGTAGTTCAGATCCACAAGGGCAGTTATAGAGAGTAGGATCATGCAAAATGTTTCACTCAGATTAATCAGGAGTAAATACGCATACTTTCTTATTTCAGTTTGGTAATGGTAACAGAATTGTTCGAATTCAGTACGTGAATCTTCTGACTGCTCAGTAATCAAGTGTCTAGCTGCAACTCTCAAATACTTCTTGGACTGAGAGATCCGATAACTGAACACTATCACCCAGTACAAACTCAATACTAAGAAAATAATAGAAAATAAGAATATTACAGCGATGTTTAATTGATCCATAATTTTAATTCACAAGAGATGTTAAATTTTGCAAATATAATTTTTGGTGAAATTATAACTATTTATATTTATCTCATCTAATTGTACAAAGTTTAGTGTGTGTGTTTTAACTGGATTTCCACTGATAATTACTTCAACATGGAATATCACTCTCATCTGATTCCTATCGAGTAATATTATGTAATGCTTGAGAATAGTCTAGGGTATTTTTCTTTGATGTAGAGAAGAACATTATTGTCAACTAAGATACGATGCAGTAATACTTTTCGATCACAATTGACCTTCTACGGTATGTAAATATATATATTATGTTATATGATCTAAGCAAGAAATGATTTCAGATTGATTTGCTGGTAATATCCCTAGAGTGCTAATGTTACATACAATAAAGGACTAAACTCTTTCTACGAATACAGCAAGTTATGAAAATTGCATCAGCTACTGTTTGGTAATATTGTTATGGAAAAAGTTCAGGTAATTACTGTTGGTAATTATTGTTTAAATATTTAGATGCACACTCTTCGAGTAGTTTTCTTTGATCATCAAGTATGCACTATAAAATTTTTCAAGCAATTAGGAGATGATTTAGTGGTCGCGCGCAATGTAGGCTCCTCCTGGTGCAGATTTATCATGGGATATGTCCGGTTTGAGGCTTAAAGTTGTAAAAGGCATAATTCTGAAATTCAAATATAAGTAACTGTATTTTTGTGATATTTGGGGGTGGTTTTATATCAGCTAATAATACATTTTAATGACCTAAAAGCTACCTGTGGATATTGGTGAAACATTTGCGACCCTCAATAATTTCAATGAAGGAGACTGGTCGCAACTGTTTTCACCAATATATCCGAATCGGTAGCTTTCAGATCATTAAAATGTATTATTAGCTGATATAAAACCACCCCCAAATATCACAAAAATACAGTTACTTACGTTTGAATTTCAGAATTATACCTTTTACAACTTTAAGCCTCAAACCGGACATATCCCATGATAAATCTGCACCAGGAGGAGCCTACATTGCGCGACCACTAAATCATCTCCTAATTGTTTGGAAATTTTACAGTGCATACCTGGTGATCAATGTCAACTATTCGAAGAGTGTGCATCTAAATATTTCAATATAGTCAGGTTCGCTTATTATGAACCCGCTTAATATTAAAATTCGTTTATTGTGAGCAAAAAATATTAATCGATATATTCTTGCAGCAGTATGTTGTGGCTACTTCTGATAATTAGTTAAGAGATGATTTAAGCAATTCACATAATTGTTTCTAATGTTTGCATTCTGTGCCAGTAGAAATTTCCTGCTCGGTATGGAAAATTTGGCAGTATTATAAAATAAATCATTTAAAAATGCTACTTAGTAATTTTCCCCAAATATGGTACCTAATTTAATAAAATCATTGTGTTCCCATTACTGTGCCCTATTTTAGGCATTTCATCTGTGTTGTTTTGTATAGATTTATCTTAACAAAACTTGTAAATTGAAATGAATAGCTGTATTATGCACATTTATGAATCTTATAATCTCATTATCAGTAGTTTGAGGAGCTTAAGTGTGCTCTTAAGTGTGTTCAGCTAGTCAGTTAGTTAAATGATATTGTTATTTACAAAAGACATTTTTATTTATAGTGTTTTTAATATTAAAAGCAGCTTGAGAGCATTTCTATTTATAGTAATGACCCCAAATCATATCGGTCGGCATACCGTTTGTGCAGTTCTATTTAAATACCGACCTGATAAAAACTAAATTTAGTCAACTTAACATTTCGTTGTGTCCAGAAAATTACTTTCACACTTTTACCACCAATAAAGTTATTGCTTTGAAGTTTGAAGCATTCTTATCAACGACAGTTTATTGTAGTGCCATGCAATATTACTATTGTGAAAATGAGGTATATGTCTCAAGGCCACTCTCTCCTATCAAGTTATTGTGTCTATCTACATCTCTAAAATCCCTAGGTAAATCATTGAATGCAAAAGCCTCTAACCTGTCTTGAAATTCGGTTTTATATGAGCACAAGCGCGCTTCGCTTGCTTGCGCTGCGCGGCTTGCAGACACTACGTGTCTGCAGATTTACCCAGTGAGCGCTTGCGGATATTAGAGAAACAATACGTCGCATTCTTGTTTTATACTAATTACGCTGGATTGTCATTTGTCTATGGTTACATTAATGAAATCAGAATTGTAGCAGAAATTTTGTTTCGTGATAAATATAATTTACTTCGTATTAAGTCTTAAGTCAACTATCCTGAATGTAAGCTCAATTTGAATTCACAAAGTTCACATTGCTAAAGATTATTATACTTAAATAATCAATTCCAGTCCATGTCGTTAAAAGTTATTTTATGATCGAATTGATTGATCGTAGCATATAACACACTTTAATTGTTGTTAACAATCAAATTATAGACTCAAAATAGCAGTATTCAATTATTTATATGAAATAGAATCGTGTGAATGGCATTATAAAAGGCTGATAATTGATTGGTTCACATAAACCAATGAATTTCAATCACAAATAGTTATTTTGATTGTATGCATAAGTCCCTACTATTTTATTCCAATGTATTTGCATTATAAAATAATCGAATTTGATTGGTCAGCACATTTTGTCACCTATCTCGGCGAGGTGTGAACATTTCGCTTAGATCTTCGAACTTAATCCTAGATTCATCATTTGACACCTACCTGCCAATTTTCGTATTTCTATGACTTGCCAATTCTTCAATCAATTCGGACAAACAAACAAAAACAAAAAACAAAAAAAATAATCCTAGCATTTTAATATATAAGATACATATATATAATTGCTAAAGTATCAACAATATTTTATTTGTTATTCAGAAATATTTTCTATATTTAGCATCGAAATGATATATTTAAGATATAACAAATCCTTTTCAAACATATTATACATAAAATACTGTTACATCACGTTTCAGTGATTCACTCCACTAACATTAAGCAAGGAGTGGATCCTGTAAGTTTTCAATTTTGTATCTGTATATCTTCTTAGAAGTTCCTCGTATTGACTTGTAGGCTTTACTGAACCAGATATATAATGTTATGCCTGTGAACGGAGATATTGTGATAATTATCCCACAAACAGCAAATAGATGTCCTAATCTCTAAATGTAAGTTAGAACTCGGATCAATAATGTTATCTGATCAGGTTTCCATGAAATGGGATTATAATTTGGAGTAAAATTGAAAGGGAATTGGCAATTCCTGTAGAATAAAATGCTAGTTAGAAATCCTGGAAAATACCCTATTAATCTTGCCACTAAGATGATGAAGTAACCACAACATACTGTCCGCATCGTATACTTAAAATACTTGTACTGTTTAAATTCATTTTTGTTCGATCCGAACTGTGCCAGTCTTTCATATGCACTCTGAAGTAGAGAGTATTCAAACTGTTTAACTGCTTTCAGGAAGAAGTAATAGTTAATTGATAGTACAGTAAGTATTAGCAAAATAGCAAAGTACTCTCTCCAAGCTACTCCAAGCGTTAAAATACTCACACTTAAAAGTGCAATATTTCCGATAAAAATTCTGATTTTATAACCTTTTGATGGATATTTGATGTTCTTTATTCTCTGTGTCAGATACTTCATCAAACTGATGCTGAATACTAAGGTAAATAATTCCAGTACGTTCTGTAGCGTTGAAAGTGTATTAAGTATAGGATTTGCAGCTTGATGATAATGGAACTTCATTAAATCTGAGTTCTCAACTTTACTACAATTAGATAACCTTAATAGTACCTCGTTCTCAATATCAGGAAATGTAATGTAGTTCTGCAGATCCACAAGGGCACTTATAGGGAATATGATTATACAAGATGTTTCACTCAGGTTAATCAGGAGTAAATACGCATACTTTCTTATTTCAGTTTGGTAATGGTAACATATTTGTTCGAATTCAGTACGTGAATCTTCTGACTGCTCAGTAATCAAGTGTCTAGCTGCAACTCTCAAATACTTCCTGAACTGATAGATCCGATAACTGAACACTATCATCCAGTACAAACTCAGTACTGAGTAAATGATGGAAAATAAGAATACTATAGCGATGTTGAATTGATCCATAATTTTAATTCACAAGAGAAGATACTAAATTTTGCAAATATAATTTTAATGAAATTATGACATTTATGTTGCAGTGCAAACGCGAGATTGGTGTACACGCGTGTACACCAGTGTGAATGCGTGTACACCAACTAGCTGGTGTACACGCGTGTACACTGGTGTGAACCCGGGTTTCCATTAAGTTTGATAATCTCGCGTTTACACCAGTGTAAACGCGAGTACCTATATAATTAAATATTGTGGTTGATTTATTACTCTAGAAAATACGATATGATGAGACGTATACTAATTACATCTAATCTGATTTATTCTCGTGTGCAATTCGATTTCAATAAGTATTATAATCTCGGTTTCTAGTTTTATTACTTAGGGAATTTTAGACACATGCATTGAGATATTTGTGTATAGAAAAGGGACATTTGCGTAGAATTATCTTTGGTACTATTGTGGGATTGTTGCAGTGTATACGCTACCCACTGTGAACGCGTTCACACCGGTGTATATAATATTTTATAGGCGACTCCAGATATTTATCCCAATTGTATTTGTATTCCACTATAGTCCGAGATTTTCCTCTCCTCTCTAGGTGACAACAATAGCTGTAGATCGATATTTGAGCGTCTGAGATTCAAAAAATTATGGGGAGCAAGCCCCCAGACCCCCTTACAATCGCTCGCTTCGCTGGCTCTTGCCCCCCTAGGTTTAATTTTAGGTATGATATTAAGCTGGACCCAATGTACAAGTGTACTTATATATTGTATTTAGTACTCGATTAGTACAGTGGAGGCGCTGGGAATTTCTTCTGGGGAGGGCGGTCAAAGTGGCTACCAATGCATAGGGATCTAATTATTTACTAATTTGCGTTAGCATAAATACCCCCATTATTTTGAGTGGGGCGGGGGTATTAAATAAAATAATCCTCCCACATTTTGGGATGAGGAAACTCTATAGGGATATCTTTCTAGTGCTTTACTGATTATACCATATCACAACACACAAATAAGTATATAGTTGGTTCAAATGCACCCGTCGTTGGGGTTGTGATATATGTCGATACCAATACGGTAAGTTCGGCTGTTTTGATGCTTAACATGCTGTGGATTGTAAAAGTCAGCAAGTTTGTATAAACAATTTATCAATTAGTAGCAACAAAACTGGTCAAGTTGATTTTTATTATCAATGATAAATTTATATATACATACGGGACTACATTGTTATGTTTACTCGATTATTAAGAGTCTTCAACGAAACATTAAAAGAAATAGTACTTTATTGTTATTCATTGCATATACGTAATTATGTTTACGAATACATGGTTTCATATACCTGGGTATAGAATAGTAATCGAAATTTTGGACCCGAGAAATGTCCTGTGCTTTGAGAACCAGGTTCAACCCCTAGTTATAATGGTAAATCAAAACTTTGGGAGGGCGACCGCACGTTCGTCCCCCCCGGTCCGCCGCCACTGGATTAGTATGGAATTAAAAATATATGGTGTTGAAATATTTTCCGCTCAGAATACTGCTGACCTAAATCATTAATAATGTAATGAAATGAGAGGATTTCAAATTTTGCGCGCGCTATTGCGTCTTTTCGACTAACTCGATTGCACAGTAAACACACAAAACTAAACATACTTGTTAAAACAAGTATGACCCTTATGGCATTTTGTATTACAGCTTCTATTTGATTTCTTGCAGGGGCATCTCTGAGTCTTGCAATGTTTACATCTACAAGCTGAGCTATTGCAAATTCCAAGAGAGGCGCTTTGCATTGCCTCGGTCTGCGAGATAGTACCAGCAGGGATTGAATCAATTGAGAGAATATTTGTTGGGCATACTTCGAACTGGTTACGACAATAATTAACAGCCAACGTTCCTTGATTTGTTCCAATTGAGTATGTTGAATCGCTTCTGCTCGTGATACATCCAATAATGTTACGAGGACCTAAGGAACTTACTTTATCAGGCTGCGAGATAGGTATTAGCACTGAATCACCCACTTCAGCATGCTTGAACTTCTTCACACTTGCATTTAACATTCTCTCTTGCTGCTTTTCTTGGCTGCGTTTGATTCAATCTTATCGCATGCAGCATTTCTTGTCGAAAAATCACATGCAGGGCACACCACACTACTTCCGTAGCCTTCCTCTCCTTCAGTTCTTCCACAGATAGTGTGGATATTTCCAAAACAATATGGACATGAGTGTGCACCAGTTGTTTCTCTGCAGCATACAACGCATTCTTTGCTAGGATTCAAACAATCTGATTCTGCTGAGGGGACTTGATATGAATTACTTGGAGAATTAGAAATTTGGATATTTTGAGCAAATGAATTATTCACCGGTGTTGGGAAACTTTCAGATCGAATTGGGACAAGATTTTCGTGAACAATTATTCCAACCGGAAGTGGGGCCACAATTGCATTATCATATTCATCGATAGGAGGAAATTTTGAGGGAGGTGGTGATGGAATAACATGATCATATTCATCGTAATGAGAAATAATTGAAAGAGGTGAATCAATTTGCGAATAATGGCTATCAAACTCTGAACGTTCGATGCTATCCAAAAGTTCGTTGTCAACCTCTAAGCTTTCACGTTGTTCTATCTCCTTTTGAAAGATATCAATGTCATCTTTAGTGTTAATCTCTGCCCAGAATTCTTGAGGAATGCTAATATTGGATAACCCGATCGAAGGCTTTTTGTTATATACAGCTTCATATGGACTCATTCGAATTGCTGTATGGTAACTAGTATTATGATTCCATTGCACCCATCTGAGGTATTTGACCCAACATTGATCGTTGTCATGATCATGCATCATCCCGAATAGGCTGTCCTTAATGTCGCGATTAACTCGCTCTACAGCTCCTTGACTCTCTGGATGTCGAGGTTTCCCGTGAACTATCTTCAAAGTGGGCCACTTCGCTGCTAGAGTTGAAAACAGAAGATTGTTGGAAAACTCTTTCCCATTGTCAGAGTGCAAGATTTGAGGAGGCCCAGAATCACAGAAGATATCTAAAAGTCGCTCAGTTACCTCTTCAGCTGTTTTACGTTTGAGCGGGAACACATTTATCTTCTTGGTAAAATGATCGATGTACACCAATATAAACTTATAGGGTGTGACGCCATCTGGTGATAGATTAACCTCAGGATTCTGATCGCTCATATCTATCAAATCGATCTGAGCCCGGGAAAGAAAGTTGGTTGAAGATATGGGTTTTACAACAATGCTCTTAAGGGACTTCTTGGACTTTTTGAGGTGGCACACTTGACATGTCCTAACGAACAGTCCACATATTTTTTCACTTACACCGTAAAACTCTTGTGCAGCACGTTTGTAGAGTTGTCCGACCTGTATGGTTCCCCTCGATTTTGTGAAGCTTTTCCAAGATTGGGAACAACTCCTCCACTGCCAATACCCGTTTCGCAGGTGCATCTCATCTCCTCTTCAGATAAAGAATTTCTGTTCCTTGATAGGATAATAACTCAAAGCGATCATGAACCCTTTGCCATTTTGAGAGTTCTTTTTTCTGGTTGACCGACGGTTTCGCTCCATGAAGCATTGCGATTTTGTTAACAATATCAGCTCGTGTAAAATTCGAACTTGATGCATCCTTCGACAAAGAAAACACCAATTTTTCAAACTCTACCTTGGACATTTTAATATGCAACAATTGCAATTCTATGATCTAGACTAAATTGTCAATGAACATATCTACTTATGGCATTTTGCAAGAACATCAAACTCGACATCTGCTCATGCACCATTCCAAGCAATTTAACAGCTGTCAGATTTACTGTAAACAGGAAGAAATATCTCTCGAGATGACAAAGACATTTAATGGATACTTATTTTTATGTTGCCCATCATACATTTATTTTAGGTTTTCATCACACTTATAAAATCGTGACTTATTTCAGTATAATGCAGATTGCAAATTCTACAATTACTCTTCTTATTTATTCATGGCATGCTACATAGAATCTTTAAAATTAACACAATGCAATTAATTACTAAAGACTCTCGAAATCCAAACAAATTAAAAGAGAAAATTTTAATACGTATTAAATTAGTTAATTAATATAGTATACTGTTTTAACAATAAACAATTCATCATATCGTATTCTAGAGTAATAAATCAACCACAATATTTAATTATATAGGTACTCGCGTTAACACTGGTGTAAACGCGAGATTATCAAACTTAATGGAAACCCGGGTTTACACCAGTGTACACGCGTGTACACCAGCTAGTTGGTGTACACGCGTTCACACTGGTGTACACGCGTATACACCAATCTCGCGTTTGCACTGCAACATAAACGCAAGATTATCAAACTTAATGGAAACCCGGGTTTACACCAGTGTACACACGTGTACACCAGCTAGTTGGTGTACACGCGTTCACACTGGTGTACACGCGTGTACACCAATCTCGCGTTTGCACTGCAACATTTATACGAATATTTATCTCTATCTAATTATACAAAGTTTAGTGGGTGTGTTTTAACTGGAATTTCCACTGATAATTTCTTGAACATGGAGTATCACTCTCATCTGATTCCTATCGAGTAGTATGATGTAATGCTTGAGAAGAGTCCAGTGTATTTTTCTTTGATGTAGAGAAGAATATTATTGTCGACTAAGATACAATACAGCTATACTCTTTGATTACAATTGACCTTCTATGTAAATATATTATGTTAGATGATCTAAGCAAGAAATGATTGATTTGCTGGTGATATCCCTAGAGTGCTAATGTTACATACAATAAAGGACTGAACTCTTTCTACGAATACAGCAAGTTATCGAAATTGCATCTGCTGCTGTCTGGTAATTATTGTCATGGAAAAGGTTCAATACACAGTTTTAATTCTTCACACTATCTAATTTCTATTACTTAGGGCATTCAAAAAGTTCTCATCCCATATCTGTATCTGAAATGATAGTGAAAATATAATATTTTCGATATGTCCATTGTAACTATTCCTTAAGAGATCGGCTTCCAAGTATTTTAATTGAATAATTCATAATCCTTCATCATCTTTCAATGAATTAGTCAACTTAGGTTTAAGGTAGTCCCTTTGAAAGTGGTTTTGGGGTTCCCTTTGATATAATTCAGTTCTGAGCAAAATTTGATTAAAACTGATCCCTCCATTGAATTCTACGCATCAACTAACATATAGTAGATTGACTTCTCTAAAGTATTCTAGTTAGGCTGTGAGAATAATGTGTTTTGAAGTGGTTTACTACCACTTTTGCCTCACTTTTTAAATGGCGAAAATTGACGGTATGATATCTTTCATTACGAGCAATACTATTGAACACCTCCCGTTTACTTTTTTACATTAGTTCTTGACTATTTAACCTTTTAATGATCTTATTCTACGATTTTCACAATTTTTATTCTCTAAATTTAGTTTCAAGCCGTTTTCAATGGGAAGATTCCAACTTTCGACACTACCCTAAACCGATGTACAAAAATCTAATGTAGGAACCACAATAATTGTCCTCTTAAAATAAACCAATATATAAACTGAAAGTAACTGATGAAAGTTAGTAACATCATTTTGTCTAAAAATCAGAGTTACCATTGGCCTACTGAAAAGCAATTTGGCGTCGAAATAAATTTATGTGTCCCATTACTGTACCCTATTTTAGGCATTTTATCTGTGTTGTTTTGTATAGATTTATCTTAACATTACTTATAAATTGAAATGAATAGCTATATTATGCACATTTATGAATATTATAATCTCATTATCAATGGTTTGAGGAGCTTAAGTGTGCTCTCTATGATTTCTCAAGATCAGTGTAGATCATTATAACTAAACTATTATTATATTGTTCAGTCCTCTTTCTGGTGCTGAAGATATCTGGTAATGCTGCTAAAGTTTTGATTTACGTGTGTTTTGAAGAAAAATTGAAATTATTATGGATTTATTTTGCCATGACGAATGATTATATAAATTATATTTTAGTTCAATAATTGATCGGATCAGAAATGACGAAAGTTAGATTTCATTGAATTCCCTTCAAAATTCCCCTAAACCTACTACGTATTGAAATTAACTTTCTGGATGATTAGATAGAAAAGTAGCATAATATTACTCTTTGGTTTTGCATTGATCGTTATAGTTACTCTAATGTGTTGGACGTTTGCTAACATTTTATTGCAAATATTATTACAAGATATCAAATCCTTATAAAGAATATTTTACATAAAATACTGTTACATCACGTTTCAGTGATTCACTCCACTAACATTAAGCAAGGAGTGGATCCTGTAAGTTTTCAATTTTGTATCTGTATATCTTCTTGGATGTTCCTCGTATTGACTTGTAGGCTTGAACGAACCATTTAGATAACGTAATGCCTGTGAACGGAGATATTGTGATAATTATCCCACAAACAGCAAATATACGTCCTAATCTCCAGATGTAAGTTAGAACTCGGATCAATAATGCTATCTGATCAGGTTTCCATGAAATGGGATTATAATTTGGAGTAAAATTGAAAGGGAATTGGCAATTCCTGTAGAATATAATGCTTGTAAGAAATCCTGGAAAATATCCTATTAAATTTGCAACCATGATGATGAAGTAACCACAGCATACTGTCCGCATTGTATACTTGAAATACTTGTACTGTCTCAATTGATTTTTGTTCGATCCGAACTGTGCAAGCCTTTCATATGCACTCTGAAGTAGAGAGTATTCAAACTGTTTAACTGCTTTCAGGAATAAATAATAGTAAATTGGTTGCACAATGTGTATTAGCAAAATAGCAAAGTACTCTCTCCAAGCTACTCCAAGCGTTAGAACACACACACTTAAAACTGCAGATAATATTCTAGATTTATAATTTTTTGATGGACGCTTGATGTTCTTCATTCTCTGTGTCAGATACTTCATCAAACTTATGCTGAATGCTAAGAGGAATAATTCCAGTACGTTCTGTAGCGCAAAAAGAGTATTAAATATAGGATTTGCAGCTTGATGATAATGAAACTTCATTAAATTTGAATTCTCAACTTTACTACAATTGGATAACCTTAATAATATCTCGTTCTCAATATCAGGAAATGTAATGTAATTCAGATCCACAAGGCCAGTTATTGAGAATAGAATTATGCAAGTTATTTCACTCAGGCTAATCAGGAGTAAATACGCATACTTTCTTATTTCAGTTTGGTAATGGTAACAGAATTGTTCGAATTCAGTACGTGAATCTTCTGACTGCTCAGTAATCAAGTGTCTAGCTGCAACTCTCAAATACTTCTTGGACTGATAGATCCGATAACTGAACACTATCACCCAGTACAAACTCAATACTGAGAAAATGATGGAAAATAAGAATACTATAGCGATTTTTAATTGGTCCATGCCTTACTAGAGAAAATTATATTACTATATTTTGTTAATGTTTTATTGAGTTAACTAAATTAGGTCTATTTATTGTACCTCTTATCTATCTGAACATGAGTTATTTTTACTGGAGTTTCCATGATTTGTTTTGTGGATATTTTAAATCCAAAATGTCATCTAGTAGCCTTGACACTACATATTATATTGAGTAATGCCTATAATATTGCCTACGAAAATGTCAGTACACGTGTTTTACTAGCTTGTAATCAAAGATTTGTCGCGACTAAGTTTCATCCCGTTATACTTGATCACAACACGTTATGCTTCCGGTATGATTTACTTAGAATATTTTAGCAGAGATTATTATTAAGCAGAATGCTTTTACTGGAATATTAATAATATTATTTGGGCATAGCATTCTATACACTAAGGTAATGATGCATTCTAGAATTATTGTACCATATATTAACCAAGATACACCGTTTTTTCTAACTTATCGTTTTTTCTAAGTTTTTCAGAATATTTCTGGCGTTTAGAATTCCAAATCTACATTATTTCCATCGGATTTTTCTTACTGTTTAACCAGAGAACCGGATATGACCTAATATTGGCGGTAATATGCATAAGAACTTAGTGAAAGGGAGCATTTTAGATTTGAAATAATGTCCAATTGATTGTGAAAGTGGCCTTTTTATTCCGTAAAGGAGGTACTGTGTGGCATCTAAGTCTTATTCTTACTTGGTAGGTTTTCGGTCTTATTCCTACCACAAATTTGGCCTTATCCCGGCGACTCAAAAACAACTGTCACATACAGTTAGTGCAACTCAGTTTTCAACATCCCATGTATTGATAGGTGAACCGCTAGGATTTGTATGTGTGTTTGTTCGAATTGATTGAAGAATTGAGAAGTGGTAGAGATATGAAAATTGGCATGTATTAGGTGTAAAATGCTGAGTCTACGACTAAGTTCGAAGATCTGAGCGAAATTTTTACATCTCTGCAAAACGAGTCGCAGGGCGACTCTGCGAACACAAAGTGCGCGCTAGCCCCGCTATGCAAGTACACTAAGCGCGCGCTTGTAGGAGTAATGTGGTCATGTCTATTTGTGCCAGAGATTAGGCGAGCAGCTGCATTTTGAATACTCTGAAGTCTGTTTAATTCCCGCATAGGTAGACCAAAGAATAAAGAGTTGCAGTAGTCCGATCTACACGAAATACAAATGTATTTCATTGTTTGTATAATATAGAGCCATAATGTTTTGTAAACAATTTTTAAAATTAGGCCTATTGTTTTAAATTCCATGACATCTGATAGAGAGACAATCTTGCAGAGAAGTTTCCAACATCTTTCGTTTCTTTCCAGATTTTACAATTTGCAATTTAATCTCATATTTTTGTCAAACTTTCATCCCTCCAATAAAATAATCGCTCAATCTGACTAAAATATAAGTCATGCGGGAAAAATTCGGGAAAAAGATGTAATGCTAACATATAAGGTGTTCCTCTAATGCAGTTACATCATCCTGCAATATGTGTACTGAAATCTTTTGACATTTTTAATTGAAAATATCCACAAAACAAATCAATGGAAATGCCAACTAAAATAGTAAGCTCATGTAATTAGATAGATAAGATATAGTATAAGTAGTTTCAATTTAGTTAATAAAATAATTAATACTTGCAATATATAAGTGTCTTCTCTAGTAAGTCATGGAACAATTAAATATCATCATTGTGCTCTCATTTTCTATAATTTTCTTGGTAATGAGTGTGTACTGGATGATAGTGTTCAGTTATCGGATCTCTCAGTCCAAGAAATATTTGAGAGTTGCAGCTAGACACTTGATTACTGAGCAGTCAGAAGATTCACGTACTGAATTCGTACAAATATGTTACCATTACCAAACTGAAATAAGAAAGTTATGCGTATTTGCTCCTGATTAACCTGAGTGAAACATCTTGCATAATCCTATTCCTTATAACTTGTCTTGTGAATCTTAACTACATTACATTTCCTGATATTGAGAACGAGGTACTATTAAGGTTGTCTAATTGCAGTCAAGTTGAGAATTCAAATTAATACTCTTTTTACGCTACAGAACATACTGGAATTATTCCTCTTAGCATTCAGCATAAGTTTGATGAAGTATCTGATCCAGAGAATGAAGAACATCAGGTGTCCATCAAAAAAATATAAATTCAGAATATTATCTGCACTTTTAAGTGTGAGTGTGTTAACGCTTGGAGTAGCTTGGAGAGAGTACTTTGCTATTTTACCAATACTTACTGTTATACAACCAATATATTATCATGTCTTCCTGAAAGCAGTTAAACAGTTTGAATACTCTCTACTTCAGAGTGCATATGAAAGACTGGCACAGTTCGGATCGAACAAAAATCAATTGAGACAGTACAAATATTTTAAGTATACGATGCGGACAGTATGCTGTGGTTACTTCATCATCATAGTTGCAAAGTTACTAACCTATTTTCCAGGATTTCTAACTAGCATTTTATTCTACAGGAATTGCCAATTCCCTTTCAATTTTACTCCAAATTATAATCCCATTCCATGGAAACCTGATCAGATAACATTATTGATCCGAGTTCTAACTTACATCTGGAGATTAGGACATCTATTTTCGATTTGTGGGATAATTATCATAATATCTCCGTTCACAGGCATAACATTATATATCTGGTTCAGTAAGGCCTACAAGTCAATACGAGGAACATCCAAGAAGATCTACAGATACAATAGAGACAACTTACAGGTTACACTCCTTGCTTAATGTTAGCAGAGTGTATTAAGATATAATGTATTTTATGTGTGATTTATTACTCTGATTTGAATATAATGATGTACATGTATATTTAAAAAATTAATCATGCGGGTCTTTGAAGGGTGTGCACCCCAAGGGCGCACCCTACCTCCCACAAATGCCAAAAGGCGTGATCGACCAGTACAACCCCTGAGTTTAATTATTATTTATTTGAGTTAAAACCCAGGGTTGTCATGAGAATGAAAAAAATGTTAGTCGACAGACCGATGTTATAGTTCAAGTAAGTAACTAAGGTGATGTAAAATTTCGCTATCTAGAATCATTAAGAAATGTCAATATAGAGTTTTTTAAGTGCCATTAGTAATCTACATAATTTTCATAGTCATTATAGCTCAAAACTTTCCTAATATATAAAAATGCATACTCAAAGTGACGCTGAACTTTTGCCTCTTCGTGTTGACTATTTAGAAACTCGGAAAACTGCCTTTTGACATACGCTTTAAAGTCGAGGGTTTTCCCAAATTTAGATTTTTTACTTTAAAACGTCATAACTGTGTTAAAACTTAAAAGGCATTTTTTCGAAATTCTAAACCACTCATCTTGAAGAGGAGACACTTTGCCTCATTCTGACCTTTTTTTAATATGATGAATACTTTTTGAGTTAGAATGACAGAAATGATTCTAGGTTGGAAATTTGGAGAGAATAGAACCTCAAAATTCATTGTCTATTGGCTTTTCAGGAATTTTAGTGCAGAATAAGACATTTCAAAATTCTTTCCATATAAAAGTCACTTACTGGACAGCACTATCTGAATGTGATATTTGTTTCGTTGCTAATTACTTAAGTATAGTCACCAGACTGATAAATGACTCATTGTTTTATATGCGATATAGATGTGCACAAAATAAACAACTCACAAGTATTGTATCATTTTATCAAATTAATATTATTTCTGAAATATGGTTAATCTTTATCGAGAAGGGTTTCTTGCAGGTCGTTTCTGTATCTGTATCCTTTCTTAGACTTTCCATGTATTGACAGGTAAACCTGACGAATCCACGTACACAGTGTTATGCATATAAAAGGAGATAATGTTAATGTTGTGCCCAAAAAACCGATCAAAAACCCCGCATACCAGATCCAGTTCAGAATTTGAATTAACTTTGATATTTCTACTTGATTCTCCGACACAGAGATGTAACTTGGAATGACACTGAGAGAAAATTGGCATTTCCCGTAGAATAGAATGCTAGTAATGAATCCTGGAAAATACACTAACAATCTTGCCGCTATGATGAAGAAGTAGCCACAACATATTGATCGCATTGTGTATTTGAAGTACTTGTACTGTCTGAATTCTTTTTCGTTCGACCCGAACTGTATCAGTCTTTCATATGCAATCTGAAGCAGAGTGTATTCAAACTGTTTAACTGCTCTCAGGAAGATGCAATAGTAGATTACGAGTAAAGTAAGCACTAACAAAATAGCGAAGTACTCTCTCCAAACTATTCCAACCGTGAAGACACTCAGCAGTGCAGTGAAGAAGATGAATGGTCGGAATTTATGATTTCCTGGATGCTTAACTCTCTTTATTCTCTGCGTCAGATATTTCATCAAACACACGCTTAACATAAGAACTAGCAGATATTCTACAATACTCTGTGAGGCAGCGAGTGTTGTGCGAATAGGATTTGCTGCTTGATTATACTGAAATTCCAGCAACATTTTATTCTCTATTTTACTGCATTCAGACAGTTTCAACTTGGTACTGTTCGCTATTTCAGGAAATGTAATATAGTCACAATCCACGAGTGCACTAAGACAATATAAAATCATGCAGAATGTTTCACTCAGGCTAATCAGGAGCAAATACGCATACTTTCTTATTTCAGTTTGGTAATGGTAACAGATTTGTTCGAATTCAGTACGTGAATCTTCTGACTGCTCAGTAATCAAGTGTCTAGCTGCAACTCTCAAATACTTCTTGGACTGAGAGACCCGATAACTGAACACTATAACCCAGTACAAACTCATTACCAAGAAAATGATCGATAATGAGAGCACTATAACGGAATTTAGTTGTTCCATACTTTTAATCTACTAGAAGGGATGTTGTATATTGCAGGTATTAATTATTTTGTGAGATAAATTAACTATTTATAGTTTATCTCTAATGTCATAAGTTCAATCTTTGGATCATAGGATAATTTGTACAGATATCTAATTGTTGGACGAGCAATATTATGTCATATTTCGTCAGAGTTCAGTTCTTGTATTTTCTCCTATAGTCACAAGTGGAAGGTGCATCATTTGTCAACTAAATTATGGCACAGTAATATTTAATTAATTTGTAAGCACACCTAACGTTTATTATCTAACAAGTGCGTAGATAAGGGAGGGGTTAGGTAAACAATAGTATAATGTCGTGACTATATGCTAAGTCTACTATTCCAGATACTAAATATAACTCTAAAGGTTGCTACTTAATAGCATGCTGATTTTAATAGTGTTGTTACTCCCCAAATTTCCTCCAGGCTGAGAACTCGTGGTATAAAGTAAAAAGAGTATTGAGTATAGGACATTTTAACTCAGAAGTATTCATAATATATACAAATATGCTCAAAACGACGCGAATTGTCTCCTCTCCAAGATGACTGGTGGTTTAGAAGTTCGAAAAAAAATCCTTTTGACACAATTATGACGTTTTCAAGTTGAAAAAGTATAATTTTGGGAAACGACTTTAAAACAATAATATTAGAACTATATCAAAGGGCATTTTCAAGATTCTATGTAGACTAGTCATCTTGAAGAGGAAACAATTCCGCGTTTTTAATATTCATATCTTTAGATATAGGGAATACTTTTTGAATTATAATTAGGGATGAAACGAATATACCCAATATTCGGATATTCGTTGAAATGTTCTAAACGAGTATTCGTTTGCGCTAAATGGGAAATATTGCAATTAATTGTAGCATTTTTGAGTTATTCATTCGAAAATAAGAAATTTTTGCACTTTTGTGAAGATGGATTTGACTTTGGAGATAATTTTAACCTAATATATAATAAAATGAATTTTAGGATTACTTCTCATTGCTTGAAAACTAGGATTGATTCGGTTAAATGATGTCGGCTGAAAAATCATCTAGACAAACGAATATTCAATTTCGAATATTCATTTCAGCCCTAATTGTAATGCAACGACAATTACGTATGTAGATTTCAAATGTCTGAAATGAATGAGTATCGAACTTTCTCGCCCTTAAAGTTACTTACTATACTATTGATCTATCAACCGACATTTCTTTCATTTCTACGACAACCGAGGGCTCAGCTCAAAATATTAATTTTTTTCTCAGGGGCTGCGCTGATCGATGACGCCCTATAGTATTGGGGTGTGGAGAGAGGGTTGCTCCCCCAAATATCCGCCTGATTAACTGTTAATATATTTACACATCATTATATTTATAGTAATAAATTACACATAAAATACATTGTATCTTAATACACTCCACTAACATTAAGCAAGGAGTGGATCCTGTAAGTTGTCTATTTTGTATCTGTATATCTTCTTGGATGTTCCTCGTATTGACTTGTATGCTTGACTGAACCAGATATATAATGTTATGCCTATGAACGGAGATATTGCGATAATTGTCCCACAAACTGTAAATACTTGTCCTAATCTCCAAATGTAAGTTAGAACTCGGATCAATAATGCTATTTGATCAGGTTTCCATGAAATAGGATTATAATTTGGAGTAAAATTGAAAGGAAATTGGCAATTCCTGTAGAATAAAATGCTAGTTAGAAATCCTGGAAAATTAGCTGGTAATTTTGATGCTATGATGATGAAGTAACCACAACATACTGTCCGCATCGTATACTTGAAATACTTGTACTGTTTGAATTCATTTTTGTTCGATCCGAACCGTGCCAGTCTTTCATATGCACTCTGAAGTAGAGAGTATTCAAACTGTTTAACTACTCTCAGGAAGAAGTAATAGTAAATTGATAGTACAGTAAGTATTAGAAAAATAGCAAAGTACTCTCTCCAAGCTACTCCAAGCGTTAAAAAACTCACACTTAAAAGTGCAATATTTGCGAGAAAAATTCTGATTTTATAACCTTTTGATGGATATTTGATGTTCTTCATTCTCTGTGTCAGATATTTCATCAAACTAATACTGAATACTAAGGTAAATAATTCCAGTACGTTCTGTAGCGTTGAAAGAGTATTAAATATAGGATTTGCAGCTTGATGATAATGAAACTTCATTAAATCTGAGTTCTCAACTTTACTACAATTAGATAGCTTCAATAATACTTCGTTCTCAATATCAGGAAATGTAATGTAGCTAAGATGCACAAGGGCAGTTATCGGGAATAGGATAATGCATGATATTTCACTCAGGCTAATCAGGAGTAAATACACATACTTTCTTATTTCAGTTTGGTAATGGTGACAAAATTGTTCGAATTCAGTACGTGAATCTTCTGACTGCTCAGTAATCAAGTGTCTAGCTGCAACTCTCAAATACTTCTTAGACTGATAGATCCGATAACTGAATACTCTCACCCAGTACAAACTCAATACTGAGAAAATGATGAACAACGAGAATATTATTGCGATGTTAAATTGATCCATGCCTCACTAGAGAAGATTCTATATGTTGCATATATTATTTATTGGGTTAGCTAAATTAGAACTATTTATAGTATCTCTTATCTATATAATTTACATTTTAGATTTAAATATTCACAAAACAAATCAATGGAACTCGAGTTTAAATAGTAAGCATGAGTTTGCTATTTTAACTGGATTTTCCTTTTGTTTGTGGATATTTTGAATATCCACTAAACAAATCATTGTTTTGTGGATATTTTACATTCAAAATGTAATATAATAGCTTTGATACTAGTGATTGAGTAAAACCATGTAATACTTGCTCAATATACAAGATTTCAGTGTAGGTACTAATTCTAGCTTTGATACAGTTATACTTGAAGTATGATTTAAGTATGATTTGCGTAGTGATTAGTCAATTAACTAGAATGGTTTAACTGGGATATTATGATTATCTTTGGGTTTACCAGGAACGTGTTGTCGGATATATCATTATATCAATTAGTTATACATTCAGAATCCAGGGATTTAACATTACGGCTGGTTGTGACATTATTGACCAATAGGGGTTATTAATTAACTAGCCAAACTCAATGCATACAAACAAGCTTCTAATTATTCTAAAATCTAATGAGTTGAAATAAATAAAAAATTTACAAAACAATTATCACTCTATTAGCCCAGTCAATCTGTGGTTGAGTTGGAACAAATTGCGACATAATTTATTTCAGTGAGAAATGAACAATGGAAGCTCCAGAATTTGATCAAACGCACGCTTAACATAAGTATTGTCAATTTTAACAATATTCATTTTATCGAATGTTCAATTTGGATAATTATAAATATTATCCTGACCTTTGGATGGCACAGCAAGTATTGATATTTGGCTTTAGTTTTCAATGCATCAGCTTGAATTAGACATGTAAGGTTTGTATATATTGATCTCATCTATGTCCTAATCTAATTTAAATCCGATTACATTTCGAAACACTGCTTAAAGTTGATCGATAATGCCTTATAACATTTAGAGGGCAGGGCCCGTCCCTGGGTGGTACCCGTCCCCAAAGATCTAACTAATTAAACTGTTTTAATGGATTAGGCACATCATTACATTCATATCAGAGTAATAAATCACACATAAAATACATTATATCTTAATACACTCTGCTAACATTAAGCAAGGAGTGGAACCTGTAAGTTGTCTCTATTGTATCTGTATATCTTCTTGGATGTTCCTCGTATTGACTTGTAGGCTTTACTGAACCAGATATATAATGTTATGCCTGTGAACGGAGATATTATGATAATTATCCCACAAATCGAAAATAGATGTCCTAATCTCCAGATGTAAGTTAGAACTCGGATCAATAATGCTATTTGATCAGGTTTCCATGAAATGGGATTATAATTTGGAGAAAAATTGAAAGGGAATTGCAATTCCTGTAGAATAAAATGCTAGTTAGAAATCCTGGAAAATACCCTAGTAATTTTGACACTATGATGATGAAGTAACCACAACATACTGTCCGCATCGTATACTTGAAATACTTGTGCTGTCTCAATTGATTTTTGTTAGATCCGAACTGTGATAGTCTTTCATATGCACTCTGAAGTAGAGAGTATTCAAACTGTTTAACTGCTCTCAGGAAGAGATAATAATATATTGATAGTACAGTAAGTATTAGCAAAATAGCAAAGTGCTCTCTCCAAGCTACTCCAAGCGTTAAAACGCTCACACTTAAAAGTGCAGTAAAAATTATGATTTTATAACCTTTTGATGGATACCTGATGTTCTTTATTCTCTGTGTCAGATACTTCATCAAACTTATACTGAATACTAAAAGAAATAATTCCAGTATGTTCTGTAGCGTTGAAAGAGTATTAAGTATAGGATTTGCAGCTTGATGATAATGGAACTTAATTAAATCTGAGTTCTCAACTTTACTGCAATTAGACAACCTTAATAATACCTCGTTCTCAATATCAGGAAATGTAATGTAGTGAAGATCTACAAGGGCAGTTATAGAGTGTAGGATTATGCAAGATGTTTCACTCAGGTTAATCAGGAGTAAATACGCATACTTTCTTATTTCAGTTTCGTAATGGTGACATATTTGTTCGAAGCTAGTGCGTGAATCTTCTGACTGTTCGGTAATCAAGTGTCTAGCTGCAACTCTCAAATACTTCTTAGACTGAGAGATCCGATAACTGAACACTATCATCCAGTACAAACTCAATACTAAGAAAATGATAGAAAACGAGGATATTATGACAATTTCTACAGAATGCATTTTTATCTAGTACTTGCAATTTTAATCGTTTTTATATTGCCCATTCATTGTGTTATTCATAGGAGGATAAGCTTGCAAATGTGAATCTCAGAATGCTTACAATCTCCTATTATAACATTCAGTATGTCCCAGATAAATTGAGGCTTTTATTTTGTCTACAAATGAATTATAAACTATCCAAGGAGAGCTAATTTTCTATTACATAACTGTACATGATCTAATTTAATATTTTATTTTAATTCCGTTATTGTCGATAATCATTTTACATCTTTTTGCCACTGACTGCCAATATGTGGAGAGAAACTCCGCGGATTTATGTTTTTCCATATTTCTGTTACTACTAATTTTATGTCGAGCATCCAGTAATTGTAAAAATACAAGAACTATAGATGCTAATTATAATGTAAAGATTATATTAAAATGGAAGCAGTATCAAAATATGCTACGTCATTATGACGTCATAATTAGTTGATTGTCTTGTATTTAAGTTGTTAAATCATTCTAAAAATGTCATAAATCACCGTGTATGTTTTCAACCATTTTTGAAAACAAATGCATGACAGAAATTATAGTTGTCTATTAACCAAGGTTGCCCCTGGAATGTGTCGCGTCATTTCACTTTAAGCCATTTTAGGCTGGGAAGCCATTAAAATTTGGGGTATTTAATATAAATAGAAAAACCCCAGGGTCAATCATGGATATATATATCATATGTAAGTTTATATTAATTAGGCTAAATTTTCTCGATTTGGGACATACTGTAGTATATTGGTTTGATGTAATTCGCCTAGAGAGTGTTGCATCATTTATATTAGGAATGTAGAATGGGACATGTTTTAGCAGAATATTGGTATATAAAAGACTGGCAGTTCTCTGAAACTTTAGCATCGCAGGGAAATTATTTAGGCCAGATAGATGTTCAATGTCTGATGAAGTTTTTCAAAATTTAATTATGATAAGTGCAATTCAAACCTATGATAAATATATTGAAATTAATTATTTGCCTAAGTTAGATAATATGCTTTCTTTGTGTGATACGTAATCAATTGATGATAAACTTCAGACTTTCTGAATCATAGAAAAGTCTTAGTAAATATTGTTTAGTAATTTGTAATTGTACATAATTCTACTTGTAATAGTAATATATTACATATACACATAATGTAATTGTAATTGTAATAGTAATAGAATAGAAAGAAATATAAGTAATAGTAATATAATTCAGTTCAGGGACTGACGAATTAATTCAGCTTTTTCCTTTACACACTCCACACACAGGCGAACATCAAAGGCTGTGCTTCCTACTGGTGCACCTCTGCGTTCTGCATTCAGATTCGCAGTTGCACCTGATGACATCCAGGCGGGATTCATGAGCTAGAATTGCCCAACCATGGCCACTATCAATGTTTTTCTCGTTGATATTCCTGAGATTATATTTAGTGGAAGTATTTTCCGTAGAGCGCATTAAGCTCGCTATTTAACCGCTTAGCTTGTTGAATAACCTGATTTTGTCGTTAAATAATGCAATAACCAGAATAAACCGCACAAAAATTAACGCGCTTTCCATTAATCCCGAGGGAAATACTGGTGGAAGTTCTAGGATTTTGGCTCATATATGTAAGGAGTATAAATATCAATTTCATTCCTAGCTAAATTTAATTGGGGACAGATATTAATTCGGTTCAAATTCTTTAACATCGTCGGTATATCAATTAACTATTTTTAATAATTTCAAGATAAATTTTTTTGGAGACGTCCTTTTTTTCTCAACCCTAACCTGAAAAATATTTCTACTTTAAGAAATCCGGTCAAATATTGACATTAGATTCAAATGCTACCTCATTTATTGCAGATTAGGCGACATATTAATATGCACCAAGCTTGGGGTAATAGTAATATGTAATACTAATTGTAATAGTAACAATTACTTTTGAGAATTAATAGTAAGAGTAATAGTATAGAATCTATTGCCATAGGAATTATCTATTACATATTTATAACTTCGGACTGGTTTATATCTTTTGTCGTGAAGTAACAGGAAGTTTTTAAAATTTAACTTAGACAAATGATATCGTTATGCATTTGTCATTTGTAAATGCGTTATTTCATTTTTAAGCATTAGTTATTTGCTAAGATTAGATAATTTGTTTTGTTTTTATAGGATGATATATTATTTGACAGACATTCTGAGTCATAGAAAAGTCTTAGTAATTGTCTACTAATTCGTAATTGTAATAGTAATTATTAATTGTAATGGTAATATATTGCATTTTGAAATAATTGACCACAGGCCTGGCATGGCATGACCACTATTAGCTATTGCAACGAGGCGATATTACGACTAAAGTAACAATTCACCTGATCATTTTTTGTTAAAGTATGTACACTTTACCTAATATACGTATATACGAAGATGTAAGATTTCGTAGCATTTTTATAGTGATTCATTTTTTTGCTTTTGGGGAGATCCTAAACATAATTCATTCCCAAAGTCCCAATTCAATCAGAAAATGTCCCACTGAATTATTGATAAGGAGAAATATAATTAAACTTCTAATTGACAAATATTCAATTTGGATAATTCTAAATATTATCCTGACATTTAGATGACACAGCAAATATCGATATTTGGCTTTAGTTTTCAATGCATCAGCTTGAATTAGACATGTAAGGTTTGTATATATTGATCTCATCTATGTCATAATCTAATTTAAATCCGATTACATTTCGAAACACTGCTTAAAGTTCAATTACGATGCTTGGGTCAAAATTGTAATAAAAACCACTTTTCCACAGAAAGAATGTTGAAAGTTCATATTCTGTACGCAAAGTCCTAACAGGCACCCCTTCTCTACTCGTTTGACCGGCACCAGGAATTTTAATTTTCTTAAATCCTTTCTGTCTTTATAACTCAAAAAGTATTCATTGTATAAAAATGGTCAAAACGACGCAAATTGTCTCCTCCTCAAGATGACACGTTTTGAATTTTAAAAAATGCCTTTTGACACAGTTATGACGTTTGTAGTAGAAAAAGTCTAAATTTTGTGGAAACTATTACTTGAATGCGTCATAACTATGTCAAAAGGCGTTTTCGAAATTCTAACTAGTCATCTTGAAAAGCAGATAATTCTGCGTCGCTTTGAGCACGCATATTCTTTAGATATAGTGAAAAATCTTTGAGTTATAATGTTCGCTTCCTTGTGCTGCGCGGCTGGCGGACACTTTGTGTCCGCCGGAGGCTCCCTTCGGTCGCCTGGGGTCACATTGGTTAATTATAAGGGAGATAGCATCTCTAAATATGTCTGTCCTACTGTGATAATCAATATCACTCGAAAAATCACCAAATTTGTCAATTTAAAAATTTTTGATGAATAATGATGACGTCATAACAAAGTGATGAGTCATCATTTTTTGATGATAGTTGCATCATATGTGAGGTATGTTAGTATACAGATTCTATTAAAATTTCAGCCTTCTATCTCCTATAATGGCATAGTTATGCTCGATTTACTCTGTTGCTTAACTTTTAAAAATGTAACAATGACGTCAGAATTACATGATGAGTCGACATTTTGCTCTGAGCTCAGAACTTCCTGGAGCCATAGCCAAAATACTCCCACATTCCAAAAATTAGCTTTCTATGACCGGCAGTTTCTTCAATCAATTCGATACAGATATATATATATATATACACGTATACAGTCGACTCCGCTTAATATGGTCACTGTTTAATCGGGTCAACCGCTTAATCGGGCCACTTTTGGCAGGACCGGAATCACACATAGAAGCTAATACAAAATATTTTCGGTTAATAGGGTCCTCCGCTTAATCGGGGCAAAATGTCCTCTGACCGATGTGACCCTATTAAGCGGAGTCGACTGTATATATAAACAAATAAATATTAATCGAGTTTTAATAGTAAGGATGATGATTATGCAAATTTCAAAACGTCACTCAATATCTCTAAAATGAACATTTCTTAATGTTTCTAAATATCGAATTTTCGTGTCCTTCTAGTCACTTACTTGAGTTACACTATCGATCTGCCGACTAGCATTTTTTTCATTCCCATTGCAACCCTGGGTGTTCAACTCAAATATATAAATATAAACTCATGGGCTGCCATGATTGATAATGCCTTATAACATTTAGAGGGCAGGGCCCGTCCCTGGGTGGTACCTATCCCCAAAGATCCAACTGATTAAACTGTTTTAATGGATTAGGCACATCATTACATTCAAATCAGAGTAATAATTCACACATAAAATACATTATATCTTTATCTACCATGCTAACATTAATCAAGGAGTGGATCCTGTAAGTTGTCAATTTTGTATCTGTATATCTTCTTGGATGTTCCTCGTATTGACTTGTAGGCTTGACTGAACCAGATATATAATGTTATGCCTGTGAACGGAGATATTGTGATAATTGTCCCACACTCTATAAATACTCGTGCTAAATTCCGAATGTAAGTTAAAACTCGGATCAATAATGCTATTTGATCAGGTTTCAATGAAATAGGATTATAATTTGAAGTAAAATTGAAAGGGAATTGGCAATTCTTGTAGAATAAAATGCTTGCAAGAAATCCAGGAAAATACCCTATTAATTTTGACACTATGATGATGAAGTAACCACAACATACTGTCCGCATTGTATACTTAAAATACTTGTACTGTCTCAATTCATTTTTGTTCGATCCGAACTGTGCCAGTCTTTCATATGTACTCTGAAGTAGAGAGTATTCAAACTGTTTAACTGCTTTCAGGAAGAAGTAATAGTAAATTGATAGTACAGTAAGTATTAGCAAAATAGCAAAGTACTCTCTCCAAGCTACTCCAAGCGTTAAAAAACTCGTACCTAAAACTGCAGTAAAATTTTTGAATTTATAACCTTTTGATGGATACCTGATGTTCTTTATTCTCTGTGTCAGATACTTCATCAAACTTATGCTGAATGCTAAGAGGAATAATTCCACTATGTTCTGTAGCATTGAAAGAGTATTAAATATAGGATTTGCAGCTTGATGATAATAAAACTTTATCAAATTTGAATTCTCAACTTTGCTACAATTAGATAACCTTAATAATACTTCGCTCTCAATATCAGGAAATGTAATGTAGTTAAGATCCACAAGGCCAGTTATTGAGAATAGAATTATGCAAGATATTTCACTCAGGTTAATCAGGAGTAAATACGCATACTTTCTTATTTCAGTTTGGTAATGGTAACAGATTTGTTCGAATTCAGTACGTGAATCTTCTGACTGCTCAGTAATCAAGTGTCTAGCTGCAACTCTCAAATACTTCTTGGACTGAGAGATCCGATAACTGAACACTATCATCCAGTACAAACTCAATACTAAGAAAATTATAGAAAATGAAAATATTATGACAATTTCTATCATGATACATTTTTATCCAGTACTTTCAATTTTTTCGTTTTTATATTTCCTCTTCTTTGTATTATTCATAGAAAACATAATATTACAAATGTTAAATTTCAGAATACTTATAATTTGTAATCGTAATAGTACGTAATAGTGATAATATTATATTACACATAAACATAATGTAATTATGATAATAATAGAATACGTAGAAAGAATTATAAGTAAGAGTAATATATTACATTTTAAAGTAATTGTGCATACAGACAACATATTATGTTTCCTGTTGATATCAATGGCATCATGGTTGACTTTTCTTAATTGCTACTAAGCGATGCTAAATTTTCCGAATTTGTAATTGATCGAAGTTTATAAAATTTATAAATGAGCTTTCTTTTGTTTCACAGATACTCGCAAACGCTATCTGTCCGCCTATTGGACACCTTGTTCATTTCTGTTGCAAATAATAGAAATTTAATATGATTACAATATCAGAGTCAGTAAATTTTTAATAAAGTACTTTTTCCTGAGAACTTAAATTTAAAATCCATACACTTTGAACGCCGTTTGACATAACTTTAGTTATTGCATTGGTTTATTTAGGTTCAGATGTGGATACCAGGAGACACGCAGCTTGCCACCTAATCAAAGCTCTCTGCAAAAACTTTGAACAGAATGTGATCGAGATATTCAACAAGTTTATAGAACAGATGCTTTGTGAGTGTTTCAAGAATAAACATTATTATTATTATTATTATTATTATTATTATTATTATTATTATTATTATTATTATTATTATTATTATTATTATTATTATTATTATTATTATTATTATTATTATTATTATTATTATTATTATTATTATTAATTATTATTTTATTATTGTACACAGCTGAGTACCAGAAGGACCCTGCTGCTGGGTGGAGGCAGAAAGACGCCGCTCTCTTCCTCATCCTTTCCCTGGCCAGCCGAGGCAAGACGGAAAGATACGGTATCACTAAAATCAGCGAGCTCGTCAACATCACAGATATCTACTGGGGTCAAGTCGCCTCTGAACTGAAGTCCTCCTCCCCCACGCGGTTCCCCAT
The DNA here is from genome assembly GCA_963281255.1 of Aphrocallistes beatrix. NCBI lineage: Eukaryota > Metazoa > Porifera > Hexactinellida > Sceptrulophora > Aphrocallistidae > Aphrocallistes > Aphrocallistes beatrix. The sequence goes on from OY725488.1 coordinate 11,251,981, forward strand.
GCTAGAGGCCACTGCTATCACCTACGTGCTGCACTTTCGAGGACTGCTCTCTGCAGACGTGCTACTCGACGCACTCGCTCCCATCTCAGCTCTTCTCCTCAGCGGATCTAAGGTCGTGAACAGCTATGCATCTGCTTGCTGCGAGAGGATTCTCTTCCTGGTGCGTAGATCTTCTCAGTATAAAATATGTACATTGGAATTCACTGGTATGGTGGAAATAGTTCGCCAAAAAAACGGAAATAGTTCACATAAAAATCACCATTAATCCTAATGATAAAAAACTATTTCCTAAATCTGCAATTGGAATTACGTATTTCCTTTTTGGAAAAGTCGAACCATTATCCGCATTACCAATTCACTTATTAGCCAACTCGGGTTTTGCTCACAAAAAGGTTGCTAAAAAGCAACGTTGATAATAGGGGCAGAATTATTACAAAATCTACACCTAGGACTTAAAATTGGTCGCTAATAGGGGCTAATAGTTGTTAATAAGCAAACTCCGCTGCATTTGAATAAAATACCTTATGTACTCAAATAGTAGCCGAGGCGGTTATTATTTTTTGCCCCATTTTCCCCTTGAATTAATTTTCAGATATAAGCGAGTTTTCAATTAATATTACCGCATGAGTGAATCAAGAAATTGCAAAATAATAATCGAAACCACTTTATAGGCTAAATAATGGCGAAATTGTGAGGAAAATAAACTTAATTTGCACCTTACATCTTCTAAATATTCGTTTTAATTATTTCCGCTATCGGCATCTAGGTAAATTACAATACAAAACGAGACTGTATATTTTGATCAGAAAATATGTAGAATTTTGATATGTGGAATTTGTATTAATTACTTGTAGTTTTGAAATTAAACATTTGTGATCAAAATTCTACATAGTACTTTCTGATCAAAATATACAGTCTCAATGTGCAACACATTACACTCTTCTCCATACTCCACAGGCCGGCACTAATCCTCAATCGCTGCAACTGGAGTCAGTCCAGCCTCAGACGCTCCTCATCCTCTCCAACTTGATACAGCTGCTAGCTACTGCTGGCAGTGAAGAGAACGAGTACGCGATGAAATGTGTCATGAGGGTGATGATCAAGAGCGGAGCTATACTCACTCAGTGCGTGGAGAAGGCTGTGCCTATGCTCGTAGAGAAGCTAGCCAGGGTATGTGTACATAAGCTGTAGCTTTTCTAGCATTTTAGCATTCTATTCTATAGTAGAACGTCAGTTATCCGAACCAGAGTTGCACGCGGGCCGACTTTTCTTATCGGCCCGCGGGTCGAATATATTAGGTTGCGGGCTCTGCGGTCGGAAATTTTGGCAGGACTCCCCGCGATGACAACCGAGACGATGTCTTTAATTGTCACGGGGTGCCAATTAATTAAGGAATACCTACGAAATGGAACTTTGTTAGTTTCCACTTATTTGTGTTTGCAGAAACTCACTCCCATAAAAGGATTCCCTAAGTGTCTCTCTATAGTTAGTAACTTACAAAGCGGGCCGAAAATATTTATGCGGGCTTCTTGCGGACCGAAAATTTAGTGGCGGGCCGGGCCGCGTTTACAAATTTCGGCCCGCGTGCAACTCTGATCCGAACATGATGGAACCAAATGGGGTTCAGATAACTAAAGTTCAGATAAATGACTTTCTACTGATCATTTATTTTGATCTGAGAATACTTTATGTAGTAATATGACCGAGTAACATTATACTATAACTCTTATTCAATGGGGATTTAACAATAATAAATTTGTAATGTTAGATATTATGTTTACTATTTCGTTTTAATTGTTTTCTAACGAAGTTTCTCAATCTTATTGAAAGATAACTATAGACTTCGATTCAAAACGTAGAGGCGAATAATATTATAAGTGTACTGTACTGTCGAGATATGGAGTTCAGGCCTCGACATAATACAACACATTAACTGGTGTGGTTATGTACGTAATGTTAACATCACAATTTCTCTAGGCTTCGGTCAGACTGTCATTCTTCTATACACAAAAATATTCGAACAATAACAACGCAAGTTATCCCAAGTTCTAGTATACTGCATCTAAGCACATAGGAACGAATTGTCCGTTTTTAGTAATTTTAGTACTCTGTTGAATTATGTGCATGGACTTCCATTATTAAGAAATCGCACTTTAAGAGTGTATCAGGAGAATGGCAGCCTGACTGATGAGCCTTAGCCGAGGCGAAACACTGAGATTAAAATGAGGAAAGAACTTGATTGCCTATTAAACTAGTGCATCTACTCTCAAATAGTTGGTAGATATATGTAATTAAGTGTACGTTCATTCAAGAATAATTATGTCACAGTATTATGTAAATATATTAAGCGATAATTTTTGATGTTTCGTTTGACCATAATATAGTACTAGATTGCCTCCACTCATTCATAATTAGGATTTGACTCTATATATCGGAAAATCAGCCAATTCAATTTCTCAGGAATTGCAAGAATATTATCGGTCTTAGTCCTTGTTTTGTCATTCTCGTTCAATAATATTATGTCACACGACAAAGCATTTCATCTGTATGTAGCGTCCTGTCATAGTAGGATAGTAAGTGAAGTTAGTTAACATTTTCTAACCATTAAAATTAAAACTACGTATCTATATTATTATTGTAAAACGCCAATACACTAATAGTACATTAGTATTACAACATCACAATGCAATGTTGCAAACATATATCAGATATAGAATATGTTAGAATACTGACGATCCAATACAAAGTAACACAAAACTAGCTATTAGAGAGGAGCATAAAAGCTATCACCATTATAGACTGGTAAAACGGATACAACTTAGAGAACTAGACACGTAGATTAGAGACTGACAGAGTATCAAGGCCAGAACTACCAGTCACTGCTATGCTCTGCCATAAATCCACTCTGCTGCCCGTAAGGTCCAGCATGATTCCTCGGGACATAGTACGGAAACCGTGGATTGGGAGCATGGGCGTATTGCTGTCCGAGAGGAGGGTAGTTTGGAGCGTCAATAAAGGAGGCATGATCGATAGCTTGGAAACGCAGTCTCGGCGCAAAGTCGCTCATGTAATTATAGCTAGGAGCTTGATACATGTTCTGGTGTTGCCGCTGTTGTTGAGGTGGGGGGTTAGGTCTGGGTCTGGCTGCACCGGCGTAGGAGTTCGAGGCCGCACCTCTCTCCTGGGGAATGTTGGTCTGCTCCTGTCTCCAAGAGGGAGTAGGAGGAGTAGGAGGAGTGGGTGGGGTGGGTGGGGTGGGTTCAGGGGGTATCGATGGATTTTGGGATTGCCTCTCTATCAGAAGGAGAGCAGATTCCGCCCGTAGTATCTGATCAGAGATTGCTGAGATAGTGTGGGGGGTTCTTGAGTCTTCTAACTCTTCCTTGCAGATAGAAATGAATGCTTTCAAATGTGTGGTTTTCCTCGCTATCCTCTCTTTAGCCTTATTGGCTCTTACTGCAGCAGTAGTCTGCTGCTGTGATGTCTCAACAGGCTGACTCTTACTTTTCTCCTTCACCTGATCAGACACTATATTTGCCCACTGCTTACCGCTCCCTTGAAACAGGTTATTATGCTGCTCATCAGCTATATCCCCATCTGGAAAATAGCCGCCTAGTTCTTTACACGCTTCTATGTACTGTCTCCACATCTCACTGCATCTTCCCACACTAGTGAGACATTCTGTGTCCCCAATCACCATCACCCACCCACGAGCACGGGACAGGATCGTGTTGAACTGAGTGAGGTCGTCGAGTAGGCCTAAGTCAAGTCTTGATTCAAATGTATTGTCTGTAGGAGCGTCGTGTATGGTTCGAACAGTGTTTATTATCAGCACGTTATACTCCATGCCCTGGATTTTACCGAGGCGGTCGCATTTAATCGTTTTATCATTGACACAATTAAACTTCTTACATAGTTTTCCTGTGTCGTCCCTTTGATGTGAACATTTGTTGTTAGGGCCGATTATCCTCTCACTTATCAGATGCCTCTCAAAAAAACTAATCTGGCCTCTATATGTACTCATCACCTTGATGTCTTCAGGATCTACTCCTGCCCTCACGAATCTTTTCAGAGCTTTGATGGTCTGTTCGCCTTCAGTTCGATTGGAAAAGGAAAAGAATCCATCAATGCCTCTCCTCTCTTCTTCTCCGTCAACATGTACCATGGACATACAAGGAAAATTTCCTGGGCCTTTCAATTTTGGTGGGTTTGCAGTAAGACTATCATTGTAGAATAACTTGGACAGAAATCGGACGATAGGTTCTTGTGATCTGAAATTCTCTCTCAGTTCTACCCTACATCCCCCCAGCTGTTCTGTTTCGTACTCTTGGAGGTCATAGAACCTATCCAGTAGAGTTCTGTCCAGTCCATGTGTTTGAGCTGTTTCAGACAAGACTAAGGGACGAGTCTGATTAACATCCCCCGCTAACACGACCTTAGTGTTAGGATGTGCGAAGTGTAGTGGAATGCAAGCTTCTGGCTCTATTATCTGGGCGGCTTCATCGATGAAGATATGCGAGAACAAGTCTGGTTTATCTAACTTGTCTTTTAGATTTATTAGTTTGTTACACCCCTGTGTAGTTGTAACAACAATGCCGCATATTAACAGTTCTTCCGAAGTGAGTGATTCATATACGAATTCTGCGTCCTTCTTATGACTTTTAGAATATTTAGTAAACTTGAGTTCATTATCAGCGAGTTTTTCAGTCTTAGCAAAATGGCGGAATAGAATAGGACGAATGTCAGCTGCTCTATTCTGTAATTTACTCTTGTAAGAAGAAATGCTATCAAACTGCCCAGATTTTGCCAAATCATCAACATAGAGATTGGCACAGCTGTTATTCTTTGTGACAATGAGAATGGTAGAACCGTGGAAGTAGAGAGCAATCAGTCTAGCTGCTACTGCTAGAGTGTGGGTCTTGCCACACCCGAAAGGACCGCATATCAAGGTGGGAAATGTCTGAAACTGGGTGTTAATGATTCTCATTAGACCTTCCATCTGACTGCGGCATAGTTTTTCATACACTGCCTTGTCTAGAATGGATTTCTCTTCCCAATGCCAGAATATGGGAGCCTTCTTGAAATTAGGAAACATGACCTCCAAGTCCATTCTACAAAGTGCTTCATGCATTCTCACATAATCATTTCTATCAGGTGCGAATCTCACCTGGGCTATTCCTCCCCTCTTCTCGCACTCTTCTACCATCGATTCAGTTATCATAAAGTGTATCTCATCTCCTCCTCTCCCCACGTACCTGCACTCGTGAGCTTCATTGGCTCCCTTTGGAATAACGAAGGCCTGTTTTGGAGATTTGTATGAACGATAACCTTCGAACAAACTGTACAAAAGTTTGAATGTGATATGGCGGAAGTTAGCTGGTGCTTTTTTCACATTTGTACCCTCCTTGTCAGAGTACGTTAACATCTTTTTAGCTGTTTCGAAATTGATGACGTAATCATTAAGATCGTATTTACTAAGTCTTCTTTTGTGTTCGAACTCCTCAAGGAAGAGAAGGTCATGGAATCGCTTCTTGTAATTGTTCGGTGAAATATCTTGTCCCATTTTACTGTAGACACCTGCCGCTATCATAGTCTCTATTTTAGCTGGGACTTCATGCCCTTTTAAGGTAGCGCGTTTTGAATCAGCTGTGTTTGGAAATGGAATTATTTTGAAGTGCTGCTCCCATATAACACTACGTTGCGGGATAATAGTTGGGAGCGATTCGACTTGTTTATCGATCCAATCATCGTATAACTTATTGGAAGCATCGAAATTCTCGTCCCTCACTTTTACATGTAGTCTGAAAGCAACGACTTCATTCATTAAGAGCTGGAACACTAAGTACACTTTGTATTCGCCTTCATGGGGCTTGAATATGACTGGAACCTCGAGGTACATATCCTTACCGATATCATGATCTATCAGACACCCTGTTTGGTTATCATAAAGCTTAGTGTGCAGTTGTCTTTTGTGCCCATATGATTCCCCGTGTGTCATCTGTCCGATTCTGAATTTGTTCTTATGGTTGTGGAGTATGATTGCATGTATCTGTTCTTCCTGACAGCTCGTAAACCTAAACACCCATTTTCTCTCTTCCTTACTCTGTATGCCGATCGTAATTTCTGATGGGGAATCACACTGCAGGTTGATGTGTGTGGGCTGTTTCTTAAGAATTTGTCCGATGTTATTTTTAGCTATAAAACGTCTTAAACTAGTCATGAATTCCGGAACGTAATTCACTGAAGGTTTGCCGTTCGAGAAAGGAGCAGGGTTTCTACCGGCACTAGTGAATTCCGGCGTACTTGGCCTTCGGTTCTTCTTCTTGGGCTTCTTCCTGGTTGGAGTCGTAGGTGAGGAAAACTCTGGTCGTCTGGGGATACTATAGGATGCGTCTCTCCTCACGTCTCCCCCTTGACCCCAGGACTTATCTTCCAAGGGACTGTCCGCCAACTCAGCTTCTCCTTGCATCTTCTCCGCCTCTAAGGCCTCGTTCCATGCCTCCCGTTCCTCCTCGGAATGCGCGAACTTGCACGCGTTGTGGGACATACACCTCTTTCCCTTGGCTATTTCTTCGCACATCAAGTGTTCAGTGGTATGGATGGAGAGGTCGGGACGCTCTCTTATCGGACCACTAGCTCCTGCAGTAGGCAATAGCCTCATTTTCTCCGCTGTCCTGATATGTTCGATGCTATGCTTGTGAATGCTCTCATCCTTGCTGGAATCAAAATTAAGTTTGCACAAGTAACAGTAAAACTTTGGTTTATTCATGACTCTCTTTCCTTTCTCTGAATCCCATGCTTCCTTCTCGAGGTGATTGTGTGCGTGCACACAGTTCTGTCCTTTCGGACATTTCTTCTTGCCACCAATGGCAGAGCAGATGTTGTTCTTGCTCTTTAGAGTCCTCTCTCGGATTTGATACCATTTCTTATCCTGATGTGAGTAAGCGACGGAAATGCAATCCCAAACATTTTTGCAAGTAGGGCAAACTCTGTTTCTATTTTCTATATTACGAGTTGGGTTCATAAGGTCTTTAGTCTCTTCAAAACAATGACTGCACACTCTGTAAGTTGTTATAGAGCTCATTCTATGATAGATAAATATACTACATGGACATGTCAGGGATAAATTTTATGAATTATACTACCTTGGCAAAGGCTTTTGCTGCCACGAAATTATCTATGTAAAATTAAAATACTATATAATATATTTGAAAGATTACATATTTGTGAGAGTACACAATGCTATAATCATTCTGCAACTAAAAGTATTGACTTGTCCACCTACATTTGTGACCACATGAATATGTTATACTTGTATTGGTGATAACTGATTACTGATGGGTATCCATTAATAATTTATAGTTGAGAGTAAGAATTTAAGTTTAATATCTCAAGTAGTTCGAATGAGTGGGTGTAGTTAAATCTCTTTGAAATTAATTTTTTCTCAAAGATATGTCCACATTACGATTCCAATGTAAATTTCAAGGTGGTTCATTGTGGTCTAAAACTGTTATCCAGCTATTCTAGGTCAGGAAACTCAAGTGAAACAGGTCTAGAATGCTTTTCTCAAATCAAATGCATAACTACAATGTTATGTTCTAGCAATACAGCTTGGGACAAACGCCAATTTAAACATTACAAATAAATTTGTCTCATCTAATTACTGACTAGAAGCTGCTAACATGAAGGTGAGAGAGTTTAGATATTGAGGGTGATGAGAAATTCCTAAACAATTTATAGTACTGCTATATTAATTTCATGAATAATTGAAAACGCTACATATCTAATTAGAAAAAGCCCGAACAAATGGAGTTAGACCGTTGCTGTGTCTAGAGATTATTTGGATTGTTAGAATGCGATACAACACACAAACTAGTGAACAAAAATATATTAATATATTTTGCCTACCAGTGTATTGAGGCAGTGAGAAAATAGATTGAGAGAAGAGCCTAAGTTGTAGTGAAGTTAATCATTATGTGCACGTTAAACCAAAATGATAATTTGTAGGATAAGAATATCGCTATAGTATGTAATCAATTTAAATTAATAAGTATATACTTATCCCACAGTGTTCAGTTTGAGTAATATTACAAGTATAATAATAGCTTATGAGACTAATCTTAGCTAAAGTATGACATTGTGGCTTCTTGAAATCATAACCCATTAATGAATGATAGGCTATTACATAATCAAATGATTATTGCTAAAGTTATGTGAAACTGTTTGCGAATGCATTTTAGCTGGGCTATTGAAGGCATAAATAAAACGTATTTCTGCCAGCACACAAGAATATCATTATATGTGAGTTCATAATACAGTAACATTATGATATACATACACTCGAGTGAAACTATCAAAATTATTCTGCTAATACATAACATAGATGATCTGTTTATTGGATTCACTATATAAACTACACAGAATATATCTTATTTTATAAAATGAATTTTAGATTACACTGGAGTCACCCAAAATGGACACTAAACAGTGAATAATCAAATAGGTTCGAAATATGATATTCGAAATCTATGCCCTCAAAAACCCATCAACTGTTGCAATTTTCAAATGATCATTTTTTTGGAATGTGTTTACTTTATGATACCTCACATATGATGCAACTAGCATCAAAAAATGATGACTCATCACTTTGTTATGACGTCATCATTACTCATCAAAATTTTAAAAATTGATAAATTTGTTGATTTTTCGTGCGATATAGATTACAACAGTAGGACAGACGTAGTATTTAGAGATGTTATCTCCCTTAACCAAATTAACCAATGTGACCCCAGGAGACCGAAGGGAGCCTCCAACGGACACAAAGTGTCCGCCAGCCGCGCAGTGCAAGCAAGCGAAGCGCGCTTGTATGTATATAAAAGTGTGATAATATACACATGACCTTTTTTTGTGATAACTTATACTATAAAAAATTCTATTATTATATCGTCTTCTGTGGTATCGTATTACGAGAGTGAAGCCATATACATTATCGTCCAGTAAAAGTCTGAAAATTTTTTTTCCATTTTTTTGCAGAGGGGTGAAAATTTCACTTAGATCTTTGAACTTGATTGCAGACAATCAATTCAGACAAACAAACAAACAAAAATCCTAGCATAACTCGTACAGAAAAAGAATACTGTTCAGTGCCCAATTGCACCTTATAGTAAAATCTCATAGAAAAGTGTTAATCGGATATGATTAATCTTAATTTTCACCCAAATCTGAAGATGCACTATGTCAGCGGAAGTTTTGTACTCTGTCTTAATTGTTGAAAGTCTTGCATTTAATAGGATTTTTATATCATAGAGGAGGATAAATTTATTACTCATTTATCATTAAGTGTGTTGATGGATGGAAAGAGATATGTTAATAAGAAATATTCATATTTAAACCTAAGTTGACTAATTCATGAATTAATGAATAATTCGAATAATTCATAATTCATTAAACCTGAGAATAATTATTGAAAAATATAAAGTTTTAGCCAAGAAAAAGTCATAAATTGTAGGGATAAATTATTCGAATAATTTTTAATTCAGGAAGTGGAAACATTGTTGTCGAGGATTGATGGATCAATGCTATAGAAAATGTTTGGAACACTTTCTATAATCTTTATTAGTTAGTAATTGTTACTTTCCTTTTTATCACACATGATTGACTAATTCATACTTGAATTATCAATTATTCGAATAATTCATAATTCTTTGCCATTTTTTAATGAAATAGTCAACTTAGATTTAAACGTAAATTTGAAATCTACATAGTGGAATACCCTATTGTCTCCGCTGAGATATCATCAGAGAATATGAACTAAATTCAAGGGTGTGAGTACCTGATTAATCTATCCTGGATTGGACGGACGGACACCTATAATAGAAACTGCACTAATAATAAACGATATAACTTAGACGTTATAAAAAATACAAAGTGAATGGTGGCGATACTATAAAATACTATAGGCTAATCGAGATAAATCCTATACTAAATTGTCCAATACGAAACTTACATTAGGAGGATAAATATATTTCGACTCGATCACTCGATTATTTGGAACGGAAAGAATTGTGGTATCTATGCTGCGGGAGCTGTTGGCGTACTATTCTTTGAGGTTGCATGTATTGCATTGGAGACTGGTTTATATCCGATGATGTGTTGATTAACTGAGTATTATTCACCTGAGTGCAATCAGGAACTAATGCTACATTCGTGGGAGGATTCTGTACACGAACTGGAGGTTGCATTTGTGTCAGAATCGCTTGCTGCTCCAAGAAACGCTGTCTTTCCAAATTCTCCAAAACAAGTTTTGCAAATGCCAGCTGGTCATTAATAGCAGCTGTTATCTCTGTGTTAGCATGAACTTGAATAAGTTCCTGCTGGCAGGCGGCAATGAATGAGTATACTAGGTTAGATTTAGTTTGGTATGTCTCACCATTATGATCGTCTGGTGAAAACAGATCCTCAATCGATTCAACTGAACTACACATTTCACTTGCTTCTGGTCGTTTCACGCTTTCATTTTCTTTTCTTTTTCCCTTTTGTTCGTATTTCATATCACCAAAATCTTCAAAATCTTCTAAAGATTTGAAGAATCCCTGATTGCCTTCACAAGCATCTAAGTACTTACTCCACACATTGGAGCAATCTCCAATGTTAGTCACACAGTCAGAGTCTCCTATCACCACAACCCATCCTCTAGCTCGAGTTAGAATAGTATTGAACTGTGTGACGTCATCTAGTAGACCTAAGTCTAGCCTTTCTTCTAATGATATGTCTTTGGGTAGATTGGTCGTTGTTCTCACAGTGTTCACAATAATGAGATCATATTGTCTACCTTGAATAGTATCAAAGTTTGTTACTTTTACTGTACAGTAGTTAACACAGCTATTGTTTTGACAGTATTGAGTTACGTATTCGAAGTGTCCTAGATCTCTGCATTTAGTAGTTTCCCTTCTTAAAGCATCGTTGATCAACTTCATTTGAGCTCTGTATGTTGATACCACTGTCATCCTGCTTACTCGCATGCCTAAATTGGCGAACTTTTTCAGCACTCTAATAGTCACCACAGCTTCTTCTTCGTTATAAAAAGAAGGGAAACCGTGGAGACGAGCCTCTTCTCCCTTGACGTGGAGGAAGGAAAGGGAAGGAAAGTTAAGACCTTGTAAACGAGGCGGATTAGCACACAGACTACCTTCATAGAACAACTCAGATAGAAAGTTTACTATCTCTTTGCTCGATCTGTAGTTCTCTGTTAGACTTATCTTGTATTGGTATGAACTATCTGGTTGGTATTCTGGTAATGTCTCGAAACGTTCTAACAGAGACTGATCTAAGTGGAATTGACGTCCTTGTTTGGAGAGAATCAGAGGGCGAGATTGTCTGACGTCACCTGTTAGAGCTATCTTAGTGTCTAATCCAGCTAGAGACAAAGATATGCAAGCCTCTGGCTCTATCAGCTGAGCTGCTTCGTCTATGAAAATATGAGTGAATATATTTTTTGCATTATCATGATCTTTTGGATCGATTAAGTTTGAACAACCGACAGTAGTAGCAACGATAATGGAACATTTCTCAAGTTCATGCAAAGGCAATACTTCATATAATCCTTCATGGAAATTAGTGTAATCTTTAACACTCCTATCATAATGTAGAAGTTTCCTCTTTCGTGCAAAATGTCTAAAAAGTATGTGCTTTTTACTTTCCTTTTCGCGTAACATTCCAATTGTATCGAAATCCCGCTTAAGTAATTCAACATGCAAGTTGGCACAGCTATTTGTTTTGGCTACGATTAGTATCCTGGAACCATGGAAATTCCGTGCAATCAGTTTAGCTGCTACTGACAATATTTTCGTCTTACCACATCCAAAAGGGCCGCAAATAATGGTGGGAAAACTAACGTATTTAGGGTTGATGATGCTTAAGATGGCTTCTTGTTGTCTAATGGAGAACGTTTCAAATCGAACCAAGTTTAATAGATGGTCTTCGTCCCATTGGTCAGATACTCTGATTGGTCTCAAGGTTGGAAATAAAATTGCCTCACTTAATGCTTCCATAACTTCCAGTCGGTCCAGAGCTTGGTGCATCTTCTCATACTCGTCACGCTCCGGTGCAAATCTAACCATGGCCAGTCCTTCATTCCATTCACAGGCCCGAATTGCATCCATTGTGATTGGAAATACGAGATAGTCAAAGCCTATGTGTATACAACTACACTCGTAGGCGGTCTTTGTATTTTTCGGAATAATGTACGCTATATTAGGAGGTCGAAAACCGCGGTAACCCTCGAAGAGTTGATGCCTCAACTGAAATTTGATTAATCTACAATTGTTCTGAGCAGTTTCAACTCTCTCTTGATCGAAACCTTTGTCAATAATAATTTCCTTATGAACGGTGTCGACATTTATCTTGTAGTCAATAAGGTCATACTTCGAAAGTACCTTCTTATGTTCAAACTCTTCTAGGTATAATAGAGTATGGAATCGAGTGAAATATTTCTCCTTCACAATCATATCATTAATTCTATCGTAGAATCCTGTTTTAACCCTTTCTTCCATATTATCAGGCATCTTATGCTTATTCTGAAAGTATTTAGCATTAATTAGTTGATAACCTTGCTCCCAATTAATTGGGAGAATGTCCTGATATGAGGAGACTTTCTTCTTGGGAATTGGTTGAGTCTCAGCTTTAAAATTTTCAGTAACTTCTCGAAATCCTGCGCCCCTCAATCTAGCTCTAATATTCCTCGCTACCAACACACCATCCTTCCATTCTACTACAAAGTTAACTTGATGCTTTCCGATACTAGGCTTGAACATTACCACGACATCTATATACGTATCCTTAGTTACTTCTTGATGTAACTGATAATAAGCCCGATTAGGAAGATAGGGAAATTTCACCTCGTTCTTCCTACCTCCCTCAAATTCCTTATACACTTCTCCTAGTTTGAACACATTCCGATGGTCGTAAAGGAGGATTCCCTGGATTCGATCTGGTTTGGATGACTTCATTCTCAACAACCATCTGAATTCGTTAGAAGAGTCTTCCAATGTCTGGGTAAGGTCCTTATCACAGAGAATCTCGATATGATCAGGTCTATTGTTAATGACATCCTCTATCCCTATGAAATCAATTTCCTCATACATCCTCTTCACATACTCGGACTCGCCCTCTATATTCTCAGTCACACGTGAATATTCCTCAGCTTTTCTTTTTAAAACTGGTTTCTTTTCAAATTTAGAAGACGGATACTTACAAGCACCGCTCTTGCTTTGATGGATCACAGACTCAGATCTGCTATTACTAGCATCGTTACTAGCATCGTTACTGGCAGAGTAGCTGGCATAACTGCTGGAACTCTGAGGATTAGAATCAGGAGGTCTCTGCCCTTTCCTTTCTCGGTTTCTTAAAAGGATCTCTTCTTCCACCATGTGAGCCTGCTTCCACACCTTCAACTCTTCTTCTGAGTGTGCGTTTTTACACCCAGCTCCGTATCCACATCTCCCATGTCTGGTGAAATACTTGCACAGTTCATACGTATTCGTTTTAAAAGAAGGCTTAGGCCTTGTTCTTATAGGACCCGTGTACACCAGACTAGATCCAACATCTCGTAATATCCTCATACCTTCAGTCATAATCTCATGTTCATTACTCACCATGTGTGTCTGCAAGTTGGGTATATCTTTGAAATCAATTCGACATATGACACAACTAATTTTGTGTGCACTTAGCGTCTTTCTTTTCATTTCTAAATCTTCTTCTTCGATCCAACATTGAAGTTCCAGTTTATTATGTGCATATCTACATTGAGGTCTATAGCACTTAGCACCGAATTGGTGATTACGACAAAGCGAATGTTTACTATCAAACGACCTGGGACGAACTTCGTACCATCTCGTGTCCTGATTGTGGTATCCGACATTTATGCCTATCCATTTATTTCCACAGGTTCTACAGTTGCCATCTCGGTGGTAAAACTGTTCTAAAGTTGGCGGATTTCTGAATTTTGTAGAAATGAAACAGTCTCTGCAAACACGATTCGTCTCAGAATTCATTTTAAAAATACAAGTTATTCCCTACAAATAGTAAATACTTGAAATTTTAAAACTTATCATACATAAAGGTAAGATGGGAAGGTTTGCTGAAAGATTTCTTAATCATTCGTATAGGCGAACCATGGATGAGGGTTTCCCGCCCAATACTTATGTTGAAACATTAGCAAGTTTAATACATTCGTAGATTTCTCAGCATTTCTATACAGGGTTTATATTCACCATAGAATACAATTTTCTACATTAGAAATCGTCTGGCAAAATTATTGATTGATACTCCTCAACATTGATTCTCAGTTGTATACATTCCTTTGGAATGGCCTGCAATATCAATCGTCGATCGGCATATTCCTAATATTTCCGACCACGAGTGCTATTTTAATAACATTATTCTTACAGTACTATATTACACAACTTGTTTCCTCTGAGGAAAAAGGTCTCTGTTCTCCATCTTGAAGTTTCTCTTCGCTTTCAAAGGTACTTTGGCTGATTTGATAGACACAGGATATGTTGAATTTATCAGATATTCAACGTTAGTATTATACTCATTACAATCCATCACTCGAACAGCAAATACAACACCCAGAGTATTAAGTGTGCGGAAAAATATAATTGCTTTACTCTGAAAAAAGTAGTGCAAATTGCAACTCTACTAAGTACATGACTGAGAAATCTACGACTGTATTAGAATTGCTAATTAAAGTTATGCTTCTATGTTTCAACAACTGTTTTAGTCGCAAAAATTCATCCATGGTTCGTTTATACTAATGATTAAGAAATCTATGCGACAGCCCTATATTTGTAGTGATTAACTACATCATTTTACATAAATAATTAGCTAGGGTACTATGAACACTCTGCCTTAAGAGATTCTATGTATAAATGAATATGCCTGCTCAGTATAAATGAATAAACATAGGGTAGTAAACGCGAGTTACACAATTAGAAATAGAAAAAGTTCGAATCTGAGTTGGTTCCTGAGAACTCTGTATATACATAGATATTCTTTAAATTGTTCTACAATACAGATACTCTTCAACAAAAAATGGACTGAGAAGAGCCTAAGTTGTGATTGTAATGATCACGTGTACGATAAGAATAATGATATACTACAAGTGATTAATCAATTGGAATTACAGATGCTCAATTGTCTATTATTAATTAATGTTCAGGTTAACCAATAATATAATAATAGTTTTATTGTGACTTGAGCAAATGGCATCATGACTTCTTGTGAAATCGTAAACACAAAGTTGAAACGGTTAACGGAAGTCTTTTTAGTTGAGCTATTGAAGGCTAGTTAATAACTACGTATTTCTGCCTTTCACAAGGACATCATTATATTGAATGGCAGAGAATTCGTCCCTGGAATTTTCGTTCCCTGAATTACTCCTTTTTGCTCTACTTATTCCTCAATTAAAATCCCTCATTTTCTCCTCTCTTTTAACACCATCCACCCCAAAGGCTCAATTCCTGCCCTTCCATATTAGTAGCGTTTATTTTAATCTCTAATGAAGCGGAAATTCCCAAGGAATTTTTCTTGCGACGAATTTTCCGATTATGCATTATATTAGAGCTAACTTTCTAACGCATCAAAATTCTCTAGACTATTAGAAAGATCCTGTGAATACTTTCAGTTGATTAGACTAATCGTAGTTAAAATATTGTGGAGTGCTGTTCAAAAATAATCTAGGTGTTTTCGACGTGTCTAGAAGCATTAGAGAAGTTGAAATCATAATGATAATTTACAAATATCAACACAATATACTAAGTATAACAATGTAAACAACGGCTTGAGAGTTTTAAGATATACCATGCATAGCTAGCCGTGTATATTGCAGGAAATGAACAGAAATATATACACACGAAAGATAACAAAATTAATCTACAATTGGCTTTATAGAAAAGTACAAAATGAATTAGCTGACTAAAAAAGCATTCAAGGCAAGTCCTGACGAAGTCCAATACTAAACTATCTTTCACTAATATCACTACATATGTACATACTTACATTACGTACAAAAAATATTTCCACACACTTACTATGTTATTTGGGATGAAGAAGATTGTAGTATCTATGCTGCGGGGGCTTTTGGCGTATCATTGGTTTCGGTTGCATGTGTTGCATTGGAGGCTGGATTATATCCGTTGAAGGAATCTTTAACTGGGGAACAGGTACTTGAGTACAATCAGGAACTAATGTTACATTCATGAGGTGAGGATTTTGTACGCGAACTGAAGGTTGCACTTGTGTTAGGGTTGCATGTTGCTCCAAGTTACGTTGCCTTTCCAAATTCTCCAGGAGAATATTCGCAACTTCTAGCTGATCATTGATAGCAGCTGTTATTTCTTGGCTAACTTGACTTTTCTCTTGTTGGCAGGCGGCAATGAAAGCTTGTAAATGTTTAAATTTTGTTTGGTATATCTCACTAGGAAGATCTTCAGGTGGAACCACGTCTTCATTCGATCCAACTGAACTACCTATTTCACTTGTTTCAGCTGGTTTTGCGTTTTTATTCTCTTCCCCTTTCCCCTGTTCGTATTTCTTGGCGCCAAAATCTTCAAAATCTTCTAAAGATTTGAAGAATCCCTGATTGCTTTCACAAGCATCTACGTATTTAGTCCATACATTGGAGCAATCTCCTATGTTAGTTACACAATCAGAATCCCCTATCACTACAACCCATCCTCTAGCTCGAGTTAGTATAGTATTGAACTGTGCAGCGTCATCTAGTAGACCTAAGTCTAACCTTTCTTCCAATGATATGTCTTTAGGTATATTGCTCGTTGTTCGCACTGTGTTCACAATAATGAGATCATTTTCTCTTCCCTGAATAGTTTCAAGGTTCGTTACTTCTATTGTGCGGTGGTTA
This sequence comes from Aphrocallistes beatrix, assembly GCA_963281255.1. Classification (NCBI taxonomy): domain Eukaryota; kingdom Metazoa; phylum Porifera; class Hexactinellida; order Sceptrulophora; family Aphrocallistidae; genus Aphrocallistes; species Aphrocallistes beatrix. The sequence goes on from OY725488.1 coordinate 11,268,902, forward strand.
ACACAGTTATTATTTTTACAATATTGAGTTTCGTATTCGTAGTGGCCTAGATCTATGCATTTAGTAGTTTCCTTTCTTAAAGCATCGTTGATCAATCTGATCTGAGCTCTGTAGGTCGTTAATACTGTTATCCTACTCGGTCGAATACCTAAATTGGCGAACTTTTTCAGCACTCTAATGGTCACCTCAGCTTCTTCTTCGTTATAAAAAGAAGGAAAGCCGTGGAGACGATCCTCTTCCCCCTTGACGTGGAGGAAGGAAAGTGAAGGGAAATTCGTAGGACCTTGTAAACGAGGTGGATTTGCACACAGACTACCTTCATAGAACAGTTCAGATAGAAAGTTTACAATCTCTTTGCTCGATCTGTAGTTCTCTGTTAGATTTATCTTACATTCGTGTGGCATTTCAGATTGGTATTCTAGCGTATCGAAACGTTCTAACAGAGATTGATCTAAGTGGAATTGGCGTCCTTGTTTGGAGAGAATCAGAGGGCGAGATTGTCTGACGTCTCCTGCTAGAGCTATCTTAGTGTCTAATCCAGCTAGAGACAGAGGAATGCAAGCCTCTGGCTCTATCAGCTGAGCTGCTTCATCGATGAAGATGTGAGTGAATAGGTACTTTGCTTTATCACGATCTTTGGGATGGATTATGTTTGAACAACCGACAGTAGTAGCAACGATAATGGAACATTTCTCAAGTTCATGTAAAGGCAATCTTTCATATAAACCGCCATGAAAACTTGTGTAATCCTTAACACTCCTATCATAATGTAGAAGTTTCCTTTTTCGTGCAAAATGTCTAAAAAGTATGTGTTTTTTACTTTTCTTTTCGCGTAACATTCCAATTGTATCGAAATACCGCTTAAGTAATTCAACATGCAAGTTGGCACAGCTATTTGTTTTGGCTACAATTAGTATTCTAGATCTTTGGAAGTGTTGTGCAATCAATTTAGCTGCTACTGACAATGTTTTCGTCTTACCACATCCGAAAGGGCCACAAATAATAGTTGGAAAGCTGATGAATTCAGAATTGATGATGCTATAGACTCCTGTTTTCTGTGTTTTGGATAGAGTTTCCGATTTAAGTAAGCTGAGTAAATGGTCTTCGTCCCAGTGTTTAGGTACCTGCACTTGTCTTGAAGATGGAAATAGTATTGCCTCATTTAATGTTTCCATATTGTCCAGAGCTTGGTGCATCTTTTCATACTCATCACGATCTGGTGCAAATCTAACCATGGCCAGTCCATCACTCCTCACACAGGCCTGAATTGCATCCATTGTGATTGAAAATACGAGGTTGTCAAAGCCTATGTGTATGCAACTACACTCGTAGGCACTTTTTGTATTTTTAGGGATTATGTAGGCTATTTTAGGAGGTCGAAAACCGCGGTAACCCTCAAAGAGATGGTGCTTCAACTGAAATTTGATGAGTCTGCAATAGTTTTCAGCATTTTCAATTCTCTCCTGACCGAAACTTTCAAGAGACATTTGTTTACTAACTGTGCTGAAATTTATCCTATAGTCAACAAGGTCATACTTTGAAAGTGCTTTCTTATGTTCGAACTCCTCTAGATACAATAAATTACGGAATCTAGTGAAGTATTTCTCCTTCACGATCATATCATTTATCTGATCGTAGAATCCTGACTTAATCCTCTCAATGTTTTTGGGCATTTTATGCTTATTTTGGTAATCTTGAGTAGCATATATCCGATGATCTAGCTCCCAGTTAATTGGGAGAATGTCCTGAACAGAGGGGACTTTCTTAATGAGAATTGATTGAGTCTCAGCTCTAAACATTTCAGTCACTTCTTTAAATTCGGCGCCCCTCAATCTAGCTGTAATTTTCCTCGCTACCAACACACCATCCTTCCATTCTACTACAAAGTTAACTTGATGCTGTCCGATACTAGGCTTGAATATTACCACGACGTCTATATACGAATCTTTAGTCACTTCTTGGCGTAACTGATAACAAGTCCGATTAGGGAGATAGGAAAATTTCACTTCGTCTCTCCTACCTCCTTCATAATATCCCTTATACACTTCTCCTAGTTTGAACACATTCCGATGGTCGTAAAGGAGAACTCCCTGGATTTGATCTGGTTTGGATGATTTCATCCTCAACAACCAACTGATTTCGTTAGAAGTGTCTTCCAGAGTCTGGGTAAGATTCTTAGGACAAAGAATCTCGATATGATCAGGTCTATTGTTAATGACATCCTCTATCCCAATGAAATCAATTTCTCCATAAATCCTCTTCACATACTCGGACTCGCCCTCTATCTTCTCAGTCACGCGTGAATATTCCTCAGCTTTCCTCTTGAAAGCTGGGTTCTTTTCAAATTTAGAAGATGGATATTTACAAGCACCGCTCTGGCTTTGAGAGAACACAGACTCAGATCTGCTACTACTCGCATCGTTATTGGCAGAGTAGCTGTCATAACTGCTGGAGCTTGGAGCATTAGGATAAGGAGGTCTCTGGCCTCTCCTTTCTCGGTTTCTCGAACGGATCTCTTCTTCTACCATGTGAGCTTGCTTCCACACCTTCAACTCTTCTTCTGAGTGTGCGTGTTTACACCCAGTCCCGTATCCACATCTCCCATGTCTAAATAAATGCTTGCACACTTCATACGTTTTCGTGTGAAAAGAGGGCTTAGGCCTTGTCCTTATAGGCCCCGTGTACTCCAGACTAGACCCAACCTCTCGTAATATCCTCATACCTTCAGTCCTAGTCTCATGTTCATTACTTTCCATGTGTGTCCGCAAGTTAGGTATATCTTTGAAATCAATCCGACAGATGACACAACTAATTTTGTGTGCACCTGGTCTCTTTCTTTTCATTACTAAATCTTCCTCTTCGATCCAACATTGAAGTTCCAGTTTGTTATGTGCGTATCTACAATGAGGTCTATAGCATTTAGCACCAAAAATGTGATCGCGGCATAGCGAATGTTTACTGTCAAACGGCCTGGAACGAATCACGTACCACTTCCGGTCCTGATCGTAGTATCCGACATTTATGCCTATCCATTTGTTTCCACAAGTTTTACAGTTGCCATCTCGGTGGTAAGACTTTTCTAAAGTTGGCGGATTTCTGCATCTTGTAAGATCGAAACAATGTTTGCAAACACGATACGTCTCGTATGAATTCATTTTTAAAGAGGCTATTTCCTATAAATAGTAAATATTTGAGATTTAAAAGCTTCACATTAAATAAGGCGAAATACTGAAACAGACCATGGTCATCCTCAAGCCAAGCTGATTGCAACCTTCATGGAAACCCGTGGTGTACTTGACCCATCCTTGTCCCCATTGGTCAGTGCCGGTGTCTTTCGGGACCTGGTCGGTCATGTGGGGAGACTCTATATTTTGATCAGAAAATATGTAGAATTTTAATTAGAAATATGTTCATTTGTATTAATTAGTATTGAGATTCAACATTTCTGATGAAAATTCTAAATATTTTCTAATCAAAATTCTAATTTGGTTTTATGATCAAATTTATAAATATTTTCTGATTAAAATTCTACATTTTCTGATCAAGATATACAGTCTCCATGTGGGAAGTATCGGAGCCCTGGTGCGGATACCAACTAAAAATGCTGAGGCCCCACCTATACTAAGAGGACTATATCACGAGGTCGTCCACCATTCTGAAATCAGATAGTTCCCGGTAACCAGTACAGGCCTGGCCTCGAGAGGAGTGGACGATTTTTACCTCCCTTGACCACTCCACTCTTGGCGCTGCCACTGGTCACAACTTGCGGCACCAATGGTAATTTGTGAAAAGATAGTGAACACAGTATTTTGAGGTTGTGGCCTAGGCCGCATGTGTCACAATCTGGCTACGCCTCTGGTCACAGATAACCACTAGCTTTGGCTAATATCCAATTACAGTTACCGGAAGAAGCAAAAGCTACAGACAGATTGGGATGTTTGCTACTTCGCCATTTCCTCTTAGATTAGACTAATAGACTAAAATAAAAAAATAGTTAAATACTATTGTGGGATGCCATTCAAAATATTCTAGATATTTTCGACGTGTCTAAGTACAAGAAAAGTTGAAATCACAATGATAATTTACAAGTATCAACACAATATATATCAAAATGTAAACAGTGGCTTGGATGTTTTGGATATACAATGCATAGCTAGCCGTGTATATTGCAGACAAAAATATTATAAATACACAAAATAAAACAACAAAATGAATAGACTGACTAAAAAAAGCATTCGAGGCAAGTCCTGACTAAGTCCTATACTAAACTATCTTTCACTAATAGCACTACATATGTACATACTTACATTGGAGAAAATCTTTTCACACACTCAATATGTTACAAGTATTTGGGCTGGAGAGGATTGTACTTGTAGTAGCTATGCGGGGGCTGTTGACGTATCATTGGCTGCGGTTGCATGTGTTGCATTGGAGGCTGGATTATATCCGTCGAAGGAGTCTTTAACTGGGGAGCAGCCACTCGAGTACAATCAGGAATTAATTTTACATTCATGAGATGAGGATTCTGTACGCGAACTGAAGGTTGCACTTGTGTTAGGGTCGCTTGTTGCTCCAGGTAACGTTGCTTCTCCAAATTCTCCAAAGCAAGTTTAGCAAATCTCAGTTGATCATTAATAGCAGCTGTTATTTCTGTGCTAGCATGAACCTGTGTTATCTCGTGCTGACAGACGGTAATGAATGCGTGTAGGAGGTTATATTTGGTTTGGTATGTCTCACTAGGATGATATTCAAGTGGAACTACGTCTTCAATCGATTCAACTGAACTACCTATTTCACTTGTTTCAGATGGTTTCGCGTTTTTATTCTCTTCTTTTTTCTCTCTTTTTTCGTATTTCTTGACGCCAAAATCTTCCAAATCTTCTAGCGATTTGAAAAAACCATTATTATCCTCACAAGCATCTACGTACTTACTCCATACATTGGAGCAATCTCCTATGTTAGTTACACAATCTGAATCTCCGATCACCACAACCCATCCTCTAGCTCGAGTTAGAATAGTATTGAACTGTGCAACGTCATCTAGTAGACCTAGGTCTAGCCTTTCTTCCAAAGATATGTCTTTAGGTAGATTGCTCGTTGTTCTCACTGTGTTCACAATAATGAGATCATTTTCTCTACCCTGAATAGTTTCAAGGTTGATTACGTCTATTGTACGGTGGTTAACACAGTTATTGTTTTTACAATATTGAGTTACGTAATTGAAATGGTTGCATTTAGTAGTTTCCCTTCTTAAAGCATCGTTGATCAACTTCATTTGAGCTCTGTATGTTGATACCACTGTCATCCTGCTTACTCGCATGCCTAAATTGGCGAACTTTTTCAGTACTCTAATGGTCACCTCAGCCTCTTCTTCGTTATAAAAAGAAGGGAAACCGTGGAGACGAGCCTCTTCTCCCTTGACGTGGAGAAAGCAAAGGGATGGAAAGTTAAGACTTTGTAAACGAGGCGGATTAGCACACAAACTACCTTCATAGAACAACTCAGATAGAAAGTTTACTATCTCTTTGCTCGATCTGTAGTTCTCTGTTAGACTTATCCTACATTTGTACGGACTTTCAGGTTGGTATTCTGGTAAAGTTTCGAAACGTTCCAACAGAGACTGATCTAAGTGGAACTGACGTCCGTGTTTGGAGAGAATCAGGGGGCGAGATTGTCTAACGTCACCTGCTAGAGCTATCTTAGTGTCTAATCCAGCTAGAGACAGAGGTATGCAAGCCTCTGGCTCTATCAGCTGAGCTGCTTCATCGATGAAAATGTGAGTGAATAGTTTCTTTGCTTTATCACGATCTTTGGGATCGATCATGTTTGAACAACCGACAGTAGTAGCAACGATAATGGAACATTTCTCAAGTTCATGCAAAGGCAATCCTTCATATAAACCTTCATTGATATTGGTGTAATCCTCAACCCTCCTATCATAATGTAGAAGTTTCCTTTTACGTGCGAAATGTCTAAAAAGTACTGGCCTTTTCTTTTTTCCGTCTCGTAACATTTTTATCGTATCGAAATACCGCTTAAGTAATTCAACATGCAAGTTGGCACAGCTATTCGTTTTGGTTACGATTAGTATTCTGGATCCAGGGAAATTCCATACAATCAGTTTAGCTGCTACTGACAATGTTTTCGTCTTACCACATCCAAAGGGACCGCAAATAATGGTGGGAAAACTAATGTATTTCGAATTGATGATGCTATAGACTGCTTCTTTCTGTGTGTCGGAGAGTTTCTCAAACCTAAGTAAGCTGAGTAGATGATCTTCGTCCCATTTGTCAGATACTTTAACTTTTCTCAAGGTTGGAAATAAAATTGAATCACTTAATGCTTTAATATCTTCCAGAGCTTGGTGCATCTTTTCATACTCGTCACGTTCCGGTGCAAATCTAACCATGGCTAGTCCCTCATTCCACACACAGGCCTGGACTGAGTTGAGTGGAATTGAAAATACGAGATAGTCAAAGCCTATGTGTATGCAACTACACTCGTAGGCGCTCTCTGTATTTTTCGGGATAACGTAGGCTATTTTAGGAGGTCGGAAACCGCGGTAACCCTCGAAGAGTTGATGCTTCAACTGAAATTTGATATATCTACTATCTCCATGAGCCGTTTCGACTTTCTCTTGACCGAAACCGTTTTCAAGCGTTATTTGCTTAAGAACAGTGTCGAAAGTTATCTTATAGTCAATAAGGTCATACTTCGAAAGTACCTTCTTATGTTCAAACTCTTCTAGGTACAATAGAGTATGGAATCTAGTGAAGTATTTCTCCTTCACAATAATATCATTTATATTATCATAGAATCCTGCCTTTATCCTCCCCTCAATGTTAGTAGGCATATGATGCTTATTTAGAGAATATTGAGTGCTGAATATTTGATAACCTTGCTCCCAATTAATTGGGAGAATGTCCTGAACGGAGGAGACTTTCTTCTTGGGAATTGGTTGAGTCTCAGCTTTAAATTTTTCAGTCACTTCTCTAAATCCTGCGCCCCTCATTCTAGCTCTAATATTCCTCGCTACCAACACACCATCCTTCCATTCTACTACAAAGTTAACTTGATGCTGTCCGATACTAGGCTTGAATATTACCACGACATCTAGATACATATCCTTAGTTACTTCTTGATTTAACTGATAGCAATTGCGATTAGGAAGATAGGGAAATTTCACCTCGTTCCTCTTACCTCCCTCAAATCCCTTATACACTTCTCCTAGCTTGAACACATTCCGATGGTCGTAAAGGAGAACTCCCTGGATTTGATCTGGTTTGGATGACTTCATTCTCAACAACCATCTGAATTCGTTGGAGTCTTCCAATGTCTGGGTAAGGTACTTATCACAGAAAATCTCGATATGATCAGGTCTATTGTTAATGACATCCTCTATCCCTCTCATATCAATTTCTCCATACATCCTCTTCACATACTCGGACTCGCCCTCTATCTTCTCAGTCACGCGCGAATATTCTTCAGCTTTCCTCTTGAAAAATGGATTCTTTTCAAAGCCAGGAGATGGATATTTACAAGCACCACTCTGGCTTTGAGAGAACACAGACTCAGATCTGTTACTACTAGCATCGTTACTAGCATCGTTATTGGCAGAGTAGCTCGCATAACTGCTGGAGCTCGGAGGATTGGGATAAGGTCTCTGGCCTCTCCTTTCTCGGTTTCTCGAACGGATCTCTTCTTCTACCATGTGACCCTGCTTCCACACCTTCAACTCTTCTTCTGAGTGTGCATGTTTACACCCAGTCCCGTATCCACATCTCCCATGTCTAAATAAATGTTTACACAGCTCATACGTATTCGTGTGAAAAGAAGGCTTAGGCCTTTTCCTTATAGGACCCGTGTACTCCAGACTAGACCCAACATCTCGTAATATCCTCATACTGTCAGTCATAATCTCATGTTCATTACTTTCCATGTGTGTCCGCAAGTTGGGTATATCTTTAAGAGGAATTCGACATATGACACAGCTAATTTTGTGTGCACTTGGCCTCTTTCTTTTCATTACTAAATCTTCTTCCTCGATCCAAAACTGAAGTTCCAGTTTATTATGTGCGTATCTACAGTGAGGTCTATAGCACTTAGCACCGAATTGATGATCGCGGCATAGCGAAAGTTTACTGTCAAACGGCCTGGGACGAATCACGTACCATTTCCGGTCCTCATTGTGGTATCCAACATTCATGCCTATCCATTTATTTCCGCAAGTTTTACAGTTGCCATCTCGGTGGTAATACTTTTCTAAAGTTGGCGGATTTCTGTATCTTGTAAGATCGAAACAATGTTTGCAAACACGATACGTCTCGTATGAATTCATTTTTAAATAGGCTATTTCCTATAAATAGTAAATATTTGAAATTTAAAATCTTCACATTAAATAAGGATAAGATGGGATATATAGATCTATGTATGGTTGTATCCACTATTAATTAATAAGACTAATTAGCAAGACTACACCACACATTTACAAGTGATATTCCATGCATACTCAGAAATGCTTACTCACCATGGAGAGAACCACGTAATTGTTACTTCGTCTACCACGCATATAGCATAATTGAAATTAACTACGCATTATTATAATGGCGAAAAATTTTATAATTATGCGTTAGGGTAGAAATAATTCTGGTTAGACACATAAAATTGTATGTATTAACAAAATAACAAACTTAACTTTTAACTTCAAAAAAGTCAGAAATAAATGGGTGCAATTAACTAAAAAGGAATGGAGTTGTGAGTATACAATAAGCATTAGAGGCTAGTCCTGAAAACCCTATTACTAAACTATCTTACACATGTCCTTACATTAGATCTTTCCGCTCAGTCACTAGGTTATTTGGGTTGGAAAGGATTGTTGCAGCTATGCTTCGGGAGCTATTGCTCCAAGTGAAGCTGTCTCTCCAAATTCTCCAAAGCAAGTTTAGCAAATCTCAGCTGATCATTAATAGCAGCTGTTATTTCTTGGCAAGCATGAACTTGACTTTTCTCTTGCTGGCAGGCGGTGATGAAAACTTGTAGAAGGTTAAATTTAGTCTGGTATGTCTCATCAGTATGCTCCTCTGGTGAAAATACGTCCGAATGATCGAATGATCCAACTGAGTTTCCTGTTCTTTTTCTATCAGCTGGTTTAGCTCGTTTAACTTCTACTTTCTCTCTCTCTTTGCACTTTTTAACTTCAAAATTTTGTTTTTCAAGATTCTCGAGAGCGACTCTCGCGAAATTCAGCTGATTAATAATGACAGCTGTTATTTCCATGTTAGCATGAACCTGAGTCATTTCTTGTTGGCAGATGGTTATGAATACGTGTAAAGCATTGAACTTAGTCTGATACATCTCCTCAGTATCTTCAGGTGGAGACACTCCTTCACTGACTCCAACAGAACTAGTTTTCCTTTCATTCCAATTTATTTTCGAGTTCTTCCTCTCTGCTTTCTTGACTCTTCCTTGTGACTTTTTAGCCTCAAAATCTTCCAAAGATTTGAAGAATCCCTGGTTTCCTATGCAAGCATCTACATATTTACTCCACACATTGGAGCAATTTCCAATGTTAGTCACACAATCTGAGTCTCCTATCACAACAACCCATCCTCTAGCTCGAGTCAGAATAGTATTGAACTGTTTGACGTCATCTAACAGACCTAGGTCTAGTCTTTCTTCCAAAGATATGTCGCTAGGAACATCAGTGGTCGTTCTCACAGTATTAACGACAATGAGATCGTATTCCATACCCTGGATACCTTCTAAGTTCCTAACATCAATCGTGCGTTTATTGACACAGTTCCTAACTCGACAAGATCGGTTCCTGTATTTAAAGTGTCCTAGGTTCCTACACTTCATTTCTTCTTCTCTTAAATAATCATATATCAACCTGACTTGAGATTTGTAGGTTGTCAGGACGGCCATGTTTTCAACTCGAACACCTAAATTCGCGAACTTTTGCAATACTCCAACAGTCAACTCAGCTTCTTCTTCGTTATAGAAGGAAGGGAATCCGTAGAGACGTCTCTCTTCTCCTTTCACGTGGAGGAAGGAAAGAGATGGGAAGTTAACAGGACCTTCTAAAGTGGGTGGATTAGAACGCAGACTTCCTTCATAGAACAATTCTGATAAGAAGTGTACAATCTCCACGCTTGATCTGAAGTTTTCTAACAGAGTGATATTACATTTGTAAGGACTCCGAGGTTGGTACTCTGGTAAAGTCTCGAAACGTTCTAACAGAGACTGATCTAAGTGGAATTGGCGTCCTTGTTTGGAGAGAATCAGAGGTCGAGATTGTCTGACGTCACCTGCTAGAGCTATCTTAGTGTCTAACCCAGCTAGAGACAGAGGAATGCAAGCCTCTGGCTCTATCAGCTGAGCTGCTTCATCGATGAAGATGTGAGTGAAAAGATTCTTTGTACAGTCACGATCTTTCGGATGGATTAAACTCGAACAGCCAACAGTAGTAGTCACCACGATAGAACATCTCTTAAGTTCATTCAATGGGAGCCGTTCATATGCTCCATCTCGTATATTTGTGAAATATTGCATCTTCTTGTCCCAAGATATGTTCCTCGTAGCTGCAAAATGTCGATATAATTTCGGGCTACGACTTCGCTCGTCGTATAGCATTTCAATTCCATCGAAATAGTCAGCTAGCAAATCTATGTACAAGTTCGCACAACTGTTAGTTTTGGTTGCAATGAGAATTCCTGAGTTATAAAAATTCAGTGCAATCAATTTGGCTGCGATTGCTAACGTTATCGTCTTCCCACATCCGAATGGTCCGCAAATAATGGTGGGTAAGCTTGTGTATTCAGAGTTGATGATACTGTATACGGCTTCTTGCTGTGTCATAGTCAGAGTTTCATAATTAAGTAAGCTGAATAGATGATCTTCATCCCAGTGTCTTGGTATCTGCACCTGTCTCAAGGTTGGAAATAGAATTATCTCTCGCAACGGTTTTATATCTTCCAGAGCTTGGTGCATCTTCTCATACTCGTCACGCTTAGGTGTAAATCTAACCATCGCCCGCCCACCGCTTTTCTCACAGCATGCATCGATAGTGTCGACTGTGATTGAAAATATTAGATAGTCAATGCCTGTACGTACACAGTAGCATTCATAGGCAGTTTTGGTATGATTCGGGATTATGTAGGCTATCTTGGGTGGGCGGAAAGCACGGTACCCCTCAAAGAGTTGATGATTCAGGTCAAATCTGATAAATCTACGATTGACCTCGGCGTTTTCCACTCTCTCATCGCCATAATCGTTTTCGACAAGGATTTCTTTTTGAACTGTTTTGTAGTTTATTTCGTAATTCAAAAGATCATATTTACTCAGAGACTTTCTGTGCTCAAACTCTTCTAGGTGTAATAAGGTCTGGAATCTAAGGAAGTATTTCTCCTTCACGATCATGTCGTTGATTTTATCGTAGAATCCTGTTTTAACCCTTTCTTCCATGTTATCAGGCATCTTATGCTTATTTAGAAAATCCTTAGTATTAATTAGTTGATAACCTCCCAATTCCCAATTAATTGGAAGATTATCCTCATCTGAAGGGACCTTCTTCTTGGATTTGGGAGGTGGTTTGGTCTCATCTTTGAAAGTTTTAGTCGCTTCTTTGAATGTGACCCCTTTCACCTTAACATTGACTTTCCTTGCCACTAGTCCACCATCCATCCATTCTACCACAATGTAGACTTGATGTTGTCCTATTTTAGGTTTGAATGCTAAAGCGACATCGATGAACATTGCAACATTATCTAGTTGGTGATGCAACTGATAGCAATTTCTATCCGCAATATAAGGGAACTTTATTTCGCTATATTTTTTCTCTTCCACCCCCTTATGAACTCCTTCTAGCTTGAACATGTTACGATCTTCGTATAACAGAATGCCGTGTAAGATCTCGCGTTTAGATGATTTTATTCTGAACACCCATTTGAATTCTTTGGAAGACTCCTCCTCCATTGTCTGTTCCAAATCATTGTTACAAAGTATCTCGATATGTTTAGGCCTATTCTTTACGACATCCTCTATTCTTATAAACTGAATCTCCCTTTGTACCCTCCAATAATATTCTGAATCATCTTCTATTTTCTCGGGTTCACTGGAACTCATTTCAGATTTTCTCCAAGAATCTCGGTTCCAATTACTAGAGGATGGATATCTACAAGCTCCACCCTGACTCTGAGGAGAGAATGATTGAGATATACTTCCGCAAGTAGCAATTCTACTAGCATCGCTACAGGAACTCTGAACTCTGCTTCTCCTACGGGGATCTTCCTCTGCCTCCTGAGCTTCTAGCCATACTTTCAACTCTTCCTCTGAATGTGCATGCTTACACCCAGTGAAAAAGTCGCATCTCCCAAACCTGTTGAAATTTCTGCACAGTTCATACGTATCTTTCGGATAAGGGATCTTAGGTCTTGCCCTTATGGGACCGTTGTACTCCAGACTAGACCCGACTTCAGGTAGTATCTTCATGCTGTCAGTTCTACTTACGTGCTCTCTGCTTTGCAGATGTCTCTCTAAAAAGTGAACTTCTTTGAAATCCACTTTGCATGTGACACAGTGAATCTTAGTCGATTTAGGGTTTCTCATCTCCTCATACATTTTGTCTTCCGCTATCCACACCTCTAGCTCAAGTCTGTTGTGACCATATCGACATCGTTCTCCTCGATCACATATATCAGTTCTGCTGAAATGACATAGTCTATTTACACTGATATACTTCTTACGACGAATTTCGTAATACTTGTTATCTGGGGGATAGTAGCCAACATTTATCCCTATCCATTCGCCTCTACATGTATTACAAATCCCTCTTTGTTTTGACATTTCTAAGGTTGGACGATTTCTTGTCTTTGTTTGATTGAAACATGCCTTGCACACGCGACAGGTCTCGCATCGGCTCATTTTCAGGCTAGTTTATTGAATAAAAGAAACAAAGATTCTAAATCACTACTTCAGCTCTATGGTTGAAATAATTCTGGTTAGTCCAAATAAAAGTGTATGTATCCTTACTAATAAAACTCGATTAATGTGTACAAGCGCGCTTCGCTTGCTTGTGCTGCGCGGCTGGCGGACACTTTATGTCCGCCGGAGGCGCAGGAGAAAAAAAAGTTATTTTCGAACTTGACATTTTTAAGATCAGATTATAGGAGTCCCGGGTATATAATATTTCAAAATTAAAAAAAACAACACTTTGGCGCAATAAATAATGTTCATATTTAAACTAGAAGGGTGGTAGATTCCATAGTTGCAATTTGCAAACCGATTAACTAAATTACCTTAGTCCAATCAATGAAGCAAAATTTATTGTTGCAGAACTTTCGGATCACCATATATATACACACACACACACACACACACACAAACAATAATTGAGTTTTAATAGTAAGGAAGGATGTGTGTATGTATGTATATATATATATAGTATGTATATATATATGTAACGAATTGATTGAAGAAACTGCCAGGCACAGAAAGCTGATTTTTGGCATGTAGGAGTCTTTTGGCTATGGCTCCAGTAAGTTCTGAGCTCAGACGAAAATGTCGACTCATCATGGAATTATGACATCATTGTCACATTTTTAAAAGTTAAGCAATACAGTTATTCGAGCATAACTCGGCCATTATAGGAGATAGAAGGCTGAAATTTTAATAGAATCTGTATACTAACATACCTCACATATGATGCAACTATCATCAAAAAATGATGACTCATCACTTTGTTATGACGTCATCATTACGCATCAAAAATTTTTAAATTGACAAATTTAGTGATTTTTCGAGTGATATCGATTATCACAGTAGGACAGAGATATTTAGAGATGTTATCGCCCTTATAATTAACCAATGTGGCCCCACGCGACCGAAGGGTGCCTCCGTCAGCCGTGCAGCCCAAGCAAGCGAAGCGCGCTTGTTAACAAAATAATAAACACAACAACTTGGAGTTAACTTTACAAAAGAAAAAATGAATAGGAGGGAATAAAATAAACATTAGAGACTAGTCCTGACGAAATCCTAAAACTCTCTTACACTAAAACTAAGTACTTACATTAGGAGGATAAGATCTTTCCGCTCAATCACTCGTTATTTGGGATGAAGAGGATTGCAGTAGCTATGCTGCGGGGGCTGTTGACGTATCACTGGCTGCTGTTGCATGTGTTGCATTGGAGGCTGGATTATATCCGTTGAAGAGGTCTTTAACTGGGGAGCAGGCACTTGAGTACAATCAGGAACTAATGTTATATTCATGAGATGAGGATTTTGTACGCGAACTGAAGGTTGAACTTGTGTTAGGGTCGCATGTTGCTCCAACAATGGATATGTTATAGTGGTCTCCCGAGTTTGATCTTCAGGTGGAGTAATGCCTTTAGTCTCGGCGACGGAGTTATTCTTTCTATCTGTCCCAATTATTCTTGAGCTCTTCCTCTCTGCTTTTTTCTCTCTTTCTTTGGGATTTCTAACCTCAAAAGTTTCGAAATCTTCCAAAGATTTGAAGAAACCCTGATTGCCTTCACAAGCATTTACATACTTAGTCCATACGTTGGAACACTCCCCAATGTTAGTCACACAATGTGAATCTCCTATCACCACAACCCATCCTCTAGCTCGAGTTAGAATAGTATTGAACTGCTTAACGTCATCTAGTAGACCTAGGTCTAGCCTTTCTTCCAATGATATGTCTTTAGGAACATCAGTGGTCGTCCTTACAGTATTAACGACAATGAGATCGTATTCCATCCCCTGAATGCCTTCTAGGTTCTTGATGTCGACCGTGCGTTTATTCACACAGTTCCTATCTCGACAGGATTGATTCCTAAAGTGACCTAGATCCCTACACTTCCTTTCTTCTTCTCTCAAATAATCGTATATCAACATCACTTGAGATTTGTAGGTTGTCAAGACTGCCATGTTACTAACTCTAACACCTAAATTCGCAAACTTTTTCAGGACTATTATAGTCAACTCAGCTTCTTCTTCGTTATAGAAAGAAGGGAACCCGTGGAGACGTCTCTCTTCTCCTTTCACGTGAAGGAAGGAAAGAGATGGGAAGTCAGCAGGACCTTCTAAAGTTGGCGGATTCGAACGCAGACTTCCTTCATAGAACAATTCTGAAAGAAAGCAAACTATTTCCACGCTTGATCTGAAGTTTTCTAATAGAGTGATATTACATTTGTAAGGACTCTGAGGTTGGTACTCTGGTAAAGTCTCGAAACGTTCTAACAGAGAATTATCGAGATTAAACTGACGTCCGTGCTTGGAGAGAATCAGAGGGCGAGATTGTCTGACATCACCTGCTAGTGCTATCTTAGTGTCTAATCCAGCTAGAGACAGAGGTATGCAAGCCTCTGGCTCTATCAGCTGAGCTGCTTCATCGATGAAGATGTGAGTAAACAGATTCTTTGTACAGTCACGATCTTTTGGTAATATTAAACTCGAACTGGCTACAGTAGTAGTCACAACTATAGAACATCTCTTAAGTTCATTCAATGGTAGCCGTTCATATGCTCCATCTCGGATATTTGTGAAAGGTTTTATCTTCTTGTCCCAAGATATATTCCTTGTAGCTGCGAAATGTCGGTATAATTTCGGCTTTCGACTTTGCTTGTCGTCGAGCATTTCGATTCCATCGAAATAATTAGCTAGCAAATCTATGTACAAGTTCGCACAACTGTTAGTTTTGGTTGCAATGAGAATTCCTGAGTTATAAAAAGTCAACACAATCAATTTAGCTGCGATTGCTAGCGTTTTTGTCTTCCCACATCCAAATGGTCCACAAATAATGGTCGGAATGCTAGTGTACTTAGAGTTGATAATACTGTATACAGCTTCTTTCTGTGTGGTAGTCAGAGTTTCATAGTCAAGCAAGCTGAGTAGATGATCCTCATCCCAGTGTCTGGGTGTTGTTATATCTCTCAAAGAAGGAAATAGAATAGCCTCTTTTAATGGTTTCATATAGTTTAGATTCATATAGTCTAGAGCTTGGTGCATCTTCTCATACTCATCACGTTCAGGCATAAACCTAACCATCGCCAATCCTCCATTTTTCTCGCAGGCCTCGATCGCTTGAATTGTGATTGAAAATATGAGATAATCAATGCCTGTGCGTACACTAGAACACTCATGTGCATTTTTGGTGTGTTTCGGGATTATGTAGGCTATCTTGGGAGGTCGGAAAGCACGGTACCCCTCAAAGAGTTGATGTTTCAGATTAAATCGAATAAAACAGTGATTGTCTTTTGCAATCTCCAATTTTTCTTGACCATAGTCGTTTTCAAGAGGCATTTCTTTATCAACTGTTTTGTAAGTTATTTCATAATCATAGAGGTCATACTTTATTAGAGATTTCCTGTGCTCGTACTCTTCAAGCTCTAGCAAAGTATGGAATCTGATGGCATAAGTGTCTTTAACGATTCTATCATTGATTTTGTCAAAAAATCCTGCTTTAATCTTTTCCCCTATATTTTCAGGCATTTTATGCTTTAGAGAACTCCTAGTGTTAAAAAGTTGGTAATTTTGTTCCCAATTAACTGGCAAACTTTCTAAAGGGACTTTTTTCATGAAAGGTGGTTTAGTCTCAGCTTTGAATGTTTCACTCGCTTTTTTAAAGGTCACTCCTTTCACTTTAACCTTAACTTCCCTAGCTACTAGTCCACCATCCATGCACTCCACCACGAAGTAGACTTGATGCTGTCCTATTCGAGGCTTAAATACTAGATTGGCGTCGATATAAGTTGCAAAATCTATTTCCTGCTGCAACTGATAGCAAGTTCTATTAGGTTTATAGGGGAACTTTATTTCACTATATTTACCACCTTCCACTCCCTTATGTACTCCTTCTAGTTTGAACATGTTAAAATCTTCGTATAACGTAATTCCGTGTAAGATCTCCTGTTTAGACGATTTTATTCTGAAAATCCATCTGAACTCTTTAGGAGACTCCTCCATTGTCTGTTCCAGATGATTGTTACAAAGTATCTCGATATGGTTAGGCCTATTCTTAACGACATCCTCTATTGTCAAAAATTGAATTTCTCCTTGCACTCTCCAATAATATTCTGAATCTCCTTCTATTTTCTCGGGTTCACCGGAGTTCATACTAGATCCCTTATTTGCCTTTGTTTTTTTCTTATTACTAGAGGATGGATACTTACAAGCTCCACCCTGACTCTGAGAAGAGAAGGATTGAGATCTGCTACTACTCGTATTACTATTTGCACTAGAAGTAGATTGAGATCTACCGCCACCATAACCACTGGAGGTAGAATGGGATCTGCGGGTGTTTGCATAATTACTTGCATTGGCACTTGGAAGACTACTGGAACTCTGGGATCTAGATCTGGAAGAACTTTGGCCTCTTCTGTCTCTACTTCTTTCGCGATTTTCTTCTTCCGCCATCTGAGCTTCTATCCATACTTTTAACTCTTCGTCTGAATGTGCGTGTTTACAGCCAGTAAAAAAGTCGCACCTCCCATGCCTCATGAAATTTCGACACACTTCATACGTATCTTTGCTAAAGGGGACTTTAGGCCTTGCCCTTATGGGGCCCTTGTACTGGAGACTAGAGCCTACTTCAGGCAGTATCTTCATGCCTTTAGTTCTAACCACGTGTTCTCTACTTTGTAGATGTGTTTCTAGGTTGGGAACATCTCTGAACTCAACTTTACATATGACACAGCGAATCTTGTTGGAACTAGGCCTTTTCATGTCCTCGTACAGTTTCTCTTCCTCTATCCACATAGCCAGTTCAAGCCTGTTGTGAGCATACCGACACTTTTCACCTCTGTCGTTCTTGATGTAATGACACAATCTGTTTTCGCTATAAAATAGCCTGCGACGTACTGGGTAATACCTTTTATCTGGATCATAGTAGCCAACGTTTATGCCCACCCATTCCCCTCCACAGGAGTCACAAGTGCCTTGATATCTGGACTTTTCTAAGATCGGATGGTTTCTAGTTTTCGTTTCATTGAAACAGTACTCGCAAACGCGGAATGTCTCTTGTCGGTTCATCACCAGACTAGTCTCTATCAATTTAAATAAAAAACAGAAGCGATTTCTCTCACTATGTGCAAATAAATTAAAGCATAAATCAACGGATAAATAACTCTTAATTAGTTAACTATTTGTAATTTTGACTAAATCAAAATCCTATATATATTAAAATTTACCACTTAACTTAGTGTGCATACATGCAAACTCGAGCTATGATAAAAGCGGGACGCAGCGTCGAATTTCGCGGACATGGCGGGACGCAATAGGAAGGTACTATACAAGGAATCCAAAAAATCGGGATATATTGAAACACTCAAAAATTAGCTAAATAGAAGAATGAAAAAAGCGGGACGTCCCGCCAAAAACGGTTGGCATGTATGATAGGAGAAATTCATAAATCTCTGAATTCACTAAAATACCTGAATTTGAGAATTCATAGTGTAATTAATAGCTAATTAACTAGAGATAGTATATTTAAATCAAACAGTATATTGATTGGCCTCAGTGGCTACAGTATGCTCATAAAACACATCAGTTGAGTTCTATTCAGTTATACTATTGTAATTGAACTGAACCTATTTATATCAATTTGAAAGTAATAACAATAGTCTAGTACTTAGAGACAGATAAGCCAACGGTTCAGTCACGTGCTAAGAGAACAATGCAGTTAGGTTTATTGACAAGACTAATTATGTAAAGAATTTCTAAAATACTTATTTCTGAATCTTTACACGATTCTTTATTGGGAGGATGACTATCTTAGTACTTACGTATGTAGATCAGTAATGCCATTATTTTTGCCTTAAGTAGTATCGGAGGTCATCAATTGAATCTTTTGAAAAGAAATAACCAGTGTTAGTTTCAAATACACGATAAAACTAGACCAGTACTTCATAAAATTTGGTGGCTTAGTTAGCCACCACGCTCAAATTTGGTGGCTATTGTCACCAAACCACCAGATTGTCGAGCACTGATAGCCGCCTATTTCAGATAAATATAAACAAAACAATTATGCAATTGTGGGATAGCACACACCAGAGGCGTCGCTAGTGCTCTATCACAGGTGAGGGACAGGTGGGAACAGAATGGGTGCTAGTAGAGAATAGGTGGGTAAAGCACAGGCCTCACCGGGCCCTACCCCCACACCACACAATTAAGTTAGCCATTACAATACTTACTATACTTATGTGCTCGTTTAGTTATTAAACCTATAAGATTTATGAATGACAAAAAAGTCAGATAATTGATTGGCAGTCTAAAAATAATCACGACTAGTCGGGGGAGAGGGTTACCTAACTTACCTTGTTTTTTGTCGCTAGGCCTTTATAAACATTATTGTACAAAGAAATTCCATTACAAAATAGTTGAGATTTATTATCCCTTTTTTTTTGTCCCATTGGCGATGAAATCATTTGGATAAGAAACCGACTTCCATAAATCTCTTTTCTTACAAAATACAACAGTTTACTTGAGTAAGAATATACACAATAGTGCTAATAAGGTAAAATATATAAACAAAACGCAATTAATCTGGGATTAAAATCGAAATCCAGAGTTTAGCCGTTCCCTATGTTGACTAGTTTTACTTTAATTGATTTTGGAGTATTTTTCTGCTCCAAATATCCTTGTTTCTCTATCTAAAGATATTTTCGTAAGTGTCAGCTGATCATTGGTAGCAGCTTTTAATTTTGTGTTGGTATGAACATGAGTTATCTCTTGTTGACAGACTGATATGAATCGGTGTGAGGAGCTCGACTTATTCAGGTATGTCTCTTCAGTATGATCTTCTGGTGTAATGATGTGTCCAAACGGTCCAACTGAGTTTCCAGTCTTAATTATCTCAGCTGGTTTAGTTTTTACCACTGACTTTTCTCTCTCTTCACATTTTTGAATTTTGGAAGTTTGTTTTTCCAAATTCTCAAGTGCGATTCTCGCAAACGTCAGCTGATCATGAAGAGCCTCAGTAATATCATTGTTAGCATGAACCTGAGAAATCTCTTGTTGGCAGATCTTTATGAAATCGTTTAGAGAGTTAGATTTAGTCTGACATGTGTTCTGAGTATGAATATCAGGTGGATTCACGTTTTCAAACGATCCAAACAAGCCTACCTCATTTGTATCAGGTAGTCCCTCGCTTCTATTCTCTTCATTTTTCACATTATGTTTGGCTATCTTATTCCCAAACTCTTCCAAATCTTCCAAAGATTTGAAGAACCCTTGATTGCCTTCACAAGCATCTACGTACTTACTCCACACATTGGAGCAATTTCCAATGCTGGTCAGACAATCTGAATCTCCAATCACCACAACCCATCCTCTAGCTCGAGTTAGAATAGTATTGAACTGTGTGACGTCATCTAGTAAACCTAGGTCTAACCCTTTCTTCCAAAGATATGTCCTTAGGAACATTAATGATTGTTCTCACAGTATTAACGACAATGAGATCGTATTCCATACCGTCGATGCTTTCTAAGTTCTTAACATCGATCGTGCGTTTATTTACACAGTTCCTAACTCTACAGGATTGGTCTTTGGATTTGAAGTGACCTAGATCCTTACACTTCGTTTCTTCTTTTCTCAAATAATCGTGTATCAACCTGACTTGAGATTTGTAGGTTGTCAAGACTGCCATGTTATTAACTCGAACACCTAAATTCGCAAACTTTTGCAGCACTCCAATTGTTAACTCAGCTTCTTCTTCGTTATAGAAAGAAGGGAACCCGTGGAGACGTCTCTCTTCTCCTTTCACGTGGAGGAAGGAAAGAGATGGGAAGTCTACAGGGCCCTCTAAAGTGGGTGGATTAGAACGCAGACTTCCTTCATAGAACAGTTCTGATAAGAAGTGTACTATCTCCACACTTGATCTGAAGTTTTCTAACAGAGTGATATTACATTTGTAAGGACTCTGGGGTTGGTACTCTGGTAAAGTATCGAAACGTTCTAACAGAGACTGATCTAAGTGGAACTGACGTCCGTGTTTGGAGAGAATCAGAGGGCGAGATTGTCTGACGTCACCTGCTAGAGCTATCTTAGTGTCTAATCCAGCTAGAGACAAAGGTATGCAAGCCTCTGGCTCTATCAGCTGAGCTGCGTGGTCAAGAAATATGTGTGTGAACAGATTCTTTGCACTATCACGATCTTTTGGATTAATTAAACTCGAACAGCCAACAGTCGTGGTCACCACGATAGGACATCTCTTAAGTTCATTCAATGGCAGTCTTTCATATGCTCCATTTCGGATATTTGTGAAAGGTTGCATCTTCTTGTCCCAAGATATGTTCCTCGAAGCTGCAAAATGTCGGTATAATTTCGGCCTTCGACTATACCTGTCGTCGAGCATATCAATTCCATCGAAATAATTAGCTAGCAAATCTATGTACAAGTTCGCACAGCTGTTTGTCTTGGTTACAATGAGAATTCCTGAGTTATAAAAAGTCAACGCAATCAATTTAGCCGCGATTGCTAGCGTTTTTGTCTTCCCACATCCGAATGGTCCACAAATAATAGTCGGAATGCTAGTGTACTTAGAGTTGATAATACTATACACGGCTTCTTTCTGTGTGGTAGTCAGAATTTCGTATTCAAGTAAACTGAATAGATGGTCTTGATCCCATTGTTCAGGTGCTGGCATATATCTCCAGGTCGGAAATAAAATAGCCTCTTTTAACGGTTTTATATCGTCCAGAGCTTGGTGCATCTTCTCATACTCGTCACGCTTCGGCATAAACCTAACCATCGCTAATCCCCCACTCTCTTCACAAGCTTCAATCGTGTCGATTGTGATTGAAAATATTAGATAGTCAATGGCTGTGCGTACACAGTAGCATTCATAGGCAGTTTTGGTATGATTCGGGATTATGTAGGCTATCTTGGGAGGTCGGAAAGCACGGTAACCTTCAAAGAGTTGATGATTCAGGTCAAACCGAATAAAACAGTTATTGTCTTCTGCGGTTTCGAATTTGTCTTGGCCATAATCGTTTCCAAGAACCAAATCTTTATCAACTGTTTCGTGAGTTATTTTATAGTCCAACAGATCATATTTGCATAGAAGTTTCTTATGTTTGTATTCTTCTAAATGTAATAAAGTCTGAATCTAATAACATAACTATATTGAGTTATTCTATCATTTATTTGACTAAAAAAACCTGATTTAACCCTCTCCTCTAAGTTATCTGGCATTTTATGCCTATTCAGAGAATCTTTACTGTTAAAAAGTTGGTAGTTTTGCTCCCAATTGACTGGTAGAATGTCTTGAACTGAGGAAACCTTCTTGAAGATTGGAACAGTCTCAGATTTGAATATTTCACTCGCTTGCTTAAATGTTATTTCTTTCACTTTGATATTAACTTTCCTAGCTACTAGTCCACCATCCTTGCACTCCACCACAATGTAGACTTGATACTGTCCTATTTTAGATTTGAATAATAGATTAACGTCAATGAACATAGTGCTATCTATTTCCCGTTGCAACTGATAGCAGTTTCTGTTAGGAATATAGGGAAACTTTATCTCGCTATATTTACCCCCTTCCACACCTTTATGTACTCCTTCTAGCTTGAACATGTTACGATCGTTGTATAATATAATCCCATGTAATATCTCACGTTTCGATGATTTTATCCTGAACATCCATTTGAATTCTTTAGGGGACTCATCCAATGTCTGTTGAAGATCATTGTTACAAAGTATCTCGATATGGTTAGGCCTATTCTTTACGACATCCTCTATTCTTATGAACTCAATCTCCCCTCGGACCCTCCAATAATATCCCAAATCGCTTTCTATTGGCTCCGGTTCGCTTGAGCTCATTTCAGACCTACTCCTAGAATCTTTATTCCAATTACTAGAAGATGGATTCTTGCAAGCTCCATCCTGACTCTGAGAAGAGAAGGATTGAGATCTGCTACTACTGGCATTACTACTCGAGGTAGATTGAGAGCTACTACTAGAATAACTACTTGGCGTAGATTGGGTTCGATTCCAATGACCACTGCTGTAAGCAGCACCGCCAATAGGGCGGCTGCTGGAACTCTGGGACTTATATCTAGAAGAGCTTTGCTCTTTTTTTCTCTTACGGGCTTCTTCCTCTGCCTCCTGAGCTTCCAACCATACTTTCAGCTCCTCTTCTGAATGTGCATGCTTACACCCAGTGAAAAAGTCGCATCTCCCAAACCTGTTGAAATTTCTGCACAGTTCATACGTATCTTTCGGATAAGGGATCTTAGGTCTTGCCCTTATGGGACCATTGTACTCCAGACTAGACCCGACTTCAGGTAGTATCTTCATGCTGTCAGTTCTACTTACGTGCTCTCTGCTTTGCAGATGTCTCTCTAAAAAGTGAACTTCTTTGAAATCCACTTTGCATATGACACAGTGAATCTTAGTCGATTTAGGGTTTCTCATCTCTACGGACATTTTGTCTTCCGCTATCCACACCTCTAGCTCAAGTCTGTTGTGAGCATATCGACATCGTTCTCCTCGATCACATATATCAGTTCTGCTGAAATGACATAGTCTATTTACACTGATAGGCTTCTTAAGACGAATTTCGTAATACTTGTTATCTGGGTGATAGTAGCCGACAGTTATCTCTACCCATTCGCCTCTACATGTATTAGAAGTCCCTCTTTTTCTTGACATTTCTAAGGTTGGACGATTTCTTGTCTTTGTTTGATTGAAACATGCCTTACACACGCGATAGGTCTCGCATCGACTCATTTTCAGGCTAGTTTATTGAAAAAAAGAAACATGAAGGTTATAAATCACTACTCCAGGTCTATGGTAGAAACAATTCTGGTTAGTACAATTAAAAGTGTATATAGTAACAAAATAATGAACAAAACAACTTCAGTTAACTTTACAAAATAAAAATGAATAGGAGGGAATAAAATAAACATTAGAGACTAGTCCTGACGAAATCCTAAAACTCTCTTACACTAAAACTAGGTACTTACATTAGGAGGGATAAGATCTTTCCACTCAGTCACTCTGTCTGTTATTTGGGAAGGATAGGCACTCAGTCACTAAGTTAATTGAGAAGGATAGGATTATAGTAGCTATGCTGCAGGGGCTGTTGACGTGTCATTGGTTGCTGTTGCATGTATTGTGTTGGAGGCTGGATTATATCCGTTGAAGGGGTCTTTAACTGGAGAGCAGGTACTTGAGTGCAATCAGGAACTAATGTTACATTCATGAGATTAGAATTTTGTATGCTAACTGAAGGTTGCACTTCATACGAATTCGTGTGAAAAGAGGGCTTAGGCCTTGTCCTTATAGGCCCCGTGTACTCCAGACTAGATCCAACATCTCGTAATATCCTCATACCTTCAGTCCTAGCCTCATGTTCATTACTTACCATGTGTGTCTGCAAGTTAGGTATATCTTTGAAATCAATTCAACATATGACACAACTAATTTTGTGTGCACTTGGTCTCTTTTTTTTCATTATTAAATCTTCTTTTTCGACCCAATACTGAAGTTCCAGTTTATTATGTGTATATCTACAATGAGGTCTATATAACTTGCCGAATTGATGATCGCGGCAAAGCGAATGTTTACTGTCAAACTGTCTGGGACGAATCACGTACCATTTCCGGTCCTCATTGTGGTATCCGGCATTCATGCCTATCCACTTATTTCCACATGTTTTACAGTTGCCATCTCCATGGTAAGACTTTTAAGTTGGCGGATTTCTGAATCTTATAAAATTGAAACAATCTTTGTAAATATGACGTCTCGTATGAATTCATTTTTAAAGAGGCTATTTCCATTTAAATAGGATGACAAGGCTACGCTTCATCCTACTATCGGTCGATGTTTGATTAAAACCAAGTCTCCCTTAGACAACTTTTTAAAAATTTGTCCTCATCACAACGTCTGATAGAAGTTACTTCGGTCACTTCTATCTTCCTGGATGTCATCTATTTAAGCGTTAGGGTAGAAATCATTCTGGCTAGACACATAAAATTGTATGTATTAACAAAATAACAAACATAACTTTGCAATTAACTCAAAAACTAAGAAATGAATGGGGTATACACTTAGCATTAGAGACTAGTCCCGAAAATCCTATTACTAAACAATCCTACACTAACACTACATAAATCCTTACACGAGAGAACCTTTCCACTCAATCACTAGGTTATTTGGGGTGGAAAGGATTGTCGTAGCTATGCTGCGGGAGCTATTGTTCCAAGTAACGCTGTCTTTCCAAATTATCCAGGACAAGTTTAGCAAATCTCAGCTGATCATTAATAGCAGCTGTTATTTCTGTACTAGCATGAACTTGACTTATCTCTTGCTGGCAGACGGCAATGAAATTTTGTAAAAGGTTAAACTTATTCTGGTATGTCTCATCAGTATGCTCCTCTGGTGGAAATACATCCTCGAATGATCCAACTGAGTTTCCAGTTCTTTTTCTGTCAGCTGGTTTGGCTCTTTTAACTGTCGCTTCCTCTCTCTCCTTGATCTTTTTAACTTCAAAAGTTTGTCTTTCCAGATTCTCACGGGCGATTCTCGCAAAATTCAGCTGATTATTAATAGCCTGAATGACATCTGTGTTAGCATGAGGCTGAGTAATCTCCTGTTCGCAGATATTTATGAATTCGTGTAGCGCATTGAACTTAGTCTGATACATCTCCTCAGTCTGAACTTCAGGTGGAACCATTCCTCCACCGGCTCCGGTAGAGCTAGTTTTTCTATCTTTTTCGTTCATTTTTGAGTTCTTTCTCTCTGGTTTCTTCCCTTTTTCTTTAGACCTTTTAACTTCAAAATCTTCCAAAGATGTGAAGAATCCCTGATTTCCTTCACAAGCATCTACGTACTTACTCCACACATTGGAACAATTCCCTATGTTGGTCAGACAATCAGAGTCTCCTATCACTACAACCCATCCTCTAGCTCGAGTTAGAATAGTATTGAACTGTGTGACATCATCTAACAGACCTAAGTCTAGCCTTTCTTCTAATGATATGTCTTTAGGAACATCATTTGTTGTTCTAACAGTATTAACAACAATAAGGTCGTATTCCATCCCCTGAATACCCTCTAAGTTTCTGACATCGATCGTGCGTTTATTTACGCAGTTCCTCTTTCGACAGGATTGGTTCTTGTATCTAAAATGACCTAGGTCCCCACACTTTCTTTCTTCATATCT
Source organism: Aphrocallistes beatrix (assembly GCA_963281255.1). Taxonomy (NCBI): domain Eukaryota; kingdom Metazoa; phylum Porifera; class Hexactinellida; order Sceptrulophora; family Aphrocallistidae; genus Aphrocallistes; species Aphrocallistes beatrix. Next base: position 11,295,066 of record OY725488.1, read on the forward strand.
CAAATAATCGTATATCAACCTAACTTGAGATTTGTAGGTCGTCAGGACTGCCATGTTTTCAACTCGAACACCTAAATTCGCGAACTTTTGCAGTACTCCAATTGTTAACTCAGCTTCTTCTTCGTTATAGAAGGAAGGGAAACCGTAGAGACGTCTCTCTTCTCCTTTCACGTGGAGGAAGGAAAGAGATGGGAAGTCAGTAGGACCTTCTAAAGTGGGTGGATTAGAACGCAGACTTCCGTCATAGAACAGTTCAGAAAGAAAGCAAACTATCTCCACACTTGACCTGAAGTTTTCTAACAGAGTGATATTACATTTGTGAGGACTCCGAGGTTGGTACTCTGGTAAAGTCTCAAAACGTTCTAACAGAGACTGATCTAAGTGGAATTGGCGTCCTTGTTTGGAGAGAATCAGAGGGCGAGATTGTCTGACGTCACCTGCTAGTGCTATCTTAGTGTCTAATCCAGCTAGAGACAAAGGTATGCAAGCCTCTGGCTCTATCAGCTGAGCTGCTTCGTCAATGAGGATGTGTGTGAATAGGTACTTTGTACAATCACGATCTTTTGGTAAGATTAAATTCGAACACCCAACTATAGTGGTTACCACTATAGAACATCTCTTAAGGTCATTCAATGGGAGCCGTTCATATGCTCCATCTCGGATATTTGTGAAAGGTTGCATCTTCTTGTCCCAAGATATGTTCCTCATAGCTGCAAAATGTCGGTATAATTTTGGCTTTCGACTTCGCCTGTCGTCGAGCATATCAATTCCATCGAAATAGTCAGCTAGCAAATCTATGTACAAGTTTGCACAGGTGTTTGTTTTGGTTACAATGAGAATTCCTGAATTATAAAAAGTCAACGCAATCAATTTAGCCGCAATTGCTAACGTTTTCGTCTTACCACATCCAAATGGACCGCAAATAATGGTGGGAATGCTGGTGTATTTGGAGTTGATGATACTATGCACTGCTTCCTTCTGTGTGGTAGTTAGAATTTCATAATTAAGTAAGCGGAGTAGATGATGTTCATCCCATTGTTCAGGTGTTCGTATATCTCTCCATGTTGGAAATAGAATTGTATCTCTCAACGGTTTTATATTGTCCAGAGCGTAGTGCATCTTCTCATACTCGTCACGCTTCGGCATAAACCTAACCATCGCTAATCCCCCACTCTCTTCACAAGCTTCAATCGTGTCGATTGTGATTGAAAATATTAGATAGTCAATGGCTGTGCGTACACAGTAGCATTCATAGGCAGTTTTGGTATGATTCGGGATTATGTAGGCTATCTTGGGAGGTCGGAAAGCACGGTAACCTTCAAAGAGTTGATGATTCAGGTCAAACCGAATAAATCTGCGATTGACCTCAGCGGTTTCCACTCTCTCATCGCCATAATCGTTTTCAATAAGGATTTCTTTTTCGACTGTTTTGTAGGTTATTTCATAGTCCAAAAGGTCATATTTACTCAGAGATTTTCTGTGCTCAAATTCTTCTAGGTGTAATAAGGTCTGGAATCTAAGGAAGTATTTTTCTTTAACGATCATATCATTGATTTTATCGTAGAATCCTGTTCTAACCCTTTCTTCCATGTTATCTGGCATTCTATGCTTATTTTGAAAATATTGGGTATTAATTAGTCGATAACCTTGCTCCCAGTTGATAGGAAGAGTATCCTCAACTGAAGGGACTTGTCTCATTAGAGGCGGTTTGGTCTCAGCTTTGAATGTTTCATTTGCTTTTTTAAAGGTCACCCCTTTCACCGTAACGTTAACTTTCCTAGCTACTAGTCCACCTTCCATGAACTCCACCACAATGTAGACTTGATGCTGTCCTATTTTAGGTTTGAATAATAGATTGACGTCGATAAGCGTAGTACTATCTATTTTCTGTTGCAACTGATGGCAATTTCTGTTAGGAATATAGGGAAACTTTATCTCACAATATTTACCACCTTCCACACCCTTATGTACTCCTTCTAGCTTGAACATGTTATGATCGTTGTATAATATAATGCCGTGTAAGATCTCACGTTCAGATGATTTTATCCTGAACACCCAATTGAACTCTTTGGGAGACTCCTCCATTGTCTGTTCTAGATGATTGTTACACAGTATCTCGATATGTTCGGGCCTATTCCTAACCACATCCTCTATTCTTATGAACTCAATCTCCCCTCGCACCCTCCAATAATATCCCAAATCGCTTTCTGGCTCCGGTTCGCTTGAGCTCATTTCAGACCTACTCCTAGAATCTTGATTCCAATTACTAGAAGATGGATACTTGCAAGCTCCATCCTGATTCTGAGAAGAGAAGGATTGGGGTCTGCTATTACTGGTATTACTACTTGCGCTTGAAGTAGATTGAGATCTACTGTCACTATGATAACCACTGGAGGTAGATTGAGATCTGTTGCCACTAGGATAAGCACTGGAGGTAGATTGAGATCTGTTGCCACTATGAATACTACTGGAGGGAGACTGATATCTGCTGCTACTAGAATAACTACTGGAGGGAGATTGATATCTGCTGCTACTAGAATAACTACTGGAGGGAGATTGATATCTGCTGCTACTAGAATAACTACTTGGCGTAGATTGGGTTCTACTTCTATTCTTATTACCACTGCTGCAACTAGCACTACTACTAGAGCGGCTTTTGGAACTTTGGGACTTATATTTAGAAGAGATTTGCTCTTTTTTTATCTTACGAGCTTCTTCTTCTGCCTCCTGAGCTTCCAACCATACTTTCAGCTCCTCTTCTGAATGCGCGCGCTTACACCCAGTGAAAAAGTCGCACTTCCCATTCTTGGTGAAATCTACGCACAGTTCATACGTATCTTTCGTATTAAGGACCTTAGGCCTTGCCCTTATAGGGCCAATGTACTTCAGACTAGACCCGACTTCAGGTAGTATCCTCAGACTCTCAGTTCTCCTCACGTGCTCTCTGCTTTGCAGATGCATTTCCAGACTGGGAACATCCTTAAACACCACTTTACATATAACACAACGAAGCTGATTCCAGCTAGGGCTCTTCATATCTGTGAACATTTTCTCCTGCTCTATCCACAGTTCTAGCTCGAGTCTGTTGTGAGCATATCGACACCGATCACCTCGATCACAAAGCTCGGTTACGTTGAAGCTACACAGTCTATTTTCGCTGTAATACAGCCTGCGATGAATTTCGTAATACTTGTTATCTGGGTGATAGTAGCCGACATTTATCCCTACCCAATCCCCTCTACATGTGTTACAAATGCCTCGTTGTTTCGACTTTTCTAAGGTTGGGCGATTTCTTGCCTTTGTTCGATCGAAACATGCCTTGCACACGCGATAGGTCTCGTATCGATTCATCGCCAAGGAAGTTATTGATTCTATTAAATAAGGAAAAAATCTCGAATCATTATGTGCAAATCGAATGAACATAAATTATTAATGATAAATTATACCAAATATTTTCCTATCGTTTTAATAATTTCGATTAAACAAACCTAGTCACACACCCAACTCTGCAATTAATACTTTAGATGTAATGAAAGTTTACAAATTTCCCTAATAGGAATTGACTTTGAGAATTACTAGGATAATTCATAAAGAATTAACTAGAGAAGTATATTTAAAATCAGTTGTAATCGATCTCAGTGCCTAACAGTATGCTCATTAGAACATATCATATGACTTCTATCCCTTTTTATATTAGAACCCATTTTAGTGTACCGACTATATATACTATGCAAAGTAGAAACTGCCCTATATGGGTTTTTTGTTGTTTTCTTTTCCTCGGTAACGGATCTAGAGAATAGAAAATGAGTATAGGCTTAATGAGTTTTGGGCACGAGGTTTTTTATTTATCGGCTCCCGAAATTACTATACGATTTTTGATCTAACACTTCAGGACACATTGGGACACCTAAACTCTAGACAAACTATAACTCTGAATGCAACAAAATATTTTAACGCATGTGGTACTGAAAATTCTACCGGACCAAATCGCACAAAATTTGCGCCAAAACTTTTTATTCGAGGTATATTGTACTTTATATTTGGGTAATAGTAGCTGACACTTATTCCTAACATTCTCCTCCACATGTGCCTCGGTTTCTGTCTATATCAAGATTGAACAGTTTCGAGTTTTCTGAATGAAATAGTAACTCCAAACGCGCAATATGTCTCCTATCGACTCATTTCCAGACTAGTTAATTGAAAACGAAGAAAACATGATGATTTAAATCACTACTTTACTACATCGATTAGAATTAAGTTAGTCCGAAATAGAAATTGTATGTATTAACAAAATAACAAACATAACTTTGCAATTAACTTTACAAATGCAACAAATGAATGGAAGGATGCAATAAGCATTATAGGCTAGTCCTGAAAAATCATATACAAATTAGATTACAGTAAAACTAAAATTAGGGGGACAAAGATCTTTCCACTCAATCACTAGGTTATTTGGGATGGTTAGGATTGTACTTGTAGTAGCTATGCTGCGGGGGCTGTTGACGTGTCATTGGCTGCGGTTGCATGTATTGCATTGGAGGCTGGATTATATCCGATGAAGGGACGATTAACTGGAGAGCAGGCACTTGAGTGCAATCAGAAACTAATGTTACATTCATGAGATGAGGATTCTGTACACTAACTGAAGGTTGCATTTGTGTCAGAATAGCTTTTTGCTCCAAGTAACGTTGTCTCTCCAAATTCTCCAGGACAAATTTCGCAAATGTCAGCTGATCATTAATAGCAGCTGTTATTTCTGTACTAACATGAACTTGACTTATCTCTTGTTGGCAGGCGGCAATGAATGCTTGTAAAAGGTTAAACTTAGTTTGGTATGTCCCATCAGTATGCTCTTCTGGTGAAAATACGTCCGCGAATGATCCAACTGAGTCTTTTCTCTCAGCTGGTTTAGCTCTTCTAACTTCTACCTTTTCTCTCTCTTTGCACCTTTTAACTTCAAAACTTTGTCTTTCTAAATTCTCAAGTGCAATTCTCGCATATGTCAGCTGATTATTAATGACAACCGTTATTTCTGCGTTAGCATGAACCTGAGTTATTTCTTGCTGGCAGATGGTTATGATTGCGTGTAGAGCATTGCACTTATTGTGGTACATCTCCTCATATGATCTTCAGGTGGAATCATTCTTTCACTCGTCTGGACAGATCCTGTCTTCCTATTTTTTACGTTTTCTGAGTTTTTCCCCTCCGTTTTTTTGTCCTTTCTTTGGGAATTTTTAACTTCAAAAGTTTTGAATTCTTCCAAAGATTTGAAGAATCCCTGATTGCCTTCACAAGCATCAACGTATTTAGTCCACACATTAGAACAATCTCCTATGTTAGTTACACAATCTGAATCCCCTATAACTACAACCCATCCTCTAGCTCGAGTTAGAATAGTATTGAACTGTTTGACGTCATCTAACAGACCTAGGTCTAGCCTTGCTTCCAAAGATATGTCGCTAGGAACATCAGTAGTCGTTCTCACAGTATTAACGACAATGAGATCGTATTCCATACCCTGAATACCTTCTAAGTTCCTGACATCGATGGTGCGTTTATTAACACAGTTCCTATCTCGACAAGATCGGTTCCTGTATTTGAAATGGCCTAGGTTCCTACACTTCATTTCTTCTTCTCTTAAGTAATCATTTATCAACCTGACTTGAGATTTGTAGGTTGTCAAGACTGCCATGTTTTCAACTCGAACACCTAAATTCGCGAACTTTTGCAATACTCCAACAGTTAACTCAGCTTCTTCTTCGTTATAGAAAGAAGGGAACCCGTGGAGACGTCTCTCTTCTCCTTTCACGTGGAGGAAGGAAAGAGATGGGAAGTTAGCAGGACCTTCTAAAGTGGGTGGATTAGAACGCAGACTTCCTTCATAGAACAATTCGGAAAGAAAGCAAACTATCTCCACACTTGACCTGAAATTTTCTAACAGAGTGATATTACATTTGTGAGGACTCTGGGGTTGGTACTCTGGTAGCGTATCGAGGCGTTCTAACAGAGACTGGTCTAAGTGGAATTGACGTCCGTGTTTGGAGAGAATCAGAGGGCGAGACTGTCTGACGTCACCTGCTAGAGCTATCTTAGTGTCTAATCCAGCTAGAGACAGAGGTATGCAAGCCTCTGGCTCTATCAGCTGAGCTGCTTCGTCGATGAAAATGTGAGTGAAAAGATTCTTTGTACAGTCACGATCTTTGGGATGGATTAAACTGGAACTAGTTACAGTAGTAGTCACCACTATAGAACACCTCTCAAGTTCATTCAATGGCAGTCGTTTATATGCTCCATCTTGTATATTTGCGAAATAGTGTATCTTTTTGTCCCAAAAGATGTTCCTCGTGATTGCAAAATGTCGAAACAATTTCGGCCTTCGACTTCGCTTATCGTATAGCATATCGATGCCATCGAAAAATTCCTTTAACAGATCAATGTAGAGGTTTGCACAACTGTTGGTTTTGGTTGTGACGAGTATTCTAGAATTCTTAAATGTCAATGCAATCAATTTAGCCGCGATTGCTAACGTTTTCGTCTTACCACATCCGAATGAACCACAAATAATGGTGGGAATGCTAGTGTATTTGGAATTGATGATGCTATACACGGCTTCCTTCTGTGTGGTGGTCAGAGTTTCATAACTGAGTAAGCTGAGTAGATGGTCTTCATCCCAGTGTCTGGGTATTCGTATTTTTCTCAAAGTGGGAAATAGAATGGCCTCTTTTAGCGGTTTTATATCGTCCAGAGCTTGGTGCATTTTCTCATACTCGTCGCGTTCAGGCATAAACCTAACCATCGCCAATCCCCCACTCTCTTCACAGGTTTCAATCGTCTCGATCGTGATTGAAAATATGAGATAATCAATGCCTGTGCGTACACAGGTACACTCATAGGCAACTTTTGTACGTTTCGGGATTATGTAGGCTATTCTCGGAGGTCGGAACGCACGGTAGCCCTCAAAGAGCTGATGTTTCAGATTAAATCGAATAAAATAATGATTGTGTTTTGCAGTTTCCAAATTTTCTTGGCCATATTCATTATCAAGAAGCATTTCTTTATCGACTGTTTTGTAAGATATTTCATAATCATGGAGGTCATACTTTATTAGAGATTTCTTATGCTCGTACTCCTCAAGCTGTAACAAAGTCTGGAATCTGATGGCATAATTTTCTTTTAAGATTCTATCATTGATTTTGTCAAAAAATCCTATTTTAATTTTCTCTCCTATATTTTCCGGCATTTTATGCTTCATAAAAGTCTTAGTGTTAAAAAGTTGAAATTTGTGTTCCCAATTAACTGGCAGAATATCTTGAACTGGAGGGACTTGTTTCATTCGAAGTGGTTTGGTCTCAGCTTTGAATGTTTCACTTGCTTTTTTAAAAGTCACCCCTTTCACCTTAACGTTAACTTCCCTAGCTACTAGTCCACCATCCTTGCACTCCACCACAATGTAGACTTGATGCTGTCCTATTTTAGGTTTGAATAATAAATTTATGTCGATGAACGTAGTACTGTCTATTTCCTGTTGCAAGTGATAGTAAGTTCTATTTGGAATATCGGGAAATTTTATTTCGCTATATTTACTCTTTTCTACACCCTTATAGACTCCTTTTAGTTTGAACATGTTACGATCTTCATATAATGTAATACCATGTAAGAACTCACGTTTAGTTGATTTTATCCTGAACACCCATTTGAACTCTTGAGGCAACTCATCCATTGTCTGTTCTAGATGATTGTCACAAAGTATCTCGATATGTTTCGGCCTATTCATTACGACATCCTCTATTCTTATGAGCTGAATCTCCTCTTGCACCCTCAAATAATACTCTGAATCTTCTTCGATTTTCTGAGGTTTACTGGAAATCACATTAGAAGCCGTTTTGTTTTTTTGTTTTTTCTTCTTACTAGAGGATGGATTCTTACAAGCTCCATCCTGACTCTGAGAAGAGAAGGATTGAGATCTGCTACTACTGGTGTTACTACTTGTGCTTGAAGTAGATTGATATCTACCGCTACTATGATAACCGCTGGAGGTAGATTGGGATTTGTTGCCACTATGATAACTACTGGAGGTAGATTGGGATTTATTGCCACTAGAATAACTATTTGGGGTAGATTGAGATCTGTTACTACTAGAATAACTACTTGGGGGAGATTGAGATCTACTGCCATTAGAATAACCACTTGCATTGGCACTGGCGTGACTGCTGGAACTCTGGGACCTATATCTGGGAAAATTTTGGCCTCCTCTGTCTCTTCTGTCTCTATTGTCTCTGCTTCTTTCGCGGTTTTCTTCTTCCGCTTTCTGAGCTTGTTTCCATACTTTTAACTCTTCGTCTGAATGTGCGTACTTACATCCAGTAGAAAAGTCGCACCTCCCATGCCTCATGAAACTTCGACACACTTCATACGTAACTTTGCTAAAGGGGACTTTAGGCCTTGCCCTTATGGGACCCTTGTACTGGAGACTAGAGCCTACTTCAGGCAGTATCTTCATGCCTTTAGTTCTAGCCACGTGATCTCTACTTTCTAGATGTGTTACTAAGTTGGGAACATCTCTGAACTCGACTTTACATATGACACAGCGAATTTTATCAGAACTAGGTCTCTTCATGTCCTCCAACCACTTCTCCTCCTCTATCCACAGCTCTAGCTCAAGTTGGTTGTGAGCATACCGACACTTCTCACCTCGATAACATCTGTCATCCTTAACGTAAGGACAGAATATGTGTTCGCTGTAGAACAGCCTGCGACGAACTGGATAATACCTTCTATCTGGGTCATAGTAGCCGACGTTTATACCCAACCATTCTCCTCCACAGGAGTCACAAGTACCTCGATATCTGGACTTTGCTAAGATCGGACGATTTCTAGTTTTCGTCTCATTGAAACAGTACTCGCAAACGCGATGTGTCTCATATCGATTCATTACCAGAATAGTCTATCAATTTAAATAAAGAAACATAAACGATTTCTCTCACTATATGCAAATAAATATGCATTAATTAACGGATAAATAATAATTGATTTGTTTTTCCAGTTTTTTTGTAATTTTGACTAAATCAAAATCGCATATATATTAAAATTTGCCACTTAACTTGTCGAAATAAGAGAAATTACTATTAGAGATGCATACATTCCAACTTGAGTTGTGATCAAAGCAGGACGCACGGGACATAATGGGTAAATTTCATGTAAAAGCAAAAATTAACGAATAGCAGAGTGAAAAAAGCGGGATGATTGGCATGTATGGTAGTGGAATTTCGTACATCACTGAATTCACTAAAATATCTGAATTTGAGAATTTGTAGTATAATTAATAGAGAATTAACTAGAGATAGTATGTATATTTTAATCAAACAGTATATTGATTGGCCTCAGTGGCTACAGTATGCTCATAGTAACACATCAGTTGAGTTATATTCAGTTTATATTGTAATTGAACTGAACCTATTTATATCAATTTGTTCTTAGAGAGATAAGCCAACGGTACAGTCACGTGCTGAGAGTACAATGCAGATAGGTTTATTGGCAAGATTAATTATGTAAAGACTTACTGAAATAATCCTTTCTGAATGTTTATTTCAGATATCACATTTAGAAAAACCTAGAATTAATATTTCCATATGTATTAAAACAGGATGGAAACCTGCAACCCCACCCTGACTCTAAAAAGAGGATAGAAATAAAACTAGGAGTCTGTTGTGAGCATATCAACACCACTCACTTCGATCATATATATCAGTTATGCTGAAATGACATGGTTTATTTTAACTGTAATACTTCTTAAGACAAATTGTGAAACAGTACCTCAGTGAAACAGTCCCTTTGCACGCGAGATGTCTCGTATCGACTCATTTCCAGACTAGGTAATTGAAAACGAAAGAAGCATGAATAAATCACTACTTTACTACATCGATTAGAAATCATTCTTGTTAGTCCAAAAATAGGAATTGTATGTATCAACAAAATAACAAACAAAACTAAGTAACTTTACAAATTTCAAAAATGGCTGGAGGGATCAATAAGCATTAGAGACTAGTCCTGAAAATCATATACAAACTAGTAGATTACACTAAAACTCAAAAAGGGGGATAAAGATCTTTCAACTCAGTCACCATGTTATTTGGGATAGAGAGAAAAAGACTGTTGACGTGTCATTGGTTTCGGTTGCATGTATTGTGTTGGAGGCTGGATTATATCCGTTGAAGGGGTCTTTAACTGGGGAGCAGCCACTTGAGTGCAATCAGGAACTAATGTTACATTCATGAGATGAGGATTTTGTATACTAACTGAAGGTTGCACTTGTGTTAGGGTCGCTTGTCGCTCAAAGTGATGCTGTCTCTCCAAATTCTCCAGGACAAGTTTAGCAAATCTCAGCTGATCATTAATAGCAGCTGATATTTCTGTACTGGCATGAACCTGACTTATCTCTTGTTGGCAGGCGGCAATGAATGCTTGTAAAAGGTTAAATTTATTCTGGTATGTCCCATCAGTATGCTCCTCTGGTGAAAAGATGCCCTCAAATGATCCAGCTGAGTTTCCTGTTCTTTTTCTGTCAGCTGGTTTAGCTCTCTTAACTTCCACTTCCTCTCTATCCTTGATCTTTTTAACTTCATAAGTTTGTCTTTCCAGATTCTCACAGGCGATTCTCGCAAAATTCAGCTGATTATAAATAGCCGCACTGATATCAGTGCTAGCATGAGGCTGAGTAATCTCTTTTTGGCAGATGTTTATGAATACGTGCAGAGCATTGAACTTAGTCTGATACATCTCAGTATGAACTTCAGGTGGAGCCATTTCTCCACCGGCTCCGGTAGAACCAGTTTTTCTATCTTTTTCGTTCATTTTTGAATTCTTTCTCTCTGCTTTCTTTCCTCTTTCTTTGGACCTTTTAACTTCAAAATCTTCCAAACACTTGAAGAACCCTTGATTTCCTTCACAAGCATCTATGTACTTACTCCACACATTGGAGCAATTTCCAATGCTGGTCAGACAATCTGAGTCTCCTATCACCACAACCCATCCTCTAGCTCGAGTCAGAGTAGTATTGAACTGTCTAACGTCATCTAGTAGACCTAGGTCCAACCTTTCTTCCAAAGATATGTCTTTCTGAACATCAGTGGTTGTTCTCACAGTATTAACGACAATGAGATCGTATTCCATACCGTCGATGCTTTCTAAGTTCCTAACATCGATCGTGCGTTTATTGACACAGTTCCTATCTCGACAGGACCGGTTCCTGTATTTGAAATGGCCTAGGTTTCTACAATTCACTTCTTCTTCTCTTAAATAATCATTTATCAACCTGACTTGAGATTTGTAGGTTGTCAAGACTGCCATGTTTTCAACTCGAACACCTAAATTCGCAAACTTTTGCAGTACTCCAACAGTTAACTCAGCTTCTTCTTCGTTATAGAAGGAAGGGAAACCGTGGAGACGTCGCTCTTCTCCTTTCACGTGGAGGAAGGAAAGAGATGGGAAGTTAGCAGGACCTTCTAAAGTGGGTGGATTAGATCGCAGACTTCCTTCATAAAACAATTCTGAAAGAAAGCAAACTATCTCCACGCTTGATCTGAAGTTTTCTAACAGAGTGATATTGCATTTGTAAGGACTCTGAGGTTGGTACTCTGGTAAAGTCTCAAAACGTTCTAACAGAGAATTATCTAGATTAAATTGACGTCCGTGTTTGGAGAGAATCAGAGGACGAGACTGTCTGACGTCACCTGCTAGAGCTATCTTAGTGTCTAACCCAGCTAGAGACAGAGGTATGCAAGCCTCTGGCTCTATCAATTGATCTGCATGGTCAAGAAAGATGTGAGTGAACAGATTCTTTATACAATCACGATCTTTTGGTAAGATTAAACTCGAGCTGGCTACAGTAGTTGTCACCACTATATAGAACATCTCTTAAGTTCTTTCAATGGCAGTCGTTTATATGCTCCATCTTGTATATTTGTGAATGTATGTGTCTTCTTGTTCCAATGTGTATTCCTCGTAGCAGCAAAATGTCGGTATAACTTCGGCCTTCGACTTCGCTTGTCGTCGAGCATTTCAATTCCATCGAAATATTCAGCTAGCAAATCTACGTACAAGTTTGCACAACTGTTCGCTCTGGTTGCAATAAGAATTCTAGAATTATGGAATGTCAATGCAATCAATTTAGCCGCAATTGCTAGCGTTTTCGTCTTACCACAGCCAAATGGACCACAAATAATGGTGGGGATGCTAGTGTATTTAGATTTGATGATACTATGCACGGCTTCCTTCTGTGTGGTGGTTAGAATTTCATAATTAAGTAAGCGGAGTAGATGGTGTTCGTCCCATTGTTCAGGCTTTTGTATCTGTCTCAATGTTGGAAATAGAATTGTATCTCTCAACGGTTTTATATCGTGCAGAGCTTGGTGCATCTTCTCATACTCGTCACGCGCCGGAGTAAACCTAACCATCGCCAAACCTCCACTCTCTTCACAAGCTTCAACCGTGTCGATTGTGATTGAAAATATTAGATAGTCAATACCTGTGCGTACACAGTAGCAGCACTCGTAGGCGTTTTTTGAGTGATTCGGGATTATGTAGGCTATTCTGGGTGGACGCAAAGTATGGTAACCCTCAAAGAGTTGATGATTCAAATTAAATCTGATAAATCTGCGATTTTCTTCAGCAGTTTCCTGTTTTTCTTGAGCATTATCGTTTTCAATAAGCATTTCTTTATAAACTGTTTCGTGAGTTATTTTATAGTCCAACAGATCATATTTGCTTAGAAGTTTCTTATGTTGGTACTCTTCCAGATGTAATATGGTGTGGAATCTAGTTGTATAACTATCTTTAACGATTCTATCATTTATCATATTAAAAAATCCTCCTTTAATCCTATCCTCTATGATATCAGGAATTTTATGCCTATTATCCAGGGAGCTCCCAATTGACTGGCAGAATGTCCTGAACTGAGGAAACCTTCTTGGGGATTGGAACAGTCTCAGATTTGACTGTTTCACCCGCTTCCTTAAATGTTATTCCTTTCACTTTAACCTTAACTTCTCTAGTTACTAGTCCACCATCCATACACTCTATCACGAAGTAGACTCGATGCTGTCCTATTCGAGGCTTAAATACCAGAGTGACGTCGATATACGTTGCACAATTTATCTCCTGTTGCAACTGATAGCAATTTCTATTCGGAACATAGGGGAAATTTAGTTCACTATATTTACCCTCCTTCACACCCTTATGAACTCCTTCTAGCTTGAACATGTTACGATCTTCGTATAACAGAATGCCGTGTAAGATCTCGCGTTTAGATGATTTTATTCTGAACACCCATTTGAATTCTTTTGAAGACTCCTCCTCCATTGTTTGCTCCAAATCATTGTTACAAAGTATCTCGACATGGTTAGGCCTATTCTTTACGACATCCTCGATTCTTATGAACTGAATCTCCCCTTGCACCCTCCAATAATATTCTGAATCATTTTCTATTTTTTCGGGTTCACTGGAGCTCATTTCAGATTTTCTCTTGGAATCTCGATTCCTATTACTAGAGGATGAATATCTACAAGCTCCACCCTGACTCTGAGAAGAGAAGGATTGAGAGGCGTAACTGCTGGAAATATGGGGTTCTCTTCTCTCTATAACTTCTTTCTCTGCTATCTGAGCCTCCATCCATACCTTTAGCTCTTCGTCTGTATGTGCATGCTTACACTCAGTGGAATCTTCGCACCTCCCATGCTTCATGAAACTTCGACACAATTCATACGTATCTTTGCTAAAGGGGACTTTAGGCCTTGCCCTTATGGGACCCTTGTACTGGAGACTAGAGCCTACTTCAGGTAGTATCTTCATGACTTTGGTTCTAGCCACGTGATCTCTACTTTCTAGATGTGTTTCTAGGTTGGGAACATCTCTGAACTCGACTTTACAGATGACACAGCGAATCTTTTCAGAACTAGGTCTCTTCATCTCTGTAAACATTTTCTCCTGCTCTATCCACACTTCTAGCTCAAGTCTGTTGTGAGCATAACGACACCGCTCACCTTGTTCACATATTTCAGTTCTACTGAAATGACATAGTCTATTTTCAGTGTGTTCCTTTTTCCGACGAACTTCGTAATATTTGTTATCTGGGTGATAGTAGCCGACATGTATCCCTACCCATTCCCCTCCACATGTGATACAAATGCCTCTTTGTTTTAACTTTTCTAAAGTTGGACGATTTATTGTCTTTGTTCGATCGAAACATGCCTTGCACACGCGATAGGTCTCGTGTCGACTCATGCAAAGACGGTTTATCAATTCTATTAAAATAAATATATAAACAGATTCTCCATCATTATGTGCAAATCGAATGAACAGAAATTATTACATATACAGTATATTATAGTATTTTTAAATTGTTTAAACAAATTTGACTAAACTTAGCCACACTCAAATAGGCATTTAATTGTTTATATTGATACATTTGATGTAATTAAGGTTTTCTATAGCCACTAAAAGGAATTGAATTTGAGTATTACTAGGATAATTCATAGAGAACAAGCAAGCGAAGCGTGCTTGTTCTCTGTGAATAGACACTTTGTCTCCGCTGGCGGCGCCTTTCGGGCGTCTGCGGTCACATTTCTTATAAGGGGATAACATATCTAAATAAATATGTCTGTCTTACTGTTAAAATCGCTATCACTCGAAAAATCATCAAATTTGTCAATTTTTGATGCGTAATGATGACGTCATAACAGAGTGATGAGTAAGCATTTTTTTATGAGAGTTGCATCATGTGTGAAATATATTATTAACAAATTTGTTCCATTTCCCTACTCAATGGGGGATGCTAAGACATAACTCGATAAATTCTCTGGTGAATGATTTTACCAGCTTATATATATAAAATATACAATTTAAATATGAGTATGTACAAGTACTGTTTTTAGTCAGAAGATCAAAGATATTTCGTTTACCAGGAGGTGCGAGTGTTTATTTTGAAAGCTGAAGGGACGCGGAAGTCTAAAGAAACACTGAAACATAGGGTTAGGAATAATTCCTCCTGCACCCATTTTTTTGAGTTTCAATATTAACAAGTGCGCTTCGCTTGCTTGCGCTGCGCGGCTTGCAGACACTGCATGTCCGCAGAGTCGCCCTACGGGCGCCTGGAGTTACTCAATCTAAACTATTTTTGGAATTCTTTTCTTTTATATATAATTGTAAACAAAAGGGGTCAACGAAAAATTTTTCATATGGATCCGAAAATATGATATTCAAAATCTACACCCCTGAAAACCCCATGTCAAACGTTGAAACCAAGTTTCGAGCATATTTTTGAGATTTGTTTACTTTATGTATCTAATGCAGTGATTCTCAAAGTGGGCCGTAGAGCCCCCCAGGGGGCGCTGAAAGGTTGTTGGGGGGGCGCTGAAAGGTTGTTGGAGGGGCGTTGGGGGGGCGCTATAATGTAAGGGGGCGCTGGGGGGCGCTAATGTGTTTTGTTAGCAATACATCTACGACATTTGAACTTCAAAAAAATATGTATTCCAGAATATTGATGGTCAATCTTTGAAACAAATTTCAACATTCATTGTAGTTGTTAGAGCTAGAAAGTACAATAATCACACAGTCAATGGTTTCCCGTGACTAATTAATACAATAATTACACTGTTGATGGCTTACAGATCATGAGTAAGGGGAGGGGGCGGTGTCGACAGTAAAATCCTGATTAGGGGGCGGTGTGCTAAATTAGTTTGAGAAACACTGATCTAATGTAAACAAAAGTAAACAAATAATTTATCATATCGTTCTGAAAATATGATATTCGATATTTACACCCCTAAAAACCCCATGTCAACCGTTGGAAGCTAGTTTCTAGTCTATTTTGTAATTTGTTTACTTTATGTATCTATTGTAAACAAAAGTAAACAAATTAATTTTCAAATCTACTCGAAAATATGATATTCGAAATCTACACCCCTGAAAACCCCATATCAACCGTTGGAAGCTAGTCTTTAGCATTATTTTCAAAATTCATCTAATGGTGTGAAAATATGTATATATAGGTGTGAAAATATGCACATAATTTTTTTAATTGCTATACACTATAATACATTTAAGATATTAATAAACATAAGTTGTAGCTTTGAAGTAGTATTAATAATGACGATCTATTGGAGTGTCGTACAATAATTTCCATTGTGATAGTGTAGTCATTAATTTTGTATAGGAAAGGTGTGAAAAATTGTTTTCCATTTTTTTTGCAGAGGTGTGAAAATTTCGCTTACATCTTAGAACTTAATCGTAGAAATATCATTTGACACCTACATGTAAATTTTCATATCTCTACGACTTGACAATTCTTCAATCAATTCGAACAAACAAAAAAATCCTAGCATTTTAATATATAAGATTATAACAAGCGCGCTTCGCTTGCTTGTGCTACACGCTGAATGCTTCGTATCCTCGAGACTCGCCCTAAGGGCGCCTGAGCTAATGCAATGATAATAGCCTATTTCAGAGATTGGTGCTATATTTGTTATTATATGGTGATATTTACATCTGGACTCTCGTCTGCTTTCCTCAAAATATGGTAAATTGTACTAACCATAAATTGCAGGATTTTACTAGTATAATTGGTTAATAGGGATTAATTAGAACTCAAGTGAGCATATTCATACTGTTTCGTAGTTCTACTCGCATCCTCTCTACCTTGTAGAAGTTATTCCAAGTCGTAAACCTCTCTGAACTCTACATCACATATGATACAGCGAATCATAATCGAGCCTCTCCACTTATTTTCGTACATGTCAAATTGAGAAAGTAATGGTTCTACATTTATATTTGTTGTATAGTGTGCTCATTTATACATAAGAATTGTAATGTCATCCTTGGAGTTATAAAATTCTCAGAATTCACAAAAATAATTGATAGAATCGATTAGAAATTTACGTATTGCATTTAAGTATTGCACGTTTCGTGATTCATTATAACTTGTGTGGATAAGCATTTATAGAGTTGCACCCAGGTTAAACTTTAAACTCTTTACCATATAAGGAGTACCCAAATTTTGTGCAATTTGGCCCAAAATATATCCTATGTTTACTACACCTCTGCTCTAGGATAGTAATAATTCTGACTAGTCCGAAATAGAAATTGTATGTCTTAACAAGAAAAGAAACAACTTTGCAATTAACTTTACAAAAAGAAAAAATGAAATGAGGGCATACAAAAAGCATTAGAGGCTACTCCAGTAAAAACCATATACAAAACTATACATCAACACTATGTACTCACATTAGAGAATTTTTCCATTCAGTTACTAGCTAGGTTATTTTAGGTGGAAAAGATTGTAGTAGCTATGCTGCGGGGGCTTGCGTACCATTGGTTGCATTTATTGGATTGGAGGACGGATTATATCCGTCGAGGGCTACGTTGTTTCTTCAAATTATCCAAAGCTATTTTTGCAAATGTTAGCTGGTCCTTAATAGCAGCTGTTATTGCTCTGCTTCCATTAGTCTCTGTAATCTCCTGTTGGCATGTGGTTATGAATAGTTGTAGAGAATTGAATTTAGTCCGGTATGACTCATTAAAATGATCTTCTGGTGGAAATACGTCTTCGAACGATCTAACTGAATCGCCTGTTATTTTGCTCTCAGTTGGTTTAGTTGTTTTCCCTTCTACCTTCTCTCTATTCTTGCACCTTTTAAGCTCGAAAGATTGCTTTTCCAAATTATCGAGAGCGATTCTTGCATATGTCAGCTGATCATTGATAACTGCAGCGATATAAGAGCTAGTATGAACTTGCGTAATTTCCTGTTGGCAGGTCGTTATAAATAGATACAGAGCATTGAACTTGGTTTGGTGCAATGCATTTGGTATGGTGGCCTCCTCAATAGGATCTTCAGGTGGGGCCATACCTTTAGCCCCTCCAATAGGACTAGTTTCTTTTGTTCCGGTTGTTCTCGCGGTTTTTGCCTCTGTTCCAGTTGTTCTCGAGGTTTTTGTATATGTTTTCTTTTCCTTTCCTTTGGATTTTGGAACTTCAAAATCTTCCAATTCTTCTAACGATTGGAAGAATCCCCTATTTCCTTTACAAGCACCTACGTATTTACTCCACACATTAGAACACTCCCCAATGTTAGTCACACAATCTGAATCTCCTATCACCACAACCCATCCTCTAGCCCGAGTTAGAATAGTATTGAACTGTTTAACATCATCTAGTAGACCTAGGTCTAACCTTTCTTCCAATGATATGTCCTTAGGAACATCAGTGGTCGTTCTTATAGTATTAACGACAATGAGATCGTATTCCATTCCTTGAATGCCTTCTAGGTTCTTAACAGCAATCGTGCGTTTATTAACACAGTTTCTCTTTTGACAGAATTGGTCCTTGTATCGGAAATGGCCTTGATTCATACACTTCGTTTCTTCATCTCTCAAATAATCGTATATCAACCTGACTTGAGATTTGTAGGTCGTCAGGACGGCCATGTTTTCAACTCGAACACCTAAATTCGCGAACTTTTGCAATACTCCAACAGTTAGCTCTCAGCTTCTTCTTCGTTATAGAAAGAAGGGAACCCGTGGAGACGTCTCTCTTCTCCTTTCACGTGGAGGAAAGAAAGAGATGGGAAGTCAGCAGGACCTTCTAAAGTGGGTGGATTAGAACGCAGACTTCCTTCATAGAACAGTTCTGAAAGAAAGCAAACTATCTCCACGCTTGACCTGAAATTTTCTAACAGAGTGATATTACATTTGTAAGGACTCTGAGGTTGGTACTCTGGTAAAGTCTCGAAACGTTCTAACAGAGAATTATCTAAGTTAAACTGACGTCCGTGCTTGGAGAGAATCAGAGGTCGAGATTGTCTGACGTCACCTGCTAGTGCTATCTTAGTGTCTAATCCAGCTAGAGACAAAGGTATGCAAGCCTCTGGCTCTATCAGCTGAGCTGCTTCGTCAATGAAGATGTGAGTGAATAGATTCTTTGTACAGTCACGATCTTTCGGATGGATTAAACTGGAACTTGCTACAGTAGTGGTCACTACGATGGAACACCTCTCAAGTTCATCCAATGGCAGTCTTTCATATGCTCCATCTCGTATATTTGTGAATTTATGTAACTTCTTCTTCCAATGTATATTCCTCGTAGCAGCAAAATGTCGGTATAACTTCGGCCTTCGACTTCGCTTCTCGTAGAGCATATCAATTCCATCGAAATATTCAGATAGCAAATCTATGTACAAGTTCGCACAACTCTTTGTTTTGGTTACAATGAGAATTCTAGAATTATGAAATTTCAATGCAATCAATCTAGCCGCAATTGCTAAAGTTTTCGTCTTACCACATCCGAAGGGACCGCAAATAATAGTAGGGATGCTAGTGTATTTGGAGTTGATGATACTATACACGGCTTTCTTCTGCGCGGTGGTTAGAGTTTCATCTTCAAGCAAGCTGAGTAGATAGTCTTCATCCCAGTGACTAGGTGTGTTTATATGTCTCAAAGATGGAAATAAAATAGCTTCTTTTAATGGTTTCATATCGTCTAGAGCTTGGCGCATTTTCTCATACTCGTCACGTTCTGGCATAAACCTAACCATCGCTAATCCTCCACTCCTTTCACAGGTCTCAATCGTGTCTATCGTGACTGAAAATATGAGGTAATCAATACCTGTACGTACACAGTAACATTCATATGCATTTTTTGTATTTTTCGGGATTATGTAGGCTATTTTAGGAGGTCGGAAAGCACGGTAACCCTCAAAGAGTTGATGTTTCAGATTAAATCGGATAAAATAATGATTGTGTTTTGCAGTTTCCATTCTCTCCTGACCATAGTCGTTTTCAAGAGGAATTTCTTGATCAACTGTTTTGTAGGATATTTCATAGTCATAGAGGTCATACTTTATTAGAGATTTCCTGTGCTCGTACTCTTCAAGCTGTAACAAAGTTTGGAATCTGATCCCGTAACTACTTTTAACGATTTTATCATTGATCTTATCAAAAAATCCTTCTTTAAGCCTTTCCTCCATATTTTCTGGTATTCTATGCTTATTCAGAGAACCTTTATTGTTAAAAAGTTGGAATTTGTGTTTCCAATTGATTGAAAGAATATCCTGAGCTGGAGGGACTTTTTTCTTTAGAGGTGGTTTGGTCTTATCTATAAATGATTCATTTGCGCCTTGAAAAGTCACCCCTTTCACCTTAACCTTGACTTCCCTAGCTACTAGTCCACCATCCATACACTCAACCACGAAGTAGACTCGATGCTGTCCTATTTGAGACTTAAATACAAGAGTGACGTCGATATACGCTGCACGCTCTATCTCCTGTTGCAACTCATAGCAAATTCTATTAGGAGTATCGGGAAACTTTATTTCGCTCCAGATACCACCTTCCACACCCTTAAGCACTCTTTCCAGCTTGAACATGTTGCGATCGTCGTACAACGTAATACCATGTAAGAGCTCACGTTTAGATGATTTTATCCTGAACACCCATTTAAACTCTTTGGTAGACCCTTCCATTGTTTGTCTTAGATTATTATTGCAAAGTATTTCGATATGTTCTGGCATATTTTTAACAATATCCTTTATCTTTTGATCCTCAATTTCTCCTTGCACTTGCCAAAAATATTCGGACTCTCCTTCTACCTCCTCGGATTCATGCTGATTCTTAGAGGAAGAAAAAGGTTTAGATTTGCTGCTAGAATGACTGCTACTAGGATTAGCATTGCCACTGGCATAACTCCTGGAACTCTGTGACTTAGATCTAGACGAACTTTGCCCTCTCCTTTTCTTACGGCTTTCTTCTTCCGCTATCTGAGCTTGTATCCATACATTTAACTCTTCCTCTGAATGTGCGTGCTTACATCCAAAAAGATAGTCACATCTCCCATGCTTCATGAAATGTCTGCACAGTTCATAGGTATCCAGACCAAAAGGGACTTTAGGTCTTTCCCTTATGGGACCCTTATACAGCAGACTAGACCCGACTTCAGGTAGTATCTTCATGCTGGTAGTTCTACTCGCATGTTCGTTACTTCGTAGATGTGTTTGCAAATTGTAACCATCCTCGAACTCGACTCTACATATGATACAATGAATTTTATTCGAACTAGGGTTCGTCATCTCTTCGAGCAGTTTATCTTCCTCTAGCCAAACCTCTAGCTCAAGTATGTTGTGAGCATATCGACACCGATCTCCTCGATCACATACATCAGTTATGCTGGAATTACAAAGTATGTTCTCGCTATAATACAGTTTGCGGCGAATTTCGTAATACGTGTTATCTGGCTGATAGTAGCCTACCTTCATTCCCATCCATTCCCCTCCACATGAATTACAAGTGCCTTGTGTTTTTGTCTCTGCTAAGATTGGCTTCCCGCTTGTTTTCGTTTGATTGAAACAGTACTTGCATACGCGATATGTCTTGTATCTGCTCATTTCTAGGCTAGTTTATTGAAGAATAGAGATAAAGAACAAGATTTTCATATCATCATGCTCAATTTGAATAAACAGAAATTATTGGGGATAAAGTACTGCTAAATATTTTCATAGTTTTATTATTTTGACCAAGCCTAAACCATTATATACGCATGCTGTCTCAATAGTTCCGCAACAAACACATTTACTTTCTTTATTAAAATGAGTAAATTGGAGAATGTATTGACTACTTAAACCCCGATTAAGCCTAAGGGTTTATTCTATTTATGGCATAGACCTCACACATTTACGTAGGGTTTCCCAGCCCAAATTGACTTATCAAAATTCCTAGATAATATTTTAATCAATAAATGTAACTGATTTGCCATTTTAACTTATTGAAATGAAGTTATGAGAGTTTCTAGTACATCTCCGAATTCACTAATCTAGTACATCTCCGAATTCACTAAAGGATTTTAATTCGAGAATTTCTAGTGATAATTATTAATAGAGAATTAACTAGAGATAATATATTTGAACAGAAACATTATATTGTGATGGCCTCAATGCCTAACAGTATGATCATAATAACATACTATAAGATGATTCAGTATAATCATATATTATTGAACTGAACCCGCTTCTAATTAATTAAAAAGTGCAGACAATCATCTAGTTATTAAGACAGATATGCCAATGATTCAGTCACGTGTTGAGAGTCCCGTGTGCAGTTAGGTTTATGGAAAATACCTACCAAGTACAGAACTAGAAAACATTGATTAATTCTGAGAGTTCACTCAATCAATACATTGTTGAGGTCATGACGATTTTTATCCTTATATACATAGATCGTTGCATCGTTGCTTATATACGTATGCATGAATGTATGCCGAACGCGCGCTACTGCGAAATCTAATGGTCTGTTTTTTTAAGAAATTTCGCATCTTTATAGTGTATGTGTGCACTAGCAATATTCTTTCGCGTGATCCCATCACTTCTGGGTTTTACAATCGTATATTCACATTCAACATCTCCACTGCAAAGCTTTGTTTAAAGATACTATAAATATATAAGATCTCAATGGCATAATTATATAGGATATTTCACTATTTAGAATCCGATTTTTGCACTTTAAAAGTAATAATATGGCTATCTTATTAGTTATTAACATATATGTATATGTACATATTTTCACACCTTTTGAAATATTCATTTAAAGTTAGAGATGAGAAATAAATGGCTATATAGGGTATTCTAAGTACTATGTAGATTCCAAATTTCACACTTAGAAAGCTCTAAACGAGCATTTCCATTATATTACGATATTTACACTTTACGTTACTTCGAGTCACTTAGAGGAGCTGCACTATTGGTCTATCGACCGACATTTTTTAGTAATTCTAAGACGTGTCCCATATTATTGTGGGCTGAAGACATAAAATTGGTAAAGGGTCAAAAGTAATCATAAAATGGAGTTATTGTTCACTAACTTTAAAATACTTCAAACAATACAACAGTTTCCTTAAAAAATACACAATATTATTGTTAAAAGGTTCATATGTACACATGATGCAATTAAGTTTGAGATAAAAGTCGAAATCCACAATTTGTGTTTGAGTGTTCCTCCTGTATTACTATAGTTCTTCTTTAATTCATTTAAAGAGTTTTTTGCTGCTCCAAGTAACGTTGTCTCTCCAAATTCCCTAAAGATATTTTCACAAATGTCAATTGTTCATTAATAGCAGCTGCTATCTCTGTATTATCATGAACCTGAGTTATCTCTTGCTGGCAGATAGTTACGAATCTGTGTAGAGAGTTAGACTTATTCTGATATGTCTCTTCAGTTTGATTCTGAAGTGGAACCACGTCTTCAGACGGTCTAATTGAGTTTCTTGTCCTACTTGACTCAGCTGGATTAGTTTTTTGAACCAATGAATTTTCTCTCTTTTCACGTTTTTTAACTTCAAAAGTTTGTTTTTCCAAATTCTCAAGTGCGATTTTCGCAAATGTCAACTGATCATGAATAGCCGTAATTATCTCTGTGTTATCATGAACCTGAGTTATCTCTTGCTGGCAGATAGCTACGAATCTGTGTAGAGAGTTAGACTTGTTCTGATATGTCCCTTCAGTATAACCCTGAAGTGGAACCACGTCTTCGAACGGTCTAATTGAGTTTCCTGTCTTACTTGACTCAACTGGATTAGCCTTTCGAACCATTGACTTTTCTCTATCTTTACAAGTGACCCCTTTCACCTTAACGTTAACTTTCCTTGCTACTAGTCCACCATCCATGCACTCCACTACAATGTAGACTTGATGCTGTCCTATTTTAGGTTTGAATGCTAAAGTGACATCGATGAACGTAGTACTATTTATTTCCTGTTGCAACTGATAGCAAGTTCTATTAGGAATATAGGGGAACTTTATCTCGCAATATTTACCACCTTCCACACCCTTATGCACTCCTTCTAGCTTAAACACGTTTCGATCTTCGTATAACGTAATTCCCTGTAAGATCTCTTGTTTAGATGATTTTATCCTGAACACCCATTTAAACTCTTTAGGAGACTCATCCATTATCTGTTCCAGATGATTGTTACAAAGTATCTCGATATGTTTAGGCCTATTCTTAACAACATCCTCTATTGTCAAGAATTGTATTTCTCCTTGCACTCCCCTATAATATTCTGAATCTCCTTCTATTTGATTCGGTATATCCCGTCTTTGAGATTTAAATCTCGAATGACTGCTGGTGTCAGTAGCTATACCGCTTGAGTAGCTACTGGAAATCGGAGGCTTAGCTCTAGAAGAATTCTCCTCAGCCATCTGAGCTTGTTTCCATACTTTTAGCTCTTCCTTTGAATGTGCGTACTTACATCCAGTAGAAAAGTCGCACCTCCCATGCCTCATGAAATTTCGACACATTTCATACGTATCTTTGCTAAAAGGGACTTTAGGCCTTGCCCTTATGGGGCCCTTGTACTGGCCGTTAGTTCTAGTCACGTGATCTCTGCTTTGTAGATGTGTTTCTAGGTTGGGAACATCTCTGAACTCGATTTTACAAATGACACAGCGAATCTTATTCGTAATAACGTTTTTCATTTCTGTGAGCAGTTTTTCCTCCTCCTCTATCCACAGCTCTAGCTCAAGTCTGTTGTGAGCATATCGACACTTCTCACCTTGATTACATTTATCTTTAATGTTCAAACGACACAGTTCATTCTCGCTGTTATACTGCCTGCGACGAACTTGATAATACTTTTTATCTGGATTATAGTATCCGATGTTTATGCCCACCCATTCGCCTCCACATGAGATACAAGTGCCTAGATAACTTGACTCTTCTAAGACTGGAGGATTACTAGTCTTTGTCAGATTGAAACAGTACTTGCACACGGGATAAGTCTCGTATTGACTCATTTCATGCTAGTATATTAATTCTATTGGAATAAGGATACAAAAAATTTCAAATCTTATGCAACTGTAAGAATTAAAGCAGATATTATTCCTGACAGAGTACGATTAAGGACCTTCCCAAATGCTTTGTAATTTTAACTAAATTTATCTCAATATGGACCAGTTGTGCAGAAATATTTGTAAATTTTAAACTGAATGTTCACACATAAAAGGTAGATTGTAGTTGATGGTATTATTTGATAGATCATATATTTACCGATAATACACCTGGATAACCAAATTGACATTTTGGCAGTACAAATAATTTGCTCCATAACTTTGAAACTGTTTTATTTCAGGCAATTGAAATGTACAATCGGTGAACAGAAAATTAAAATTATCAATCAAATTGTACCATCTATTAGTGTCTAGTTTGCCATCTTTGAAATAGAACTCTAATCAGTTAAATTACACTTACTTATGAATGCAGGAATGTGCAAACGTTCCAATGAAAATTTACGCATATTTCTAAACAACTGTTCCGTGGTGAGATCTACACTTATTGAGCATTCATAATGTTATTCGGAATAAAATAGCCTAAATTCGTTTCAAGTATTGCTTGTTACGCAGCATGATGATAACAAACATATTTTAACAACGGATTCGGGTACTACGATATATTGTTTGTATAATTTATTACTAGCATAAATTACTAAAGTCTATCGTACACAGAAAATGATTTCTAATATTGTGAAATCACATTAAGTTACAATTTCGTCCTTGGTCCAAAAAATAAAACTTGTGCCACTGATTTCGTATGCTATTATCAAACAAACAAAATATAAAAGATATGTCAAATAAAAGCACATTCTAAAATGACGGACAATATGCTAAGTTATGAGAAGTGGATCCGTAAGGCTGGGGGTGAATCTAGTACGAACTCTACCAAATCGATACTTCAATGCTTTCCAAAGTTTCCCACCAAAAAATGCAATTGTGACGAACAAATACTGAGAGCCAATCACGATAAATGCGATTACAATCAAAATGGTGGAGATCCATGCTACAATCTCACTACTGATGTGTAGATACTCGATCTGTTGGTTTGAGGTCAGTAATGGTTCGTAGTATGGAGTCCCATAGAGATCATGGAATAGACAGGGACCGTAATAAACTGCTGTCGCAATAATGAAGAAGGAAATCTGAAGAAAACCATGCACAAGTACACTTAAAAAACCTATTCCCATCAAACTCATAATGATAGCGAAATGGTAGCAACTTTTCACTGATCTTCTGACCATCTGACTGCTCCTGCCTCTAACTTTAAATTCTACAGACCTCCATTTCAGTGTTTTGTAAAAAATTTGAGTCTGCTTTGCCCACAAATAGAAATAAACAGTGTTGACAACAGGGTAAAGCATCTTTTGAAGGATAAATAATTGAGGAACAGATCCTGCAACGATCAGAGCAACACCGATCAAAGATGTAACCACAAGCATGCATCTTATAAATGGAAATGTTTTGCCATTTACATCATGGTATTTGACATCTAGATATCTCATGAGGCATATCACAAGTGCAAGGGAAAATATTGTTGCAGCATTTCCTAGAGAAAGAAAAACTGCTGCGATTGGATTAGCAATTACTTTTAAATCAGTATTGTAAATGGTCCCTATTGTGCAATTAATAATTTGGTTGTGATCTAATGAAATCACCAAAAAACTGGATTCAAACATTCCAAATGAACATATTTCGATGATGCTTATTATTAGCAAAAAGAAATACTTAACAATTTCAACTTTGTAATGCAGTGCTGCCTCTGATGAATTACCGAATATATCAGTTTTAGATTCTTCCATGGACTCACGATATAATCGAACGAAATATAGAATCCTCTTTACGAAGTAGATATCCCACAGCACTGATAATCCAATCATTATACATACACAGAGGATAAACAAGTATTCTATGTAACTTTTGAAATTATGAATATAATCGTTGGACATCATTATTAGCTCTTTGCATGATTATTCTGCTCTGTGTTTTTATAGTTTTTCTAAATTGCATCTACTGACTGCACATATTATAGAGGGAAATGTCTCATAGACATGACACGAGGGAGATTCAAATAGGAGGAATCTCCATCATTACATAACACCAATAATATCGATTTCTCCCTGATACAGTAGTATATCCTATTTCGTAATAGGACTGAGTAAAGGATAATTCAAATGAACTCCACCTCAACAGTGAAGTAGTTTCCCATTGAGATATGTGTGCTATAGCCTATTCTATTATAAGACCTCAGAATGCAAATATGCACCAGGGAAGCAAAATTGATCATTATATCAATGAGCAACAGGCTATATTGGGGCCGAATTTTTCTGAACTGTTTTTGTGGGCCGGTTCAGCTGAAAAATGGAATGTTCCTGCATTTCTATGGAAAGCATTTTATTCAATTGAAGCAATAATTAGACAATTTATAAGATATAGCCGAAAAGGTAAATTGTTCTACAACTCTCAAACCTTTAAATTTGAATTTCAAATTGAATCATAGCACTTACACTTAATAAGGAGCATCCAATAAGAAGGGTTTTCCAGATATGGCCTCATTTGAACATATTGCTTTTCTATAAAAACACAAGAACATTCCATTGAGAAAAAGTTTTCTGAATCACCCAGTCCCCCAGTTTGATTCTGTTCGAAAATCATGTATCTTTAAAGTGTGCTTAAAACATTTCAGAAAATCGCTACAAATTCAACTCTATAGCTGTTATTCAATGATGATAATACAATTATAACTTCTATTAATTAACAAGGTTAACAACTTTAGGTTCACCATATAAAAATGCATTCCTATTTACTTGTAGCCATAACTAATTAGCCTGCAGTTGCTCTTAACTCAAGAATTATGGCACTCGTAAAATATATCTTGTGAATATAATATGAAGGGATTACTTATGTAATTAAATCCCAAAT
This sequence comes from Aphrocallistes beatrix, assembly GCA_963281255.1. Lineage (NCBI taxonomy): Eukaryota > Metazoa > Porifera > Hexactinellida > Sceptrulophora > Aphrocallistidae > Aphrocallistes > Aphrocallistes beatrix. The sequence goes on from OY725488.1 coordinate 11,322,845, forward strand.
ACAACGTAATGAAAGTTGGGTGGATTCTTATAAAGATTTAGTATTTATACTAGTCTGTGAGTCCAGAAGCAAATTTTCATGAATTGGTATCTGTTAAGGTGCCAAGTATGATAACAGCTACACTCTAACAGATGATATTTGATAGATAACATTAATTTCATATTCACCAATAATACACTTCGAATGCCAAAATATGTATGATAGTTTCAAAGTTATGGAGCAAATTACTTGTACGCTCAAAATGATAATTTGCGCCATAACTTTGAAACTGTTATACTTAGGCAATCGAAGTGTATAATCGGTGAATAGAAAGTTAATATCATCCATCAAATTGTACCATTTATCAGTGTCTAGTTTGTCGTCTTTGAGATATAACTCAAATTAAGGAGATCCAAATAGGAAGAATCTCCATCATTACCTCATAGCAATTATATTGAATTTACCCTGATATATTACATATATCCTATTTCATAATATGACCTGAGTAAAGGATAATTTATATAAATTCCTATTCTCAATCTTGGTGAGGTTAGCATGTAAATGATTCCATCGAGTTGAGTTGATTTGAATGCTAATTTATAGCTTAAAAGTACATTCATTCACATTAGCAGGAGTAACTAAGTAATGAATTCACAAATGTAAACTTGTATCGGATAATATGAATTAATGCTAACAAAAAATAACTACACCAAGGGACTTATCTTAAGTTAGCATCTTCATATTCCTTCACTGTATTATTTTGATCAAAAATTAACTTACATTAAAAAATTTGATCCATAAATTAATGTTGAATTGAAAAGGCACTTTTGTATAAAGCAAAAGTGCGCATCAAAGAAGGGTACTCCAGTTGCCCACTCCTTTCGAAATGGTAGGAGTGGAAAGTGGAGCGCTGCTTTAGTATATTAGGACAACGGATTCCATACTCTGATGTGTATTTTATGATATACTGGTAATACATTTCTGAGGTCTATTGAACCCGGGGAAAGAATTTTGGTTTCATGATGTAAATTCTCCTACCTCTACTAATTCATCCATGATCCAAAAATTATAGAGTATACCATTGCCTTAGCGTATAGAATGCTATGTAATTAATCATTTGTTCTTAATCAAATAAGCAAAGAAAACAAAAAAAAAAAACATATGTTAAATAAAACCAGACTCTAAAATGACAGATAAGATGCTAGGTTATGAGAAGTGGGTCAGTAAGGCTGGGAGTGAATCTAGTACGAACTCTACCAAATCGATACTTCAATGCCTTCCAAAGTTTCCCACCAAAAAATGCAATTGTGAGGAATATGTAGGGAGAGCCGATCACGATATAAGTAATTACAACCAAAATGGCGGAAAACCATGCTACAATCTCACTACTGATGTGTAGATACTCGATCTGTTGGTTTGAAGTCAGTAATGGCTCATAGTATGGAGTCCCATAGAGATGATGGAATAGACAGGGACCGTAATAAACTGCTGTCGCAATAATGAAGAAGGAAATATGAAGAAACAAATTCAAAAGCATACTTAAAAAGCCTATTCCCATCAAAGTCATAATGAAAGCGAAATGATAGCAACTTTTGATTGATCTTCTGACCATCTGACTGCTCCTACCTCTAACTTTAAATTCTACAGACCTCCACTTCAGTGTTTTGTAAAAGGTTCGACTCTGTTTAACCCACAAATAGAAATAGACAGAAAAGGTAACAAGGTAAAGCATCTTTTGAAGGATAAATAACTGAGGAACAGATCCTGCGACAATCAGAGCAACACCGAGCAAAGATGTAACTACAAACATGCATCTTATAAATGGAAATGTTTTGGCATTTACATCATGGTATTTGACATCTAGATATCTCATGAGACATATTACCAGTGCACCGGAAAATATTGTTGCAGTATTTCCTAGAGAAAGAAAAACTGCTGCGATTGGGTTAGCAATTACTAGTAAATCAATACTGTAAATGGTCCCTATTGTGCAATTATTAATTTGGTTGTGATCTAAAGAAATCACCAAAAAAATAGACTCATACATTCCAAATGTACATATTTCCATGAGACCTATCATTATCAAGAAGAAATACTTAACAATTTCAACTTTGTAATGGAGTGCTGCCTCTGAAGAATTACCGAATATATCAGTTTTAGATTCTTCCATGGATTCACGATACAATCGAACAAAGTATAGAATCCTCTTTACGAAGTAGATATCCCACAGCACTGATAACCCAATCATTAAACATAAAAAGGGGAAAAATAAGTATTCTATGTATTTATCAATATTATAAATATAGCTGTTGGACATCATCATTATTACTATAGCTGTTTGAAAGATTGATATGCTCGTGTTTTTATAGTTTTTCCACAATTTCATGGATTGAGTATACACACATATTATAGAGGGAAATGTCTTCATATTATATGGATGATTACATAAAACGGGTTTAAATTAGAGAAATCCCCATCATTACCTAATAGCAATAGGATTGATTCCGCCCTGATACATTATATCCTATTTCGTAATAGTTTTTACAGCTTAAAATTACATCAGTCACAGTCTCAGGAGTAACTAAGCTATGAATTCACAACTGTAAACTTGTATCGGATAATATGAATGAATGCTAACAAAAAAGAACTACACCACAGGACTTATTTTAATTTAGCATTTTATCTCTCATCACTGTAATGTAGTAATTACACATTGATGCTTACAGTGATAACTTCAACCCTTATTGAAGTAGGATTGCTTAATCAATTATTGTGTGCACTTTGATTGAAAATTAATGTTGAATTGAAAAGGCACATAGGTACAGGGCAAAAGCGGGTTTCAAAGTACGGAGCTATGGAGGGCGTTCCTTTCGAAATGGTAGGAGTGGAAAGTGGATCGCGACCACTGGGACGCACTCCTTTTAACAACGTTTGTTTCAGAATCTCCTCTTGAAAAGTTTTCTCGATGTTTTGTTTGCTGAAGTAAATTCATTCTATTAGAAAGTGACCATAAAATATAATCGCTTTGAATATATCACTTAGTGTTCAACTTTTCGATATTTTCGATTTTTTAATAAAACTTCAATGCATAATTCATTATTTTCTTAAGTAATTTGTTCGAAAAGTATTTTAAAAGAATTCATAGAGGTGTCCTAAATTCCAAGAGCGCTTATAAGATTGATCCATTTAGAAATGCAGAGGCAGCAGCGATTATTAAGAATTACTATTAGATACACATATGTTTGTTAATTATCAATGCCAATGAATTCATTACAATTGTAATGTACGGCAGATTCGTTGCCTGCCAACTTGAGTTTATGTACATATCTACTGTAAACAACATTGATTAAATAGCGGGAATAAAATTAAGCTACATAACTATACTCCTGAACAAAGGTACAAGGGTGGGCTGAAAAGTTTTGAGAACTAATACTATTTTTGTAAGCTAGTCAACTTTTAATAGCATTAAATTAATGATCCATATGTGTTTAGTAATTATAAACAATCGCAAGTATCTAAAGTACTCCCAACAAGTGAAATTTTACTTTTCTTTGTCTGGTGGTCAACTAAAAAGGATTTTTTAAATTGAGCATCGTGCTGTGATCCTGTACACATATCTCGTGTCTCACAGGCCAGATTTAAACGTAGAACTCAGAAGAACTCAACCATCCCCCACACAGTCCTGATTTAACTGGAAGTGACTGTACTTATTTAGAAATTGAAATTTCACTTAAAGGGGACCCGATTTAAGGACGATGAGTCCTTGAGAACGGAGGTTGAGACATGATTAAAGTCCAGTCAGAAAAGTTTTACTATTCTGGAAACCAGGCGTTAAAATATATATGTACTCACTAAACACATATGGATCATTAATTTAATGCTGTTAAAAGTTGTCTAGCTTACAAAAATAGTATTAGTTCTCAAAACTTTTCAGCCCACCCTTGTATTTGTACAAAGTGTTATTTCTCATTCAATTAGTGCTAAAATGATTTGAACTCAATTACTTACTCACAGCAATTATCAAATGTCATAATGCACCATTTACATCTATAGTCAAGCCTCTAAAATACGAAGCGGGGTTGCCGTGGGAATTCCCATGGAAAAAAACACATGTTCCCATATGGGATCGGAATGGGAATGACTTTAAGGCTATGGGAATCTGTGGGTTTCTGTGGGAATAGGATGGGAATTGAAATTCAATTCCCACGGCAAACCTGACAAGTTTGATTTTTGAACCAAGGATGAAATAGTAGAGTAATGCGATACCACAAGCATAAACAAACAATACATCAGAGTACCCAAATCCGTTGCTAGAATGTGTTTTGCCATCATCATATCACACAACAAGCAATATTTAAAACGAATTTATGTGATTTTCTAGCCCATTATATACAGTCCTAGTGACATTATAAATGCTCAATAAGTGTAGGACAAATGCTAACCATACTAAATGATACCATTTGATAGATAATAATATCTTTCAATTCACCGTTAATACACTTCGATTGCCTAAATATAATAGTTTCAAAGCTATGGATCAAATTGTCATTTTGGACGTACAAAGTAAATTTGCTCCATAACTTTGAAACTGTTATACTTAGGCAATCGAATGGATTATCGGTGAATAGGAAGTTACATGTTATCTATTAAATGGTACCATGTAATAGTCTCTAGCATTGCTGACTTTGAGATATAGCCCAAATCAGTCAAATTACATTTCCTTAGCAACGCAAGAATGTGCAAACGTTCCAATGAAGATCTAAGCATATTTCCAAACAACTGGTGCATAGATTTCCTATAAAACAGATATAAAAGTGCCTAAATTTGTTCCCAAATGGCTCGTTGCGCAGCATGAAGGCGAAAAACACATCATGACAACGGATTCCAGTACTGAGATGTGTTTTATATACTGATAACACATTTCTGAGGTCTGTCATATCCTGGCAAACAATTTGGGTTTGAAGTAGGTTTCAAATCGAGGTTGCCACCTCTCAAATGTAAATATAACCACTCTATCTATTAACTGCTGTATTATTGGATCGTAAAAAGTTGTAATACAATTCCATTTCTTATTTTTTTGAAGAACAAGAATAGTAGAAATGCATACTGAATCCATAAATTATCACTATAACCAATAATTAAAATGCTAGGATTTTTTTATTTATTTGTTGGTGTGTTTGTCCGAATTGATTGAAGACTTGGGAAGTCGTAGAGGTGTGAAAATTTGCATGTAGGTGTCAAATGATATACCTACGATTAAGTTCTAAGATCTAAGCGAAATTTTCACATCTCTGCAAAAAAAATGGAAAACAATTTTTCGCACCTTTTCTATACAAACTAAATGACTACACTATTACAATAGAAATCATTGTACCAGTACGACACTACAATAAATAGACCGTCATTGTTATTAATATTTCAAAACCACAACTTATGTTTGATATCTTAAATATATTATAGTGTATGGCTATAAAAAAGATTATTTGCATATTTTCACACCTTTATATACATATTTTCACACCATTTGATGAATTTTGAAAATAATGCTAGAGACTAGCTTCCAACGGTTGACATGGGGTTTTTAGGGATGTAGATTTCGAATATCATATTTTCAGATCGATATGATAAATTATTTGTTTACTTTTGTTTACAATAGATACATAAAGTAAACAAATTACAAAAATAGGCTAGAGACTAGATTCCAACGGTTGACATGGGGTTTTTAGGGGTGTAGATTTCGAATATCATATTTTCAGATCGATATGATAAATTATTTGTTTACTTTTGTTTACAATAGATACATAAAGTAAACAAATTACAAAAATAGGCTAGAGACCAGATTCCAACGGTTGACATGGGGTTTTTAGGGGTGTAGATTTCGAATATCATATTTTCAGATCGATAATATAAATTATTTGTTTACTTTTGTTTACAATAGATACATAAAGTAAACAAATTACAAAAATAGGCTAGAGACTAGATTCCAACGGTTGACATGGGGTTTTTAGGGGTGTAGATTTCGAATATCATATTTTCAGATCGATATGATAAATTATTTGTTTACTTTTGTTTACAATATATACATAAAGTAAACAAATTACAAAATAGGCTAGAGACTAGATTCCAACGGTTTACATGGTGTTTTCAGTGGTGTAGATTTCGAATATCATATTTTCAGATCGAAATGATAAATTAATCGTATACTTTTGTTTACAATATTCATATTAGTAAAACATTCCCAAAATAAGTTAGATTGAGCAACTTCAGGCGCCCGCAGGGAGACTCTGCGGACACACAGTGTCCGCAAGCCGCGCAGCGCAAGCAAGCGAAGCGCGCTTGTAACCAATAAAATTTGAATGAGAAATTTTAGAGGACATCGCCAAACGTCCTAAAATTGACTATAACCCATAGCTACTGTATACTCGTACATGGTTCAATATCAAAGAGTACACCGCACCAAGCTGAATGCAATATTATATAATGAACTCAATTATTTTTAATCAAACAAGCAAACAAAACAAACAAGATATGTAAAATAGAACCACATTCCAAAATGACAGATAATATGCTAGGTTATGAGAAGTGGGTCAGTAAGGCTGGGAGTGAATCTAGTACGAACTCTACCAAATCGATACTTTAATGCCTTTCAAAGTTTCCCACCAAAAAATGCAGTTGTAACAAATATATACTGAGAGCTAATTACGATACAAGTAATTGCAATCAAAATGGTAGAAATCCCTAATACAATCTCACTACTGATGTGCAGATACTCGATCTGTTGGTTTGAGGTCAGTAATGGTTCATAGTATGGAGTCCCATAGAGATGATGGAATAGACAGGGACCGTTATAAATTCCCGTCGCAATAATGAAGAAGGAAATACGAAGAAACCAATTCAAAAGCATACTTAAAATAGCTGTTCCCATCAAACTCATAATGAAAGCGAAATGGTAGCAACTTTTGAATGATCTTCTGACCATCTGACTGCTCCTACCTCTAACTTTAAATTCTACAGACCTCCACTTCAGTGTTTTGTAAAAGGTTCGAGTCTGTTTAACCCACAAATAGAAATAAACAGAAAAAGTAACAAGGTAAAGCATCTTTTGAAGGATAAATAATTGAGGAACAGATCCTGAGACAATCAGAGCAACACCGAGCAAAGATGTAACTACAAGCATGCATCTTATAAATGGAAATGTTTTGCCATTTACATCATGGTACTTGACATCTAGATATCTCATGAGACATATTATCGGTGCAAGAGTGAATACTGATGAAGCATTTCCTATAGCAGTAAGAATTGCTGCGATTGGGTCAGTAATTACTTCGAAATCATTGTTGTAAATGGTCCCTATTGTACAATTAATAATTTGGTTGTGATCTAATGAAATCACCAAAAAACTGGACTCATACATTCCAAATGAACTTATTTCGATGATACTTATCATTAGTAAAAAGAAATACTTAACGATTTCAACTTTGTAATGGAGTGCTGCCTCTGAAGAATTACCGAATATATCAGTTTTAGATTCTTCCATGGATTCACGATACAATCGAACAAAGTATAGAATCCTCTTTACGAAGTAGATATCCCACAGCACTGATAACCCAATCATTAAACATAAAAAGGGGAAAAATAAGTATTCTATGTATTTATCAATATTATAAATATAGCTGTTGGACATCATCATTATTACTATAGCTGTTTGAAAGATTGATATGCTCGTGTTTTTATAGTTTTTCCACAATTTCATGGATTGAGTATACACACATATTATAGAGGGAAATGTCTTCATATTATATGGATGATTACATAAAACGGGTTTAAATTAGAGAAATCCCCATCATTACCTAATAGCAATAGGATTGATTCCGCCCTGATACATTATATCCTATTTCGTAATAGTATTTACAGCTTAAAATTACATCAGTCACAGTCTCAGGAGTAACTAAGCTATGAATTCACAACTGTAAACTTGTATCGGATAATATGAATGAATGCTAACAAAAAAGAACTACACACGGGATTATTTTAAGTTAGCATTTTCTAATCTCACATCACTGTAATGTAGTAATCACACATTGATGCTTACAGTGATAACTTCAACCCTTATTGAAGTAGGATTGCTTGATCAATTATTGTGTTCATTTTGATTGAAAATTAATGTTGAATTGAAAAGGCACATAGGTACAAGGAAAAAGTGCGCTTAAAAGTACGGAGCTATGGAGGACGTTCCTTTCGAAATTGTTGGAGTGGAAAGTGGATCGCGACCACTGGGACGCACTCTTTTTAATAACGTTTGTTTCACAATCTCCTCTTGAAAAGTTTTCTCGATGTTTTGTTCGCTGAAGTAAATATATACTTCCATTAGAAAGTGACCTCAAAATATAGTCGCATTCGAATATATCGCTTAGTGTTCAACTTTTCGATATTTTAATAAAACTTCAATGCATAATTAATTATTTTCTTAAGCAATTTGTTCGAAAAGTATTTTAAAGGAATGCATAGAGGTGTCCTAAATTCGAAGATCGCTTATAAGACTGATGTAATGTACGCTAGGTTCGTTGCCTGTGCCAACTTGAGTTTATGTATATATCAACTGTAAACAAGATTGATTAAATAGCGGGAATAAAATTAAGCAAACCACACAACTATACTCCTGAACAAAAGTATTTGTACAAAGTGTTATTTCTCATTCAATTAGTACTAAAATGTATCTACAAGCAGGTTAATCACGGTGTAACCACCGAAAAGATATTAACCAAATATTGCCCACGCTGCAGCGGCCGACCCAAATCGTGGTGTAATTTTTACACCACGATCGCCCTTAAAAAACCCCTGTCTACAAGTATTCATGCTGTTAAAGATATTCTATATTTGAATAGCATTTGAATTCTACACATATTCAAAAAACAATTTGCAAGATTTCAACTCAATTACTTACTCACAGCAATTATCAAATGTCATATTGCACCATTTACATGTATAGTCGCAGCCTCTAAAACAGGGGTTCTCAACCTGGGGTACGCCAGGTGTTTTTTCGAGGGGTACGCTGAACCAACTTTATATGTCTAGAAGTACTGTTAAATTATGTCTGGTAATTACTTCTGATTCGAGAGACCTGTCAAAAGTAAACCGTAATTATGACAGTACGTATTCTTTGGTTAATTATGTAAGGTTGATAATTACCAGTGTATATTTTGACACGAACTTATGAACATTTTAGGGTTTCAATTTATAGATATAAATTCTAAAATTAAATTGTTATTTTACATAATTTCAGATCAATTTAAAATTTAATTATGTTGTGTTCATCATTACAAATTATATCAACATATAATCATTTAGCGGAATCTTGCTAGATTTGAATCGAGGGTACCTTTCCTTTCGCCTCAGGGGGTACGCAGTTCGTAAAAGGTTGAGAACTCCTGCTCTAAAATATCAAGCAGGATTGCCGTGGGAATGGGAATCTGTGGGAATTCCCGTGGGAAAACCCACATATCCCCATATGGGATGGGAATGACTTTAAGGCTATTGGAATTCCTACATGTGTGAATCTGCGGGACTTTCTGTAGGAATGGGATGGGAATTGAAACTCCATTCTCACGACAACCCTGATGCTAAGGCAATGGCACAAGCTTCATTCGGGCCAAGGATGAAATAATAGAGTAATGCGATACCACAAGCATAAACAAACAATACATCAGAGTACCAGAATCCGTTGCTAGAATGTGTTTTGCCATCATCATATCGCGGAACAAGCAATATTTAATATGAATTTATGTGGTTTTCTAGCCCATTTTATACAGTCCTAATGGCATTATAAATGTTCAATAAGTGTAGGCAATCAATTGTTTAGAAATATGCATAAATATTCATTGTAATGTTGGCACATTCCTGGGTTGATAAGGAAAATATAAGTTGACTGATTATTGTATCCCAAAGACAGCAAATGCTAGACCCTATTAGATGATACCATTTGACAGAAAATAATATCCTTCTTTCCACCGAAAATATACTTCGAATTCGATTTGCCAAAATATAATAGTCTCAAAGCTATGCAGCAAATTGTCATTTTGGGTGTGCAAAGTAATTTACTCCATATTATTTGGTCATAAAAGTTACAATTCCATTTCTTATTTTTAGTGCAGCTCCTATAGGGAGATGCCCTTATGGCATGGACGGAGTATCTCGTCCGTCCGTATGTATGTATGTCCGTACGCGCGCTACTGCGAAATCTAACAGTCCGAATTTTACCAAATTTCGCATGTAGGATCTCTTTATGGTGTAGATGTGCACCGTCGACTTTTTTTCTCAAAATCTCATCACCTCCGGTTTTTATGAGTATATATTCATATTTTAACACCTTCTACCGCAAAGCTTTGCTTAAAGATATAAGTAAGATCTCAACGACTAATGTAGGATATTTCACCACGTAGGATCCGATTTTAACATTTTGAAAGTAATAATATGAATATTTTACGAGTTTTTAACATATGTATATATACATATTTTCACACCTTTTAAAAAAGTTTTATTTTGAGCTAGAAGCGAGTTCTCAACGGCTAATATAGGATATTTGAATATGTAGATTCCAATTTTCGTACTTAGAAAGTGGTAATCTAAGTATTTTATGAGTTTCTAACATATGTATATATACATATTTTCACACCTTTTGGAAAAAACTTATTTTGAGCTAAAAGGGAGCTCTCAACGGCTAATATAGGTTATTTTAATATGTAGATTCCAATTTTCACACTTAGAATGCCCTAAAATGAGTATTTCCCGACGTATTCCGATATTTACATTTCAAATTCCTTCGAGTCACTTCCTGGAGCTGCACTATCGGTCTGTCGACCGACATTTTTTTGAATAACAAGAATAGTTAAAAATGCATACCGAATCCATAAATTATCATTACGAATATATCCAATAAAATTTGAATGGGAAATTGGAGGGGACATCGCCAAACATCCTAAAATTCTCTTTCCAATATCTACTGTGTACTCATACATGGTTCAATATCCAAGAGTACACCGCACCAAGCTGAATGCAATATTATATAATGAACTCAATTATTTTAATCAAACAAGCAAACAAAACAAACAAGATATCTTATATATTAAAATGCTAGGATTTTTTTTTTTTTTTGTTTTTTTTTTTTGTTTGTCCGAATTGATTGAAGAATTGGCAAGTCGTAGAAATACGAAAATTGGCATGTTGGTGTCAAATGATGAATCTAGGATTAAGTTCGAAGATCTAAGCGAAATGTTCACACCTCGCCGAGATAGGTGACAAAATGTGCTGACCAATCAAATTCGATTATTTTATAATGCAAATACATTGGAATAAAATAGTATTGACTTATGCATACAATCAAAATAACTATTTGTGATTGAAATTCATTGGTTTATGTGAACCAATCAATTATCAGCCTTTTATAATGCCATTCACACGATTCTATTTCATATAAATGATTGAATACTGCTATTTTGAGTCTATAATTTGATTGTTAACAACAATTAAAGTGTGTTATATGCTACGATCAATCAATTCGATCATAAAATAACTTTTAACGACATGGACTGGAATTGATTATTTAAGTATAATAATCTTTAGCAATGTGAACTTCGTGTATTCAAATTGAGCTTACATTCAGGATTAGTTGACTTAATACGAAGTAAATAATATTTATCACGAAACAAAATTTCTGCTACAGTTCTGATTTCATAAATGTAACCGTAGACAAATGACAATCCAGCGTGCTTAGTATAAAACAAGAAAGCGACGTATTGTTTCTCTAATATCCCCAAGCTCCCACTGGGTAAATCTGCGGACACGCAGTGTCCGCAAGCCGCGCAGCGCAAGCAAGCGAAGCGCGCTTGTGTAAAATAAAACCACATTCCAAAATGACAGATAAGATGCTAGGTTATGAGAAGTGGGTCAGTGAGGCTGGGAGTGAATCTAGTACGAACTCTACCAAATCGATACTTCAATGCTTTCCAAAGTTTCCCACCAAAAAATGCAGTTGTAACGAATATGTACTGAGAGCTAATTACGAGACAAGTAATTGCAATCAAAATGGTAGAAATCCCTGACATAATCTCACCACTGATGTGTAGATACTCGATCTGTTGGTTTGAAGTCAGTAATGGCTCATAGTATAGAGTCCCATAGAGATGATGGAATAGACAGGGACCGCTATAAACTGCTGTGGCAATAATGAAAAATGATAAGTCAAGAAACCAATTCAAAAGCATACTTACAAGAGCTATTCCAATAAAACTCATAATGAAAGCGAAATTGTAGCAACTTTTGAATGATCTTCTGACCATCTGACTGTTCCTGCCTCTAACTTTAAATTCTACAGACCTCCACTTCAGTGTTTTATAAAAGGTCTGTTTTGCCCAAAAATAGAAATAAACAGTGTTTGCTATAAGTTCAAGCATCTTTTGAAGGATAAACAATTGAGGAACAGATCCTGCAACAATCAGAGCAACGCCGATCAAAGATGTAACCACAAGCATGCATCTTATAAATGGAAATGTTTTGCCATTTACATCATGGTATTTGACATCTAGAAATCTCATGAGACATATAACAAGTGCAACGGAAAATACTAAAGAAGCATTTCCTAAAGAAAGAACAACTGCTGCGATTGGATCAGCAATAAATTGTAAATCAATATTGTAAATGGTCCCTATTGTGCAATTATTAATTTGGTTGTGATCTAATGAAATGACCAATAAACTAGACTCAAACATTCCAAATGCATATATTTCGATGATACTTATCATTATCAAGAAGAAGTACTTAACAATTTCAACTTTGTAATGGAGTGCTGCTTCTGAAGAATTACCGAATATATCAGTTTTAGATTTTTCCATGGACTCACGATATAATCGAACAAAGTATAGAATCCTCTTTACGAAGTAGATATCCCACAGCACTGATAACCCGATCGTTATACATAAAAAGGGGAAAAATAAATATTCTAAGTATTTATCGATATGTTGAATATGGCTGTTGGATATCATTATTACTCTAGCTGTTTGAAAGATTCATATGCTCCCTGTTTTTATAGTTTTTCTCCTATTGCATTCATTGAGTGCACATACTTTTATTTGAGAAGGAAATGTCTCCATATTTTTATGAATATTCACATAAAACGGGTTAAAATTGGAGCAATCTCCATCATTACATAATATCAATAGGATTGATTTCCCCCTGATACATTATCTCTTATTTCGTAATAGGACCTGATTAAACCAGAAATTCGCAATTTTGGCTGAGGTTAGCATTCTGAATTTTCCCAAATATGCGATAGGGTTGATTTGAATGATAATTCATAGTTCAAAATTACATTTATTCATAGTACACTAGAATAATTATGTAATGAATTCATAAATGCAAGTGTATCGGATAATATCAATGAGTTCTAACAGAAAATTACAACTGGACAGTTTGCATTTCAACTTTTCCATTATAATATTTTATCACAATCAATGCTTGCATTAAAAATTAAAAATCCAAAGAACAGCGCTCCAAATACGCAGTCCTTTCGAAATGATAGGAGCGGAAGTGGAGCGCACTCCTTTTAAAAGTTTCGCATAATCACGCCTGATATCTTAAAACTCTTTTTCAATGTTTACGAAAAGCGATTTGAAAGAGCTGAGTTAAACACACAGTTGTTATATTGTCTACAAGCGCGCTTCGCTTGCTTGCGCTGCGCGGCTGGCGGACACTTTGTGTCCGCCGGAGGCTCCTTTCGGTCGCCTGGAGGTGAGATTGGTTAATTATAAGGGAGATATCATCTCTAAATATGTCCATCTTAGTTTTAAAATCGATATCACTCGAAAAATCACCAAATTTGTCAATTTTTAAAATTTTGATGATTAATAATGACGTCATAACAAAGTGATGAGTCATCATCATTTTCTATTAAAATTTCAGCCTGCTATCTCCTATAATGGCTGAGTTATACCCGAATAACTGTTGCTTAACTTTTTAAAATGTGACAATGACGTCATAATTCTATGATGAGTCGAGATTTTGCTCTGAACTCAGAACTTACTGGAGCCATAGCCAAAATACTCCCACATGCCAAAAATCAGCTTTCTGCGCCTGGCAGTTTCTTCAATCAATTCGTTACAGAGATATATATATATACACACATACACATTAATCGAGTTTTAATAGTAAGGATGCAACAACTAGTCTAGCTCTACATCAATGTAGCTCTATAGGTAATGAGTTTATCGCGTTTTAGGTGTCGAAGAATCCGACCAAACCTAACTTCAACCATTTCCTATTCGAAGCGATCGGCGCTTCAATCAAAGGTGTCTGCACCCCCCACGCACCGGCTGTTACCAGCTTCGAGGAGTGCCTATTCCCTGTGATCGAGGATATAATGGTGCGAGACGTGCTCGAGTTCCTGCCCTACACTTTCCAGCTGTTAGCTCTCATGTTAGAGTTGAGAGAACAACCAATCATTGACTCGTATATTGCCATATTCCCACACATTCTGTCTCCCGTGCTCTGGGAACGAGTCGGCACAGTTCCAGCTATGAGCAGGCTCCTGCAAGCTTTCATACAGAAGGTCAGTTTCTAATACAGTCGACATCGTTTTTTTTACTTTCGGCTTTTTTGACAGTTTCAGGTATAGTAGATATCGGGGTTTTCTGACTATCGTTTTTTTTGACATTTTTCCATGCAAATGAGGTGTCAAAAAACCCGATGTCTACTGTTCATAGTAACTCCGCTTAATTGGGACAAGTCTCCAGGAACGTAATGGTTCTCACACATAGTAGAAACTAATGTTGTGATATGAGTTGTGGAAGGGATGTACATAATTTCGGCAATTAAATTGTTCTTTAGGCATAAAGATGAAATGTAATTATTCTGGCAAATGAATTCCATTATTTTGACAAACAAGATAAGAGTCATAATACAAATTAATTTGCCAAAGGTTTTAGCCAAAACACACACACAATTTAATTGACAGAATAATATGGCATTCGTTGTGGATGATTTTTGCAAGGACACTCTCTACTAACATCCATTGTTTTAGAAAAAATTCCGTTTCGAACCGAAAGCAACTTGTATTTGAGGAAAATACTGTGGAGCTCGCCTATTAGCGAGTCCCAAGTGTAGAATTATATTAATTATGTTCCCTCATTAGCAACTTTTCGAGGATAAAACCCGAGTAGTTGCTAATAATTATGCGAATTCCACTGTACTATATTACGAAAAATACGTATAAGGCTATACGTGTACCAAAATCTATGAACTGCTACACGTATCAATATTTTTGAAAAATATTTAGTTTTATAATATGTATCATGAAATTCTCCATGAATTGGTAGTACTGTGGAATTCGCCTATTAGCAACTCCCCTATTAGCAATACTGCTCTATTAGCAACCAATTTTTAGTTCTCAGGGTAAAATTCTGTATTAATCATGTTCCCTTATTAGCAACTTCGCGTATTAGCAACAATTTTGTGAGAAAAATATGCGAATTCCACAGTACATATTAAGTATGCCAATACGTACATCATTTAGTTATTCATTGGTCCCATAACCCGAGGAGGTATGTCTAAAGGTGCCAGCGACGAAATTCGTTGAGCCAACAATCAAAATAAAACAAATTCAGATAATTTGATGGTCTTATATGCTAGAAATAATTGTGTAATCGCAATATACAGTCGACTCCGCTTAATAGGACCACATCGGTCAAATAATTTTGATCCGATTAAGCGGAGAACCTTATTTTAACCAAAATATTTCGTATTACCTTCTATGTGTGTGAGGCAGAGTTGCACGCGGGCTGCGGGCCGACTTTTCTTATCGGCCCGCGGGCCGAATATAATAGTTTGCGGGCTCCGCGGGCCGGAAATCTTGGCAGGACTCCCCGCGATGACAACCGAGACGATGTTTTTAACTGTCACGAGGTACCAATTAAGGAATACTTACGTAAATGGAACTTTGTTAGTTTCCACTTATTTGTGTTTGCAGAAACTCACTCCCATAAAAGGATTCCCTAAGTGTCTCTCTATAGTTAGTAACTTACAAAGTGGGCCAAAAATATTTATGCGGCTTTCTTGCGGGCAGTACAAATTTCGGCCCGCGTGCAACTCTGGTGTGAGAACTATCCCGGTCCTGCCAAAAGTGGTCCGATTAAGCGATTTCTCTATTAAGCGGAGTCGAGTGTATATGAGTGCAATCTCGAATAGTGTCCGGACACAGTGCGAGCTGAGGGTAAGATCTCAGCAATCCTGGGAGTGTTCCAGAAACTTCTCGCTTCCAAATCGAATGACCACGAAGGCTTCAACATCCTAATGAGCCTAATGCAGTATCAAGGAGCAGAATCCGTCCGTCCCTTCCTAAAAGACGTCTTACTCTTATGCTTCCGGCGGCTACAAGAGAGTAGGACAGTCTTCTACGTGCGAGGACTCACTAAAGCTGTTTGCTGTGCAATAACCATCTTCGGAGCTGTTGAAATCCTATCCATCATGAACAGCATTCAAGCCAACCTGTTCATTATGCTGGTGGAGAAGGTCATTCTGCCTGAGATCCCCGGCGTGTCTGGGCGGGACAATGAGAAGAGGATGTGTGTGGTCGGAGTCATGCAGATACTCACACAAACACCACAGATGCTGCAAGAACCTGAGTACCAGAAGTGAGTTAGATAGATAGGACTTCTTAATTAATCATTTCGATCAAATTTCAACTTGGTAAATTTCCGATTAAATTCCGCTTTCCCTAAATTTGGTATCATAGCATTTTCGATCATTTTAGACCAAGTTCTTATTTTTTCATTTTTCACTTTCGATCATTTTCCTATTTACTTTTTCTCAATTCCGACTGTTTTCGATTAAATTCTACTTCCCCTTAACGTGTGCAACTACACAATACAGTGGAGTTCGCTTATTAGCAACTCCCCTATTAGCAATATTTCTCTGTTAGCAACCAATTTTCAAGTCCCACGTGTAGATTTTGTATTAATTATGTTCTCCCCTATTATCAACTTCGCTTTATAGCAGCCTTTTTGTGAGCAAATCCCGAGTTGCTAATAACCAAATTCCACAATATACTGATTCGTATCAAACAGACAACCTCAGTTATCTTAACACAATAGTTGCTCTGCACTGAGAAATTTTCGAGTAACTGAATCCAATATTAAATCAGTCACATAATCTAACCTGTGTAATGGGCATACATACCAACTGTCCCGTTTTTACATTACACTTTCCAATTTATGTCCCGCTTTTGGGATTCGATGTATAATATTTTTCTATATGCGTCCCGCCATTTTCAGCGAAATTCGACCCCGCGTTCCGCTTTTATCATTGCTCAAGTTGGCATGTATGCATTCATTTCTAAAATAATTGAGTCAGGTATACTCATTAAACGGAATACTGAGCTAACGGGTCTATAAGCCTTCATCCTATCTAAGTCTGTAGTTGACAGTCTCTATCCAGGATAATCAATTTTCAATCGATAATCTCCCTGCCTCCTAAATTCCTCAATTTAAAATATCCGTTATAATTCTATCTTTCCGTTGATCAACCTATTCAATGTTTATGAAGATATAAAGAAGTAATTCAAACATTTCTTATACTTTGCATTTGGCTAAGACGATGGCTAGATAATACAGATTTGAATTTACGTGACTGTATAGAGACTAATCCTCAGTATCTCCTAGCTATGATATACAGTAATATATTATACATATTAATTTACTGCATAATGTTAACCAAATGCAATCATAATCAGACTAATCATATTTTCAAATTCTACGAAGTAATTAAACAAAGTACACTTTACTAATATGATTAGTGTGTAAGCTAACATCTGATGCCAGCTAAAGGTAAGGCGAATATTGCTCAGAGTTAAGGAGTACATTAGGCTTATTTTCAAGGAACTCGTGCAATTCGTACTAAAAACTGGAACTTGGTGATTCGTTCTATCGAAACACTTCAATCGTGTCCGGATTATTAATTTAATTAGTGCTGCTTTTCAGAATACTTGCTAATCAGATGAAATCCATACGAACTAAATGCAATTAGAACTGTACTGTACTATCTGCTTATTCATTAATATTTCAAGATCTTCACATTAAACTCCTGTACCAAGATGATGCTGTGAATTTCCGTGCATTATTTGAAGAAAAACATTATTCGCAAATCTCTAGAAATCAGAGACATCCGATGCTATCGCAGTTTATAACTGAATCGAAAAATTGATTAATAATACCAAGCTAGCATATTGCAACATAATCTTTCCGCACTAACAATAGCACCGAACAAACTTCTGCTAACGAATTTAATACAATTATATGTTCGTTATGTATGTACTACATGTGATTGTTACAGCGTCTGATTTTCTTGAAATGCTTATTGAGGAACTTAATTGTATATTGCAATATTACTACGTGGAAGAATGATTGCACACAAACGATTCTACTCCCACTACTGTGGTATACCACGGTTGACAAGGACAGATCTTCGGATTAGAATCTGAGTAGAGCATTAGTGGAAAGACATCCTAGCTGATATTATGATCGGCGATCTCGTTCAAGATCAAAATATTAAAAAGCAGCCCAATCTTGATCATTTTTCCAATAATTTTTTAACGATATAGTGTTGGAAGAGAAAATTGCGAACAGCATAGAAAAATAGAATAAATTAATGATGGTGAGGAGAGTATACAATAAAATCTCCAAAAATGGTCGCGATCTTCCATCCGATCATCCAAAATAAAAATGATCACCGAGCCTCATTCGATCGTCAAAATAGGATCGCGGGATCCTAATTCCCTATATCTGACGGATGGAAGCATTCCCTAGCTCATACTCTTGTTGCATTACAGGCTGATCAAAAATGGGTACTGGAAACCTTCCTCTCAAATGGGACTAGTCGTGCATTCACATAGACACACATCTTCAATTATCTGAGTTCAGGAGTTAGATGGGAGTGTGGTGCAATGGGATTAGGCAAGGCGGACGAGAGAGAGGGGGGGAGAGGGGGCAAAATACCCGGGACCTTGCAAGGTGGTCACCAGTCACGATGATAGTTTCTTGTGACTTAAGTTGACTAATTCATGAATTATCAATGAATTACTCAAAATTTGAAACTAAAATAATGAAAAAATATTTGATATTTCGCTTAGGGACTGAGCAATGTTAGAGGTATATAACATAAGCAACCTTTTAACCACTTTTGGGCATAGAATCTGCACTAATGTTTGAGATTTTGAATAATTCATTAATTGAATAATTCATAATTCTTCATCTATCAATGAATTAGTCAACTTAGCTTGTGACTAATGTAAATTAGCACCGGATTTGGGAGTGTGCGGCCTGTACAAGTACAATTATGGGAGCCCTGATATCTAATAAGGAAATCTGTGTAAGATAGTGAGAATATAAAGTGGAGATCAATTTAAAATATTTAGCATAATGATAAAGTCTAGCATTTTTGAGTGAAAGTATAAATTAATTTAGGGAAGGGGCTATGGCCCGTGTTTTACTCTCGTCGGCTTTGGGACTTAGACACAACTTGTAATGTCCAATCGAAAATCGGAGATAGAGTTTGTATTTAAATTTGGTTGGAAGATTCACACCGAAATAAGCAAAGAAAATGTTTAAATGTTAATAACTTAATAACCACAGATAGAACCAGCGGGTTTCGCTATGAAAAACGGGCGTGTAAGAACATCAAAGTTAGGACTACTGACTCTCAAAACAAGATTCCTGGTATAGGAAGTCAGTGTTACTCCTCTGGGATATATAAATAGCAGATTGATTCGAAAGCAAACTCACACTCGCGAATAATTCCAACAATCGAAATTTCCAGACACCATGAACACCCTCTTCTATGCCTTGCTTTCCCTTTCAACAATATTTGCGGTTTCGTTCAGTCAAAGGTTACCTGCTCCCGGAACCATGAGGGGATCTGAGTATCTAATCTTTGATCCTGGTAATGGCACAATCAATCAGACAATCGCAACCTCCGTTCTACAAATCGATGAAGCAAGAGGATTGATAAGAGGGGAACATCACTCTACGGGGACATTCTTTTTTCTAATCATGACTACCGACAAGGAAAATAAGACTTTATTGGTTAGGAATAATGATTGTGAGATCCTTGAAAATGATTTAAACATCATAGATGTTCCTCTCAGCCAATGTCTCCTCCTGGAACATACACCTACACCCGAGGGAGCTCAACGAATATCTTCGTCTTCGATGGCACAACCTTAATCAGATTCACCGATATCAGTACTGGAGCAATCCCAAGTACATTCGTAATTAACGTTGATACATTCACTCCAGAGACTCCTCCATTTTCTGTCTTTCGAGAGTTTCCAGAATGCATTTCTAGAGGTTTTCGGTGCAATGAATGTTATAACTCTGCTATCAATGTTGTTGGGAATTTGTTCTTGATTCTATCAGCGATTGGAATACTCTCCTTCATGACCTGAGACTCAATTATAACCAATAAAGTAGAATCGTTCTTGTTTGAACATTATTTAGTAGTTTGGATTTGTGCTAATAGAAAGCGAATCATTTTACATAACAGTACATTATAACCTTATTTCTTCGTTCTTTGTTTGCGTGTTTTATTGAATAAAATAAAAACTGAAATTTTATTCCTCGTTAAATGGGATATGGAAAAGCTTTTATGGCTATCACTGTAAAATGAGATATAATTTGGAGTTCATGAATTGTGTTTCTAACTTCGTATAACTCTGCATTTTGTGTGTTGAAAGTTGTATACCATCAGTGGAGTGAGGATTCATGATTTTCATGAAGGATGCTGCGAATCTAGGATTTTCAAAAGCAGGCAATGTATGTTAAATTTAAATCTAATATTCGTATCACTGTGACAATTATTTTTAGCCGCCCTGATGTTGTTGTCGGCGAGATTCAAAACCCATTGAATTCTATTATTGACCAGAACATCAGTCAAAAGACACGAACCCGGATTATAGTACGGAAATATATTAAATAATTGATTAAAAATTGCAACATCCGTTAATATGAAAATCTGTGAGAATGTCATGTACCTAAAATGCCATGATATCACGTGACTACTTTAAGTTTCCACCTCAAAAGCCTCCTTGACACCTGGTTTCGAGCTCCATTCCTCCTTTCAAATGCAATTCGGCCTTCGGCTCCCTCTTCATATTTTCACACCTAAATGCACCCACTTCCTCTTAAACAATGTCTATACAACTTAGGTTTCCGGGGAGGAAACTTCCGTTTACCATTCTTTCTATAGAAATTACCACTCATTTTGATTGCTTCTCCGCATAAAATAACCAACGGAAATGAGTCAGTCAACATTCCTAGACTGATTGGGGATTCAATAAATACAAGCAAGCTTTGATATTGGATACTGCTTGTCCGCAGATTAATGAAATATCTCAAAGACTGTCGAAGTGATTATAATTACGTATAACGATCGATACAAATCTTTGAACCAAGGTTGCAACCGAATAGTTCAATATTCGGTTAGACCAAATACTGATCCAACCTCGCTTTGAATCCACATTTTAAAGGAAAAATTATGATAAAATACACTTAATTTATGCCTTAAATCTTGAAAATATTTATGTCAAAAATAATTATTATATTATTATTTTAATTATTCTTAAACATTAGTACTCACATTGTTGATTAAATATCCGATTCAAACACATATAAATATTGGAATGTATCAGTATGTATGTGTTACCTGAATTTAGGATATTCAACTGTTGAGTAGCAGATAACCAAAAACAAGCATAATATCCTCATTTTAGTGAGTAGAGAATCTATCATTCAATCCATTAAGATGAGATTCAGTTCTAATGGCTGTGATAGTAGCCTACCTAAACAAAAACATAATTATTATCTTCTAAATGAGTGCTTGTGCAATCCTGATATGAAAGTTAAATCTTAGATTAACAAGTCCACCACACTGTAGTTAGAATAAATTTGAATAATTCGAGCAAGTGTATTAATCTATGCTAATCTGAGTCTACAACACAGTTGGGCAGCAAATCACTGAACTGAAAGGTTGATATAACGCGTGACACAGATTGCGATGATATAATTAATGTTAAAATCATGCAGACTTAGTAAGTTCTAATCTTAGCTAACTCTCATGCGTATACGTTACGCAATTTCTTCATGTTAGAGTGCTAGTTAATGGTTTCATACAAATGTCTAGAATGTTCTGAGAAGATCAGCAGGCCACTCAACCTCTGAGATGACATGTAGCAAATCGTGAGATGTGGTAAAATAGTATTACAACAAAATTCCGAGTCTCAAAGTGTCCGATTAAGAGAAGATTGCATTTGAGTTCTATCCATAGCATACATGCCAACTTGAGCCATGATCAAAGCGGAACGCAGCATTGAATTTTGTGGAACATGGCGAGTTAGAAAAAGTATCATAGATGGAATCACAAAAGTGGGACATAATGGGAAAACTTCTAAAAACAGGACACTCGTGAAAATCACCTCGATAGCTGCAGGCATCTCAACCTGTAATCAAACCAAATCGTGAGATGTGGTAAAATAGTGTCACAACAGTGCTTCTAAATCGTGAGATAATAGTGAGTAATGGTATCATATGACAGCGAAAATCGCGAGACACACGATGAGAAGTTGAGAGGCTGGATCAACTCAATACAATTGAGTACAAGCCTACAAGCATCATAAATTGGGTGAGGACAGAGGCGTAACGAGAATGCGGCCAGGGCCTCAAATCACTAATTTTGTGGCGTACGTACCCTTGTCGCACCCTGACCGCAGCCTAAAATTCAGTTGGCTACGTCTCTGGTGAAGACAAAGACTTAGTCGCTTTACAGAGCTAAATCTAACATTCCCCGTACCCCGTAAGAAATGTGCTTTACTACTGGGCTGTGACTAGAATTGAATACTTGCCAACTATCCCGCTTTTTTCACTCTTCTACTGAGTAATCTTCACGAGTGTCCCGCTTTTATCACGGCTCAAGTTGGCATGTGTGGAATTGAGAGGCGAGATTATTCTTGTGTCAGAGGCAGAACTGAAGTGGTGGGCGGTGGAAAATATTTAGACAGGCACTCCGATACAAATCGTTAGAATGGAATGTTTCTGTAGTGGGATTGTAACAATTTGTCAGTTCATAAAACCCCACTGGATTCAAGATATTTGTGGACTGATCTCTAAGCATACTTTGATAACACTTTTTAGTCTCTACCCCTTCACACTTAACTGGACATAAATACTGACCAATATCCTATCTACTGATATATGATAAGTAAGGTTATCTTTACTAAAACTCGGGATTTTTCTATTTATAGTAATTACCCCAAACTGATATGGCTTCCCCGTTAAAAATAGCTTAAACCAGAATGACGCAACAATAACGAGGGTTTTAATTAATTTAACCGTAGAATGCCCAGTGGGGACACATTGTCCCGATATCGCGGATGTCTCCCAGTCATTTTCTATGCAAGTGAAGCCATACAAATGCTGGGCATTCTACAGTTAATGCAGCGGTTCCTAAACTGGGGCCTATGAACTCCTTTGGGGGTACACAGAACCCATCAGGTCCATGGGATCAGAAATTTTGTATCACGATCAATGGAAGGGGTTCACAGAATGTAGAATAATTACTATAGCGGGTCTACGGCTAAATAAGTTGAAAAACTCTTACTTCATTAATGAGACTATACATGCTACTTGGAATGTCATAGGATATCATTACCTATCAATTCAAACATACCGATATCCTATACAACTACTTCTTGCATAGAAACAATACTACGACGTATTAGAGCGATTAAGGTTGTTTGATTACACAATACGAATTTCTAAAGCCATTATTTAGTATAGGTAGTAGTGTGGATTCGCTACAATACGAATTCGATATGACCATATATGACAACCTTTTCAAGGAAAAAAGCGGATATAAGTTTTTAGCGGGACATTGAGCTACTATAAGCAGGACAATTCCACTTTTTGAAACGTTTTTGCGGGACAGCTGACAATTATGCATGATATACAGTGGAGCCTCTATATATCGGTCATATGTACATAACAGTCACTTAAACGACCCTCCCATTACAATTAACCTCTACATCACGGTCACCTGTACATAATGGACATTTTTGAACCGTTCGGACAGGTTTCACTGATATTAAAATTCTAATTGGTACTTATTCTTGGGGCCCGAATAAACGAGCTGGACATAATTAATTGATTTTTCAGAAAAAACAGATTAGCTAGGATTAGAGTAGAACGTTAGATATAGTTCAGATGGAAATAGCTGATACAAAACATCAGTAAAAAGGTGTGTTGGATAAAAAAAAGTCAAAATATCAATATTTAATAAACAGGGGGGGAGGGGTGGAATTTAGGACCCCTAGAGTAATGTTCGAAATTATCTAATAAAAAAAGTAATTTCCAAACGTGAAGATGTTCCCCATAAAACACTAGATTAGTGAGGTTAGCTGAGTTTAATTAACATACATATCAACTGAATTTAGTCAATGAATGCTACCCATTATTAGGTATATCAAAATAGTCTGTGTATTTATACAAGCTTAAAATTTTAAACAAATAAAACCTAATTGTTTATAATAATTATAAAAACACAGGAGAGAATGGCAAATTTCTTAATGAGTAAAAGTATGAGTAGTGGTGTCATGTTGACAGCAGAGACAACATTCAACGGGAAAAGCCTAAAGTCGGAGTTCACTTGTAATACCGGCTGCGATGTTCTTGTACCCCATGGAGTTACCGAGGATCCGCTTAAACCTTACGCCATTCAGAGAGAGGCGAGGCAGCTTACACACCTCCATCTCCCACTGGATCATCGTATCCTGTCCATCCTCTCCGTACGTGCACATCAACAGGAACTTGTCCCGCTGTTCAGACTCAACGTGCAGGACATCCAACACGCGTTTTATCTCAGCCATTACGTCGTGGGGGTCCATCGCACTAGTGGTACGCATGTTCCAGGTGAAGCGAAGTGAGCGAGGTTTGGTCGCGTCTTCGATTATGGCGGACTTTTTCGAGAACTTAGTGGTGAGTCGGGTCATAAGGGAAGGCCGCCGGTCGTCTGAGAGTAGAGGGTCGTACCGGTACGGTCCCATGTCTGCACCGGTGCCCGGTTTCCCGCGTTTCTCTTTCGGGATGGAGATAGTCGCGCGCTGTGGCATCTGTCGGATGAAAGTGGCGCCCGCTGGGGACGGCGGTTCGAACAGGTCATCCCCTGTGGGGGCAGTCACTGGACGGAAAGTGGGGTCGATATCGGTCCGCGGCATCTGGAAGGGCGAGTTCTGTACAGAGCGTTTGTTTACCTGTCGTGAGTCCATCCCATCGGGAGTGTAGTGCATACGGCGACGCTGTTTCTCTGCTTCTTGGTGCGGGAGGGTGTGACTGCGGTCCACAAACATGGGCGCATTCGTCGTGTTCACGATCGTCGGTCGCAGGCCCATTCCTCTCATGTCGGAGGCTAGCACATCTTCAGGCCGCGGTTTCGGTACGGCCGGCTGGCTGAGCCGGGGACGCATGGACTGAGATCTCGGCTTCCCTTTCTGCACCGTGGCCGGCGCCGGCAGTTCGTACTCGTTGGTGTGCTTGCGGGGGGAGGTGGGCTTGGGGATGGCGTTGCCAGGGGAGCTGCTGTTCCGGTAGGAAGCGGAGCTGGCAGGGGAGGGGAGCAGGTCGATGCCGTTGGTGTGAGGGTGCGGCGGGTCCAGCGACATTTGTCTGCTCGGGAATGAGTAGGCAGACGCGGTCTGTAGCTGGACAGCTGATCCACGGCAGTCCTTGGCCAGCAGGAGGTAGGTGGCGTAGACGTCATCGTACCGCTTCTCTCTCAGACTCGTCTGAATCTCGTCCAGTGTGAAGTTCATACTTCGCATCTTCTCGATGCGAAGTGAGTCGTTGAAGTCTGGCTCTGGCTCGGTGTACGGTTTCAACTCGTTGTCCTCGAAGGTTAAGTTCGGCCATCGGTCCGACATGATGGACTCCAGGCCGCATCGACGGGACGGGTTGAGCACGAGGAATCGCTTCAAGAGGTTCTCACAGTCAGTTGACATGTAGAAAGGAATCCGGTACTTCCCACGCAGCACTCTCTCCCGCAATTCCTTCAAGTTCTGGCCGTCGAAGGGGAGAGATCCGGACACCAGGGTGTAGAGAATGACCCCTAAGCTCCACACGTCCACTTCCGGACCGTCGTACTTCTTACCTTGGAAGAGTTCGGGAGCTGCGTAAGGGGGACTCCCGCAGAATGTGTCCAGCTTGTTGCCCGGCGTGAATTCGTTGCTGAATCCAAAGTCCGCTAGCTTGATGTTCATGTTCTCGTCCAAGAGCAGGTTCTCCGCTTTCAGGTCTCGGTGCACCACGTGCTTCTGATGGCAGTACTGGACGGCGGACAGAATCTGTCGGAACTTGACGCGTGCCTCTTTCTCCTTCATCCGTCCGTGCGCCACCAAATAATCGAAAACTTCTCCACCCGCCGCGTACTCCATCACGAGGTAGAGCGTCTTCTCCGACTCGATCACTTCGAAGAGTTTCACGATGTTCGGATGGTCGAGGCACTTCATGATCCGGACTTCTCGGAACAGTTTCTGCAAGCTGGATGGATTCAGTTGCGTCTTGTCGATTATCTTTATGGCGACTTCTTGCCCGGTTGGCATGTGTTTGGCTAGCTTCACTTTCGCAAAGTTTCCTTTACCGATCGTTTTGAGGAGTTTGTATTTCCCGACGTAGATTTCTTCTCCTACCCGCGTGTGGCTCGTCCGCCGGCGGGATTCCGGCGGGAAGTTTTGTCGTCCGTCCGAATCTGTCTCACGCACAGTCTGCAAATCAGTGTGAGGTCTCTGGTTGGACATCTCTAACTTATAAAATATAACATACAATAATACGTGTAGCTATGTCTTGCATAGAGAATCTACTTATATCAGATCTCTATAGTACATAATAAAAGCTCAAATAGGCTGCGGTTTGAAAGAACAAGTTAAAAGAACAGGTTTTCCATCCTGCCAGAGACAACAAAGATATATCACAAGATCCTAGTATTATAACCAAACTACTACAACACTGAAAGTACTGGATAATGTAAATCGATAGCCTTAGCTTGTATTAGTGATGTGAGAGTGAGAATGGCCCGCACGGACATCTCTACAAGCTCGTAATAAGACTAGTTGGAAGGTAAAGTAATGGAGAGCTCAATCAGAACTTAGTGTAATAGTACGTAGCATTTTGATAAGACGGCCTTTGTACTAATGTGAATTACTGGACAGGGCACAACGTTTTAACCAACGATGCACTTGAACACAATACACAAACGTTCATAAGCCTACCTCCTGAGCTGTAAGCAGGACAGTTAGAAAGAACGACTCATCTTTTAAAGAGGAACTTTGATTACATAATTGCCAGTCACTACAAATTACAAGTTGTGTGGTTGGGTGATTGTCCTAAGTTTAACTCCACTCACATTTTAAGCCAAGATGGAGAGAGAGCTGAACACAATATTGAATTGAGAATACAGTTGAGTTGCTTGTTCACTGAAATACGCCTAATGCAGATATTATACTACTTGCTACGGCATCTTACATGTATTAGTGGTACTCGTTCCAATTGTCAACATGCACTGCTAGGGAATTAATTGGGTACACGCTGCCAGGTTAAAGTGGTTACATCTCAGCATTTAAGTGGTCTGCTCACGAAAAGGAAGCACGATTATGGTTGTAAGGTACATGACGTGTGTGTTATATGATAGAAGTAATGCATTGTAGAGCTTCTAAACCAAAATATTGGATTCAGTGTAGCAACCTTGTAAGTACTTATAGCACTTAGCACAACTGAATTTATACATTTAAGTACTCGACAATCTGATGGATGTGGTAGTGGATAATATTGTAAATAGGCACTGTTAATAGAAAACTTGTTTCAGTTCCAAAATGATTTTCAGTGGAGATATGAACGTGCGTTACTTTATTTCATAATACGTCTAATCAAAGCTGATAATATGATGTACATGGGGTAATTACGAACTTGTAATTATAACGCAATGAAGTTTCATAACGTCGAGATAAATTGAAATGTTAGCTATACTGACTGGAAAAATCAATTGCTGAGTAAACCAATACATTGAAGTGGTGAAGAATTATTAATTATTCAAAATCTCAAATATTATTGTAGATTATATCTAAAAGTTGTTTAATTAAAAGTTACACACTGTACACCCCAGATATTACTGTCTTGAAGCAAAATATCAAATAGTTTTTTACTATTCAGATTCAAATTTTGAGTAATTCATTGTAGCCATGAATTAGTCATGTCATGCACCTGATATATGTAAAGAGATACTGATTGTAATAATGGCAACAATGATATATATGTGGTAGCTAAATATTGATGTTTCCAAATAACAGCGTCCTAAGAAATGAAGTGAAGAGAGAGATATTCTCAGAAACTTTTGATTTGTCAACAATCGTAGGAAGTAGATTAAAACCTAGAGATATCCGTGTCTCTATCAGCTGATGCAAATGAATAGAGTGTGATTTGATAACTCTATAAGCGATACGTGTTAGATGAGCACATAAAAACGAGGATATTCATTGTGAGTTGCATCTACATGAAGAGCCACTATAATGGAATGGGAGAGTGATAGGATGGAAGATAATGGTGCTTTGAAATCCGATTATTTAAGATGACTTGAGTATTATATGAAACAGTGGACATCTGTCGAAGTAACAGAAAGATGTTGCGTCATCCGGAACTAAGAGACTTTTACAGATAATCCGGGCTTTTTTTAGAATTTTTTTTATAAATCGTGTAGAAGCGAATGCGTGTTGGCTATAAGATAATTGGATGGCATTTCCATTCACTAAAATAAAGTATTACGATGAAAACAGTGTTTCCCGCAAAGCGCGTTAAATGACACGCTTAACTTTCCCTAGAACAAAATATTTTGAAAAATTCAAAGCACTTTAAACTGCATTAAAGCGCTAAAGTTTGAAAGTTTGTCAAATTTAAGTTTGTCAAATCGTGTCAAAAGCGGGTTAAAGCGCGTTAAATCGTGTCAAAAGCGGGTTAAAGCGCGTTAAGTCATGTCAAAATCGCATCGTCGTTGCTAAATGAGCGCATTCGAAAAATCCTGTGGGAAACACTGTACGAAAGCATTACGTGCACTACAGATAATTGGTCTGAATTTGAATATTCTTTGATCGAATTTGCCACAACATAGGATTTTAATAAAGTCAGGGAACTTATCATGAATAATTATGATAACCCCCAGTGGACCAAAACATGTGATAATAACAGAGAAAATGCGAACGTGAATTAATACAAAACCATGTAAACTTTGAACAATAGAAATCAGAGTGTGGGAATAATAAATGTTCTTTGTTGCAATAACACTGCTCATCTATCTTGTGATAAACCACTGAGTTTCTGTGACCACATTGAATGGAGAAGTTATCTATAACTTGGCTTCCAATACAATACCACAATACCTACCTCCTCCACTAATTATCTCAATACAATACAACTATGCTAGAATACGGACACTGTGTCAACTTATATAATGAATGACAGGAAGCTACCATCACCTACTGACATAATCCATTGCATAATACAGCTTGGAAGTGATTATAGTAATTAGGAATATGATATACGCTCATACACAGTAGCTAAGTTTAGACTGTAGAATTGTACTAGTTCACTGAAAGATTATCTCACAAAGATAATGTAGTACAGTTACAGAACTGAGAAGGTTATGAGGTCAGCAATTATGAATTAGTCCGTAGCATTACAGTGACTCTCCTTATTAATGATCTCTTCTGTCTGCACTAACCACATGGAAAACCGAGGCAAAATTTCCGAGATTTATATTGTACTATCATAGTCGGAAGGAGAAATTAGGAGATAGATGATATTCAGTTAGATTACACTACACACAACTCCTGGTGCAGTTGATTCAATGAAGTGGTGGTTAGTAGTTCATGGAAGCCGGTGTCATAGCCAAGATTTAACTTGTCATTGCCGTCGGAAGCTCATAAAAAGTGGTAAGGCCATTGACATTATGTTAATCAAAAACTGATAAGACTCATCCACCTTATCACCCATAGAACTAATACAGTTTATAGAAATAGTGTACCAGGCTATGGCCTTATTGAAGCATAATACTATACGACTCAATAATTTATGAGTTATGGGCTCGGTTAGGGGATATCTATAATGATCATGTTTCGTCTCAAATCATCGCCCCTTCCAACTGAGGATACTACATTTAAATTAAATGCGTTGAACAGTTCCTGTTAACCTAACATGGAAAAATAACAGGAAACAAATAATGTTCATAGATCCCAATTTGTCAGGTTCCAGGTTCAGGTTCCAAAATTGATAATCTATTGCAAAGTATCTAGGATATTTAATAAGTAAACTAAGTAAGCTACAAATGAGTAAAATTAATTTTTAGTCTGATCATGCTGGTTTTGATTGGAAATGCAGATCACTTGGGATGTATGAATATTAGTTTACTTCCATTATATCAAAGTTGGGCATACGAATACTCCTACCAAAATATATCCGATGTCCATATAAGGACTTAGATATAACTCGACTTAACTGAACATGTTAAACGGGAATCGTAAAGTTTAATAACAGAGATAAACTTTTAGAAATTAGACCAATTTCTGAATTATTTTGCAAACATACTCGAGCCATGATAAAAGCTGGCGCAGCGTTGAATTTATAGAAAAGTATTATACTTGGAATCTAAAAAAGCGGGACATAATAGGGAAATTTCCTGTAAACAGGACACTCGAGAAAGTTAGCTCAGTAGAAAGTAAAGTAAAAAAGCGAGACGGTTGGCCTGTATGATTTTGGTTTTGTGTGTTGTGAGTGAGAAATAGAATGTCAGATGTAAGAATGAGGACTACGACTCAATGTCTCTAGGCTCTGGTGCCCACTGCTGCAAGCGCTCATCCAGCTGATCGAGCTGGCGAAGGGGAGACTCCCGGAGGCAGGGAGCACGGCGGAGAGTCTGGAAGAGGTCGGGTACCAGGCGGCCTACTCCAGACTCGTGAACGCAGAGAGAGAGCCGACGGACCAGCTGCTGCAGCTGGCCCCTGACCTGAGGCAATACGTGGCCACCTGTCTGAACGAACTCGTGCAGAAGTCCCCGGATGCCGCGAAGAAACTGCTCGGGGGAGCGGACTGGGACGAAAAGAACAAGCAGCGTCTACAGGGCTACCTGCAGCTGGCCGGGATCGCCATGTGACACTCCTGACTCTAGTCTACGGATTGTCTCACTTAGATTCTTAGGAATGAGATTGCTTCTGATTAAACTCAGTGTTCGTTCTTATGCGCTTAACTAACTGGGAATATTAACTAACTAATCAATTGCTGTGCTTACACACGAGGTGGCAGGGGTATACATTTGGAATGAAACCTTTTCTTCCCTTACAGAGGAGTTCGCTTATTAGCAACTCCACTATTAGCAAACAATTCCAAGTCCCAAGTATAGAATCTGTATTAATGCTTTCCCCATACTAGCAACATCGTTTATTATAACAACCATTTTATGAGCAAAACTCGAGTTGCTAATAAGCGAATTCTACTGTCCTCTAATGTCCAAATTCCATTTTTTGGAGTATTGGACCCAGTGGGCAAGGGCGTGGGGAGGGAGGTCAAGGGGGTAGCTCCCCTTGGATGGACAAAATCTGATTATTTATTTACTAAATTATAACTAATTTATGAGAGGGGAGTGTCATCGGAGTTAATTTGCATTTCTAGAACCTCAAAATTAGATGAATCTGTTTTTTTCGCTTTGTCGCTGGACCCCACTGGGAGATTACAGCGCCCCTAGATCCCAGCTGGTTGATATGTTCCCCTACAAAACTTCCTGGCTACGTCCATGCCAGTGGATCCAATATGGAAACTCCTATATATGCCAACTTGAGTCTTGATAAAAGCGAGGCATTGGATTCCTCGGGACAAGGCAATGGAAAGGTTAGACATGTAACCATAAAACGGGACAGTGAAAATATGGGGATGTCTCACCAAAAAAGGGGACGGTTGGGATGTAAAAAATCGTAAATTTCATATGATTCAATGTAATCTAACAACAAAATAACTTTGTTTCCAAGAGACCAAAAATAACAACATTTCTGACACTAAATTTCGGTCAGTAAAGAATGTAATTTATTATGTCTACGATAATATCTAAATTTAGATGGAGGGACGGGTTGCAAAATAAGTTTCAAACTGAAAAATCTCCTATATTATAAGAGTGTACGACAATAAGTAGCACATTTGAGAATAACACTCAATTCCTACTACGGATCAACAGAATAATTCAATGTAGTAACCAGGATGAGGACTAATGGTAGATTATACTGTGTTATACCATGGCTTATGCTATACTCGCACAATTACAATACGACTAAATATTAAATATATTAAAAGAGACCTAAATCGTAATCGCGTTAAAAGGAGAATACTCACCGAATCAGATCAGTAACTCAATGAAGGATAATTACAACCAATCAATATACACATACAGAATCAAATACACAGATATCTCCCATCTTATACTCATCTTCACTAGGATTGAATCTCCGCAATATCTTCCTGAATCTCCACTGCACACTCACTTCAAGGAATTCTCCCAATTAGAAGCAGTAGCTAGCTTCTCACTGCTAATATCCGCGAGAGAGTGTTTTCATAATCTCTCTCTTCTGCCTCTTTCAAAGCTACAACTTTCTCGATGAGACCTTCCTTCTGTCTTTCAATGGATGTGAGATACGTCTTCTCTTCATCGATGGCTCGCTTGTAAGTCTGTAGGGCAGTGATCTCTTTCAAAATTTTCATTTTCTCCTCGGTTTGGGTGTGCATACTCGGGACAATCTCAGATAGGTTCGATTCACTCTCTGCCACTTCTCTTTCCAGTTCGGTCTGAAGAAGAAGAATTCTCTCCTGGGCCCGAGTAAGATCAGTTCGACTCTGCTCCCTTTCAGTCTCCAAACCTCTCATATCTTCCCTCAAATTATCTACCTCTCTCACTCTCAAATCCAACTCCGCTCTAACCCTATCTACCTCAACACACTTCCCTTCCACCTCTTCTCTCAGCGAGATAATAACACTATCTGCCTCGCTTCTGCCTCGCTCTACCTCTCTCAGCCTCTCATCCATCCCACTCGCCTCACTCTCAGATCTCTCCCGCACGGACTGGAGTTGTGACGTCATGACAGATACTTGCTGCTCCACAGCTGATTTCTCACCTCTCAAAGCGGTCAGCTGACTCTCCAACTCTCCTACTCTACCCTGGAGCACAGAGTTCTCTCGCAACAGCGCCGCTCTCTGCTCTCGCGACTCAGCACTGTCTCTCTTAAGAGCGGACAACTCCGGTCTAATCTCATCCAACTCTGCACTCACTCTACTCAGGTCTGATTCTAGTCTGTCTCTGGTTCCTCCAGAGCTGACTAGCTGGGCTGCTAACTCCTGTTTCTCTCTCTCTACAGCTGACAGCTGGTTGCTAGCAGTTAGATTCTGCTGGAATTGCTCTGTGAGTTGCCTCTTCTCGCTTTCCTTCCTCGCCAGCAGTTCCTTCATCTCGGATATCTCCGTGTGATTACTCCTCAGCTCATTCTCTAACACTCTAGCGTTCTCTCTCAGAGATTCTCTCTCTTGTTCAAGCTGCTCCACTTGATGTGTGAAGTGTCGAGAGAGACTCTACACAGTTATATGAATTTAACGTTTGCGAAATAAGTTATTTGATTCAATTAATAATTTAGGAAAACTCATTTATGAAAAGTGAAATTCAGTGATAAATAAAAATAAATAAATAATCTCAAAAACAAAGTAATTATACCAAAAATAAGTAAGACTGATTGGGTAGAAACTCGAAAGGTCGGAGCATTCTAACTCAGCAAACTCTACAATTGCTGAGCATAATCATATTCAACAGAACTCTTGGATAAAACTGAAGCTAAGACAGGTACAGTAGAACCTCCATAAGTGAGGGAGCTAGGGACGGAGAAAATGTACCTACTGCCTCATTCCTCACTTATAATGTGTACAATAATCACAATATATTTAGCCAAAACGATTTGGATAAATCCATTTATAGTAAATTCAAGTCATTTTTGAAAAATGTTGTAAAATGTTGACTTATCACTTTGTTATGACGTCATCATTACTCATCAAAATTTTAAAAATTGATAAATTTGGTAATTTTTCGAGTGATATCGATTTTACACTAAGATAGACATATTTAGAGATGTTATGTTCCTTGTAATTAACCAATATTACCCCAGGCGACCGAAGGGAGCCTCCGGCGGACACAAAGTGTCCGCCAGCCGCGCAGCAGAAGCAAGCGAAGCGCGCTTGTAAATATATAAACATTAATCGAGTTTTAATAGAGTAAGGATACTCAAATGGCCTTGTGGTTCAATCGGTTTCATCGTAACTTGATAACTACCGCCACCAAATTGTGACACATGATACAATTTGAGGGCACGCGACATAATTTACTATGGTAGAACCCCATATGGACCATGAATCAAGTATATTTTCATTCATGGTCCATATGCCCTCAAATTGTGCCATGTGCCACAATTTGGTGGCGGTGGTTATCAAGTTACGATGAAACTGATTGAATCACATGGCCATTTGAGTATCCGAAATAAAATCTCAGAGTACTACGATCTCAAAATACCATGCTGTAGGTTTATAGTACATCTTGGATCAAAATATTGTTAACTGAAATGATCTGAACTTACTTCTAATTCAAGTCAGGTCAAGTTAAGATCAAACCTTACAACAAATCCAAATTGTGTCCAGAATACCTTTATTTCACTACATTCCCACCAATTAACCGTGAATTAACGAAATTTGCGATATCGCGGATGGCTCCAGCCATTTTCAATGAGAAAAGTTGTACCACTGTGGTACATTTAGGTAGTCCTCGGTAAAGAGATTAATTTTAATGGGAAAATAGTTTATGAAATTTGTCTCCCTCATTTCCCACTTATAGAAGTTCATTTGTAACGAACAAAAATTGCCTAAATTTGCCCAAACATAGAGACCCACTCATAGAGATTCTACTGTAGCAATATTATCATCTGATTCTCTCTGAAACTCAATACAGCATTCATCTCGCCCAATTCAGGGAAATGATATAAATTAGATTTTAAATAAAATCCGTTGAAACAGTCTTTCGTACCATTCCTACCTCTCCATACATATTACTATACATATTCCTGGAGTACACATGTCACATGTGTGCCAACAAACCAACACCTGAGTTATTTATACAGCAGAACTCTATTTCTACTCATGAACGCACCAGTTTCTCTTTCTCCCTACTCGCCAGAATCTCTCTGTTCTCCTCTCTCTCCTCTGCCAGAGCACCCACCTCTCTTCCCCTCTCAGCCAGCATTCTCTCCAGCCCTAACACCTTAGTCTCTGCCTCCTGGAGTCTCTGCAACAGAGACACTCTCTCTCGCTCCCAGTCCCCACTCCTTCCTCCCGCAGCAGACCTAGCCTCCAGTCCCTCTACTCGAGATGTCAGCTGTCTCTCACTCTCCAACGCCTAACAAGAAGAACACAAATTGAATTATATACACAGTAGAACTCGGATAAGAGTACCCTTCGGGAAGCGGAAAAAAACGTACTAACCGAGTTGATATGACATAGGAATATATATTAATTGAGTTTTGGTTCAGAGAAATGAGTACGTACTAAACCGCGAAGTCGTCTTATCCCGAGTAAACAGAGTTTTAATATATTTATAGCAGTCAATTTCAAATCCTGTATCTAATAGCGATTGATCTTAAATTGACACAAAAATAAGAATGAATTCAGTAGATTATATTTGCTTAGTAATATTGTCATTGGGTTTCTCAGCATAGACTTGGGATGAGGGTTGGTAGCGACATTTTAGACATATCATATTACGGCTAATATAATATAATAATTATCCTTCGATAGAACCATAGCCCTATCAAGCCTGAATGGCGGACACTTCGTCGCTCGGACATTTCGTCCCTGGAATTTTCGTTTTCTAAAATGTCCCTTTCTCACCTAGTGATTTCCCAATCAAAATGCCTCATTTTCACCTTTTTTTTTCAAACATACTCCACTCAAAAGCCTCACTTTCCGTTCCTTACACATTAGTGCCGTTCATTTTAGTCTCTAACGAGACAAAGGTTCGGGGACGAAGTGTCGGATTACCATCAAGCCTACGGAGGCTGTCCTGTGCTGAACTCACCACATCTCTCTCCTCGCTGGTCCTATCCACTTCGCACTGCAGCTGCTGCAGCTCAGCTCTGTACTGCTGGTAGTACTGCTGCACCTGCTCACTCGCCTGCTGCTCCACTCTGGCCTTGTACGCCGCAAACCCTCCCACCACCTCGTCACTCCCGCCACTCTCATTGGACAGCTGCAGCCTCGCTTCCAGCTGCTCTACGTGGTACTTGTACTGCTTGGTCAGCTCTTCTGATAAGAGCGACAGCTCTCTCGACTTCTCTTCCTCTCCTAAAGCCTAGCAGATAAAGCTATGCTACAGTATGCACACATAAATTCATCTTCATAATCTTATATATCGAAACGTTAGGATTTGTTTATCTTGTCGGAATCAATTGAAGAATTGTCAAGTGTAGAGATATGAAGATTGGCTTGTAGGTGTTAGATGATGAGTTTACGATTATTAAGTTCGAATATCCAAACGAAATTTTGACATTGCAAAAAATAAAGGAAAAATCACACATTTCTATCAATATACAATGGCTTCACTTTCAAAATAGAAGTCATTGTAGTCTATATAATAATAGACCAATAACATATATAAATATCTTCAGTTTATTAGAGTTATGTGTACATTTTCATACCTTCATATGCATATTTTCCTTTTGACGAATTTTTTAAAATATGCTAGATCTTAGCTTTCAGAGGGGATCCTCTAGCTGGCTGTCCCCTCCCCCCAATTATGCTCCAACGTCAATGGACTCATATATTGGTTGAAAGGGGGAAGGCGGGCCTAATTCTCCTCAGCCTATGAGTCCAGATAATCTTAAAGATATTACATACTAGTTTTAGCTGAAATGTATCAGCTAATGAATATCAGGTAGAATAGATTCACGAGAAATGCAGATTTAAGGTTTGTCTACTCTACTCAGTGCTCAGGCCAGCACTACTGGAGTGTCCTGAGTGATCTATACCAGGTGATATAGAATAGTGATCACACTCCTATTTCATTGTCCTGGGTGCACTCGGACACCCACTGCCTCCTATGTTATCTAATTGTACAGGATATATCTTTCCATAAATGGACACCCAGTTTCAGAGAAATCTCTCTTAGGACACTCACTGCTTATGAACATGGTACTGGTCATGATGTTCCTTAATTTTCGGGGGATATGACTTCTGGCGGGGAAGACAGCCGATATTCTGGAGACCTAAGTGAACTTTTCGGGGAGAAAGGTCAAAACTAGCATTTTTTCACATTTTAATGTAGATTTTCACTCAAAAATATTATGCATTCCGGCGAGCACTCATCCCGGAATTCTTGAGGGAGTACTGACTCTATGCATAGGTATCAGCTGACTTGGGACTCAGTGCGTAGACAAACCTTAAAACCGGTCACAAGACAAATAAATGATCTCATTAGAAACTGAATAAATAGAAGTTATTTATTCGGAGAAGAATGGTTAGAACAGGAATAGAATATGGTTAGATCATCTAAGAAACAGCACCACACTAGATACAAGAACAAGTTCCGTACATGCCAACTTGAGCCATGATAAAAGCGGGACATAATCGTAAAATTTCATGTAAAACGGTCACTACAGGGTGGCTTTTAAGTTCTGTCCCAAGCTTTATTAGGTATAAAATTTCTTAAACTCAAACAATCTTAGTTATTATGATCTTTAGAGATTGTAATTCGAATATTCTCAATTATTTTATAAGATTTTTCGAGTCTAAGAACTGGAACTGTGTTTTGTATGGTGAGTTTTGTGAAAAAAATATGTGTCCTGGAATGCAGCGAAAATCGAGAATCAGGGCCACTGCTTCTGTAAAAAATGTCTCGATAATCGATTTTCCATGACGATTTAGCACCAGATACCTTCCATCCACAATTGAAATATTTCACAAATCCATTGAATTTATTATCAGAAACGAGATAAAGTTATTATTTCACGACTTCAAATTACAGTAGAGTTCGCTTATTAGCAAGTCGGGTTTTGCACGAGAAAAACTTGCTAATAAGCGAACTCTACTGTAGGTACATTATGCAAAATCACCCAAAATGACACTTTTTTTCACATCACAAAAAAATCTGATCCAAAAGGTTCTCAATACATACTGATCTAAACATTCTATATTTCTACAAATTTAGATTATTCGAGGAAAATGTGAGAGCTAATTTTTTCTGGAATTTGAAGACTCTAGAAAGATAATTTGAAAAGCAGTGGTCCCTGATTCTCGATTTTCGCTGCGTTCCAGGACACATATTTTTTTCACAAAACTCACCATACAAAACACAGTTCCAGTTCTTAGACTCGAAAAATCTTATAAAATCATTGAGAATATTCAAATTACAATCTCTAAAGAACATAATAACTAAGATTGTTTGAGTTTAAGAAATTTTATACCTAATAAAGCTTGGGACAGAACTTAAAACCCACCCAGTAGAAGAAATTAGCCCATAAAAAAGAGATAAAAACAAGACAGTTAGCATGCATGAAGTTCATAGTCAATAATTTGGTTTATTAAAGGACAAAGATAGTCCCAGACAGTACACCCTTAACAATGGGACTAATATGATACCTGAACTCACCTTTAGCTCTGATATCTTCAATTTCTCTCGCGTGACTCTCGTTCAGTTCTCCTAACCTCTTCTCCACTTCTGATTGGACAGCAGCGGTCCAGTCAGCTGACTCCTTCACACCTCTCAGCTGTTTCTGTCTGAGTCTGGAGACAAACTCTCTCCCTTGCTTGGCTAGAATCTCTCTCTGCTCTGAAGAGAGATGAGAGAACTTACTCTCTTCTCCTCCTACCTCAGACATATACTCTACCTACCTACCTAGCTGGTGTATACTGTAAATGCAATGCTATTGCATTAAGTCGAAGCCGGGTTTTTCTCACAGTAAGAAAAAACGATGGAAAGTAACGTATATACAGTCGACTCCGCTTAATAAGACCACATCGGTCAGAGGACATTTTGCCCCGATTACTCTAGGGATCCGAATAAACGGGGCCCCCGCTTATTAATTTTTAAAAAAAATTTCCACCCCCCTGTTAATTAAATTTCATACTAATTGAAACTTGAATTTTACCAAACCATAGTACTGACTTGATGTTCTGAATCAGTTAGAATTCTCTACTATAATATTGTACTTTATTCTAATTACGTAGGCGTAAATATATGCTCGAATTTCTTTTTGTTGATTTTAATAATTAAATAATAATTAAATCCTATTAGCATGACCCTCCCGCTTATTAATTAAACACAACTAGTGCCATCTCCACGTTATCATCAATTGCTTCGTAGTGGCACGAGAATAACCAACTTACGAGTTCCAATATCTCACTCGATTAGTTGGAGTGTATTCATGTATGAGCGAGTTTCTCTTTCATTCCAAGCAAAGTTTTTGATAACAAGAAAAGTTACGTCATTCTTTTTACACTGAAAATAACTGTGTCCTCTTTTTCTGTTCTAAAGTAAATTCACTGACCTAAAAATAAAATCAGTCGCTCATCATCTCTTAATGTCCAGACATTATTGGCACCTTATGATGTTGTTCTTGACTTACTATATTTAGTATCACCATACTGTATATCCTTATACCTTCCTATTATTCAATTGAGCCTCGGTGCTAGCTATTATTTGATGCCTGATAGGATTAGGAAGTGAATAGAACAGCTGTTTTCAACCATTTTTTTGGCTGTGGACCCCTCCTATTGACCATAATAGTGACTCCATTGCGGTAGTTCTGTTCGTCTTTTTGTCGTCTAGGCTATGGAATTAATTAAAATTAATTAGGAATTAACTAGGCTATGGAATTAAGACAGAGAAACCCTTCACTGTATTAGTCAAATCACCAAATGGAATTCATAGAAGTGATTTGATTTTCATCTACTCAGTGATTTGATCATGAATTCTTCAGGACTCACTCACTATTGAACCGGTAGTTACTATTCTTAGGAATTGAGATTGAGACAATTTGAACCTGAATCCATTCCAATCCGTAGTGGAGACATGTTTCTTTCCAGGGGGCGGGGTAGTAAAATGGTCTGACAGAAACCTAGAGAGGAACCTCAAACCTCTAAAATCGCAAACTGTTTAATTTACTCTATCGCCAATTTATGATCACAAGTTGCACTACGGTGGTCCTTGACACTTGTCAGTTTGAATGCAGCATGCCTTACTTGACACACCATTCAATTCCTACAAACTTTCAGACCAGCTTTGATACATGAGTACAGCATTCAGTGCGTCCTTCACTCAATGTCTTGTATGACACATTATTTGAGGTGTCGACATGAATTCCACCTGTCTACCCTCCTCACTACGCCACTGACTTCCAGCTAGTAACTCGTTTCTCATCTACCAACTTGGTTATCCTGATTTTTACTTAAACCAAACAATACACCAACCGAAAAAAAGTATTTCAACACTTGATTCTTTCCCATACAAATAATACTAAATCGGATTTTTTCATGAAGAGCAAAACGTTAAAATGCAAAGAGATACTAAAAATCTGATTTCAGATTCGAAATCTACTACTATATATTCGAATTAGTCATAGTTGAATATAACTAATAAATTACTCAATGAACAATCTTATCAGCCTGAGCCACCATAGGTAATTCATTGCCATCATGTATAGTGGTCAAAATGCGTGTATGTGACATAAGGTGACACTGATTGATAATTACAAAATTTAGGAATTAATGATTAATTAGAAAAATTCTGACTAATTCAAATGCGTATTATTCGAATCTGGAATCCGATTAGCTGTATCCCATACCGTTTAGAAGTAACCCTCTTCATGAATAGACCCATTTTGGTATTATTTGTATAGGAAAGAATCAAGTGTTGAAATACTTTTGTCCGGTTGGTGTATAATTTGGTTGATTAATTATCTTCCAAACCTTGTTACTGAAATGATTGTTAGACAAATCCCTCTGTACTTATCAATAACATGTTGTTGTTTACTGCTCTTTAGTTCAATATTGTGCTGTAAGACAGTTTTACTTACAAATCATATGATTAAGATTAGCAGTGTTTGGATGAGTTGATCTTGTGGATGCTAGTAAACAACCACACGACACAACTAGTGCCATCTCCACGTTATCATCAATTGCTTCGTAGAAGAGGTGGCACGAGAATAACCACATTAACATTCAACTAAACAAGGTTCAATCCACTCGAGTGGATGGTGTGTAGCATAGGGAGAGAGTATATAAATAGCTGTAATGAGTTGGATCCAGAATAAACTACTCTAATCAACACAACTCAAATATAAACTAAACAAACGCTAATTTGAAGACAGAACTACTTCAAACTTTACATTTCAAGTGAGTTATAGATTGAATTCTATAAATAGAATATTTCAACTGTTTCAATTTCACACTATATTATTATGCTCACCATCTCGTTTCAAAATTAGCTGTTAGATCATAATTTTAACAAGCGCGCTTTGCTTGCTTGCGCTGTACGCTTGTTAAAATTATTTCAAATTGACTTTTTGTTGCGTTTCCGGAAGTTGCATTTTCAAACTATTATTCCTAAAAGCTCTGACTTGTAATCTCACTTATTAAGCGTCTCTGTGAAGAATCAATCAAATTGTTGCTTGGAAATAATAGCTAATTGAACCCCTGTACCCATGTACTAAGTTTTTTTTGCTTTCAGCGCGGAGCTAAAACTGAAGAGTTGTGTTTTAAAAACACTATTATAAAGAAAGTTTTATGAGTAAATATAATCAAATTTGAATTTTTAGCAATTTATTCGATTATTGAACAGACAATATAAACTAGTAATCGGCACTGAACATTGTCACTGATCATAGAAGCTACACATAGGGACCGACGATATAAACTGTCAATAGACACTGGCCATTGACACTGATCATAGAGGCTACCCATAGGGACCGACGATATAAACTGTCAATAGACACTGGCCATTGGCACTGATCATAGAGGCTACCCATAGGGACCGACGATATAAACTGTCAATAGACACTGGCCATTGGCACTGATCATAGAGGCTACCTATAGGGACCGACGATATAAACTGTCAATAGACACTAGCCATTGGCACTGATCATAATCATAGAAGCTACCCATAGGAACCGACGATATAAACTGACAATAGACACTGGCCATTGGCACTGATCATAGAGGCTACCCATAGGAACCGACGATATAAACTGACAATAGACACTGACTATTAGCAATGAGTACGTATAAACAATCCACTCAAGTGGATAGTGTCTAGCATAGGGAGAGAGTATTTGACCTCATGGAATCATGAGTTCGTTGTAGATCGCACGCGTACGACATTTTCAATATCCCGCCGTACCACTTTTCGAAAGGCTGTGCCGCGCCTCTATCAATAAACAAACGCTAATTCGTAGATAGAACTAATTCAAGCTTTACATTTCAAGTGAGCTATGGATTCAATGCTAGAAAGGGAATATTTTAAATTTTTAAATTTCACACCATATTATTATGCGCACCATCTCGTATTAGCTGTTATGAATAATTTCAATTTACTAGCTGGAAGTTTGCTCAGATTTGGGGGCGGAGCAACTTTTCCGAATCCTCCCTGACTCTATTCTGATATTAGTTCACATCGTAATGTTATAGTTTTTGATTGACTAACTGTAATTTCTTTATTTGTTGGACAAACTCCAATTTATAGGATTCCCCG
Organism: Aphrocallistes beatrix; assembly: GCA_963281255.1. Lineage (NCBI taxonomy): Eukaryota > Metazoa > Porifera > Hexactinellida > Sceptrulophora > Aphrocallistidae > Aphrocallistes > Aphrocallistes beatrix. The sequence goes on from OY725488.1 coordinate 11,365,757, forward strand.
CCTAAAATTGAATAACGCGATTATCGTGAACCAATGTGTCATTGTAATCTCATTTTAAAATATAATCTTTGTTTAAATCAACTTTTATTATCCAACTATTATTCCTATAAGCTCTGACTTTAGAGCTGTTATCTGACTTATAATTAATCAATGTGACCCCAGGGGCCCTAAGGGCGCCGCGCAAGCAAGCAAACGAAGCGCGCTTGTTATTAATAAAATTTCATAATACTTGTATATGCGCATCATTTCGTTCCAAAGTAGCAATTATATCATAAGTTTAATATACTAATTGGAAGTTTGTCTCGAGTTTGAATCGCATACTTGCCAACTGTTCCGTTATTTTCAGACATATGTTGAAAGTAATTTCTCGCTTTCAGTGTATAAGACTAATATGAACCTGACCTAAAACTGAAAGTAAGGGTTTTGGAGTTCTGTATTACCCAAGGGCGTAGATAAGGGCTAGGGGATAAACCACTCCAGATTTCGATTTTACTAGTGTAACTACCCATAGGCGCCGAGGGTATAAACTGACAATAGACAGTGACCATTGGTACTGATCATAGAAGCTACCCATAGGAACCAAGGATATGAACTGATAATTGACTATCCCTTCCCATGTGGATCGACGATTTAAACTAACAATAGAGAGATCATTGAGTCATGGACACTGATCTTAGAGGTTTTCTTACTGCCTGCTCATTTGAATCGATTTATTTAGCTGATTTTCTTATTGTTCTGTCAACCTTGCGATGATACCATTTTGTTTATTATTTTCTTACTTCTTAATCTGTACTTTAAATTCCTAACTGAGTTATACAAATAAACTAAAAATTGATGAAATTTGGTGGCTTAATTCGCCACTGAGTCCAATATTTTGGTGGCTAATGCTACCATACCACCTGATTTGTGTAGCACAAGTAGCTACATTCTATCTCTATGCAGACTATAATATTATTAACCGAAGAGTAACGGCAATTTTAAGGAATTTTTTAGATTTAAGGTTAACATTATATTTTTTGTCGAATTGTTGCGGGGATTTCTTGTTCAAATCTCACTTCTAGTCAATAAATAATTTAATGTTGAGGTATTAATTTGATCTTATGCCACTGTTAATTAGGAACTTGTTTCAGCTCCTCTGCCCGCACATAATTTAGCTCCGCAAATATTGTCATTATTGCAATCAGAATCCATTATATTTCAGATGCAGGGAATCTATTCATAGTTTGAGTTATACAGTCGATATAACTGACATTTCAATATTGATGGTTATTGACAGTTCAATTATTTAATTAAATGTTTGTAGCTAATTATTACCAAATTATCAGCCTTGATTATATTACCAAATAATGGTACCGAATGCCCGCATCCCACTGAAGGTCTTTTTGGATCTGAAACAAGTTTACTATTGACAGTGACCCAAGCAATAATTTTTAAGAATATTTAGAATCCTCTTTGGAGGTTTGGGGAGGTATAATTACTTGAGAACGGTCACTATTTGAATATCTCCAGACTCCAGAGTATAGACTGGGTCCACAACTCAACACCAGGGGGGGGGGGGCATCCTGGCATTTGCGCCGAGTTTGATTCTACGCCCCCGGATTTCTTTCGAACACCTAAGCCAAAATCATAGGAAGGCCCCGGTTTGGAAAATTGCTCCGCAGTAAAGGCTGGGTTAATTCTGCCAAATGAGTTAGTGCTTAAATCGATTAATAGTCTTGTCGTATCAATTTGATCAGGAGAGTTCAGTTTTAACTTCAAAACCCCAGTTGTGCTGAATCGAAATTCCAACTTCAATAAATTATTAATATCAGTGAATGCATAGACCTTTCATTAGAGTTTTATCTAGCTTTTTTATGATTTACACCTAAGTCCCTCTGATTATTTTCATGCGCTTGTTTTATTTTGTTTCGTTACACATCCTCCACCTAAATACGATTCCATCAAATAACAGATGACTCATACTCTATTTATACTGTTTGTGTTTCTACAGATGTCGTTGAGTGAAATATCCATCTTGACGAAACTTACGCGTAGCCTGACGAACGACGACGTGAAGAAACTGCACGACTCACTCTCAGTGCCAGACGGTGTCTGTGACAGAACGTGTGAAGTGGTCGATTTCCTTTTCGCACTGAAAGGATGGAGAGGATTGGACAAGTATCGATTCTACCTCTCTCTCCAATCCATACGACCTGATTTGGTGCAGCTAGCTCTGAATATAGCCTGGCTGTGTGTCGGGTATCCAAGAACAGAAGAAGCCACATCCCAGACCATAACCATCAAGAGTCTGATCGAATTCCTGAAGTCAGAAGTCTCGATGAAGAACTTGAAACTGATCCAGATGAGCTACGGAGAGGAAACGAGCGAGGTTCGGTTTGAAAATGTCTTAAAGTTGATGCTAGACAATAAAGTGATCGAGAAAAATCTAACAAATCTGTCAGAAGTGCTCTGTGGCATGGAACGTAACGACATCGCAATGAAACTAGATCCGTTCAAAGGAGGATTTACAGAGATGTCCGAACAAGAATTCACTTCCAAATTCAGGAAAGAATTGACGCGTCTTGGAAAGCAAATAGTCGAATGGGAAACTAACGTGAAAAACTACCTAGAAACCCAGTTCAGAGACGTGAAACAGATGTTAGGGAGTGATACTGCTGTCAGCCTAGAGAAGGTGTACGTCGATCTGACAATACTCAAGCAGGAACCGAGAAGTGTGAAACTGGAAGATGAGACGACGTACAACGAAATTGCGTATTTACGGAAAATTGCGAATAAAGAAGTTAAAGTTGAACCGATAAACTTCACTGAAGAACTGAAATCCTGCGACCCGTCCAAGCCAGAAATTTGGTGTTTTATCGGAAACCCCGGTTGCGGGAAAACATTCCTGTGCAACCGCACAGCACTGAGATTCGGGAATAACGAAGTGTCCAAATTCTCCTACTCTCTGTGCATCCCCTGCAGGAAGAAAGAGTGGCACAAGATGGAGTCTTCACGAGTGGACGCAGGTTTCCCAATCACCACCGAATTCGTTTGCCAATGGCTTTGCCTCGGTCTACCAGTCGGTCCCAGTTGGACGACACAACTGGCCAAACACATCACGGAGACGGACGGAGAAGGACTGCTACTCATCGTAGACAGTTTGGACGAATTCACGAAAGATGTCCCCTTCGACAAAACTCTTCTCTTCCTCCTCCTGACAAGACAGACTCTGACACGGTCCTTCATCCTACTGACCAGCAGGCCTGGCGCCTGGACAGATGTGTCGACTTCTCACCACCTCCACATCTCCACCTTCTTCCAGGTGTTGGGGTTCTCTCCTGCACAGAGGGACCTGTACTTCGAGAAGCAATTTGAGGACACTTCCCTGTTCGATCGGTGCACTGGTCTCCTCGATCGTTACGACGAGATGAAACAGCTGTCTCTGATTCCAGTGAACGCGTCCCTGTTCGCTGCCCTGCTCAAAAGTGAAGACGGAGCTCGCATCCACACACTGACACAACTCTACTACGAACTAACTCTGTACCTGATACGACGACAGCTGGACCGAATGGGATTTGATGAGCTGACCCAAGTGAACGAAATCTGTGAGCTGGATAGCGGCGTTGTGGAATGTCTGCACGAGATCGGTTCTATCGCGTTCCAGGGCGTGGCCATGAGGGAGATGATCTCCGACAAAAAGGTTCCACTGCAAATTGGAAGTGTGAAAATGACTAGCCACTGTCTGGGTCTGGTGCATGAATATGTGAGGGAGGAGAAGATGGGTCACTTCACGAAGGTTTGGTCATTCGCTCATTTGACCATTCAAGAGTTCATTGGCGCCATCTGGCTTCGTAGCACGAAATGGCACGACCAGTGTCTGTCCGTGAGGTTCATTGTGCACACGAACGACGTGTTCTCCCAGTTCCGCATGGTGGTGAGGTTCCTGTGTGGACTGTTGTCCGACGAATCAATGAATGTGTTTTATCTGCTTTATAAACACGTGACACCTCGCCCTGTTCCCATCTCTCAACTTCCTGAATGTGTCCAACTCAGGTTTGAAAATGATGATTTATTCAAATACACAGGCTGGATTGAATTCACAGAAAAGTTTCTCCAGCTGAACGCCATGTTACGCGAATCGAACTCTGAATCCATTTCGAAATATTTCAACGCGTGCAGACGTTTCCTGCCTGAATCAATCTGTTTGTACATTCTGAGTGCTGTGACTCCCAACGAGTGGATCTGTTTCCTCGAATCCCTGCCACTTCTCAGCCACATCCACCTCATTTATGTGAATTCTAATTACGTCACTCCGGAACAACTCTTCCATCTATTAGAGTCCGTTGAACAATGCTCTGTGGATTGTGTAGCATTGGATTTATCCTTTAAATCTAACACAGAAGTTCTTCCTTATGCGAATGCAATCCAACGCACTCAGCTGTCTAACACTAAGCTAAGTTTAGACCTGTACTGGAGTAAGCTAACTGAAACTGAAACAGTTAAAGCCTTATTCTCCTCCTCAGCCAATCAGATTCTATCAGGCCTGAGTTTATATTGGAATGAATTTCCTCCTGACACTTACAGTCTGCTAGCCAATCAGATTTCGACTTGTCAGAACTTAGACTATATGCACAGTGAAACCTCTGAAAGTGAAGTTCTATTTTCAGCTCTTTCCTCTGCCACACACAATGGATTACACCTCTATCGCATTCCCACTGAATACCATCAACAGCTGTTCTCTCTGCTGCCTACACTCTCTAACCTCAGAGAAATAGGATGGAGGTACTACTCTATTCTACCTCACATAACACACCTCTCTACTCTGTCCTATCTAGATATAGGATTTAGTCAGGATACTCGTGTCAACCTCTCAGACAGTCTGCTACAGCTGCTAGACTCAAACAGACACTCAATCAGAGTATTGGAATTATGGAATTTAGAGAAGATTGGATTAAGCAGTTTAGATGGATTTCTCCGTTGTTTGCAGTTCTGTACTAACTTAGTAAAGTTGGAACTACGAAATGCTCGTATAAGTTGTGATGACGTCACTCTCTGGTGCTCGACACTTCACAATCTCACCTCTTTACTATATTTGGACTTCTCCTATGTCTCCCTATCTGACTCAGGAATGTTGAGTCTGTGTAGAGGTCTGCTCTTCCATCCTACCATTAAATATCTGCGCTTATACAATTGTAAACTGAGTTCCAATTCCTGTCTACCTCTCAGAAATCTGATTCCTACCCTCACACAGCTGAAGTACCTGAGAGTGAATGGACTCTCCAAACCAGAAACTGAACCTATCAAACTCCTCAAACCAGAAACTGAACCTATCAAACTCCTCAAACTAACAGCTGATCAGTATGCTATAGAGCTTTACCTCTATTAGGTAATAATAAGTTAAATTTAGAATGTGTCACTGCTGTCAGTTGCTAATCTGAACTTAGAACTGCTAACTATTGACTAGCTTAATCATTCGTTTCAGTTTCACAATCAACTGTACACTAAACTGAGTTTCTGCTTCCACTTCTGAGACACTCACCACTTCACACCTCTCCCTAACTGTACTTTGCATTCGTTCTAATAGAGCGACACTGAATAGATAAACGTTACAGAGGTGTTATAATATGGAACTATAAATGTGAGTTAGTGGCAGAGCTAGCGACACCAAATTATTGATTGAAGGAAGCGACAAATGATTTTGAAAATTCTGAAAATGGCTTTAATGAGATTTCACATTTGGATTGACCAATAGATTTGCAACTTTTCATTTTCATTGAAATTGTCGCGTTTGAAATTCCAATCTGTTTTTCTCTGAAATGAATTCTGATTTTTGATTGGTTGAAATTTTAATTTCTTATCCAATGGTTCCACTTCTGAACTGTTGAGTTCTTCCATTTACGGTTTCCTGATTAGAGAGGTTACTCGTGAAGTTTGTTCATTACTGCCTTAACTTCATGTGCTAGCATTCTTATCATGGTTAATTACATTTCCCTAGCAACAGGTTAGCCTCTTAGATACGTGTTTGTTGTATTATAGTTAGCATAATTGCATTAGTACTGATAATTTGCTAAAATATTATTGTGTTGTAAGCAAATATTTGAGTTTATAATGTGTGGAGTCGTTTTGTTCTGGAGACAATCCTACTCTTTACTTCTTGTTTATTAGTATATTTTATTTATTTTTGATTGAATAATTATTTATTCTTTCTTGTTCTAGATAACTTCTTAGAGGACTGGCTGTGCTGATCTTCTTGTCTCACACATTCCTATTTTCCCATTTCATCTCTATAGAACTTGACTTGATTTTGTTTGTTGTCCTTGCTATTACTTTTGAATTAAACAATTTTGTGAGTCTAATTTTGTTTCAAACACTTAGTCGGGTATAAATCTCTGATCCAGCGTAGCTTCTAATATATATAGATGTCCTATGGGGTATGATCAATTATATTTTCACACCTTCCCTAAATACTTAAAATGACTGGGAGATATCCGCGATATCGAGATCACTGTGTCCCCAGTGGGCATTCTACGGTTAATGCTTTGAAATTCTAATTAGGATTTCATACAGTTTTCAGGAGCGTAGATAACGAAAAATACTCCATCTCAACTGAAATTTTTCTCTCCCAGATCTTATACTTCCTGACACATGCTGCCTCCTGCCCTTACAATCACACTACAGCACAGGTGTTATACAACCTTCAGAAATATGCCCTTAGTCTCAAACCAGTAAATTTCCATACTCCTAAATCCATAAATAGCTTATAATATAGGGTTAATTGGGAATATTCTAGTTTTCACGACGTACCCAATTTACGGAACATTTCTTATTAAATTAGGCATTTATAATATCCAGAATGGAATATTCCGTAGATTTGGCATTTAAAATTTCGGGCCCGTTCCGCTAAGTTCCGTAAATTAGGTACTCAGATTTCCGGGGATGGTTCCGTTCTGTTCCATTCCGTAAATTAGGTATGTCGCATTTTCACACTCCTAAACAGTGGGTTATCTATCGGTTTATTGCTACCAATTATTCCTGCACATAATAATTAATTCGTCTTTAGAACTAATTTTTATCTCTTTCTTACACCAGCTGATTATCCTTAGTATTACTCTTCGTTTTTTCTTTCTCTTAACTGTAGAATGCCCAGCATTTATATGGCTTCAGTGTCATATAAAATGGCTGGGAGACATCCGCGATATCGGGGACACTGTGTCCCCTCTGGGCATTCTACAGTTAAGGTGTAAGAATTCTGAGTTTACAAGTACATCCATTGTTTTGTGATTAGTCGCGAATTCTTAAAATCGGTTTACTCTTACTCTTCTGATCTGAGATGGAATAGTAACGTCTTCAAGGCTCAGGACAGACTGGCAATTGTTCTTTCTCGTCGATGGACGAGATTGTCTCTTCTGAAGGAGCTTCGCCTTCAACATCCTCCACGGGCTTCAGGCGCCAAACGGAAACCCACAGGACTCCTACCTGTACTTCGGAGTAGACTCGCTTCCTGTCGAGATGCAAGCACGACTCACTCGGATGTCTCACTTGCTCACTGAAGAGAGCGGTTCTAGACTTACCGTGCTCAAGCTAGACGAGATGACAGAACATGTCACTGTGAGGTGTGCGTTTGTCTGAGAAGAATGAGCGTATCCCTGCAGCAGGAAGATGGAGTTGTTGTTTCGAAGAGACTCAATACCGGAAACGATCAGGAAAAGCTGTGAACAGCTAAAGCCATCTCAACGCTCTTGCTGGACATGATCTGGATGAGGCCTGGCGTATTACCAGATGGAGCTCAGCACTGCAAGGTAGACGAGAAGATGGACAGGACAGCACTCGTCGTGATGAGCTATTGATAGAACAGGATATTCCACGTAGAGAGCAAGTAAGCGTCTGATTCGCTACGTCAACTCACTGATGCTATCAGAAGAAATCTTCTTCGGTTTTCCACTAAAACCACCGACACAAATACGCTGTTGGACTTGCTCAAACATGCCTGTAGGTCTAATCACAGACCACCCACCTAGAATAGAGACAGTTTCGAGCATCTCAACTGGCTTCCAAACTGCAGACATGCAGCTTATCTTACTCTCCAAAAGAACCTGACGATTCCTATACATATAAGGATGAAAGTGATTTACATTAGTAATTCGTTTTCTTATCCCAAATACTGTGATCTCATTTTATTTATTCTATTAAAAGCTCACTTATCTGTTACAAGTTAGTAATATAACTATACACCACGACCCACATCCTAACACCCCATCCTCACCAGTGTTCTCCACAATCTACCACAGTAGATCTAGATTCACGACTCAACCATGCCAGTCGAACTCAAATCCACTTCCCAACCAGGAACCAGTCAACTCGTACCCACGACTAAATGAAATGTACGATTTCTAGTGTTTTGGATGAGATTCTGTAAGAACACAGCGAAAAGCAGGATTTTCTGTAGACTTGGCACGAGTTGGTTTGTGGTGCGAGTTGACTGCATTCACCAAGCCTACTCCACCGCGCAAACAGTGGTCCCTACCCAACTCAGGATGCACTGTCCATATCTCGAACTCTCTGCCTAAATAGCTTCATCCCCTCCTCCCCATGCTACCGATCCAAAACATCCTTATCTCCAGTTCTACCCCAGGCCCTATGAGAGGGGGCCAGCAGGGCCATTTGCCGTCTTCACCCCCCAAGGTCTGACACAAATAGACAGGGTTAATGATAATATCTAATGATCTTTTTCATATTCTATTTTACAATAGTACAGTACACCCTCGCTAATCCGAACAGCTCTGTGCCAATGAGCTAAAAAATCGTTCGGATTAGTGAAATAACACTAATTCAATGGGGTATTAACTATAAAAAATTTGAATTGTTAGAATATTAGGATAATAATTTGTTATAATTGCTTCTTTAATGAGGTTTATCAATCTTATTGAAGTGTATAATATTATAAACGTTGATTTAAAGCATAGAGGCGAAAAAGATTATATTTCGGGTGTTCGGATTGTAAGAATGAAGTGTTCGGATTAGCGAGGGTTCGGACTAGCGAGGGTGTACTGTATTTGGATAATGTGTTCTAGGGTTCTTGTTAACCCATAACAGTAACTGTATTTTCAACATTGAGTGAAAACCCAGTGCAATTGATTGTATTGAATGGACGTTGAAAATTATCACCGTTCAACTAGGGCTCAAGCCTCAAGAGTCAAGAGCGTTTAACTGGGCTGGCCATGCTTAATATCAATTAAGATATTGCACCAAGATTAGATTTTACCTCATTAATTGATACATTCGCACAGAAAAAGCTAGAAATGTATCAATTAAGGCTCGTTTGTATTCACATAATTACACTTATATTACCGTATGATATTTATCACTTCTCATGTTTTCATTTATTGGAATCGTAGTCTAAATTCTAGTAGTGGCCCGGACCTCTCTGATTCTCTCAGAGGCCCAGCTCTTTCCCACTAAAAGCCTACTTCAACACCCAACCCAGAATCCAAATTCCCTCCAACTGCATCCTGGCATCTATCCTGAACACAGCCAGACATCACTTCCTTTACAATCCACTCAATCAAAGAATGTCAGATACAAAAACGATCCAAATTTCCCAAATATTGGCAAATATCAACAGGTCAGTCCATTTACTAGCCTAAATCCCCAATGAGGTAGCTTATACCACCACACTAATCCAAGGCCACCCAAAGCCATACTCTAATCAGGCCAAAGCTATGGCATCCACTCTCTACTAATCCCAGCAAATACTCCACTCCAAGATGTATACCTCGTAACCACCCACTACCAATTCTCCATCACCGGAATTCTCAACTTACCAATATTTCTTGTTCGACCATTACATGACAACCTATTTCCTCTCCAGTCTACTCCAAACATATCTACACCACAGCACATATCCTAACCTCCCCCAACCCAAGTCCCGAAACACCAATCATGTGCCGCAACAGTACCGCAGCAACAGCCAATGGCGAAACTACCACACTTGATCCCAGAACGTACACCTCCAGCCCACTAAAGGCCCCCATACACGATGCAACTTTGTTGCATGCAACAAAGTTGCATCGTGTATGTTAAAATTTCATGCAACAAAGGTTGCTTGCAACATTTTTGCATGCAACAATGTTGCATCGTGTATGTCGAGTATTGCATGCAACAATGTTGCATGCAACCTGTTGCATGGAAATAGAACATGTTCTATTTTCATGCAACATTCTGCATCAAAATTGTATTAATTATTACGATAACGATAACGATAATCATTATCAAAAATACGATCAAGCCATTAAAATAGACAATAGAAAGTCTGCTTGCTTTTCTTGATTGCTTTCTCAAAAGGGCGAGGGCAATGACAGGTACGACGATACGTTTTTTACCATTATGTAAAAATGCAGAATAAATTTGATGTAATTAGTTCAATTTAAACAAAAGATTCCACAAATAGGTATATCGAATCAAAATTATTAAATACAGTCGACTCTCGTTAACACGTACACCAAGGGACCGTGGAGATTTGTACTCCTTATCGGAGTACGTATTAACCGAAGTACGTACATAGCCACATTTGTCCAAAATACTTAATATATAGGGTGTCCCAAAAGTTCTGCAACAACTAATTTTACTTGTTAATTTAATTTGACTAAGATCAGTTGATTGTATTCCAAATTAGCCTCCATAAATGAAATCTAACACCCTTCTAGCATAGAAATGAGCTCAACCCATTACGCAAAAAACATTTCTTATAAAATTATGAATAATTACATACCAATTACTCCAAAATTTGGAGCTCAAAAATGTAAAGTTTGAAGATCACTATTTTTCTGTTGAAATATTACATTAATCACTTCTTTATTCTGTAATTGATTCACAATACTAAAATAACTTTATTACTTTTGATTTATGTAACGGAAATCTTCTATAAGAACGCGAGTATTTTAAGTATAGACGTCAAATGTACCATGGATATGAGTTTTTTTATTGAGATAAAAAATATTCTTTACTAGACAACGATATATATGATCCAGCATTGCAAATAAATTGAGAAAAGCAGGCCATTGGGAATGCAAAATAATTAAGATAATCCTCCCTATTTTTTGATTAAAAATAGGTATCGGATATTCGATCTATTTATCTATGTATTAATGCATCAGCAACATTTGTTGCAGAACTTTTGGGACACCCTGTACATAGTGATAACTACGTGAGAGTATGAAATTGTACTTGTCAAATAGAGAACTCATTATCCATGTTGTATTAACGAGATTCGACTGTATTTTCATTGAGAAGTATCTGTCTAGTATTTATCTACGTACATACTACGTACCATATTCAAAGTGCTCGTAGGCACACACCTGTTCGTATTAACCGATGTATTTAGTATTGAAAACGCACTGAAGGGGACCCACAAATCGTACTTATTATCCGATATTTCGTCTTATCCGTGTTCGTGTTAACCGGAGTTCGTTTGTATATATTTTGCCATAGATTAGGTTGGGGAATCAAAACTTGTACTTCTTATCCGATTATACTCCTTATCCGTGTTCGTCTTAACGAGAGTCGACTGTAAGCACAAAATTCAGGCAACAATATTGCATGAAACTATGCTCCACGGAAAATTGTTGCAAGCAACTTGTTGCATGCAAATGTTGCATGCAACAATGCTCCTCGAAAATTTTTTGCAAGCAACATGTTGCATCGTGTATGGGGGCCTTAACCTCTCTGCTCTTGTCAGGCCAAAATTGGTCCGGGGGACCAGTTTTGGCAGCCAAGTTTTCGGGAAATGGCGGGACGCAATAGTAAAACTTCTACATACTTGTTGTAATGTCATCACATCCTATGAGGAGAGGACTACTTTAGTGTACGTAATTAAATGACACAAAATTTAACCCGGCCCAAATTTTTCGTGACACTCCCAATATGCAGTTAGCGTCGTGGGCGGTAGCGACAGCTACGATCGCTCAGTTACTCCAGCAATAGGCATTAGTATATAAGCGACTAGCGCTTACCTACGCAAAGTTGGTATTTTCCACAATTATTTTTGTAACTGTGTTAGTATTACCTTACTCACTGGATTTATCTATTACTACTTGACGTAAGTTCCAAAAATATAATCGATGACAACCCATTCGCCAGTGTGAACATACCACCGCTACAGAGCGAGATAGAATCGCGTCTTGGAAGAAACTCTTCAGAGCCGCAGTTCGCCTCTGCTTGCCCTAGAAATGGAGACAAGTTGTCAGTAGGGCTCCTTCCTGCATACGTCTGCAGAAGATCAGCCGAGAAAGAACTGTGAGAGACATCCTCAGCCAAGATATGAACCTGAAGGACGCCTTCGAAGTCTTAAGAACCTCGACCTCCTGTCCATCCTCAACAGTCGATGGTGACTCTTTGCCGCGAAGAGTGGAACCTCATAGACGACTTCTTCTGCTGAGGACGGCCGCGGTCGAAGCGGTGCACCGTTACAAATAGCGTGTCTCCTGCTGACGGGACAGCTAACACCACTGTACAAGGTCCAATTACAGAAATCCCTAACCGAGAAAGGAACAACGTTGGAAAGAGGCTACTGGGACATGAATCGCGTAATGCTGACACAAGCCAGCCAAGAGGATGAGACCCCCCATGGCGCAGCACATACTACAGGCAGAGGCCCGAACCGCCAAAGAGCTGAACTTCTGAGGCTACTCGAGAGTTATTCAGATGTATTCGCCGTAAATCCAAAAAGCCAAAACACCACCCATATAGCCCAGCACGTGATCGAAACCTTGAACGCTAGTAGGGTTGCCAACCCTCCCGGAATCTCAACCAGTCTCCCGGAAATTAGCAAATCCAATCCGGGAGGTTTTATAATCTACTTCTAAAATATTTAATGGTTTATAAATTAATCTGTGGGTTTACTGAGCGTGACTCGCATATGTTATTTTTCTGTCTTTGGCTGCCCAACTTTACAGCTAACATTGACCATACCTTAGCCTTAACTTTCTTCGTTGTTCTCTGTTTCTAAGCAGCTCCCACGATTGCCCCTCCCGGAAAACAAATATCTCCCGGAATCAAAATGAGTCGAGTTAGCAACCCTAAACGCTAGGCCGGTGAAATCAAAGAACATCATAGTTCCCCCAGACCGAACGCGAGATAAATTCACAAGTCGTCCAGATGTTGGGGAACAAAATCATAAGAAAGTCCACACCTCCTTGGGCTGCGCGGGTGATCCTAGTCCGAAAGAGGAATCAGACTTTAAGGTTCGTTGTCGATTACAGAGGACTGAACGATGTGACCAAGAAATATTCCTACCCACTCCCCGAAGTTAAGAACATTTTGGACAAATTGAACGTTTGACTCCGCACTAAAGCATGCCACCAACATCCAACCGTACATCGATGATACGCGTACCTATTCACGTTCCAGTGATGATCTCAAACACTACGCGAAGTGCTAGAGTGCTACAGATCATCCGGCTTACAGCTCAGGCGCGAAAGAATACCGGTTTAGATTCGAGGAAGTCGAATTCCTAGGCCACCTCTTAAGTAAGCGGAGGCACCAACCGTTACCGTCGCCAGTAGTCAAGATTCAGGAGCAATCGCGACCGACCAACCTTAAACAATTGCGGTCTTTCCTTGGATTGGTGGGTTATTACCGCGAATTTATTGCATGAATGGCTGAAGCCGCGGCATCCTTGTATAGGCTTACGAAGGTAAATTGGCACTGAGACCTCTCTTGCGAAACGAGTTTCTTAAAATTGTGTAAATCATTATCGGAGAATCCGGTAACCCTAACCTATCCGGACTGGAACGAACCGTTCTATCTAGAGGTCGTTGCTTCCCGCGACGTAATTGGCGCTGTACTCGGCCAGAAGAATAGCCAGGGAAGAATGAGGCCAATTTCTTTTTCTCGTCTAAGTCGTGGGAGAGGTGTTGCTCAAGAAAACGCTCAGAAGCAGTTGAGACTGACCGCATTCTTTTCTTCTACATTGAGCCCCACTCAACAGAAATGCAGCTACAGCGCAGGAGAGAGGGAAGCATGGAAGATAGTGGCATCCGCCAGGAAGTGGTGGAGATATTACAGGCATGGCTGCTGCCGAAGTTATCATTTGGTCCGACCACAACCCTCTGGAACGGCTCAGGAAGCAGAGAGATCCTAGAGGAAGTACGCTAGATGGACTCTTTACATTTAGGATAGTTGTGATTAGTTAAAAGTCAGTAACATTTGTGAACAATGCTTACTTTAGAGTATTAACCGTGCTTATACGCCATTGCTGTCACAAAGCACAGAGATAATCTGGGTCCAGGAGGAAGGAGAGAAGAGGGTCGCACAGATGCTTCCGCAGACATGAATCGCAATGTGGCAGATCGCGAATGTTGAAAACGCAACAACAGTGAAGGAAGCGCTTAACGCCTGTCGGCCACACTTGACCCAATGGACCGTACAGCTGAAGACAGCTCTGTGAGACTCAGCTGGCAGCCGGGATATTCCACAGACACTTCTTCTCCACGGAGAAGCGTGTGGCGACTGAGGCTGGCTGTTCTCGGAATTCGTAGCCTCGCTAGTGCAGTCAGCTCAGCTCCCTCGTGACGTAGAACAAGACAGAGCTACGGTTTGGAAGTAGAGGAGACTTGGAGAGCGTTGCTAGCCGAAAGCCACTCACGGATATGAAAGACTGCCCAATCCACAGCTGATTAAGATGAGGTCTCCGGAAGTAGATGGTTTAGCTGCCTCGACGTCGCTAGTGCGTATTGGTTGATGGACAGACCTCACACGGGATTGGCAAACCCACGCATGCGTAGATGACATCCCGACTCACTCACCAACTGCACACGTGTGGCACTAACGCGGTTACGGGACGACAGAGTCCAGTTGCTCTCAGACAAGTGTGACTAAGATGCTAACGCGCGCGGAGTTTATCCGCTCCATAGCAACGTGGAGGATACATTGGCATTCGAACAGCCACGTAACAAATTGGAACTTCAACGGTTCCTGGGCTCGTGAGTTTCTATCGGACTACATCCCCAGTATGGCCTGTGTCCCCGAACCCTTGTACGGCTGAGGAGAAGGGTCGTGTCCTATGTGTGAGTGCAGAGTGTCGCAGGGCATTTGGCGCTGAGAAGGAACCTCACAGCTCTCCGTCTTACCCGCCTATCCGGATTGGATCTCCATTTTACTTCAGACTGATGTTTCTCTGTGGCAGTCGGAGGAATACTGCCCCAGTTGGCTGGAAATCAGAAATTACGCCCGTTGTCCTACTACTCCGCCGGTCTGAATCCGAGCAGAGAAGTAGTCAGCTGAGAGAGAATTCTGGACTCTCATAAAAAAAAAAGCCAGATGCGGAGAAGGCAGCCCGAGGTCTCTGATAGAACGCTAGTCCAACTCAGCAGAGAGCAGTGGAGGACGCAGACATTGAGCACAAGGACAACCTCGAACAAGTCCGGATGCAGATCTGTGGTGAAGAGCAGCTGTGGCGTACTGTACTGAGAAGTGCTGTCCGGGGTGTGGAACAAGGACATAGCATCAGCGACTGTCTGGGAAGAAGGCAGCACTCCAGGAACAGCTCAATGCGAGTAGTGCCTACGTTCTGAGTCATCAGTCTTGTCACCAATTGTGAAGACAGACAACGCACACTGGAAATGGCCTTGAACTCCGGTGCCGAACGTCAGTTATCGATTTGGGACTATTCGGGATTTGTCTAGAGAAGCAAATGAACAGACGAGTAGGCAGGGTTTATGGCGTCGGAAATAGTCCGGTCGAACTCATCGGGAACATCGCGTTGGAAGTTGACACAGGAGACAACCCAGGTAACCATGCATTCTTTCGGAGTATTGCATGACAGTGGAACCCGCATTCTCGGCAGGCAGTGTTCCATACAGGATTTGCATGCAAGGTGGGCAACCTGGGATATCTAAATGTTTAAGGGGGGCAGGTACTAAATCACATCTCTTCATTTTATGCTTTATTTTATTTCTAGGGGGGCACTTGAATGAGTAGGGGGGGTAAGTGCCCCCCCTAGTCAGTTGACATGTCCTGTTTGGGATACAGACAATTCGTGACATTATCATTCTAGATACAATAATTTCTCTTTATTTGCTTCCACATTGGTGAATTTGATCCGTGAAACTTGATAATTTCTCCATAATTGTCGGCTCCTATTTGTCCATATATACTGATCCTTATTTACAAAATAATTATATTTCCTAAAACATAGTTTGTATATTAGAATTCGTACTGTCTAATTCTTTAATGAAGTGAACTGAGTTTAAAGTTAGTATTTCAATTGCCTTGTGGTCAAATATCTTATGCGATTCTTCCGAACTTGTTTGAACGAAGTTAGATTGGAGTGGGAATATAATTGAATCACATTCCAAGTACACTGCGGTTTTGATCACTAGAATAGATTTGTGTGGTAAATGCGCATTCCATTTGCACTTCAATTTACATCCTGATGCATGTGATTATGCGGTAGTTGCAGGGTTGGCTAATTTAACCCACCCCCGGGTTAAACCCGGGCTGGGCAAAACCCCCTTTTGTGGGTTAAAGTGGGTTTTATTCTAATGTACTTGTAAATCAAGTTAATTTTAGCGATATTAATTGTTTGGATTGAAAATCCTTATACTGCGTATTATATTGAGATTCCGTAATGATGTTTTTAATAAGACCTGATGTACGAACATGGAATTTCTTAAAAGTTACAACAATCTGAGGTGCTTTAAGTAAACAATCAAAAGATACTACTTTATATAGAGCAGTTTGTTCATCTTACCTACTCTAATCTTAGCGGTTACTACATGTATAATGGCAAGTTTTGTTGGTGGCCCAGTGATCCTGTTCAAAGCTTTTTTCTAAAAGTAGAAGGTCCAAGGTGAGGCGCATAAATGCTTTTATCGAGCGGATATTTTCTAACTTTAGTTTAGTCCAGACAAACTTCGAAATAGATTAGACTTAGAGAAAACGGCAAAATTGGTAACCTGTTATCGGGAATTGAGAGGTTCAGTGGAGTTTGAATGGTGATTTGCTTTTCATTTGTTTTGATTTTCATTAGTGTATTAGATTTTGATATTCACCTCTTACAATAAATACGCTTATATAATTAATTATATCGTTGAATTTGAAAACAAGGACAATAACTGGGAAAATCCGTTTCTGGAGAATAAAACCCGTTTTAACCGGATTAAACCCACTGGGCTGGGCAAAACCTATTTAACCCGGGTTAAATTCCAACCCTGATAAAAACCTATGTGCAAAGTAGAAGTGCTACAACCTGCCAATGCTTCTAAATTATGAATTTTGATTTAGAATGAAAATACAATCTTGGTTCCTTAACAAAGTATTAATGCGGTCAGTGGGTTTGATAATTATAATCGTAGAATTACACGAGCAATTATACTTATCTTTGTAACTGTTGAGTAGTACATTATGGGCAATGGCGGATCCAGATATTTTAATTTAGAGCCCCAACTTAAATTAGACCTTCCTAGAATTAGAAGACCAGCGTTAATGCAGAGCCAAGATTTTGGATTGGATTCATGAGCGAGCAATTAAGGTCTGGGAGGAAGCTGGAAACTCCTGAATTCATTTTTAGTGTCTATCACCTTATATCATAACACAACAGTATTTTATATGCAAATTACATGTAATTAAAGCTTTGAAATTCTATCCAGGATTTCATACAGAATTCAGAAGCGTAGATAAGAAGAATATTCCATCTCAAATAAGATGATTCTCCCCCAAACAAGGCTGTAGACACAGGTGTGAATTGGTCTTGTTGGGAATAAATGTGGTCAGGTTGAAACTAGACAGACAGATAGATAGATGATGAAATTTGTCAAAAGTGGTCAGATTAAAACGGAACGGTGGCTACGGGCCTGCCAAATCTGCAGAATATTAATCTAGAATGGTCGCCAAATCAGGAAAAAGTTCGTCAGAAACGAAATTCCATTCAAATCCCAAAATCTCCAAAATAAAACCCATCCTAAGCTAGCAGATATTTAGAATAGACATAAGGAATCTAATAGAAACAAACACTCTTAAATAAATGATAAACTAAAATATTCACAAACAAACTCTACCAACCCACAACTCTCCACCAGACAGAACAGCTATGAATCCATCTCACTCACTGCATGGCTCCACTCTCCCTCTCTGACGTCATAGTCCAGCCTCAACTGTTTCACGCCTGCACTCACGTCCACTCCCAGCTCGTAGTCAGGTTCATGGTAATGCCCTTGGAAGACGATGATTATCTTCAGCACTGAAGATGGCGCGGATTTAAACTTGAAAGAGAATGGTTCCTTTTCAATCCGCGTTTCCGTTTCTTGACTGGGCAGTTTGGCGTAGAGTGCGTGTATGAATGAGTAGGGCGTGTCTTCGAACACGTCCAGTCCTTGCATCTTGAACTCCCAGTCTCCCAGCATGGACGCTTGCTGGAGAGAGAAGCTAGCTCTGCGCTTCAGCTTGAAGCTGGGTATCGGGATGCTCAGCTGCGCCATGACTTTCTCCATGAACGCGTCACACATGCTGTGCACGTTGACAGTGGCTAGCTTGTGCAGAGCTGTCTTCTGCAGGTTGCAGATGGCGAGTTTCCCGCCTCGCGATCCTACGGTCGCTGGGATGTCAGCCGCGGGACTGACAGTGAGACTGGAGCCTAGCACCACGCACACGTCCGCCTTTCCCGCGTGCTCGTACGCCGCCCTGATCTCACGCTCCGGCAGCTGCTCTCCGAAGTTAACGATGGAGTCCAGCAACACGTTGCGACAGTTGGGATCGTAACAGCGACGCGTCGTCTCATGGCTGAACACGCCAAACGCTTCTCTCGTCTCGAAATCCCTCAGATACTGCACCCCGCACTCGGAGCAAGACTCCAGGTTGGTGTTGCCGTGGAGCTCTGCTAGCTGCCGCGGGTTCAAGCCGCCACGGCGGTGCAGTCCGTCTACGTTCTGTGACACGGTGAATTGGACCAGGCCCGCTTCATGCAGTGCCACCATGGACATGTGTGTGAGTGTAGGCAGCGCACGGATCAGCTGCACCTCCTTCTTCCCCGCAGAACGTCTGCTCTGTCCGTGTGCGTAGCTCCCACACCCGGGACCTAGAAACAGGTGTAGCTAACCTTCAAATACTATACATGCCAACGGTCCGTTTTTTGAGGGAAGTCTCGCTTTATTCGCGTTTCTATTGAGCCAATTTTCACGAGTGTCTCCTTTGGGATATGGGCAGTTCTGTGCACAGATAATTCGGTACATATTGTAATCTTTACTATTAAAACTCTCCCTATATATACGTATATGTATATATATATATATATGTAACGAATTGATGGAAGAAACTGCCAGGTATAGAAAGCTGATTCTTGGCATGTGGGAGTCTTATGAAAACGTCTACACATCATGGAGTTATGACACCATTGTCACCTATTATAATTAGAAATTTCAGTTTATTTAAGATGATAGAAGGCTTAAGTTTTAATAGAATGTGTATATTAATATACCTCACAAATAATGCAACTATCATCAAAAAATGATGACACATCACTCTGTTATGATGTCATCTTTACGCATCAAAAAAATTGACTTATTGGATGATTTTTTTGTGCGATATCGATTTTAACAGTAAGACAGATAAATTTAGAGAGATGTTATATCCTTTATAATTAATCAATGCGACCCCAGGATATATATACAGTCGAACCTGCTATAACGGCCACTCTGTATAACGGTCACCTGTCTATAGCGGTCACCATTGAACAGTCCCGTCCGAAATTCCATAATATTTACCCTGTGTATAGCGGTCACCTGCTCAACGCGGCCAGCGACCACCCATTTGCAGTCCCTACTGACCCAAAAACTGTGTATAACGGCCACTATCTGTCTATAATTGTTACTACGTACCTGTCTAGAACGACCATCACCTTTTTCACCTTTTTATGTATTTATGACAGGACCTGTTACGAACGATAAACAAGTTTAACTATATTACTTCAAGTAACAGATTTCTAAAAACTTGATATTCATTTCACTACGTTGATACCTTTTGAGGATTAAGACAATTACCTGTATATAACGGCCACCTGTGTATAACGGCCAATTTTGTCCAGTCCCTTGGGTAGCCGTTATATACAGGTTCCAATGTATATATATATATATATACAAGCGCGCTGGCAGACACAAAGTGTCCGCCAGAGGTGTCCTTTGGACGCCTAGGCTCACATTGATTGATTATAAGGGAGATAACATCTCTCTAAATTTGTCTGTCTTACTGTTAAAATCGATATCACTCGAAAAATCACAAATTTGTCAAATATAAAATTTTTTGTTACTTAATGATGACGTCATAACAGATTGATGAGTCATCATTTTTAGAGAGTTGTCTCATATTCGAGAGATATTGATATACACATTCTATTAAAATTTGAGCCACCTATCACCTAATATGGCTGAGCTATAGCGGAAAAACTGAAATTTCTAATAATTAAAAAGGTGCCAATGACGTCATAAATCCATGATGAGTCGACATTTTCGTCTGAGCACATAAGTGGAGCCATAGCCAAAAGACTCCCACATGCCAAAAATCAGCTTTCTGTGCCTGACAGTTTCTTCAATCAATTCGTTATATAGATAGATAGAGATATATATAGATCTCACGTCATGTCCCACGAATTCAACTTCGTTCGTGCATACTTTATGATAACTTGATTGGTATGTCTGAAATATTGAGTTGAAATGTGTTCAGTTCATACTAGCCAAATTGAGCCATGCTAAAAGCTGAATTTAATTTCGCGGGACATGGCGAGACACAATAGAAAGGTATTGTGCTTGGAGTATAAATAAATTGAGACATAATTGGAAAATTTTATCTAAAAACGGGGCATTCATGAAAATTAATTCATTAGGAGAGTGAAAAACTCCATAGCCATAGCCATAGTGCATCTCCCACAGGAGCTGCACTCAACTAACCCGTCTCCAGCATAGTATCCATTCCACTCCTGAAGTCAGGAATGCCAGCGCTCGTACTGATGCCAGCCACCGTGAAGAAGATCACAGCTTCCCTTTCCGAATCCACTCCGCCACCTGATCCACCTTCCGACTCAGCTCTTGCGGAGAGTCGACGAACTCTTTCTTCTGCTCTTCATCCCCGATATTGTACTGCCGTCCGGCGGCTCCGGAGTTAGGCTTAGCCCCGGAATGACCGGGCCCTCACGCACCACTGTCTCAGTCGGTTTCAGTTTCCCTTTCATCTCTCCCAACTTCTCCTTGAACACCGCCGTTCCTTCCAACCGCGGTCTCGCCTTCTCGGGCTCCTCCGTCGGTTTATCTGCTCCAGTGTTCGCCGGGATTTGTCCACTTTGGTTAATTATCCCAGTACTTGAGTCTTGGAACTTGGAACATGAATTCCGTATGTGAGTTCCAATTCACTGATTGATGTGTCGCATCTAAATATTCTAATTGTTTCATTCTGTATTATACATAGATACAACACAATATTCATGAATGGAATGGATACTAGAAGACATATGTCGAAGCATGAAATTTTCAATGATAAATATTTAAACCTGAGAGCAGTAGCAGCTCCACGGGGGTGTCATGTACCCGAAATAAAGTTATAAAGTTGCTTCCTACTTTTTGACTTTTCTATGCATCCAAATTAATAAATAGTAAGATAAATCAGATCAAAATATTTGCTCCATAGATGGTCAGAATAATTGTAGGTTGATATTTCAGCGTCTAACTTTTGAACAGTTTAAGGTGGGCAATCCTCCCAGACCCTTATTTGCTCGCTTAGGACCCTTGTTACAATCATTCTACTTACGCCCTGCATTTTCGCTCTTCTAATTCTAGGACAGTCGAATTTAAGTGCCCCCCCCCCCCCCCCCAAATTAAAATCTCTGGAGCCACTGCCTGAGAAAGTCAGTCCTAGTATACATAGCTAGGGGAAATATGCATTAATATTCTAATTCTAGTGGATTCTTTGTTGTGTGGAGTAAAACGTGCTATTTCATATTATTATCTGAATTTGGGTTGCTTCATGCTCGTTAGCTATCCGATAGTATCTAAATTGTCCTAAAGTTTCTCACACCATTTCAAATGACTTATTAATGTGAAACTTCGTTTTCTAGCATGCTCATGGTGAAGACTAGGCCAGGCCTAGAAACAAACTTAGAAGCAGATCTACGCTGTTGCTAATCTCAATTTTTCAAAAGTGATCCGGTTGGTTCGGTATAAAACAGACCAATTCTAAAACAGTGGTGCAGTCGCTGATAATTTATAACTTATTCGTAGACTCATTATTTGACACCTTCATGACAGTTTTCATATCTCTGAGTCGACAATTCTTCAATCAATTCGAACAAATAAAACAAAAAAATTCCAACAAATTCTATGTTGTAATACGTACATACATAAGATGTTACTATATAATCGACTATCTAACCTCATGACTGCCTATCAGCTGATGCCTGGTGTGTGGTCTAACCAGTGGATAGTCATGCACAGTTCCCGAATCAAAAAAGAATTCTCCCTCTGTTAAAATCTGAATCTGGGAATTGCGCTATCAGTTATAAATATCTCTTTGACTCTTCCCTGTATGCGATGCCACGTGGTCCGTTTAGCGCCCATTTCCTCGCCCCGAGCAGCCACTGCTACAGAGGAACTGACATCTTAGACTTAGAACATTCCAGAAGACTCCAGTTATCCATCTCCACTGGAAGGTCTGTCAGTCTGTCCCAAAGCTGGACAAAGGCATTCACAAAGTTGTGCCATTGTCTGTGGTAGCCATGAATTAGAAAGAGTCTATGTTTTTTATGAATTATAATTATTAAAAATGTGTATTATTACAAATAGAAGATGAGCGAAATTAGCGAAAATCGAGTACGAAATAACTGACAATGCATACAAATTTAAAATCAACTATCTAACCTCTTCAACCTGGTGCATAGGTGACGAACTTTTACCGCCCGTTATATCCAATACTCAGATTGAGATATCATCGAAATAGCAGAAACCTCCTAGCTTGGACATTGTCAGGAATTTTTGTAGGAGGAGCTTTATCCAGCCAGCGGGGCAACTTCCCCCTGACCTCCTCCCTACGCCCTTGCCTCCTAGGCTAGTATTAAAAAATAACAAATGCCATCCTGATCGAGTTAGTGGTTGGAGAAGTATAGCCTGTTACGTCGTACTCGATTTCACTGCTAAATTCGCTGCTGACTTCACACTCATAAATAAATACATATTAATTTAAAATCATCTAGCCTCATCAACCTGGTGCAGAGGCAAATGCGGTCACAGGAACTTTCCAACCCGGAGCGAGGCGGGACCAAAAATCCCGGGCCGCAGAATCAAACTCGCCGCAAATGCCTCGGATGAACTTTTGAGTTTGAATCAACATGTTAATATTATCATGACATTTATAGCTAGACAGCAGGGACGGACCCAGGGGTGGCATTATATCCAGGTTCTCCACCCTCCACTCAAAGAGAAAGTGCATTAGTCAGGTCTTAGCTAAGAATAGTCATAATACCACGGTTCGCTCTCTCTAATAAACCTTGATTTGCCCATGGCAGAGCTCAACAAAATAATTTCCCAAATACCAACTCGTCCAAAGACGAAGACAAACAAAGTACCCAAAGACACTGGTCTCCAGGATTCCTCAAAAACTCCAAAGCCCTCTTTATCAGGTTTTGAACACTTTGATAGGGACGAGTTGACCAAAAAAAGGAGAGTTGACTGGTTCCAGGTTTTCTATGTTGTTACAACAGTATTTCAAGGTAATTGGTACGAGTTGGCCAAGTGCTTTTGGACGAGTTGGTACGAGAATCTGTCCTAGGACAGATATCGGGTATATTCTGTCCTAGCCCAGAATCCACCCCCATGGGCTGTATTCTGAGTTAGGGGGTATATTCTGGGCTACCCCACTTCATACCGGGTATAATCGAGCCTAGTACATAATATAGCCGGGGGGTATATTCTTGGCTGCATCGGGCTACACCGGTCATATCGTTTATTCAATTGGCTGCTTAGTCTGTACCCACGAGCTCTAGACCTGTTCAGTATACGAGTTATTTAGGATCATAAATTCATGTATTGTCCCACTTAGTTTCTTAAACGTTTTCACATAAATTAAGAAAACTATAGCACGGACGGTGGCTAACCCTTTCGGCGGTCTTAACATTCCCACTCCAGCTGGCGGGAGAATAGCGAGTTGGGAGAAATTCTTCCGATCCGCAGTGGCGACACTATTGACACAGGAAGGGGGACAAAACTAGCGATAGGACTTCTACCTGCTTATGTTTCCGCAGGCCAGTGGAGAGAGGAACTGTTAAAGATTTAGTACACGAGTTAGGGACTTAAAATCGCTGTTCAAGCTCTGTCTGATCCTCCATCGATCCTCAACAGGCGTTACTTACGCTTGTCACAAGGAATGTGAGCAGAGTTCAGTCGATTACTTCTATGAGCTACGTCCGTCGCGATGGCCGCCGAGGCTCCTTGAGAATGTCTTTCCTTGAACTGAGCAGTCAGATGCCAGCACAGAATCCCTGAAAGAGTGGATAGCGGCCCAGACGAGGACACAAACCCATTGAGAGGGATTCTATCGTTATGTACGTAGAACACGCCCAACGAGGCTTAGCACTCGATCGGGTAACAGGGACTTGAACCGCAAACTCGAGGTACGGACAAGAGCAAGCGAGAGGATAAAAGAGTGTGTGAAGAGTGAGAGCGAAGAGGTCTTAAGCAGAACGAGCCACACGTGGAGCACCATACTAAGCAAGAGGAAGCTGCGTGGAGAGAAGGCAAGAACACGATTAGACGTCGGAACTATCCGAGTAGACCAAAGAGTTTGAAGGCTCCTGGATTGGACTAATCACGAAGTTAGATTCGGGGAGTATTGAGTGTATTCCGAAGCATCATTTATCGGCGGTCAAGCGTTGACTCGGGCAGAGCTCGTAGCAACAACTACCAGCGACTACCAACACATGCACAGCTAGTAGGTGGAACACGAATCCGGCTATCACTCACCAGGGAGTCCATCGGACTAAGGGCGTTATTGGAACAATTTAATGACGTTTTGCCGCGAATCCTAAGAAGTTCAGTGCTGCCAAGCAGGCTCAGCATACGGGAATGTTCAACCTATCAAGTCCAAGAACGCAAGGGTGTCTCCACAGGTCGAGGAGGAAATAAACACCAGCTAGCTCAGATGCTAGACTCAGCTAGAGAAAGGTATTCTCCTACGTCCTCCTCCCCTCGTGCTAGCTGAGCTATTCCAGTGCAGAAGAAATGCAAGACACACAGGTTTCCCGTCGAGTATCGTGTAGTGAATAACCAAATTAAGAAGGACTCCTACTTTCTCCCTGAATCAAGGATACGTTAGATAAGCTTAGGGAAACTAATATTTCTCGTCTCTAGACGCTGCTAGCGCCTACTGGAGTATCCCTATCCTAGAGTCGGACTCAGAGAAGACAGTCTTCACTACATCTAGGAGACTATTCAAACTCAGGAAAAAGGGAGTCCATTGGTACTGGGACAGTTGCGAGGTGTTAACTAGCGCACCTGTGGTTCTGGCTTTTCCTGATTGGGCGAGGTTGATGCCTCTGGTAGCGCCGTGGGAGTGTGTTGCTCAAGAAAGCGCTCCACACCAACAAGAGATTATATTACTCTCCCACCAGTTCCAGGCCTCTCAACTCTAACGATCTCATCGTGCGTCTCACGATTTGGAACCCTGTTCGTAATACTATTTTTCCATATCTCACGATTCGTCACTACCATCACACGGTTTAGTTAAATTATAGGTTGGGAGGCCTGCGTTTTCCTCCCAACAAGACTACAATACTCTCTCACCCTTCTTTCCTACTAACAAACCTATTCCAACACCCAACCCAGAACCCAAACAGCTTCCAAATTCAAAACTCCAAAATCCTTCCAACTGCATCCTGGCAACCCATTCGCCAATGTGAACATACCGTCCCGACAGAGCGGAGAGAGAATCGCGTCTTGAGAAAAACTCTTCAGAGCCGCAGTTAAGCTTTTGCTTGCCTTGGAAATGGAGACAAGTTGTCAGTAGGGCTCCTTCCTGCATACGTCTGCAGAAGATCAGCCGAGAAAGAACTGTGAGAGACATCCTCAGCCAAGATATGAACCTGAAGGACGCCTTCGGAGTCTTAAGAACCTCGACCTCCTGTCCATCCTCAACAGTCGATGGTGACTCTTTGCCGCGAAGAGTGGAACCTCATAGACGACTTCTACGAACTCAACTGAGGACAACCGCGATCGAAGCTTATGTATGGCGTGTCTCCTGCTGACAGGACAGCTACCACCACTGTACAAGGTCCAATGAAAAATTGGGTAGCTGGAAAGGACGAAATTACCATAGCAATACGTTAGAAGCCCGAGCAATGTATATAGTGTCTTGCATCATCTGTCCCAACCTTGGGGAAGGCCGAAATTGCTGTGGATATCGGAAACTGACGCAGATTACAACATTCATTCTTGATCCTTGACAGCCACGAGTCTACCATAATCCTCTGCAGAGACTTCCTGAAGAAGTTTAGTTCAGTCGAGTTTGATTGGGACAACCACCTCGTTAGATTAGGTGAAAAGTGGAAATTCCGAAGCGACAATCCTCGGCGGCCAAACCCTGTCCCCGGCCGAGAGGATCACTGGTACTATAACCGACTCGGTTCACCAAATCGAACCAAATCATGAGGAACCTACCTGGAACATGAACCCGGACTTGAGAACGAGCCAAAGAACTGAACTTCTGCGGCTACTCGAGAGATAACTTATTCAGATGTATTCGCCGTAAATCCAAAAAAGCCGAAACACCACCGAGCACGTGATCGAAACCTTGAACGCTAGGCCGGTGAAATCAAAGAACAGGTTTCCTCCAGACTGAACGCGAGATAAATACCCAAGTCGACCAGATGTTGGAGAACAAAATCATAAGAAAGTCCACATCGTCTTGGGCTGCGCAAGTGATCCTAGTCCGAAAGAGGAATCAGACTTTAAGGTTCGTTGTCGATTACAGGGGGCTAAACGATGTGACCAAGAAAGATTCCTACCCACTCCCTGAAGTTAGGACATTTTGGGCAAATTGAACGGTTGCGAATTTTACTCTACACTGGACGGAGCAAGCGCGTGCTGGAGCATCCCAATCACTGAGGAGGATCGCGAGAAGACGGGTTTCATGACAACTAGGGTACAGTTTGAGTTTTGCGTTATGCCATTTGGGTTATGTAATTACCGCCCAGGCAACTTACCAGCGAGCAATCGATTCCGCACTAAAGCATGTCACCAACAGCCAACCGTACATCGATGATCCGCTTATCTAGACATAAATACCAATATTTTTTCCAATGGCCGCTCCAATGAGCATCTCTATCCCGCCACTGAAGTTGGACGAAAGAATCGAAGACTGGCAGCCCCTATTTGTAGCAGCCACCAGTGCTCTCGCAGCTCAGGCCGGAGAACGGGCAGCCGTGCTGATTCTTCCCTCTTATGTGTGCAGGAACAAGTTTGAAAGAGACACTGCGCTTTTAGCGATAAAAGAAGAAACTGTCAATGCCGCATTCAAGGTGCTTTGCAAGGCCATCGATCCTCCTATCGACGAGCTAGAGGCCACTGCGCGGTTCCGTAGTATGGTCTGGGCTAGAGGGATTCGAATTGAGGTATTTTTTACCCTTCTCTGGAAGGAGGGGAAACGCACTCAGTTCCTTAATTAACAGGCAGGTTTGTATGGTTTTGGCTACGCAGCTCCCTAGCAGGGTTCACCCTGCAACCAAGAAATGGATCCTACAACAAGAAGTCAACCTGTTTACGGACGCACAAATGCGAGAGTTCCTGGGAATGGTGCAACAAAACCTACGACAAGCAGATATACCCCTGGACTACGGGTTTCAGGAACCTGAGGACTGACATGGATTTTACAAAGTCGTCGAGCAGGACAAGGAAGGGGATTATGATCGGCAGGCGAGCGATTCCGGTAGTGAACCCAGAGTGAAAGAGGTGTATAAGGTTCACTATCCGGCAGCAGAAGACTCACTACAGAAGCTCAACTCGTAGGTATAGTAGCCTCACTTGTTTCACCTGTGGTAAGGCGTCACGGCTATATAGCTTGTCCAGACCGCGTGTGCAGCCACTGTCACAGGATGTCCTATTTCAGACGGGGAGTGGCCACGGAATGCCAACCGTAGAGGAAGGGACTAAGTGAAAAAGTGGATGAATGTCTAATGGACAAGGATTCAGCTTCTATTGCAGTCAAAGTCCGAGGGCTGGTGATTTGTGCGTTGTTGGATACTGGGTCCAAAGTAAATGTGATGGACATGCAGACAATGAAGGAGCTATGATTCATCAGTTAAAACCAGGTATCGGGAGGGTTTATGGCGTTGGAGGAGCCCCCATCACCGTCATAGGCACCGTTGAAATAACTCGCTGGTATGAGTACACGTCGTGGAAGGAGAGGAGTAGGTACTGCTATTAGGGTGCCGATTCTTTAGATTGTTCGGTCGAGTCACCTTTGATTGGGAAGCAGGGACCATTACGCTGGGTAGTTCTGTCATCGAAATCCAAGAGAAGGCAATGGGAGGAAATCCGCTCGCCAGGGCCCGTGTGATAAAACGTATTGATAATCATTCACTCAGGCAACTTATAGACGGACACCAAACGGACTATTTAACGACAAGCCAGGACGCACCACGAAGTGCGATCACGCAATAGACACAGGTAACGCTGCACCGTGTAAATCCAGGCTTAGGCGAATACCCTCGCATTGGGAAGAGGAAATTAATACCCAGTTAAACGAACTTTTAGAACAAGGCTTATGCCGACCATCTACCTCGCCATGGGCAAGTAACGTCGTTCTGGTTATTAAAAAAGATGGACGGCAAAGATTTGCCATCGACTATCGTAAGTTAAACTCAGTTACGAAGAAAGACGCGTACGGCATTCCGCAGGTCCAAACTACAGTCGACTCTCGTTAATACGAACATGGATAAGGAGTACAATCGGATAAGAAGTACAGGTTTTGATTCCCCAACCTAATCTATGGCAAAATAAATACAAACGAACTCCGGTTAACACGAACACGGATAAGACGAAATATCGGATAATAAGTACGATTTGTGGGTCCCCTTCAGTGCGTTTTCAATACTAAATACATCGGTTAATACGAACACGGATAATACGAACAGGTGTGTGCCTACGAGCACTTTGAATATGGTACGTAGTATGTACGTAGATAGATACTAGACAGATATTTCTCAATGAAAATACAGTCGAATCTCGTTAATACAACATGGATAATGAGTTCTCTATTTGACAAGTACAATTTCATACTCTCACGTAGTTATCACTATGTACTAGTACTATATTAAGTATTTTGGACAAATGTGGCTATGTACGTACTTCGGTTAATACGTACTCCAGATAAGGAGTACAAATCTCCACGGTCCCTTGGTGTACGTGTTAACGAGAGTCGACTGTATATTAGATAAGTTGCATGGTTTCCGGTTCTTCTCAATCATTGACATTTCGGTGGCTTACTGGGGAGTCCCAGTCAGGGAAAAAGACGTGGAAAAGACCGCTTTTAACACCCCTAAGGGATTATTTGAGATGGCAGCCATGCCCTTCGGGTTGGTCAACGCCTAAGCAACTATCCAGCGTCTGACGGATAATACCTTGCAAGGGTTAAGTCATACGTGTTGTCATACATTGATGATTGTATCGTATACTCGCTGGACTTCGAGGAGCACATTCGAGACCTGAGAGCCGCATGTGACCATCTCCAACAAGCAGGCCTCCATGTCAAATTCAAAAAATGCCAGTTCTTCCGGAGCAAGTAGAATTTTGGGGACACGTGGTCAGGGGCGGGAAGGAGGCCGATGCCATCTTCCGTGGAAAAGCTGTCCAAATTCCCAATACCACGGAATGTTACGGAGTTGCAGCGATTCCTAGGCGCTGTTAACTTTTACAGAACATATATTCCACGCATGGCGCAAATAGCAAGTCCACTTTACGAGCTGACAAGAAAAGGAGCAGATTGGATATGGTCTAGGAAATGCGCACAAGCATTCGATTCTCTGCGGTCTAAACTAGTCAAAGAACCAGTAATGTTAGCATTCCCAGATTGGGGAAGGAGTTTAACGATCGAGGCAGACGCTAGTTCTACGGGAATTGCCGCGGTACTATCCCAAAGGGACACAGATCAAGTGGAGAACTACGTCCGAGTAATATCTTTTCTTCTGCACTCAGTTCGGCCCAAAGGAATTATTCTGCGGGTCAACTGGAGGCATGGGCGTTAGTAGCAGCCTGTCGGAAGTGGGAGACTTACTTAAGAGCAACAGGCGAGGTGGAGTTGATAACGGACCATTGTCCTCTGAAATGGCCCCGCAACCAGAAGGACCCTCGTAGGACTTTTGCCCGCTGGATCCTCGAGTTGGAAGAATATACCTACCCATAGCCTACTCTATATAAGGCCTACCATCTAATGTACCAGGGATGTGATAGAGGACGGGAAATTAAAATTCTAAGAATGTGTATATTCACCAATTAGGCCATTAAATAACTAAGCCATAGTCTGTTTTCCATTATTCCCTACTCTAATAGAGTTAATATTTTATTTTGAACATATTTATTAATGAATGACCAAGACATTGACATTTTCACACGGTATGTGGAGCTAGTGCCACTGGAAGATCAGACGGCCGCCACGTTAGTAATTTGAGAGGGATTTGGTCTATCGCGGGCACGGGGTGCCTAGAGCCCTTTAGACTGATCAGGCTCACAACATAGATGGCGTGGAAGTAAGGAACTTGTGTCAAAAGCTGGGGATAGAAAAGCGGCACTCCTCGCCTTACTATCCCCAGGGAGACGGATTAGTAGAGAGAACAATCGGCCTCGTCAAGCAAGTAGCCAGATGCCTGAGCCTGGATCGTCAACTGAACAAGGAAGCTTGGCCAGAGATTCTACCGGAAGTGTCGTTCTATTGCAACAATACGGAGAATGCTACGACCAAGTTTTCACCTCACTTCTTAATGACTGGAAGACAACCTTGTCCCCTATGGAAGCTATGATTGCGAAAAGGTGGGCACCTACGGGTTCCCTCACGCAATACGGAGAGCGGTTACAAGAGGTCTTGGCCAAGATAAGGAGTCTAACCAGAGAAAATGACCGTCAGGGTAAGTAGAAAGAAACGAGATCCGGAACAAAAGAGCGAAACTCCCAAGCTTTATGAAAGGCGATACGATACGGTTTTAGAGAAAAATGAGACGCGCAAAGATTCATTGGATCCGAAGTTTAAAGGGCCTTATTTGATCTTAGACATTAGGGGAACTAATATCAAAATCAGTACAGGGAACAAGGAGAGATGGATTCACGCAAATCGCTGCAAGCTACATAGGGAGTTTGGGGATGAAGTACCCGATGGCGAGCCCGTAGTCAATGGGAACATAAATACAGAGTCGCAAGGGGAAGACACTGATGCCGGAAATACGAGCAGTAGTGAGACAGAGAACGAAGATGAACCAGAAGGGGAAGGACAACCTACTAGCGATAGTGATTTGGCACTCGAAACGGCACGAAGGTACCCACTGCGAGACCACAAGGCGAAAGAATATAAAGATTATGTGCTAGGTGCGAAAGGCCCCCCCGTTATATGAGAGAAAATATTTTAGAGGGGAGTAATGTAGCGAGTACAAGCTTCTCGCCGAACGAGACATGGTACCCGGCTGAGGACAAACTTTGACTCAGACATTCCATCAACCGAACCCTACGACGATTGCCCAGACATTGATTCGTATCATGAGGTAAGGTGAAGCAAGATAATAAGGATATTCATAATAGAGTTTCGGAGAATATAGAACAAGCCCAGGACTGAATGAAAAAGTATTACGACCACGGAACCAAGGCATCTGACGTTGCTCCTGGAGATTTCGTATTTGTGAAAGACGAATGCAGACGAATGTGATGCAAACCTTCATATCAGCGAACAGAGCACTGAGACACTCGCGTTGTTCTCATAAATCGATGCAAGAAAGCGGAGCCACAACCTCCGACAGCTCGCCCCGAGATGGAGATCCG
This sequence comes from Aphrocallistes beatrix, assembly GCA_963281255.1. NCBI lineage: Eukaryota > Metazoa > Porifera > Hexactinellida > Sceptrulophora > Aphrocallistidae > Aphrocallistes > Aphrocallistes beatrix. The sequence continues at coordinate 11,397,778 of OY725488.1, forward strand.
ATCCCGTGCCAGATACGAGCAGCTCGGAACTAACCTAGATGGTAAAGGTACATTCGACTCCGCTTTATAGGGTCACACCGGTCGAAGGACATTTTGCCCCGATTTAGCGGAGAGCTCTATTAACATTGAAAATATTTTGTATTAGTTTCTATGTATAGGAACTATTCCCGTCCTGCCAAAAGTGACCCGATTAAGCAGTGACCCGATTAAGCAGTGGCCCTAATAAGCAGAGTCGACTGTATTTAATTTGTGAGAACTACACTAAATTTATTTACTTGTAAAGTGAGAACATAAAGAAAACGAATGTGAAGTTAGATTTAGTTCATCTGTTACTGTTTAAATGTTTTTGGCCTCATTAATGAATTAGTAATATAAAACAATTTAGATGGAAGCTATTAGGGTGTGCGAACACTTTTGTCCGGGTAGTGTATATGTTGCAGGCCAAATGCGTTTTCAGGCCAAACGCGTTTGGCCTAGGCCAGATGCGTTTTCATTATTTTTTAAAGCCCATGGGTGTATTCTAATTAAATAATTGAAGTTCTAATATCTGTACATTATACTACGATTAGTAATCATAGCAATATCTTACAAACCTTTACATATTTCTCATAATTAGACTGTATTCATAATTTTAATTATCAATGATTTTATTTACATAAGATTGATTTTAAATTCAAAATTGTTGATTCAATATACAGTCGACTCCGCTTAATAGGGTCACATCGGTCATGGCGTATTTTGACCCGATTAAGCGGAGAACCCTATTAACCGAAAATATTTTTGTATTAGCCTCTATGTGTGAGAGCTATTCCGGTCCTGCCAAAAGTGACCCGATTAAGCGGCTGACCCGATTAAACAGTGACCCTATTAAGCGGAGTCAACTGTACTTCTAGTTGTACTCGATTTTATAAAGATTCGTAACTCTGCCCATTTGTTTGGTATCTCGTCATATCAAACTCTAAAATATCCCTAGACTAAATATAGATTTCCTATCGCTCCATTAACTGAATGGAATTTAAATAAGATTTCCCAAGCGAACGAATACCAGAAAGTAGGAGCATTCCTTTTGTCTAATCCTCTCTATAAACAACAAATAGTTAGAGATGTACTATGATGTGTTGCTCACGTAATGTAAGTAGTTGTTTGTCAAATTATTATTCGATTGTCTTGTTATGACAGCCAAGTGTTTTGTGGCATTTTGAGTTACAGCTGGTTTTGTGCGAACGTCTGCATTTGCATCTGTTTGAATTGCATCCTGATGTGCAATTGCATTGTAGTTTGTTCCAAGGACTTCTAGAATACACGGACGGGAAACTCGCAAAGTGTTGGAAAAAAACCTAGAGGCTGATTTTTAAAATTTCATTCATTCCTTTATTTCAACCTTAACGACTCATTTTTTTTAAAAAATTGGGTAGATTTTAACAGGAGAGTAACTCTGACATTTTTTTACCTTTATAACCGTGTAAAACTGAAACCATCCCAAAGAATGAGCGAACAAGCAAATTTATCTTCACCATATTGCTTGTTGATACGATTTATTCCATGCTAATCGCTCCATATATATGCTAAATAACTTCACCCATAGTCTAGAACTTCATATATCACTTTGAAGGGGATTATGTGCATTTAAATTGTGGTGAAGATTTTTCGCTATAAACAATCAAAAAGAAATTTCATAAGGGGCTGAAAGAAATTAAATCGTATCAACATTTTCTAGACGTATCGGTAAGTATATAATTCTAAAGGCAAAGATGATGCGAATTTAGGTCCTGTGATAATGATTCATTGTTTCTATGAAATGTAAACGAAAAATATTGACACTGGAGTGGTACAAGGGGATCTGAAACTACCTAAAGTGATGTGAAATATAAAATAAATAATACAGAAATGTATCAAATTGTATATTTAACGACTTATATAGGATTTAGTTTTCGTCTCTTCAAGTTCTTCTCTGACTCCCCTTTGATTTTATCTGTTTCATTCTTGGCGAAAGCTTTCATTAAGCAGTTATTTAGGCGGCGAAATATATTGGCAGGGTTTGAAAACTCATACTCCGTTGCCATGTAAATTTCCTTGTAGGCTTGTAAAAAGACATTACTGCAACACTTAAAGAGTTTGACGGAATCAATGTGTCTGTCACATGAAGTTTTTCTTTACGTGTAATATACCCACAAATGAAGTATAACGTCAAGTGTTCAGAATCGTTAAGATTGGAGAATTCCTCAAAGCAGTTTTCAATTAATTCGATATCATCTTCATTATTTAACAAATCCTCTTTGCAACAGTCGTCAACTTGGTCGATGTTCGTTGTTGCAATATCCAATTTGTGGAACAGTTTGAGTCTTTGAAGACTCAAACTTGCTCTACTGATATTAAGTAATTACCTCCACTCGATTGGCGGTATATACCGAACTCGGCTTCCAAACGATCAGATTGTAGTTTGCCAGGAATTATGTATGCCATACCTAAAGATAGGAATTGCCTAGTAACCTCAACTAGGCCGTTCAATGAACGATGTAATGAATTTGCTTCACTCGTCAAGCAAGTTTATCACTCAGACCGTTGTCCATTTCCTTAAAATCGGTTGCCATTTAAAGTATGAAAGTTAACCGTGGGTCTTCAGGATCCGTAATTGGTTATCGGTCGTCATCATTAAGTCGTGTTCCAGTATGGGGAGATTTAACATTTATAATCTTAATGAATCGCGTAACTTCTGACGAATGCTGATGTGTCATTATTTTGCTGCTCTTGTAAACGGGCCACTGTTTTATCATTAAAAACATTGAAAACTAATTGCACTTTTTTTTGTCAAAATTGCTTGGATATAAAGTCTGCTGGTGATTTAATTGAGTTGTTTTATGATATTTGGTTATTCAGCTTGGTATATATCTTTCTACTTAGTTTGAACTACTGCGTCTGAACTTAGATCTTTGAATTAGAACGTTTGCGTTTTCTCCGTTAACCAATTATTCAAAATATTTTTCATCAAATGGCTAGGGTCGTAGAGTAAAATAGGGAAGGAAAGGAAGAGTTTGGATTTGGGTAATCTATGGAAGTAATATCTGAACTAACGTACCGATCGTAATACAATCTGAATGTTTTTTGATTGACACTTAAATTACCAGTCATCACGGAGAACACTACACCACCAGATTCATGGATGATATTAATAAGAATCTGTAATTGTTCAAACAGAAATTGCGCTGTTAAATTCATTACTGGAAGTAATCGAGCTACAAATGCAGGAGCACCAAAAATAGGGTAACCATTAGTGTTAAAATAGTTTTAGCAGGGCAGGGTTGATCTTGATTAACTGCCTTACCAACGATACGATTTCCTCTGAATCTAATTGCAGGCTTCACGTAAATTTCATCTGCCGATATGAAGCAGATTTTTATTTATCATCCAGTTTAAGAAAGATTCTATTGATAACTTTTTTGCATTCGTCAAAACTTCCAGGAGAACCCAGCTTTCCAAAATATGACCGTAAATACTTTTGCGAAGGAAGAATGAGAATATCTCGAGATTTGTATGCACATCGACTCCGTAAGAATACATTGATCGCTTCAAGAACACATTCACGATCGTATCGGTAACCATTTAGACCTTTAGCATGCAATAAAATCAACTGGTTGCAAATGAATTTAATTTGCTTTTCTTCAACTTGATCAGCATCTGAATTATCCCCAAGGTTGTATAACTTCAAAATTGTTTCCGCTAGATTCCAATTCTGAAGCTAAATTAAATGGAGTTTTATCAAGATAGTCCAGGATATTATGGAGTTGTGCATATTATGTCAATTTGTGCGCTAGAGATTAAGGAGATGGCGAACAATAACTTTTGTGACCCTTTATTAGCACTAACTTGAAGATCATTAGAAATAACAAGTGAGTATTGACAGAAACAAGTGAGTCATCCAGTTTTACCAACCTTACGGAATCTTTCAAATCTTAAAGGCTACGGGTAGAGATCGACAGTATTTCACGAGATCATTCCAGCAAGAGATAGTATCTTTCTTCAGATTTAGTCGTTCTGATGTTTTTTTGACGTGTTTCAGACGATACTCCACGTTTGTCAATCTCCCGTACAATAGTTTTAACTTTGCGGTGTGAAGGAATTCGGTAGACCAAATATGGATGGTGGGTCAGCTGGCTTGCAATTCGAACCTTGTACTTTTACTGTCTGATACCCAGTAGGCCAATGTTTTATGCATATATGTACCAATATTCGGGGTGATTTCGGATATTAGCTTATTCGGAAGGCTGTTTACCCATCGCTTGCGCTCAAAGAAATCTTTCGGGAATTTCTTGAATATTTTTACCCTTTCTGGATTGGTATCGTATCCAGACTTGCAGCTTTCTCCATTATAAAAGGTACAATATTTTCGCCCCATCCTAAGGCATAAAAGAACTAACAGGCTAACAAGTAAAATAAATCAAGATTGGGTTTCCTTATTTATTCCAAACGAAAAAAAAATTCGTTAAGGTTGAAATAAAGGAATTAATGAAATTATAAAGTTTAAAAACTTTTTTAGGAGTCTTTTGTAGCATTTCGATTGCGTAAGTAGAATTTCAACAATCATTTTGGTATTTAGTAGCATTCTTCCATTTTCCCAAGCAGTACCAGCAAAAACCTGAATTGATTCGCTCTTTCATAGCACAAACAGTGCATTCTACTCTAGGGCACTCTGAGTTCATTCTCTGACAGTAACTTGAACAATTCGGACACTGCACGATATCCTGACTCTCACAGAAGTTAACTGATAGAGCAGTCATTAGAAACTGTTTCTCTTCTTCAGTAGGCAACCCAAACTTGATGATATCTTCAATGGAGAGAATGGAGGGACATATAGGACAATTAAACTCGTGTTTTAAATCCTTTATTTGATTCCAAGCCCAATCTAGGATATCGTCAGGACATATATAATGACCACATGGCATTTTAAGACCACCATCATCTTCACAAATGCAACAGTCTCCTTTAAGATGAGGGAATGAAACTGTTCTAGTCTCGTCTCTCTCTATGAAGTACTCACCTCTTACTCTGACGTCACAGATTCGAACACCATAATTATCTAGTGCACATTTTAATCCAGATAATTCTATAAATAATAAATAATGTGAACAGAACAGTTCGCAGTTATTACCTTCCAATGCCTGAGCAGTAATCACATAAATCTCTCCTATCTTACTCAACTTCTCCAGCACTCTCGACCTGAGAGAGGATGGTCGTTATAAATTAAAAATGTGACAACTCATTATTTAGTAAACTAGCGGAGTCCCATGGCCTCCCAATCTTCCCATCTACAATTCTTTTAGATTTTCAATTTTGATCCATTCATCCTAGGATTATACAGCCCTCCAGTGTTCGATCCTAATTTCAAATCCATAAATTTTCATAGACTTAAATCTGTAAATAACATAATGATAGATAGATAATATTCTAATTCTCTCGCTCTTAAATACTTCGAAGCTAAAATTATTCGCCTAAAGGAGCGTCTCGCAATCCTAGACAATTCCTTGATTTCTACTCTTATTGGAAATACCTAAACTCAAATGCCACTTACAGAATTAAGAATTGATGAATCCATGATTTGGTACTTTCTTGATGAAAGGACTTTGGAAGGCAAGGTATGCAATTTTATATTTCAAGCATATTTTATATAAACAAAACTATGAAAGAGTAAATATCAATGTGTTGAATCAATTACAGTCTAGTAACAATAAATCATTATATTGTACAAGTAGTGCACATTCAGATTCACCTTGATGTTTAAATACACATTACAAAGTTATATTGGTTCAAGAATATCTTATGCATAGTTGCTTCTCATTGAATATGGCTGCTCTTTTAGTTCATTATAGTCTGAGAGTTAGACAGAGAGTTTGATCTGCACAGGAGCTGGCCAGCATGCAATTTTTTTATGGCTAATACATAGCATTGCTCCATCGATTTCTTTTTCTAGACAGATGAAGCAAAATATCTTCGAGCAATTTCTGCAATTCATGTGGTATGAACTCTTCACATACTCAACAATAGTAAAACAATGAGGACAAGCTCTTAATGTAGGAATTGTTATCAATTCTCCAGCATATCGTTTACGATTTTCTTTAGGACAATTTCGTAATGCTTCAAAGTCTTTTCTCCTGCAATTAGAATTTCCACAACTGTCCTGGTATTTACTCACTTTCTTCCACTCTCTCAAGCAGTACCAGCAAAACACGTTCTTCCTTCCTTTCATAGCACAAACAATGCATTCCATTCTAGGGCATTCTGAATTAATTCTCTGATAGTAACTTGAACAATTCGGACACTGCACGATATCCTGACTTTCACAAAAGTTAACTGATAGAGCAGTCATTATACACTGTTTCTCTTCCTCAGTTGGCAACCCAAACTTGATGATATCTTCAATGGAGAGAATACGGGGACAAACAGGACAGAAAAAGCCTTGTTTTATATTCAATATTTGATACCATACCAAGTCTAGCAAACAATCTGGACATATGAAATGACCACAATGTATTTTGAGACTATTTTTTTCCATGCAAGTGCTACAGTAATAATGAGGATGAGGATATGAAACAGTTCTAGTCTTGTCTCTGTAACTTCTAAAGTACTTTTCTCTTAACTTTAAGTCATGGATTCGTGTACCATAATATGTGCTAAGAGCACAGTTTAATGATTCAGAGAATTCTAGAAAATAAAATAAATAACAGAAGCAAACATTAATTAACACTTCATAAAATTACCTTTATTATCATCTAATGTTTGAGCACTAATCACATTGATCTCTCCCAGCTTACTCAGTATTTCTTCCAGTTCTGTATCCCATTTCAGCTCTACACCACACATCTTATTGAACGCTGTCTCTAGCCTAATTTTTAGCTCTCTTATGCGATTATCCATCGGTTCTAGACTCTTCATAATAATTTCTTGGTTTTCTTTACGTTGTACAGATGATTTTAGTTTCTCTTTCATCTGATTCAGGTCTCGGATCTGTTCTTTGATCGTCTCCCTTGTAGCTAGACTCCAGCTGATCTAGCTCTGACATCAGAGCTGCTTCTCTCTGCTGTAGGATTTGATGAGATCTACGGAACTTAGATCTCATCTCTTCTCTGACTCTCTCCACCTGAGAGAGAAACGGTTCTGATACTTGTACACCTGCACCAGCCATGGAGTAAATCTAGACAATCGATGTAGTTCTATTCAAATTTTAATGATGTGTAAATTCTACAAATCTTAATCAAATGCATAAAGTATCAATTTCCTCGCTGTAACATACCATGACCATAGCCAATCGAGATGGAGATGACTAAATGGAGGATCAGTATACTCTCAAGTACTGTGAAAACGAGCGTTCAATGTGAGGTTAAGCTTTCACTAAAAAAGTAGAACCTTAATGAATTCAGGCTATTTAACTCTCCTGTAATTTAGAAATTGTTTTTCTAAACTCTTCAGCAATTAAATAGAAAATTGTTAGAAGAAACAAATAATTCCAGCCAAGAAAATTTCCTAAACATTCTCTGAACTTCATAGAAAATGAATCTTATCAGTCTGCAGATGGAATCAAACAATATAGTCTCGATCTTCAACTTTTGTGCCATGAATCGCTATAGTAATTGTTCCACATCTTGTGAATCCTAATTGTAAAACATAATACATCGAAAATACAATAAATGTCAGTTATCCGCATATGGGGACAGACATTTACACGAGAATTTGGGTTACAATGACAGCATTCTTTACAACGCTATGGTGGATACAACAAGATTAATACTAACATTCAAGTGTTTATAATTAACAAAAAGTTTCATCTAATGTTCTTCTATGTAGTTAGGTATGATATCGAACCTAAGTCATATGAATATATATTACTCAGATAGGATCACAATTCCCAATTGACTAGTGAAACTTTTAGTAATGTTTGGAATTACTGAAATTAATCATCTTTTTATGTGACTATTTAAAGGTAAATTCTCTCGTGCATTCTGCACGGTAGCCAAAAAATACAGTAAGCAGATGAATTATGTAAATTTCTCTTGGGACATTAGAGCTTAACCAATAATTCCATTTATTAGAACAACAAAAGTATTGATTGAGTGTTTTATCGCATCTTCACTAGATAAACTATCTAATGCAATCTAACCATATTTGAAAGTAGACAAATTTGGATCCAACAAAGCATTATTATATATTCTGATTCTGAGTATATATCCACTCGTTCATTGACTTTGTGTGATAAGTACTTATTTGTACAAGTACGTATTGAATTATTCTACTAGAGCATCTGTCTTGTTTGTGCTATTTATCGAATGTGATATATTCGTGACGTTCAACCTTGATACTGTTAAGCAGAAATTAAAGCATTAAGTACTCGAAATGATGAGCTCGCTACTAGAATAAGGAGCGGTTTAAAAATGCTTTAAAAATTTTTTTTCAGAAAAAGGTGGACTATATATTGAAGCTTATTCAAGATTTTTCAGTAAGAATATACACAAGTCATGACATGAATTGAGCTTTTCTATATACGTACTTTAGTCTGATAAACCGAAGGGTTCGGATAACTGAAGTTATCCTCTATTTACGTTAGTTTTCTAAGTATCAAATCTACATAGTAAGTCGAGTCAGTGTAATTGTGACACCGATTAATCGCGACATCTCTTAGATAACTGCTACTGTAGGGATTGATGCACCCTCAGGCTTGGGGAATTAAATAGCTCTAAAATATTTTCATGGGGAGGCGTTAACCCTCTGATGGAGTGGGGAGATGCAACCCTAAGTCTTGTCCCGTCCCGGGAATTAAACATGCCCTTTTTTATTCTAAAGTAAACCTTTGCACCTGAAATGTAAAATATTTTAAAGCAGAAATTTGCCTGCATCAAAAATGAGCTTTATGCACTTTTTATTATCATTTCAAAATTTATATTCTAATAATGATTCATCCAGCAATTCTAACGGATAACAACAATGCACTTTCAGTAGATCTTAAATAAATTAATGCCGCATTCACAATTATATGATAATCAATTTTCAGTTTGGCTTACATAATAATTGCAAGATTTAAACATTAACTAATATAAAAGCTTCAAAGCTTCTTCTATACGATTAAGAACAGTAAAATAACACACGTATACCTGCAAATGGTTTTCACGAATACTGACAATGTACTACTTACTGAATGTTTGGCAGTGCTAGCTTTGGTCCTGGTTGGTACGATACTGTCCGTTATTTGGGATATCTATTTCGCTAAAAGGATAATCTACTTCTCCCGATTATACTGCTATTGTGTTGGAAAGGTGAAATCTGATCCTTTTGGAAATTACATGGAAGCAGCGCTTCACCATAAACTGGAAATCATTAAATACACATTCTTGGTGTTAATAAACATTGTTGAATCTTTGCTAATGCTCCTCTATGCAGTTGGGTATGCATTGGCTAACGAACCTCTGTCATATGGACATATTTATTTCCCCGACAGAATCACAATTCCCAACTGCACTATTGAGTTAATACATTCGGAAATACTTGACTTGAGGCTAATATATGAAAATCCTATCAGCACTGTGCTACAATCCATTGGAAAAGTTGGACTAATACTGTCCTTATCATTGGTCATTTGTTTGATGAAATTTCTTCATGAAACCTTTCATAATATTAGTGCCAATCCATTTCGCTACATTAGAAATCACCTGCTAGCTACATCACTGGTTTCATTTGCAATAATAATTACAGGAGCTGTACCACAGTTGAAAATGATTCACAACCTAACTGATTCTATAGTTCATCTCACCTATTTTGCTCTTTGGGTTAAACACGCACGGATATTTGGCAGAACATTAAAGTGGAGGTCGTTAGAGCTTAGAGTGAGAGGCAATAGTGCAGGACTAGTGAGAAGAGCAAATGTTAGTTATTACCAGTTTGCAGCCGTCATGTGGTGTATGGGAGTGTCTTTCGCTTTCATGATTCTCGCTTTATTCCTGGGAGAATATTTCTCTCTAATCGCCACAGTTATTTACTATGGTCCATGTGTGTTCAATTATTTGTATGGAACTCATTTCTATGAGCCACTGCTAACCACACATAAACAAATTGAAACCCTCCATCTATGTCATAATATCGAGAGCTTAACTGCAACTCTACTCACATTGATGGCGATTTTTATTATTATATCCCAATACCTTCTGAGTACGCTTGTGTTTTTCGGTGGAATTCTGGTTAACAAGCTGAAGTATCGCTTTGGAAGTGTACGCACCAGTATACTCCCAGTCTCACTCAACATCTCCTCCCCGAACAGCAGTATTCTTAGTCATTGTTTCTGATCTGACCTACAGCTATAATAATTACATTGCTGCCATTTCTTTTGTGATGCATACTTTTTGAAGATTATTCTTCCTATAATGACCTATTTTATGGATTTTGAATTATGCAATGTACTTTTAAAAATTGAAACTGAATCATTGAAGGATTACCTTGTACAAGCAATCAGAAGTTTAATGCGTATATTTTAAGAAATCATGGTTTATGTTTTGCTTTATTTTGAACTGGGTCGGATTATTAAGGGACAAGTACATTGGATCGCGAACTGTAAGTAAATGAGTTTCTCTACTTACAGACCTCTCAACCTACAAGTATAATCTAACTAAATCGTGTGAGAATGTATGTAGCAAACCGTGGGATATGGTAAAATAGTATTATGAACAATGATTCTAAATCGTGAGAGAATAGTGAGTAATGGTTCAGTTGCTACACACTATGAGAAAATTACATATGCGTATAACTAAGTTTTTGAAGTATCATTAAAATACTTTTAATCACAGAAAATTGGATATGATGGAGTGCTGCCAATTGAGTTCATCGATTTTCCTGGAGATTATGTATAACATTTATCAGTACTGAAGTTAACGACCATTAAACTGTAAAAACAAACAATTATAACACTTAATATACTAGTAATTTTCTCTAAACTAAAAGGATTAAACATGCATATTAATCAAGAGGATACAAACATATTGTAAATAATATGTAATTATATAAATACCAATTAAGAAATTTCAACAGTTATAGAATCATCTCTGGCTCAGACTTTTGGTAAGTATACACAAAACATGCATCCAATTAAGTGTAAAATGAGCACAATTATTACGTGCTTGTTTAAGTATGGTGCTATAAATAATATCTTCCTACATCTTCCTTGCCTATCAATCTTGCTTGGAGACCAGTTGATCTAAGCCTTGGTGTGAACCTAGTACGGACTTTGCAGAAACGAGTTTTCAATTTCTTCCAAAGGATCCTTCCGAAATATACGAAGGTTGCCAATGTATATTCCAAACCTAGCAGCACTGAACCAGTCAATATTAGGAATGTTGTGATGTATGAGAGAATCTCACTGGTCAGTTTCAAGGCATCTATCTGTTTCTGCGTAGTTAGAAGAGGCTTGAAGAATGCAGTTCCATATAAATAATTGAATAGACAAGGACCATCGTAAATAACTGTTGCGATTATGAAAAAGTATTGCGAGATCAACTCAGAGAGCGCGAAACAGGCAGCGACGATCGTCATAAAACTCATAATGATCATGAACTGTCGGTAGCTAATAACTGAGCTTTTCACAGTCCTGTTGCTATAACCTCTGACTTTGAATTCTATACTTCTCCATCGCAGCGTTTTGTAGAATGTTATGTTGTTCTTTACCGAGATAAAGAGATAAACAAATAGAATTATCGGTTCAACCAACTTTTCAATAAACATTAATTGATGAACAGATCCAGTTATTGCTATGAAAATTCCCATCAATATAGTTATTATAAGGAAACGTTTAATGAACTTAAAAGGATCGATGTTCATCTCATGGTAGACAATGTGAAGGTACTTTACAAGACAAATCCCACATGCAATGGAGAATATGAAGCATATTTGTGCAATTGTCATTAAGATGGAAAACAGAGGATCTGCGAGTGCCAATTTTAATTCAGTCGTTTGGAGATGAAGCTCACTACTGCAGTTATGAAGTGTATCATTTTGTAGGAATTTTTGCTTGAATAGGAATGATCCATGAGTCCAGGGCTTATTCCTACCACATACATTAATATTATCGTAAATTCTATTACGTTAATTATCAGCAGAAATATCTTTGTAACAATCTCTATTTTGTAGATGCGTGCTTCTTCAGTGAAATTTCTGATCGGATCAGTTTTAGCATTTTTTAAACATTTTCGATATATTTTAACCAAAAAGACTAGTCTCTTAATGAAGAATACATTCCAGATAGAGGAGAGTATGAATGCAAACACTATGCATGGATAGAATGATATCATTTGGAGAGCTTTGATGAAGTATAATATGTTATGATTTGCCATTTTAAATGCTTTATTGATTTTAACTGTTGGATTGTATTTATACATCTTCAGATATGACATGTGATAGATATTCATCCCATGCTTATTGCAAAAGTATAAATTTATCTTTGTAATTATGCTTAAGTCATTTCTAATGTATAATATTATATATTAAAATATATTTTATAAATTTCAACGCTACACAGTGAGTTATTTTTTAAATGATGAAGCATTATTAGTTCTTATTCTTTGATAAACTTGGTAATCGTGATTGCGTGCAATCAATCAAGACGAATCCCGACATGATGAATTTTTTTTTGATTAAGTATATATTCCAGATAATGGCATGATCTAATGCATTTACAAATCTACAAAGCTAATTACTGAGGTGTTTGACTCATTCTTATTGCACACGTGTGCATATATCTGTACTTTATAAGGAGATTAAATAATTTTCAATATAATGCGGTATGGCATGCTGACCAAGTGACCATCCATGAATTTTCCCTTCTACTAATATTGTAGAAAACGAAGATTACAATAGTGGTAAGTGGCTGATGTTATTATTTGCAAACCAATGCACTTTATCTTGCACAGCACTGGTTTGTTTTAAGCGCAGAGTGTAATCACAATACTTTAGTAACAGAGTGCATATCTCTTGTTTGTTTGCATGTGATGCTTTCTTAATTTTAGTGCAGCTCGTGTAGGGAGATGTCTTTATGATATGAACTGCGTCCGTCTGTATGTATCTATGTACAAGCGCGCTTCGCTTGCTTGCGCTGCGCGGCTGGCGGACACTTTGTGTCCGCCGGAGGCGCCCTGCGGCCGCCTGTGATCACCATTGATTAATTATAAGGGAGATAACATCTCTAAATACGTCTGTCCTACTGTTATAATCGATATCGCACGAAAAATCACCAAAATGATCAGTTTTTAAAATTTTGATGAGTAATGATGACGTCATAACAAAGTGATGAGTTATTATTTTTTGATGATAGTTGCATCATATGTGAGGTATGTTAGTATACAGATTCTATTAAAATTTCAGCCTTCTATCTCCTATAAGACCTGAATTATGCTCGAAAAACTGTATTGCTTAACTTTTAAAAATGTGACAATGACGTCATAATTCCATGATGAGTCGACATTTTCGTCTGAGCTCAGTACTTACTGGAGCCATAGCCAAAAGACTCCCACATGCCAAAAATCAGCTTTCTACGCCTGGCAGTTTCTTCAATCAATTCGTTACAGAGAGAGAGAGATATATACACACATACACACATACACACATACATACATACTACATACATACATACATACGGACGGACGGACGGACGAGATACTCCGTACATGCCATAAGGGCATCTCCCATATAAGCTGTACTAACAACAACAACAACAACAACAACAACAACAACAACAGTGATATCGATAACAAAGAAAAAACACTATAGATTGTCATTTTTAAGAGAAAATTTGGAAGTGAAAAAAGAAATTATTTTGGCTCATAAACTATTAATTTGTGTCCAAGTGTGCATCTGAACATTTGAAAATCTTCAGTCATGGCAATCCGAAATGGAAATGATTCAATATTTGGGTGATAATATCGAACTCTTCCTCCTGAGTACCAAACTGCAAGTTTGTCGCGTGAATTGTTGCTGATGATCACATTGTCTAGAAGATCTAAACAGAGATACTTGGGATCAAACATAAAGCTACGGTTAAACTTAATAGTTTGGAGAATCATCTTTTTAGATAAATCATAACGTTGGATCGTGAAGATTTTTATACGTCTTTGTCGATTATTTCGAATGAAGTGAGCTGACAAAATAACCATTGTATCCTTCCTAATACAAAGTGAAAGGCCTTCTCCATACTCAGAATTGTAAGCGTCAAATGGTTTCAAATATTCCAAATCGTGAGAGTAAATTGCGATTTCATTTGTTTTTGAAATAGGTGCATAGATAAATCCATCTTTATCACAGTCGAAACCGAGAGAAATTATTGAGTTATTTTGTTTAACATTGTAATCGTTATAGCGTGTTGTTTGTGAATTAGATCCAGACAGGACGATAATATCTTCTGTGAAGTGGATATTGGTCCCAGAAGACCAATGATAGGTGAACTGACTACAGAGACTTTTAGATGTCACAAATAATCCATCCAATGTGTAGATTTCAAGTAAACTATTATCAGGGAACGACGGTGAGTACAGAGCTACAAGTCTTCTTGTTGGATGAAGAGAAATTGAAATAACAGTCTCTTCATTCCCAAATTCTCTAAAACTATTGTGATCAAAATGGTATATTTCCTTTTCTCTCCGCGCACTTGCGTCTGTTTTATCTGCTTTAGACTTTTTACAAGAATCTTCATCCACTTTGACTCCGCAACGCTTCTTTGATCGCTTCATTGCTATGAAAATAGTGAAATTGATTATATTCCTTACAACAAGTATTTCCTACTCACTGATCTAAATACGCACTTAAGGCAGGGTTCTGCAAGCGGCGGCCAGCGGAAGCGATTTTCGTGGCCCACCGAAAAATGGCTACAACCTGATTATTTTTACCAAAATATCTTACTCAGTAAGTATACATTCATAAATAGCTTTAGAATGAGCACATTCTAAAGCTATTTATGAATGTCTTTAAATATTATTTCTGTTCGATACCTCATTTGATGTGTTAAACAAATAATTTCTCATTTGACTTTAGTAGAATTGTGATATTCACCATATATCTGCAATTCAGCTGTGTTTACCACAATAATATTATTGCTTATGATCTGAGGAAATAAATAATTTCCGCACTTCCATGTGACAAAAATTACGAAGATTGTGATCTTAAGTTATGTAGATCATGATCGTTAGTTTTCTGGACGGATATGGACTGACGCTAGCAGAGGACATTGTATTATGATGTGCTTGAGGAAGTGTCTAATAATGGAGCAACAAAACTTCACTGAATTTCACATTGAGAAAAAGTCACCTGGTCATAGGCGTCATCTTCAATGGGCGGAAGGGGTATACCACATTAATATTCAGAATTAAATTAGGTTCATAACGTAATCATAGAATAATCTGGAAAAAGAATACACAAGTGATTATGTCTCTCCTGCTCCGTCCATGAACATGTTCCTTCTGACCGAGGTTTTGCAAATGAAGTCACTTCCACAGTCAAGATTTCTATGGCGATATCTGTGAAATTGCTAGAGCATTCATTCTCTCCTGGCCTTGGATGACGCACAAGTATGCTAGCAGCCGCCTCAACATGCTGAATGATGGCTCGACTTCACACGTGTTTGCTGGAGCATAATATACAGCACGAAGGACGTGTGTGCATCCTTGAAGCATTCGTCAAAGCCGGTTCCACCAGCAAGACTCTCGTAAGACTGTCCGCACTTGGGAGCTCATCACTCACCTTGTGACACATGGGACGCAGTTCATGGAGATCGGTGGTGTGTTCCTGAATGGTGACCTTGTCCTTGAATCCTCGAATTCATTCTTGGGAGATGAATAGGGAATTGGGATTATCGATCATTTCTTTTAAGGATGATCGGACAGAAGTTTCCTGCTGGTCGTCTGGTGCGGGAAACGGCGCTCTTGATTCTTCGGCTGCTGCGTTCCTTTCTGGACAACCTGAATCGGGTGACAGTCAGCGTTAGTGGAGGTCCTCAGCGTTTTCGCCATCACGTGTCCGAGGTTGCGGGATCGTTGGGGATTGGAAAATTTAAACTTACAAGTATTAGTTAATGAGCATGCTCTCTGTCCTATCAGCATGCTGCAGTCACGCGTATAGCCCGAAGTGTAACGGGAAAGGTTAGTATACAACAATAGAGAAATCTAGTTCAGTATTCGTACAAAGGAAATGAAACTAATATCGATATAGGGCAGTGGCGGACAATCTTAATCCTTAAGTGGGCCACAATTGGGGCTCGCGAGCGCCAAATCTGTCAGTTCTTGTTACTGTCGCATCACCATTGCCATAAGAACTGACATTAGAAACCTATATGGAAGCAATGTAACAACTAAAATTATACTGTATTACAATGTATTACAATCACTAACACGCGGGCCCCATAATAGTGTTTTGAAAAAGTCGACAAAGTTGACCACGTCTCCTCTCTCGACTTGTGTCTCCGCTCTTTTTGAGTTTACCTCTTCTCTTGACTTCGTTAAACCCTGCTCAATACTCTCTCTGGCCATGGCATGTAATCCGGCCTGCGTTTCCTTCAATTCCCTCAGGTACTCGCCATGTGGATTCAGGATATCATTCTCGAGGTTCTCACACCATAGGTCCAGAGACGAACGTGGTTGCTTCCATATGTTAGTTGGTAGGGTGGAGTTTTACTTGATGTATTAAACATGTATAGTTTTGCATTCCTCGCCATCTTAGGCCAGTAATAGCTCTGTCGCAGGGCTTCTAGGGTTCGTGCCATTCCGAAATGACCCAGTGCATGTACTCTCTCCAGTACCTCCTTCCTTAATACAGTAGGGACCTCAAATCGATGGTCGAAGTATAGTACTCCTTCCTTGAGATACAAATGGCTAGACACCTTCTTCAATTGCACAGTCTCCAGTCTCCAAGTTATACCACAACGCAGAGGGTTGAGATCTAAGAAATATTATTTAGGTAGCCTCGGAACTTTCTGCTTGAGGCTATGAGAGTCCAGCATTCCATCTCTCAGCTGCCTACTTTCTCTGTCTCGGATTCAGACCGGCGGAGTAGTAGGCCAACGGACGTAGTTTCTGATTTTCCTCCAACTGGGGCAGTATTCCTCCGACTGCCACAGAGAGACTTCAGTCTGAAGCAAAATGGGAGATCCAATCCGGATAGGCGAGTAAGACGGAGAGCTGTGAGGTTCCTTCTCAGCGCCAAATGCCCTGCGACACTCTGCATTCACACATAGGACACGACCCTTCTCCTCAGCCGTACAAGGGTTCGGGGACACAGGCCATATTGGGGATGTAGTCCGATAGAAACTCACGAGCCCAGGAACCGTTGAAGCTCCAACTTGTCATGTGGCTGTTCGAATGCCAGTGTCTCCTCCACGTTGCTATGGAACGGCTGGTGTCGTAACCAGATGCTTAATAAAGTCCGTGCGTTAGCATCCTAGTCCACACTTGTCTGAGAGCAACTGGACTCTGTCGTCCCGTAGCCGCATTAGTGCCACACGTGTGCAGTTGATGAGTGAGTCCAGTGAGTGAGTCAGGATGTCATCTACGCATGCGTGGGTTTGCCACTCCCGTGTGAGGTCTGTCCATCAACCGCTGGTAGGTCACCTGGCTGTTACATAATCCGAAACCCACTCGCGTCATTCCATGGTGTCTCTTGGTGTCGAGAGCGCCGTCTCTAGCTGATCCCGGCTGTCAGCTGGTACTACCAGGACGCGCTTGTGCAGTGAAGAGAAGTCATCATCGCGTAGTGTCGAGGATGTCAGAGGTTTGGCTGGGACAGGCGTCCTTTCGGGTTAGGTCATTTGGCGCCTGTAGTCCACGACGAAAAGGGTTCCGCCGTCCTTCTCCGCAACGAGTGTGATCGGGCTGCTATGTGGGGGGTCGGACGGGCGGCGTATTCCGTTCCGTAACACTTCAGTTGCTTGTTGGTCATCTGGGCCTGCGTGGCTGGGACACTCGTCTCAGTGAGCTGGACTAGCAGCTGATTCCAGTGCCTATCAATTGGGTCGCGTGTGGTGATCGACGGTGACTTGAGTTAGACTAGCGTTCTGTCAGAGACCTCGGGCTGCCTTCTCCGCATCTGGCGGATCGTACTTCTAAGAATGAGGAAGCTCCTTTACCCATTAATAAATAATTCTATAAATTATTATAATAAATGTTAGAATAAGAGTTAAATCTGTCCTTTAGTATTTACAAGGAAAGCCTATTGATTCTCAAACAGCATTAAAATCTCAGGCGCATACGCCTGATTGTAGCATTTCGCGTGATCATAGCGAAGATTATAATATAATTAGCCCAAGAAACATACGCCAAAACATACATGCTGTGCAGTAATAGCTATAGTAATTGTATACCTGATAAGATTTCCGAATTCATTATACTTAATAGAATTTGTAGGGATTTTTTTGTTTTATTTGTTCGAATTGAAGAATGAAAATTGCATATATTTAAAATATTTTAGCGCATGCGCTGTTTACTTTAGCGCATGCGCTGTTTATTTTAGCGCATGCACTGTTTTACTTTAGCGCATGCGCTGTTTTCGTTTTAGCGCATGCGCTAGAATATGAGTCTTGTAATTGAATTGAAGTTTGTCGCTTTGGAATGTTTGAAGTTGTATTTAAATGGACGGAGGCAGGCCTATTCACCCAAATGATCTTGTCAAATGTCCATGATCACATGTCAAAATGTCCATGATCACATGACAAATGTCCTAAACACTACAGTGTTTTAGCGCATGCGCTAAAATGAAAACAGCGCATGCGCTAAAGTAAAACAGCGCATGCGCTAAAATAAACAGCGCATGCGCTAAAGTAAAACAGCGCATGCGCTAAAATATTTTAAATACCTCGAAAATTGTCATGTAGGTGTCAAATGATGAATCTACGAATAAGTTCTAAGTTATCAGCGACGGCGCCACGGTGAAATAGTCCGGTTTTTGCGGAACTAACTGGATCAGTTTTTAAAGTTCTCCGGTATAACAGGAACAAACTGGTGTCTCCTTGAAAACTGGTCCGGTTAAAACCGCAAAAACTGTACCAGTGGCGCTGGGCCAGATTCTTAGTGAAATTTTGACACCTCTGCAGAAAAATGGAAAACATTTTCACACCTTTCCTATACATTATACATGACTTCACTTACTCAGGTCTAAAAATTTATCTTAGTGACAATTTCACACTTCAATCTATGTCTTCAAGTATCCATTCCATTCAAGAATATTGTGTTGTATCTATAGTACAGAATGAAACAATTATAATATTTAGATGCGACACATCAATACACACACTAACAAAGTGACGAGTCATCATTTTTTGATGATAGTTGCCTCATATGTGAGATATATTAATATACATATTCTATTAAAATTTCAGCCTTCTATCTCTATCTATTAAAATTTCAGCCTTATATATGAGTTATGCTCGAATAACTGTATTGCTTAACTTTTAAAAATGTGACAATGACGTCATAATTCCATGATGAGTCGACATTTTCGTCTGAGCTAAGAACTTACTGGAGCCATAGCCAAAATACTCCCATGCCAAAAATCAGGGGGCCGTATTCACTAAGAAGTTAAGCACTAAGTTCGAACTTAAGTATTAAGTTCGAACTTAGTTAAGTCGGGGCAATATCCGTATTCACTAAGAGTTCGTTCTTAAGTACTAAGTTTAAACTTAGTTAAGTTCGAACTTAACTCGTATTCACTAAGATTTAAGTTCGAACTTAAGTACCAACTTTTATTATCAATATACTTGAGCACATGATAAATAGTGCTAACAAGCAAAACCCTGGATATCTTTGAAGTATGATATTCAAAAGACATCAATTACATTCATTTTCACACAAGTAACCGAAATCAAACGAACAAAATTACACGACTAAATGTATACATCAAAGTATCAAAAAAATCATAAACAGTTCGGAAAAAGAAATAGTAGAAGTGCAAAACGATTGAATGGAGGAAGAGGAATGCACATTGATTGAAAGCATTGAAATTGCTGGCGATTCGATTAGGGGTTCAAGGTAATAACGCCGAAATCAACAAGAAAAAAGGCACTGTGGATTGACAAGGAAGTTCCTTACAAATAGAGGGGTTGATGAGGTGGAAACAAGTGGAACAAGCTCAAACTAGCCGAAAGGTTAATGCTAACCATCGCCATAGGGAGGCTAATAGGACTGGAAGTGGCTCTAACTAATGTTGGTGTCGTTCAAGAAGTTGAGACACTCATCCTCTCTGCAGACAACTCTGACAAACACTGAGAGAATATCACAAATGTTTGAGAGTAGTCATCTTCCAGTGGGAATTCAGGCACAGTGAAAGTCAAATCGAAGTCGAAAAGAGAGGCGTGAAGCTTCCTCTGAGTTTGATCAGCCAAAGTTGACAGCATCCGTTTTAGTCCCTCTGCGAAGTACTCTATCAACCAATGCCAGTTCTCGGAGCAGCTGAAATTAATCGAAGAGCAAGAGCATATCATAAACTGAGAAGGGAAAAAGTATTGAATCATTAACAGCTAGATGTAGAGTTTGTGTAGATCTTTAATTTAGATAAATTTAGAAATGTTGTATTGTTAGGCATACCGGCATGAATCAAATTTATACATCAAATAATGTTATGAAATTGAAGCAATATTATCGAATAGAATGACGAACAAAACAAGTTAGATGCTAATCTCTATGTAGTGTAATGTCATAAGTGTTGATATTTCAAAGAAAAATAGACTGTATGTCGATAATTAGAAGCTAACGAATATTTAAGCCACCTCTGGAGGTTACTTAAAGTTGTTACTTAAGTCTAAACTTAAGCACAAACTTAAATCTTAGTGAATACCGATCTCGGCAAAAACGAGTTAAGTTCGAACTTAGTGCTTAACTAGGTTGCTTAAAGTTCGTACTTAAGTTCGTACTTAAGTTCGAACTTAAGCTGATCTTAGTGAATACAATTTAAGCTCGAACTTAGTACTTAGGTACTAAGTTCGAACTTAAGTACGAACTTAAAATGTTAGTGAATACGGCCCCTACAGAACTGTTTATGATTTTTGGGATACTTTGATGTATATATTTAGCCGTGTATTTTTGTTCGTTTGATTTTGGTTACTTGTGTGAAAATGAATGTAATTGATGTCTTTTGAATATCATACTTCAAAGATATCCAGTGTTTTACTTGTTAGCACTATTGAGATAAGAAAGGATAGACACCTTCAATTTCCCAGTCTCTACAATCTCCACAACCTTGAGAGTAGATCAGTTAGCAAAAGGAAATATCTGTGACTACCAGTGGTAGCGTTGCGATATCCTAGGCTACTGCTTGCCTTGGTTCCTCGGCAATTACAATCGGCTCAAGAGCTCAGTCGATTCTTGGGCTTATATTTCGGGCGAACCAGACACACCTCGCAAAAATGCTCCACATCGCGGTTTAAACCCCTCCAAAAGGAGTATGAATTAACTTTTGCCAGTTTTTCTAACACCTGTGGGTGCGAATCATTGTGCATTAGGACTTCATTTCTCAGACTGTGGTGGGGTACGACAACTTGATCGCCTCTGTACAGAAGCCTTCCTCTGACCTGCATCCTTCTCTGTCGTTTAAACCTCCCTGAATAGATTACCCCATCGTTCTCCAGCTGACTCAATGCCGAAGAAGTTCCTTTGTCTAAGCATAAATCTATTTTAATCCTCGAAAATAATTCATTAAGATCAGGTATAGAAAAAGGTGACGCTCGAAATGGTCCACATTCAAATTACTCACTTTAAATAAAAGCTTTCAACTTAATTACTCTCTTTCAAGATTTAGTATTTTCGGAATTTACTATCCTATGGCACATCATGATTGAGTTATCACCATTGTATATGATGGCATTAGTGTTACGAGATGGCACAGTTTGAGAATATTTAACCTTGTAGGAGAGTAATCAAGTGGAAAGACTATAAAATGAATACGGGTCCTGGTTTTAACATGGCTCAAGTTGTATGTAATGAAATATATATTCTTCAGGTGTATTCCATGGCTAGTGCTAGTGGGCTAGAAACAGAACCATTCCTCTCCCAGGTGGGGAAAGTGAGGAAAGAAATGGAAACCAACTTCCTTAGATATCATCAAATCCTACAGCAGAGAGAAGCAGCTCTGATGTCAGAGCTAGATCAGCTGGTGTCTAGCTACAAGGGAGACGCGATCAAAGAACAGATCCGAGACCTGAATCAGATGAAAGAGACACTAAAATCATCTGTACAACGTAATGAAAACCAAGAAATTGCCATGAAGAGTCTAGAACTGATGGAGAATCGCATAAGAGAGCTAAAAATTAGGCTAGAGACAGTGTTTGATGAGATGTGTGGTGTAGAGCTGAAATGGGATGCAGAACTGGAAGAAAGGCTGAGTGAACTGGGAGAGATTGATGTGATTACTGCTCAAGCATTAGAAGGTAAGAACTGTTGTATATTTTTACTTGGAATGGTGGATATTTCGTTGTTGGTTTCTCTTTGAGAAGGATTTAGGTGGCATAAAATGCACATTAGAAACATGTTTAGAAAAGGATTCCTGGAATTTGTCCTAAAAAATCTTAGGATTTATCCTAATTTGTAATGGTTGGAGTCTGTTTGTACTCGATAATTTCATTCGAAGAGAGATCAGCGACGGAACATCCGTTAACGGTTTACATGACGAGTTATTTATTATTTTATTCTATAATTTCCTGGATCTTAAATATGTAATGTCAGAGGAGGAGATTTCCGAACGACTCATTTTCAAATACAGTACATATAAGTATTTTTGAAAATTAGGGTAATTATATAAGACTTTCAAAACTTACTCCCAAACTGGGCATTTTCCATTTAAAACAACTATAAAAGGCAATTTTACAAATTGAAACCAGTTATTTTGTTGATATTTTTGTATATGATAAATATATTTTGAGTTATGTTCCCACCAAGGATTCGAGGTTGGGAATTTCATCAATGTGTATTTGAACTCAAAGTTAATGAGCCTGTTATAGTAGTAATTGTGGTAATTCGGCTTCTCATCAAGCAACAGTATAGGCAAAGTGATGCGTATAAGTAGTGAACAGCTCTACCCAGAGTTATGTCCCCATCTAAGTTGACTAATTCATGAATTATCAATGAATTACTCAAAATTTGAAACTAAAATAATGAAAAAAATATTTGATATTTCGCTTAGGGACTGAGCATGTTTGTGGTATATAACATGAACAACCTTTTAACCACTTTTGGGCATAGAATCTGCACTAATGTTTGAAATTTTGAATAATTCATAATTCTTCATCATTTTTTAATGAATTAGTCAACTTAGGTCCCCATAGCACACAACTTAAGTGTATTTTCTAACTTTGTATACGTATATTGATTACATATAGCGATTATACTAATTCAACTAGTGTCGTATTCTCGCAACATAAAATACAATTAGTTCTCACAGAAAATGGCGGTACCATGGAGCATGTCAATTTCTCCATTGGCTGAGGACAGCATCAGGCTAGAAAGTCACGAGTATGAACGAGCTGTTGTACTAGAAGCGCTTAAAGAAGAAACCTGAATGCAGCGTTTGAGTTACTTCGGCTCAACCTCGACTCTGAAATCGACATGTATAGTGCAGCGTTACGCTACAGGAATATGGTATGGTGTGTGGGTGAGCGAATTTATGATTTCGTTACGAGATTGTGGATAGAGGCTAAGCATGCACGACATACAACCAAACATACGTGTGTGGTCGTAACACAGTTGCCGGAAGAGGTTCGCCCAGCCGCAAAGGCGTGGATAAACGAGAAGGGCGAGGAAGCAATTACAGACAAAGCAGCCAGAGAATTTATAAGGCTAATTCAGGACACATTGAAACAGAAGGGACTGCCCCTAGACTATGGAGCACGAATAGCAGAGAAAACCTCGGCTAAACAGATCAAGCAGAAGCTTCCAGAAGTAGAGCTTAGTAGTGGAAGCTCCGAAAATGGTGAGACAAACGAAACTGTACACAGTATTCCAGTGGAAAAGGGGCGAAAGTCCCGCTGGGAAGCAGGGATAAGAGGTACAGCGCAAAGATGAAGTCAAGGGTGTTTCACATGCGGAAGAAACGGACACACCTGGAGAGTTTGTCCAGAGAGATCCTATGAAAGTTGCGGTCGCAAAGGACACGACGCGGGTCAATGTCGAAGTAAGAAACCCAATTGGCTCCAAAAGAGTGAGTAGGGTACTACGAACGGTAGAGACTACAGACGATGAGAAATCAGTAACGATTAACCTAAGAGTGGCCATTGGGTTGCAGCTATTCTGGATATAGTGTGGTGTGTCGAACCAAATACTAAACAAAGCAGAACAACGACAGCTCACTGCCCTCCTAGAAGAATTCTGTCTTCAGTTCGTGACCAGGAAGAAACTGCAAACACATGACAGATACCGTGGCTGCGGCCCTGTTAAAGTAAGACCCCATAGACTACCTCCGCGATGGGAAGAAGAAATTAATACACAACTAGATGAAATTTTGGCCCAGAACATATGTCTCCCCTCGTGTTCTCCCTGGGCGAGCAACGTGGTTTTAGTGGCAAAGAAAGACGAGCCCAGCGGTTTGCTATTGATTACAGACGCCTATAGCATCCCAAACATCCAATCCATCCTAGACAAGCTGCATGGTAGTCAGTACTTTTCAGCTATCGATATATCCTCCGCGTACTGGTGCGTGCCTGTCGCGGAAACTGACATTGGGAAAACAGCATTCAATACGCCGCGGCGGTTACACGAGATGTTAGTCATGCCTTTTGGATTGGTTAATTCACAGGCGACTTTTTGTTCTCAATTACTTTGCTTCGGTAATGTAATCTGAGCCTACACTCTTGCAGAATCTTAGTGAGCAGAAAGCACTAAGGATGTAATCTTGCTAAAGGTAAAGTTTGGTGCTATCTTTCTTTCCTACTGATAGCCGAGTTTTTCTCTGTAAGCATGCTATCATATATACACACACATGCTGCATACACCTCAGTCAGCAAGTATCAGTAGGTTTAGCACCTCACCCAGATTGTGAACCCCCTGGGAACATATTAGCATGGATTCGGGTGGTATATAAATCTATAAACTTTAATTGAGTTTTACATTGATGATGGAATTTTATTCTCCAAGTTTTCCTGGGCACCTGCCAGCTCTTAGAAAGGTTTTCCAAAGGCAAACATCCACCTGAATAGAGCAAGTGTTGTTTTGTGTAGAGTGAGGTGGATTTCCTAGGCCATCGTGTATCACGTGGGGGTAGAAGGCCCCTAGTTTCTGCTCAAGAAAAATTATGAAAAATTATTAAAGAAAAATTATTAAAGTTTCCCAAACCACAGCCGGTGTAGGAATTGCAACGCTTCCTGGGCAGTCTAAATTACTACCGATCCGACATCATATCTCTTGGTAAATACAGCGTTCCTCAAGCTTCCTACCCGTACCCTTTTCTTCACCCTTTATACTATCCCGCTCTTTGATATGATTAATTCTCACCTCCCCGACATGCACTGCTATGCCGATGATGAATTCAGAACTTGAGAAGAAAAGTTAGGTCCATAATAAAAATAATTCGAAATCTACACCCCTAAAAATCCTTGTCAACCGTTGGAAGCTAGTCTCTAGCATATTTTTCAAAATTCGTCTAATGGTGAAAATATGTACAGGGTGGGCCATAAGTTCTGTCCCAAGCTTTAATTGGTATAAAATTTCTTATACTCAAACAATATTAGTTATTATTGTCTTTAGAGATTGTAATTCGAATACTTTCAATGATTTAAAAAGATTTTTCGAGTCTGAGACCTAGAACTGTGTTTTGTACGGTGAGTTTGATGAATAAAAAATGTGTCCTGGTTCGCAGCGAAAATCGCGAATCAGAGGCCACTGCTTTTCGAATTATCTTTCTAGAGTCTTCAAATTCTCGGAAAAAATAGCTCTCACATTTTCCTCGAACACTCTAAATTTGTAGAAATATACGATGTGAAGATCAGTACATTTTGAAGACAAATTGGATCAGATTTTTTTGTGATGTGAAAAAAAGTGCCATTTTAGGGAATTTTGCAAAATATACCTAATTTGAACTGCGAATGAATAACTTTTTCTTATGTCTGAAAATGAATGGATTCGTGAAATATTTCTATGGTGAATTAAAGGTATCTGGTGTTAAATCGTCATGGAACATCGATTATGTAGACGATTTATACAGAAGCATCGGGACCTGATTTGCGATTTCGCTGCGAGCCAGGACACATTTTTTATTCACCAAACTCACCGTACTAAACACAGTTCTAGGTCTCAGACTCGAAAAATATTTTTTAAATCATTGAAAGTATTCGAATTACAATCTCTGAAGACAATAATAACTAATATTGTTTGAGTATAAGAAATTTTATACCAATTAAAGCTTGGGACAGAACTTATGGCCCACCCTGTACATAAGGCGTGAAAATATGCACATAATTTTTTTAATTGCAATACACTTAGGGTTTTTAATCCCGGGATCCCGGCTTGTTTTTGCCCGGGATTGAATCCCGGGATTCATTTTTCAATCCCGGAATACTGATCCTCAGGATATTTATGCAACAAGTTAAGAACAAGGCTGAATGATAGCACTTTAGACTTGTATTTATTAGGAACAATCTGAAAAAAGAAAAGAAATAGAGATGTTAATTCTATATTCATTACTCATATTATTTCCGTAATTCATAAATAGTCACGTTATATTAAACTATATACAAATACTAGCATACCAATTCTTGAAAATTACTAATCCCGGGATCCCGGGATTCAGAATTTGTCAATCCCGAAATCCCGGGATTGGAATTTCTGACCGGGATTAAAAACCCTAAATACACTATAATAAAATTAATCTAACATGAGTTATGGCTTTGAAGTATCAATAACAATGCCAATATATATTGTAGTGTCATACAATGATTTATATTGTGAGGGTGAAGTCATATATAATGTATAGAAAAGGTGTGAAAAAATGTTTACATTTTTTTTGCAGAGGTGTGAAAAATTCGCTTAGATCTTAGTACTTAATTGTAGTCACATCAATTCAGAAAATTAAGTTTAATAAAAGGAATTTGCTTAATATTAAGGTAACTAATTGTGAATGTAATGTCAATTTGAAACTACAAAGTTCACATTATAAATATGATTATGTTTCAATGACTCAAACAACTTCAGTCGAGTAACCTTAGCAACAATCGAGCCATCTTTTATATTAAAACGATAGGATTTTTATTTGTTTTTGTTCGTCCGAATTGACTGAAGAATTGGCAAGTCGTAGAGATACAAAAATTGGCATGTAGGTGTCAAATGATGAATCTACGATTAAGTTCGAAGATTTAAGCGAAATTTTCACACCTCGAAAATGGAAGAACAATTTTTCGCACCTTTTCTATACATTACTATGCACGGCTTTACTCTCACAATAGAAATTATTGTACGACACTATTGTAGACTGTCATTATTATGAATAGTTCAAAGCAATAACCTATATAGGGGAGTATAGGGACGCCGGAATTGACTAGACCAACGCCGGAGTAGAATTTGACCAACAAACGAGGTAGGAAATAAACCTAAAACCTGAGAAGTAAGAATAAGAGTTAAGCCATAAGACCTAAAATGACACATATTACCCCCTCACGAATAAAAATGCCAATTTCACACTCACAAATAGACACCATTTCAAATCTAAAACACCTCATTTCACTAAGTTCTCATACATATCACTCTCCAAAATGTTCACTTTCGC
The DNA here is from genome assembly GCA_963281255.1 of Aphrocallistes beatrix. Classification (NCBI taxonomy): domain Eukaryota; kingdom Metazoa; phylum Porifera; class Hexactinellida; order Sceptrulophora; family Aphrocallistidae; genus Aphrocallistes; species Aphrocallistes beatrix. The sequence goes on from OY725488.1 coordinate 11,425,519, forward strand.
TCTCCCTCCAATTTCTAATTCTTACCTCTGCGTTGGTCTAATTCCTAAATTTTAAAAAGCGTTGTATAACTCCTAGCATCCCTCTATTTGGTCATATTCCTACCTAAACTTGATCTTATTCCGCTGCCCATTTTGAAATAAAAACAGCCGTTGGTCAAATTCCTACTTGGCAAAAACGGTTGGTCTAATTCCTAATTAAGCGTTGGTCAAATTCCGCGATCCCCTATATAGCTATCTCAATCACATTATAGTAATGCAATAAAAAAAGGTTTTGTGTATATTTTGCCACCTTTATATACATATTTTAACACCATTTGACGAATTTTGAAAAATTTGCTCGAGACCAGCTTCCAACTGTTGACATTGGGTTTTTAGTGGTGTAGATTTAGAATATTATATTTTCGGATCCATATGAGAAATTATTCGTTATTTTTGTTTACAATATATCTATAAAGCAAGGTTGAAACCGCTTCAACAAAATACCATTTTAACCTAATAATGGTCAGACCAAATAATTTGGTTAACCGAATAATTTGGTCAGCCGAATAATTTGGTTAAGCAAATAATACTTGATTATATTTTTGCATAAATTTTTATAAATTATATAAATATTTATACAAAAATATAATCAAGTATGAGTAGGCCTATTAGATTTATTTGTGTTCGGTCCACCTCATGTAAGAACGTGCGAATCGGTGCGATTGTATTGGGAAAGCATGTAAATTATGTGTTTTACCAAATATTTGGTTGACCAAATATTATGTTGACCACATTATTTGGTTCTCAACCGAATACCGAATACCAAATAATGATATTTGGTTACAAACCAAATATCAATTATTTGCAAATAATATTTGGTTAAACCGAATAATCAACTATTCGGTTTCAACCCTGCTATAAAGCAAAACAATCCCAAAATAGGTTAGATTGAGAAACTCCAGGCGCCCGCAAGGCGACTCTGTGGATACGCAGTGTCAGCAACCCGCGCATCGCAAGCAAGCGAAGCGCGCTTGTATGTGTAATGTCCTATAATCAATCATTTTGATGATAAAATAAATTTAAAATAAATTTTTATGATCAACAATATATTCAAAATAGCTGTATTCAATAATTTATATAGATACTTAGTAGAATCGTATATTTACCTGTCAGTCTGTCAACTGACACTTATTTCTTTCCTTCTAGAATCAACGGGATCTATGAAATGTGTACTTGATACTTATGATATAAAAATATGGGACGTCAGAGTAGGAGGTGCGCGCTTCATTAACGACAGAGATGAGACTAGAACAGTTTCATTCTCTCATCCTAAAGGGGAGTGTTGTGTTTGTTGTGATGATAGTGGGCTTAAAATGCAATGTGGTCATTATATCTGCCCTGATGATATCCTAGATTGTGCTTGGTCACAAATTAAGCTTTTGAAACATAATCTAACATGTCTACAATGTTCCTCCACTCTCTCCATTGAAGATATCATCAAGTTTGGGTTGCCTAATGAGGAAGAGAAACAGTTTCTAATGACTGCTCTATCAGTTAACTTCTGTGAGAGTCAGGATATAGTGCAGTGTCCGAACTGTTCAAGTTACTGTCAGAGAATTAACTCAAAATGCCCTAGAATGGAATGCACTGTTTGTGCTATGAAAGGCAAGAAGAACAAGTTTTGCTGGTACTGCTTAAGAGAGTGGAGGCAAGTGAGTAAATACCAAGATGGTTGTGGAAATTCGGATTGCAGGAGAATTAAGAAATTTTCCTAAATAAAAGAAAATCAAATCCAAACGATATGAAATTAATGGAACTATTTTGCATCGGAGTGAACTTTGATGTGTCTTCAATGTAATGATTTGCTGTTTCTTGACTAATTGATTCTAGATATTGATTTATTATTTTATTCTTTTATATATTTGTTTAATAGAATATTTCTCGGAAAGATTTATCAATTCTTATTTATAAGGCATTTAGGTTTAGTAATTTCTAATACGCGTAGGAATTAAGGAAATATCCAGAGGCGAGACAATCTTTTAAGCCTATGATTAAGGTATTTTTTGATATATATCTTTTGAGTTATGCTGCCAACAAGGTTTCGAGATTGTAAATTTTGTCAATACTTGAATTAAAGGCTACTGAGCCTAGTGGGTCCAAAAGAGCCTCCAACTGGTGTTTGTGTGGTTTTTGATACAACAAATTTTAACTCATTTCCGTCCAAAATTGGGCCTTTTGTATTTTTTCTATTTTGAACTCCACACAGAGATTTAACTTTAATGTAAGACAAGCACGCTTCGCTTGCTTCCGCTGCGCGGCTTGCAGACACTGCGTGTCCGCAGAGTCGCCCTGCGGGCGCCTGGAGTCACTCAATCAAACTTATTTTGGATTTTTTTTTTCTTGAAATAAATATTGTAAACAAAGGTCGACGAATAATTTCTCATATGGATCCGAAAATATAATATTCAAAATCTACAGCACTACAAACCCCATGTCAACCGTTGGAAGCTAGATTCTGGCATATTTTTGAGATTTGTTTACTTTATATATCTAATGCAAATAAAAATTAAACAAATTGATCTTCAAATTTACTCGAGAATATGATATCCGAAATCTACACCCCTGAAAACCCCATGTCAACCGTTAAAAGCAAGTTTCTAGCATATTTTTGAGATTTGTTTACTTTATGTATCTATTGTAAACAAAAGTAAACAAATAATTTATCATATAGATCTGAAAATATGATATTCGAAATCTACACTCCTAAAAACCCCATGTCACCCGTTGGAAGCTAGTCTCTAGCATTATTTTCAAAATTAATCAAATGGTGTGAAAATATGTATATAAACGTGTGAAAATATGCAGATAATCTTTTTTATAGCCATACACTATAATATATTTAAGATATCAAACATAAGCTGTGGCTTTGAAGTATTAATAACAATGATGATCTATTCATTGTAGTGTCGTACTTGTACAATGATTTCTATTGTAATAGTGTAGTCATTTATTTTGTATAGAAAAGGTGCGAAAAATTGTTTTCCATTGTTTTTGCAGAGGTGTGAAAATTTCGCTTAGATCTTAGAACTTAATCGTAGGCATATCATTTGACACCTACATACCAATTTTCACACCTCTACGACTTCCTAATTCTTCAATCAATTCGGACAAACACACAAATTAAAAAAATCCTAGCATTTTAATATATAAGATAGTGGAATAGGAAGTTCAGTCCAAACTTAATAAATTCGCTCATATTTAAAATAGTGTATAAATATAGTAAATATAGTTTTTTTTGAAAGATCTGTCCGAGCGGACTGATTTTTCGAAATATTATATTCTTTCGTAAAAACTGCTCGGCCTAATAAAAAAACTTTGTCACATATTACTACTCGTCAAATCATCATATAATTTCCGTTTTCTCATCGAGGGTGTCAATTATTGCTATCAAACATTATACAGCGTGTGTACAATAGGTTGCTAATATTATCCTGATGAGTTTCATAGATCTAATCACTAAAAGAAATTATAGTAGAGAAGAATATTCTCACTGTTTGCTCCTAAACCTGACAACTGAATAATTCTAAATACGAAATGCAGAAAATAACCAACTATCAACTCGATATATCTACTGAACAGTTGCCGGAATAATACCTAATTTGAAGGGGGATAAGACCTAAAATGCTACAAAGTACCCCCACACGAATAAAAATGCCACTTCTACACCAATTGGACACTATTTCAAATTTAAAATCACTCTTCAAGAATGCTCACTTTCTCTTTAGGTCTTATTCCTACTTCAACTTTAGGTATTATTCCGATTCCCTTACAGAATACGTCAATTATTGATAATAAACAGTCGTACTCAGATCTAATTAAGGATGGACTCTCACATATCATTGGACGTATATTTAAAATGACTCTCTCCAATGGCCGAATACATCTACACCGTATGAAAGACCTAGACTGTATACTTTAATCAGAAAATATGTAGAATATATAATTACAACTCCCATTTTAAAATTAAGAAGTATGATAGGTTTGTGTGAAAAAGTAAACTAATGTACGCATATGTGCTAGACCCAGAAATTATACATGCTCCTCACCATTAGAGATGTAGTACAATTGTTACAAACGAAATATAGGTGTTAAATGTAAAAAGAATATAAAAATGTAGAACAATTAACATCTATACAAATATATTAATAATCTACGCATCCAATACATTACGATGCAATACAAGGTAGCTAGTTTTATCACATAAGCATAATATCCTGTCATGTAAAATGAGAAATTCTCAAATATACTGAAATAAACATCAAAATTGGAATCCGAGATTAGTGTTTGTAATCGATAAATATCTGAAGATCACTGCCTATCACAAAACCTCTACTCTCCGATTGGTTAACTTGTCCAAGTCTCTTCTTCATCTCCATCTCTTCACTGTCTGTGTAAGGAACGTAGCTGATACGAGTGCCTTGTGTTTCGTAGTAATTCAGTATTCCACATCCGAACTTGTTCCATACATCCTTCATGATCTTCTGATTGGACAGCTGTTTGGAGGTGTTCATCTTGTCAGTAGGCAGAGTCCAGTTCCATTCACTACCACATTTATCCTTAAACTCTCCCCACTCCATCTCACCACATGGTGACGTCACATGAGTGTAGTTCTTGTAGTCATCACACATGAACAAGACTGCTGTGTTATCTTTGTCTACATTCCATACCCTACCTCCCATTGATGAGATCTGATGTCCTGTTTTGATTTGACACTTGCCTTCATTTGTGTGGATTTCCCATTCACAGAACTTACCACAACTTGGACACTGAGAGGGACATCCGAATATTTTCTTTTGAAACTCTTTTCTCAAAGACGCGGTCATTTCGTGAAATTCATTCTGTTTCAACTCAATTTCAAAACCATTGATAACAGTCTGGAACTGTTTAACGTATTCGTATATGTTAAAAATTAGCTCTGTAGAATTGAACATTCCTGTGTTGACAAGTTTTTGAAAGGTATCTTCGTCTAAGATTGGCTCAGTTCGTTTGGAACACAAAGCATAGTTGTCAGACGCTACAACCTTTAAGCCGTCTATCTGAAATTCACTAAAGATGTGCCTCATGAACTTTCCTTGAAGTAACTTGGGATCGAAGTACATTTTTAGAAACTGGACCATTGCTTTGAAAGGAAGTTTCTTGACAGCACTATCATTTGTACCGAGTTTTTCCATTTCAAAGAGTGCAAAATGATTATCTGAATCGAATTCTTCAATACTCCCCATGTCCATAGCAATTTTTTGTAATTCTGAAAGGAGCGCATTTAATACACTTTTGAAGTTAAAATTTTGTTTGTTAAAAGTTTTCAAGTTCTCGGTGATTGAGGTATGAATTAACAATTCTAATTCATCAAATTTCTCTTGAAAAAGTATCTCTAGTACGGTGTTTCTTTTACAGATAAACTGCACAACGAAATTATCAATATTTGTGACTTCCCTATTAGGTTCCTTCACAAGCTCTTTAAGGAGCAGTTCATGAGCTAGCGAGAGTAAGTTCTCATGAGATAGTGATTCTCTTTTATTTTCAAATAACATTACCATGTTCTCTTGAATAAATTCTTTTAATTGTTTTTTAACAGAATCAATGTAATCAAGTGCGATTTTTTGAGATTTTTCTTTATCCCATTCTGCCATCCAATCTCTGCTCCACCCTTTTCGGATCAGTTTATAGTCTCCAATATTCTCCAAAAATATATGGAAAATCTCAGTTTTCTTGATAACCTTTTTCTTTCTACTATCACATCTAGTTCTGTCTCTATGTTTACAGTGATATTGAAATGCAAGCACAAAGACTAAGCTAGCCAAGCTTCTCTCAGCAATGCTAGAGAGACGTGCATGGACGAATCCAATTTCGTAGTTGAGTAATCTTATCCTGAAACACAATTAGTGTATGATCTCTTTTGCGACAACAGAAGTGACATTAAGATACTTTTTCAATATTTTTAATGTATCACAAGAAATGTCATCGATGAATTTCTCCCAAGTACTAGTTTCTATACTTTGCATGTCTAATAATTTAGATTTCAAGATGTTCACTTGGGTGCTTTTATTTGGTTCAAAAGTGATGCTTGATTGGTCGTAATAACCAGAACAGTAACGTAATAGATCATGGCATTTGGCAGGGATAAAATACAATGGGACTACACGGGATTTTGATTCATACCAACATTTCTCTGTTTCATACAGAGAACTTGGACACATATAACTATAATTAAACATTCCATTGTACGGTACCATATCCTTAATAGGCACATGATGGTCTTTCAATGTGTCAATGAATTGTTCTGATTCCAATGGAGAAATAAATCTACCAAGAATATCTCCCTTTATTGACTCAATGATTTCATCCATACGGAACTCATTTATGTTAAACCAGTGAAAGATAACCTGTTCATTTTCCATTGCATCAAATTCTACCTTAAAAAGCGAGTATAATTGAGATAAATACCTTTCTTCATACTCTGTATTTTCTTTAACTTCGTTGCCAAATGATTCTCTCCAAATTTCTTCGAAAGCATCCTCTACATCTTTAATATTACAGTTCAAATATCTTTCCACACTTCCCATCATAGCTAATTGGAAATCTTTCATTCCTTTTAGTAAATTTAAGTGAGAATTGATGCATAGTCGAATTCTATTTTCATGTTGCTTCCAGATGACATCAATCGAATATTCGAGACTTGAAGCTGCTTGGTCACACATATTTTCCATTTGTTGCAAAAGACAATCATCCTGCATTAGACGATGAAATTTACTCATGCACAAACTTTTATACTTGTCAAATATTTCATCGAATTTTGAAATCTGTCTACTCAATATGATATCAGAGTTAAGGTCCAGATCCATGGAATGTATTTCCCAGCAGAGATTACTGATTAATATCTGGAATTCATCATTATTATTGTAGAAATGTTTCTCTACCAAATCAGTCGCTATCTTGTCCAATTTCTCTTGGCATCTTAATTCTTTAAGGCTTCTCCACTTAGTGATCTCTCGATGCTGTAAAATGGTATTCCAAACAACACCTGCCATTTCCAACCACTGACTCATATTCTGGAATGGGGCAATGTCATCTACTGGCATTTGTTCTAGTTGATCTATGATGGTTAGTCTTAGATTAGTGCATTTATCTGCAAAAGGAACGGTTGGGGAGAGTTTCACAACGTTAGAGTCGAATAAATTAGCATTCGTTTTGTTGATCTTTTCAAAATTGAATGCAAAAGGTAAAATAAAAAGATTCTTTTTAGACACTTGGACCATAGCTAAAATATATTCCCTTTCAGTTTCTATGAGACCAGATTCAGAATTGAGTTTCTCCATGAGAAGATTGATATCATCGAGATGTGGGTTAGGATCTAGATCTTCTTGTTGATTTACAACGAAGAAGATCTTAGGAGCTTTCACTCTACTAACTTTAAGACGATTCAGAGAGTATGCACATATCTGTAAAATATTTAGCATTTCTTTTCCGATGTTCCCTTTCACGTTAATTATGACGACTTGAGACACAGCCAAGCAGAATAGAACCATCGTCTTGTCAAAATGGATCATAGAAGAGTTCTCGGTGTTGTCTCTCTCAATAACATCCAGTCCCTCTGTGTCGAGGATTAGAAGATATTTGGAAAGGTTGACAGGTTTATCCAGTTTGGAAAGAGATGCATAAATACCTGTCGTACGTCTTCCAGCACTTGTTAGAAATTTACAACCAAAACAATAGTTTAAAAGCGTTGATTTTCCAGAACCCTGAGGACCCAATATGCTCACTACAATTGGAGCTGGTTTTATTTTTATAGTACTATTCTTGTTTATTTGTTCCAATAAATCGCTCTCTCTTGTGTAGTGTTTATATAGAAGAGAATCAATTTCATTATTGAAAAATTGTAAGTTATCTCCATCAATAAGTTCAAAGGCCTCTCCACTCTCAACGTGTTTACTGTAGCTTGACACAAACACTTCATCGTTAAAGTTGAAATTAACTGGATCATAGTGAATGTATTTATAAGACAGTAAAGTTTCTCTCCATAATATCTCAAGTGTATATTCATTGTTTGTTTGCCCTTTTCCAGAAACAATCGCAGTTTTGAGCTTTGAAAAATGAACATGACTAAGTTCTCGTGATAATTTGCGCAAAATTAATGTTGAATTTGGTTTTGATAAAATATAGTTGAAAAACATCACGAAATCCCCTGTTTTTGTATCTTTCAACTTTTTGTCAAGTGATTTACAAGTAGAGTTGTAATTTCAAGTCTTTTGACCATATTATCTGCCGTAAAGTAAATATAGGAATATTACCACAGTGTTTGTAGATTATTTCCAAAACACTTTTCCCTGTGCTATCAGAAAATGATGCACATGTTGCTGTAATGCACTCTTCAACCTTTTTGGGGTTAAAATTTAGGAACTTCGAGATTTCTTCGATAGATTTACCCTTATTATATTCTTCTAGCATGAGTTTCTTTTGTTCTACATTTATTGGTTGTTGCTCTAAATATTTTAACACTAATCTTTTGTCAACTTTACATACCAATGCGATATCTTCATGGCTGTCTAGATAGGGAAAGTCTTTCAAACATTTCTTAATAGTTTTGCAAATTTTGGGAGTAAGCTCTAGTACTAAATTTTCTTTGAAATTTTTATAATTTGCTAATGCTCTGTCGGCTAATTCCTTAGTAATTCTCAACTTTCTTGACAGTCTATGAGGTCTTTCTAGATAGTTTTCTCCCTTGTGGATAATAAATTCAACATTTTCCTGAGTTAATCCTAGAGAAGATAAAGCAACCCTCATCTCTGATGTAGATGTGTTCTGGCAAAAAATTGGAAAATTATTTCCACTTCTTCTATTTCTTTTAAATAGTGATGAAAATCTTTTTGCAGAAACTGTAGGGTTAAACTCATCATTTGCGCTGCATAGCATGCTACTATCTGTACCACTCTGCGTGGAAGTTAAATTAGTACAGTTACTTCTAACATTGAAGGTTGCATCACGATCTGTCGGGAAAAGTTCATTTTCCGTATCAGTTTTATCTCCGGGGGTAAATTTGGCCATGCTAGAGACAAAACAACTATACATCATTGAGTTCAAAAAATATATGTAAAATACTTATGTATAAATTCACACCATTTACTATAATTCTTATTTTGGCATATTCTATCAGAAAACAGAGATGGCGCCAGGAATTCCCCGACAGAGGCTATTTTTCTAAATTTCTTCCAATTTTTCCCCGATGAGGGCTATGTAGCCTCGGCGCCACCCCTGTGAGAAAAAGAATGTGCAATAGAACCTGCATAATCCGACACTCATTTGAACATGACAAAAAGCGGTAAATTTTTGGATTATACCAGGGGCTGATAAATTTTTGTCCCCACCCCTTATCTACGCCATTTTACAAAAGACATACTATTTGCTTAACAAATTCTAATAGGATAGTGAACAATATCGGAATATGGAAGACTATTAAACATTGGAATCAATTTGGCATTGATATGAAAAATACTTTCAGGTTAAGGTGTAAATTTCGTCATAAATTTACCTGAAAAAGCGTTCAATGGTGATTTTAATGATTGGTTCAGTTCGGTAGTCTCCAATCAATTGCTATTTTAAAAGATGATATAATGGAATTTATAGCAAATTGTATTTATCTACCAGTTATTTATGTACCTCTACAATATAGCAATTTAGTAATCTATAAAAAATTGAATAATAAAAATGTGGCAACACAATCCAATTTTATGAAACATGCAACAGTAAAAATTCACGATAAATTTACAGATAAAAAAGGAAAACTTTATTAATGTGTATATACAAGCGCGCTTCGATTGCTTGCGCTGTGCGGCATGCGGACACATAGTGTCCGCAGAGTCTCCCTCTGGGCGCCTGGAGTTACTCAATCTAACCTGTTTTGGGATTTTCTTTCATATAAATATTGTAAACAAAAGTTAACAAATAATTTATCATATCGATCTGAAAATATGATATTCGAAATCTACACCCCTGAAAAACCTCATGTCACCCGTTGGAAGCTAGTCTCTAGCTTATTTTTCAAAATTCGTCAAATGATGTGAAATATGTATATAAAGGTGTGAAAATATGCACATAAGCTTTTTTATTGTCCTACGCTATAATACATTTAAGATTTCAAACATAAGTCGTGGCTTTGAAGTATTTAATAGCAATGATGATCTATTGTAGTGTCGTACAATGGTTTCTACTGTGATAGTGTAGTCATTTATTTTGAATAGAAAAGGTGTGAAAATTGTTTTCCATTTTTTTGCAGAGATGTGAAAATTTCGCTTAGATCTTAGAACTTCAGCGTAGTCATATCATTTGACACCTACATGCCAATTTTCACATCTCTATGACTTCCCAATTCTTCAATCAATACGGACAAACAAAGAACAAAATCCTAGCATTTTAATATAAAAGATATATACACATATAACGAATTGATTGAAGAAACTGCCAGGCCAGAAATCTGATTTTTGGCATGATCATTGTCGCATTTTTATATTTAGAAATTTCCGTTTTTCGACTATAACTCAGTCATTTTAGTTGATAGAAGGCTGAAATTTCAATGGAATGTGTAAATATATCTCGAACAAAATACAACTATCATAGAAAAAGGGTAACTAATCACTCTGTTATGACGTCAACATTACACATCAAAAATGAAAATATGAGAAATTTGGCTTTCGAGGGATATCGATTATAATAATAAAACAGACGGTTTTGTGATGTTATCTCCATTATAATTAATCAATGTGAGCCTAGGCGCCCAAAGGATGCCTCTGATGGGGATAGAGTATTCACCAGCCGCGCAGCGGAAGCAAACGAAGAAGCGCGTTTTTGAATATAATCATATGAATAACTAGATATTAAGATATACGAATATTATAAACACTAACCTTATTTTGATGCGATTGGTGTCAATTAGGTAATGGTTTGCGATTAAATTCGGGCTAAAAAATAAAAACTGAGAGTCCCAACTGCTGTGTGTTGAAATTTTAATGTTCTTTTCAACTTTCAATAATGTCTATGATTAACTTTGTGATATGAAATTGAATTGAGCATAATAGTACTTTCAATATTGTGGTTTGCTTAAGAAATATTAGATGTATATATTCATTAATTTATACGTCATTTGATAGTAGACTCTTACAAATTATCAGGATAATTTAACTTCTTCCCACAACTGTATATACGTGAATACTACTATAAAAATGATGTGTAGAGAACTGAAGATAGACATTTCTTTGTGTTTGGACTTGGGAGTCTTATGATAATAAAATGTAAATTATTAAGGTGAACTCTAGTTCGATATCACTCGAAAAATCACAAAATAACCCAATTCTTTTATTTTTGATGTGTAATGATGACGTCATAACAGAGTGATCAGCCATTATGTTTTGATGATAGCCGTATTATATGTGAAGAATATTAATATACACATTCTATTAAAATTTCGGCCTTCTATCACCTAAAATGCCTGAGTTATAGTCGAAAAACTGAAATTTCTAATTCTAAAAAAGGTGACAAGGGGCGTCATAATTCCAGGATGATTCGATATTTTCGTCTGAGGTCAGAACCTAGTGGAGGCAGAGCCAAAAGAATCAGCTTTCTGTGTCTGCCAGTTTCAACATATATATTGGCCGTTATACACAGATGACTGTTATATACAGGTTATTGTATTAATCCTTTTAGAAATTCATTACTTGAAGTAATTACATGAAATTTGTTTATCGTTCGTACTTAAGTAACAGGTCATGTAATAAACACTAAAAAGGTGAAAAGGTAATGGCCGTTATAGACAGTTGATGGCCATTATACACAGTTTTAGGGTCAGTCAGGAACTACAAACGGGTGGCCGCTGGCCGCGTTGAGCAGGTGACCGCTACACACAGGTTCAATATTATGGAATTTCGAATGGGACTGTTCATTGCTGACCGCTATAGACAGGTGACCGTTATATAGAGTGGCCGTTATAGCAGGTTCGACTGTGTATATATATATACTATATAGTGGAACCTCCATAATCCGACATTTGTGGATTATAGAGGTAAAATAACCTCCACAATCTAACAATATTTGACAGACGAATAATTTGTCTGATCAAAGAGGTAAAATAACCCCTCCATAATCCTATTTTTTGATAGACGAATAGTTTGTCGGATTATGGAGTTAAAATAACCTCCATAATCCGACATTATTTGATAGACGATCCGTGAACAGAAATAATGTCGGATTAGAGAAATGTCGGATTACAGAGGTGTCGGATTACGGAGGTTCCACTGTATATATTAATCGAGTTTTAATATTAAGGATAAATCTTTTTAAAATTGATTTTTTTAATGTCAAAGGTACATACCAATTCCACTGATATTATCATACGTATAGCTGCATTTAAGATGAAATATTTAATTAATTATAGTCATAGAAGAGTTGCTTATATACTTGGTAAATGCTCTTGACTGTTACAAGTACGTATATGGTACATTCTCTATTAATACTACTAGTCATCCATTTTAGAGATGATGTATTCTACTCGTGTGTTCCAATCTCAGTTTTGTAGGTGAGGATATTTTACATTTCCATATGACGTATTATCTTTTAGTCACATCATTTACGAATGACCATGACATTCTACTAAGGCAATTAGTCTCCTTGACAGCAGGATAGGTAGACTTGGGTGGTCTATCCGCATAGTTCCGACGTCTAATCGTGTTCTTGCCTTCTCTCCACGCAGCTTCCTCTTGCTTAGTATGGTGCTCCACGTGTGGCTCGTTCTGCTTAAGACCTCTTCGCTCTCACTCTTCATACATTCTTGTATCCTCTCGCTCGCTCTCACGGTTCAAGTCCTTGTTACCCGATCGAGTGCTAAGCCTCGTTGGGTGATAATTATCTACGTACATAACGATAAAATCCATCACAATGGGTTTTGTGTCCTCGTCTGGGCCGCTATCCACTCTTTCAGGGATTCTGTGCTGGCATCTGACTGCTCAGTTCAAGGAAAGCCATTCTCAAGGAGCCTCTGCTGCCATCGCGACGGCACGTAGCTCATAGAAGTAATCGACTGAACTCTGCTGACATAGCGTGAGTAACACCTGTCGAAGGTCAATAGAGGATCAGACATCTGATTAGAGCTTGAACAGCGGTTCTAAGACCCTGACTCGCATACTATATATTTAACAGTTCCTCACTCCACTGGCCTGCGGAAACATAAGCAGGTAGAAATCCTATCACTAGTTTTGTCCCCCTTCCTGTGTCAATAGTGTCGCCACTGCGGGTCAGAAAAATTTCTCCCAATTCACTATTCTCCCGCCAGCTGGAGTGGGAATGTTAAGGTTTAGCCACCGTCCGTGCTGTAGTTTTCTTAATTTATGTGAAAAATGGTTAAGAAACTAAGTGGAAAGAACAATACATGAATTTCTGATCCTAAATAATGGGACGAGTGTGAAGTTGGCAGCGAAAACAGGAGCAAATTCGAGCACCATGCAACATAGCATAATTCACCGCCCAAAGGTCGAAGGAAGATTTCCTTTGGTGAAAAGATACCTTGCCAGTGGTACATTCACTATTTACAATTATTAACTAATTCGACCCCGGATGACCACATGATGACGTTGCAAAAATGACAATTATCTGCTATTTTCTCAATAGGACCAAACTGAGCACGCTTTGAAGAGCTATTATTCGGTAACCAGCCTACGGAGAAACATTTCCTTGTAGGTGGAGATACCTTACCTGCGGTATATCTCTTCATTCCATTTTTTAATCAATTGGATCCCGGATGACCACATGATGACGTTGCAAAAATGACAATTATCTGCTATTTTCTCAATAGGACCAAACTGAGCACGCTTTGAAGAGCTATTATTCGGTAACCAGCCTACGGAGAAACATTTCCTTGTAGGTGGAGATACCTTACCTGCGGTATATCTCTTCATTCCATTTTTTAATCAATTGGATCCCGGATGACCACATGATGACGTTGCAAAAAATGACAATTATCTGCTATTTTCTCAATAGGACCAAACTGAGCACGCTTTGAAGAGCTATTACTCGGTAACCAGCCTATGGGAAACATTTCCTTGTGGGTGGAGGTACCTTCGAACCGACCCCACAGTATTCAGAATCAAATTAGCCCACAATACATTAACCTTATATAAAACGCACACTTCAGAAACAACTTTTACATAGGCTTTTTTGCGGCACTTATTCTTTGCGAATTCATCAATTACATGGAACTATTGATAACAAATTTTAATATAATGAAGTACCCCATTACCCTTCAAAAATCTTCATGTTACTCCATTTGGGGTAATCACCCCTGGGTTGGGAACCCTTAGCTGGTATTGTATAATCGAGTATGTTCAACCTCCCCCTCTTACTGTGGCGGGCCCTTTCTGTTTTGCTCTTTGCGAATCTACAAGAGATATTTCTCCTATTTTAGTAAAGTCTGATATTACTCCGGTCCGGTGTATTTGTATTACTTCTTAAACTATTTGAAGTAGTCATCTACTTTTGAAGATAATGTTCTAACAAATCCTTAAAATGACAATGCTTGCAATATCATAGGTTAATTTCATCATACATTAATAACAATATCATGTTGTCATTCAATTGTGGTCAAGCTAAATAAAAATAGATACTATGTATTACAATATTAATTAATATGGGTTTGATGTTTTATACGGCTCATTTCAATAAGTATTTGTTACATATATTACAATATATTCAAATAACTTGATGGTATATATATAATTGGAATCTATTCATTAACATAATTACTTCAAGTGTTCATTTCTTCCGATCCTTTTGCATTTTCTTGTCTGAATAAGATTTCTTTCGAGTTTCTCTAAATGGGAAATAATCTTGATGCAATGCTGCTGCTCTTGTGTGGTGATGTAGAGCTTAACCCAGGCCCTTTAGCACGTAAGTTAGATCATTTCAGAATTGTCATTTAAGTATATTCCATATCTTGATCATTTAATATTCCTTTTTAGTTGCTAAGGAAAATTTAATAGGCAAAAGCATTCCTGAAAAATTTGAACAAGCAATAGCAAGACTAAACATTCCATGGCCTGAAATCCGATCCAAGCTCAAAACATGTAATTGGCGCGAGGGGTTCATTAGCTAAAATGATACTCAACAAGAATAGACCAGCATTGAGGAAAAAAATAATGCATTTTTGGAAAAATAATAATTCAAAAATTCAGGACAAAGTAACCTCGCTAAAAGATGCGATAGACTTCCCCTATTGTGAGGAGATCAAATTAATTGTTAGTTTCGACAGATCTAATTTGGGTTCTCGTTTCTTTTCTACAATTCAACAATCACAAGCAGAAGAAACATCTTTTAATTCACAATTATTACAACAATGCCCCCTATCATCAAACATTATCAGTGATGAATCTGAAATTAGCATATGTGATGCTCATATTTTGGATAAGAGCTCAGAACAAACCAACCAATTTTTTCTCACCCTTCAAGAGTGGAATTGCATTAAACCAAGGGTTAGCTGTAACAAATTAAGTAATTGGACCTATGTTTTTAACCAGAAACTCAGCGTTTTTTATCCATATTGTGTTATCAAATTTCTATATCACAGAATTAATAATGATTCGAAATTTCGCAATTCTCCCTTCTTATTAGCTCAAGCGGTTTGCAAGTTTAAAAATTGCATGAAATTTTCACTTTGGATAGCTGAAACGCCTAATTTCGAAGGTTTTGATAGTTTAACTGTGAACATTAACGCTCATGGCTTTCTATCAGATGAACATTTTGATCACAAAACTGCATACAGTCGTAAAATATCAGGTGAACAGCGAGAAAATTTAGGCAGAGAGATATTAAGTAGTTCAGCCATTAATTATCACTATGATCTTTTCAAGAAGTCGAATAATTTAGAATCTGCCCAACATGGAAATATGAGTCAATTACATTCACAATCCATCCTAAGGAAAATAAAGTCACAACATTTAGCAAAGAAGCGGTTCGATAATGACATGTGGCAGGATATTGTAATCACCAAAAAAACATATGATAGTGCTATAAAAGAGAAAGTTATAGATGGATGTATGCAATTGATATCAAGGTATCCCATTATCATACACATGTATACCGAAGAACAGATTCTTGTCTTAAAATCGATAGCAAAGTCTAATTTAATCTTGCATTTAGATGCAACTGGATCTGTAGTTAGAAAGATAGACCAGTTTCAAAAGAAATTTTTATATTATGCTTTAACTTTACAACATCCACAAATGAAAATAAGTCCAACCCCCCTTGCTGAGATGCTAAGTAGCAACCATACTAATGTTGAAATTACATATTTTTTACACAAATGGATTTATGATGTAAAATTGATACGTATTGAAGCACGATATCTGCCCTACTCAAATCGAAGTCGATTTTAGTTGGGCGATGTTTCATGGTATCTCCAAAGTTTTTAATAAAGAACAACTTGAAGAATACCTAAATGCTAGTTGGAATCTAATCCATGTCTCCAAATCTGATTTTGATAAAGATAGAAGTGTATTTCACATATGTTCGGCACATCTATTACACCGAATTAGTTATAAACTTGAACGAAACATCAAACCGACTAAACATATGAAAAGAATGATACTGTATGTAATGGCTCGACTAATATCATGCACAAGTTTCAACGACTTCGAACAACTTTTCACTGCTCTCTGTATGTTGTGTTTAGCTAAAAAAACATATCCAGAAATCAATCCTTATGTTAGCAAAATTGAAAATACAGAGAAGAAGAAGTAAACTATTAATTTGATTTCATTGATGAAATCGACGAAGAACTCCCAAATGAATTTGAAGATGGAAATACTTATAAAAATAAGTCACCTTTCGGAAGATATTTCGATAATCTGTTGAAGAACTGTCAAAATATGATTGATAAATTAGATAGAAAACATAATACAACATATTTTGAAGAAAACGAAACATACTTCCTACCTGCTTTGCCTACTTTTCTCGTCACATACTATATGCCAATTTGACCTCTATGGAGCAGTTTGATACTAGGGCCAGTCATCTCTCCAGGTGAGGCTAATGTACGACATAGTAATGCAATCGTCGAGAGTTGGATGAAAATTGTTAAAGCAAATATCCTTAATGGCGAGACTAAACTAAGAGCAGGGGATTTCTTAAGAAAAATGCGTGAAGGCCTTGAAGGGAGGATTAGTGCTTTTACTTTTGCTTCATTAGATACTTCATTAGTTGAAGAGACGTGGCAAAAACGCAAGGGAAACAAAAGGACATATTTTAAAAAAAGTATCTCTCCAAATTTACTTCGTTTTAATGCAAAAAGGAATAGCGAGAGTCTCAAATTAATATCTGAAAAATTCGAGCCTATTCCTAGCCTGAGCAAAAAAAGGTGTATTAAGCAAAGAAAAAGCAATAAAAGTAAAACAATAAAGAGAAGTCAGAAACAAATCATTGGTGCCATAAAAACTGTTAAGGGCATTAATACAGAATTATCAAGCGATGACAGTATCTTTTTTGATAACGACCCCAAAAGCATTACATTTTACAATCACGGGAAATTTGCCCCAGTCGATCAAATTTGGCAAAAAACAAATGTAAGATATTTAAATTATCTTATGTTAAAGGCGGAATTTATTGTAATGAATCCAAAGAACCAAATTTAGAAATTAGAGAATTGAGGCCTTCTAAAGAAAAAAGAATTTCTCCTGATGGGAATTGTCTTTTCAGTTCACTCTCTTATGTTATCACTGGTAGCGATCATTTTCACAAAGAAATTAGGGAAATGTTAGTAGAAAATATGAAAGGGGATTTTAGAGAAATATGCAATAATTATTGTTACTCGAACAAAGATCTATTATCAAAAGGGCAGTGCTATTCCATAGAACAATACATTAAAGCAAGCATGATTGATCGTGTTGGCTCCTGGGGGACGGACATGGAACTATTCTTAGCTAGCTAAGTAAATAATATGTTTATCTTTAAGGTATGCTCAGTTTGGTCCTATTGAGAAAATAGCAGATAATTGTCATTTTTTGCAACGTCATCATGTGGTCATCCGGGATCCAATTGATTAAAAAATGGAATGAAGAGATATACCGCAAGTAAGGTATCTCCACCCACAAGGAAATGTTTCCCCGTAGGCTGGTTACCGAATAATAGCTCTTCAAAGCGTGCTCAGTTTGGTCCTATTGAGAAAATAGCAGATAATTGTCATTTTTGCAACGTCATCATGTGGTCATCCGGGGTCGAATTAGTTAATAATTGTAAATAGTGAATGTACCACTGGCAAGGTATCTTTTCACCAAAGGAAATCTTCCTTCGACCTTTGGGCGGTAAATTATGCTATGTTGCATGGTGCTCGAATTTGCTGCTGTTCTCGCTGCCAACTTCACACTCGTAATAATGGGGCATGCCTAATTTCAGGGACGAAACCGTCCCGAAAAATCTAGATACCTAATTAACTACATTAACAACTCGTACTACTAGCTCGTGGGTGCAGACTAAGCAACCAATTGAAGAGGTACTAAAAAGTCCATTGCACATGCGCAATCGTCACACTGCGGATGATCAATTGACCAATTGCGATTTGAGTACGATGTAACAGGCTATACTTCTGCAACCACTCACTCGATCGGGATGGCATTTGGTATATTGTAGTAGCCTAGGAGGCAAGGGCGTAGGGAGGGTCAGGGGGAAGTTGCCCCGCTGGCTGGATAAAGCCCCTCCTACAAAAATGCCTTGCAATGTCCAAGCTAGGAGGTTTCTGCTATTTCGATGATATCTCAATCTGAGTTTTGGATATAACGGGCGATGAAGTTCGTCACCTATGTACCAGGTTGAAGAGGTTAGTTGATTTTAATAACGGAGCAGCAAAACATCACTGAATTCCACATTGAGAAAAGTCACCTGGTTGATGAGGTTAGATAGTCGATTATATAGTGACATCTTATGTACGTATATTAAAACATAGAATTTGTTGGGATTTTATTGTTTTATTTGTTCGAATTGATTGAAGAATGAAAATTATCATGTAGGTGTAAATGATGAATCTACGAATAAGTTCTAAGTTATCAGCGACGGAGCACGGTTTTAGAAGTAGTCCGGTTTTTGCGGAACCAACCGAATCAGTTTTAAAGGTTCTCCGGTATAACAGGAACAAACTGGTGTCACCTTGAAAACTGGTCCGGTTAAAACCGCAAAAAACTGTACCAGTGGCGCTGGGCCAGATTCTCAGTGAAATTTTCACACCTCTGCAGAAAAATGAAAAACATTTTTCACACCTTTCCTATACATTATACATGACTTCACTTTCTTTCTTTCTCAGGTCTAAAAAAATTTATCAGTGACAATTTCATACTTCGATATATGTCTTCAGTATCCGTTCCATTCAAGAATATTGTGTTGTATCTATAGTACAGAATGAAACGATTATAATATTTAGATGCGACACATCAATCATTGAATTAAAACTCACATACGGAATTCATGTTCCAAGTTCCAAGACTCAAGTACTGGGATAATTAACCAAAGTGGACAAATCCCGACGAACACTGGAGCAGATAAACCGACGGAGGAGCCCGAGAAGGCGAGACCGCGGTTGGAAGGAACGGCGGTGTTCAAGGAGAAGTTGGGAGAGCTGAAAGGGAAACTGAAACCGACTGAGACAGTGGTGCGTGAGGGCCGGTCATTCCTGGGCTAAGCCTAACTCCGGAGCCGCCGGACGGCAGTACAATATCGGGGATGAAGAGCAGAAGAAAGAGTTCGTCGACTCTCCGCGAGAGCTGAGTCGGAAGGTGGACCAGGTGGCGGAGTGGATTCGGAAAGGGAAGCATGTGGTCTTCTTCACGGGGGCTGGCATCAGTACGAGCGCTGGCATTCCTGACTTCAGGAGTGGAATGGATACTATGCTGGAGACGGGTTAGTTTCAGTGCAGCTCCTGTGGGAGATGCCCTATGGCATGGACGACGTACCACGTCCGTCCGTCCGTATGAATGTATGTATGTCTGTACACGCGCTACTGTGAAATCGGACCGTCCGATTTTAAACAAATTTTGCATGTAGGATCTCTTTATGGTATAGATGTACACCGTCAAAATATTTATTTAAGAATAAATTTCAATTTTTCACGAGTGTGAAATTGGCGCTTTATTGACTGACATATAATCCAACCGTCACGTTTTAGGACGTCCCGCATTTTTCACTATCCTATTGAATTAATTTTCATGAATGCCCCAGTTTTAAGATTAAATTTTCCAATTATGTCTCACTTTATTTATATTCCAAGCATAACACCTTTCTACAAAAACAGCAGGACATAATGGGAAAATTTCATGTAAAAACGATTGTATTTATATAGGGCCTGAGGTCGCATTGATTAATTATAAGGGAGTAACATCTCTCTAAATTTCTCTGTCTACTGTTAAAATATCGCACTGAAAATCATCCAATAAGTCAATTTTTTCAATTTTTGATGCGTAAAGATGACGTCATAAGAGTGATGAGCCATCATTTTTTTTTATGATAGTTGTATCACATGTGAAGAATAATAGCCTTCTATCATCTTAAATGACTGAGTTATAGTGGAAAAACTGAACTTTCTAATTATTAAAAAAAGGTGACAATGACGTCATAATTCCATGATGAGTCGACATTTTCGTATGAGCTCAGAACTTGGTGGAGCCATAGCCAAAATACTCCCATATGCCAAAAATCAGTATTCTGTTCTTGGCAGTTTCTTCAATCATCCCAAAACGAGCCACTCGTGAAAATTAGCTCAATAGAAAAGCGAATAAAGCGAGACTTCCCTCAAAAAACCGTTGGCATGTATAATATTTGAAGGTTAGCTACACCTGTTTCTAGGTCCCGGTATGTGAGAGCTACGCACACGGACAGAGCAGACGTTCTGCGGGGAAGAAGGAGGTGCAGCTGATCCGTGCGCTGCCTACACTCATACACATGTCCATGGTGGCATTGCACGAAGCGGGCCTGGTCCAATTCACCGTGTCACAGAACGTAGACGGACTGCACCGCCGTAGCGGCTTGAACCCGCGGCAGCTAGCAGAGCTCCACGGCAACACCAACCTGGAGTCTTGCTCCGAGTGCGGGGTGCAGTATCTGAGGGATTTCGAGACGAGAGAAGCGTTTGGCGTGTTCAGCCATGAGACGACGCGTCGCTGCGACGATCCCAACTGTCGCAACGTGTTGCTGAACTCCATCGTTAACTTCGGAGAGCAGCTGCCGGAGCGTGAGATCAGGGCGGCGTACGAGCACGTGGGAAAGGCGGACGTGTGCGTGGTGCTAGGCTCCAGTCTCACTGTCAGTCCCGCGGCTGACATCCCAGCGACCGTAGGATCGCGAGGCGGGAAACTCGTCATCTGCAACCTGCAGAAGACAGCTCTGCACAAGCTAGCCACTGTCAACGTGCACAGCATGTGTGACGCGTTCATGGAGAAAGTCATGGCGCAGCTGAGCATCCCGATACCCAGCTTCAAGCTGAAGCGCAGAGCTAGCTTCTCTCTCCAGCAAGCGTCCATGCTGGGAGACTGGGAGTTCAAGATGCAAGGACTGGACGTGTTCGAAGACACGCCCTACTCATTCATACACGCACTCTACGCCAAACTGCCCAGCCAAGAAACGGAACCATTCTCTT
The DNA here is from genome assembly GCA_963281255.1 of Aphrocallistes beatrix. Taxonomy (NCBI): domain Eukaryota; kingdom Metazoa; phylum Porifera; class Hexactinellida; order Sceptrulophora; family Aphrocallistidae; genus Aphrocallistes; species Aphrocallistes beatrix. The sequence goes on from OY725488.1 coordinate 11,447,207, forward strand.
TCAAGTTTAAATCCGCGCCATCTTCAGTGCTGAAGATAATCATCGTCTTCCAAGGGCATTACAATGAACCTGACTACGAGTTGGGAGTGGACGTGAGTGCAGGCGTGAAACAGTTGAGGCTGGACTATGACGTCAGAGAGGGAGAGTGGAGCCATGCAGTGAGTGAGATGGATTCATAGCTGTTCTGTCTGGTGGAGAGTTGTGGGTTGGTAGAGTTTGTTTGTGAATATTTTAGTTTATCATTTATTTAAGAGTGTTTATTTCTATTAGATTCCTTATGTCTATTCTGAATATCTGCTAGCTTAGGATGGGTTTTATTTTGGAGAGTTTGGGATTCGAATAGCTTTTGTTTCTAGCAAAATCTTTTCCCGATTTGGCGATCATTCTAGATTAATATTCTGCAGAGTTGGCAGGGCCGTAGCCACCGTTCCGTTTTAATCTGACCACTTTTGACAAATTTCATGATCTATCTATCTGTCTAGTTTCAACCTGACCACATTCATTCCCAACAAGACCAATTCACACCTGGTGTCTACGGCCTTGTTTGGGGGAGAATCATCTTATTTGAGATGGAATATTCTTCTTATCTACGATTCTGAATTCTGTATGAAATCTTGGATATAATTTTAAAGCTTTAATTGAATTGTATATAAAGTACTGTATCGTTATGATCAAGGAATTATCTAGGAGCGCGAAACGCTCCTTTAGGCGTATGATTTTAAGCTGCAAAGTGTTTAGGAGCGTAAAAATTCAGAAAATACCCAATTTACCCAATATTATAATGTCATTTAGCGATTTAGGCGTATGAAAATTTAGAAATTTTAGATTAGGAGCGTATCTCTGGAAGGCTGTATAATACCCTGGTTATGATATAAGGTGACAGTCCCCCTCAAAAATAAAACTCAACCAATGTAGTACTGTTTATGGATATTTCTAGTTAGTAGTATTATGTATAATGTGAGTTTCGAACTAGGAATAAATAGGGAGTTATAGTGACTCAGTCTAAATCCAATACAAAATCCATAGTTAGGATATTGGAAACAAATAAGAGATGCTTTTTTCCTAAAGGCCCGTCTGTCCTAACGTCTCAATCTGCGGTATTTAACAGTCAATAGTCGTCACAGTAAAAAATGAATTCAGGAGTTTCCAGCATCCTCCCAGACCTTAATTGCTCGCTCATGAATCCAATCCAAAATCTTGGTTCTGCATTAACGCTGGTCTTCTAATTCTAGGAAGGTCTAATTTAAGTTGGGGCTCTAAATTAAAATATCTGGATCCGCCATTGCCCATAATGTACTACTCAACAGTTACAAGGATAAGTATAATTGCTCGTGTAATTCTACGATTATAATTATCAAACCCACTGACCGCATTAATACTTTGTTAAGGAACCAAGATTGTATTTTCATTCTAAATCAAAATTCATAATTTAGAAGCATTGGCAGGTTGTAGCACTTCTAATTTGCACATAGGTTTTTATGCAAGGTGTGAAAATATGATTAATCGTACCCCATTAGACATCTATAATACTAGAAGCTACACTAGATCAGATATTTATTTCCCTACTAAGTGTTTGGAACAAAATTAGACTCACAAAATAGTTTAATTCAAAAGTAATAACAACACAACAAATAATGTTCAAGTCAGTTCTATAGAGATGAAATGGGGAAATAGGAATGTGTGAGACAAGAAGATCAGCACAACCAGTCCTCTAAGATGTTATCTAGAACAAGAAAGAATAAATAATTATTCAATCAAAAATAAATAAAATATACTAATAAACAAGAAGTAAAGAGTAGGATTGTCTCCAGAACAAAACGACTCCACACATTATAAACTCAAATATTTGCTTACTACACAAGAATATTTCAGCAAATTATCAGTACTAATGCAATAATGCTAACTATAATACAACAAACACGTATCTAAGAGGCTAACCTGTTGCTAGGGAAATGTAATTAACCATGCTAAGAATGCTAGCACATGAAGTTAAGGCAGTAATGAACAAACTTCACGCGTAATCTCTCTAATCAGGGAACCGTAAATGGAAGAACTCAACAGTTCAGAAGTGGAACCATTGGACAAGAAATTAAAATTTCAACCAATCAAAAATCAGAGTTTATTTCAGTGAAAAACAGAATGGAATTTCGCACGCGACAATTTCAATGAAAATGAAAAGTTGCAAATCTATTGGTCAATCCAAATGTGAAATCACATTAAAGCCATTTTCAGAATTTTCAAAATCATTTGTCGCTTCCTTCAATCAATAATTTGGTGTCGCTAGCTCTGCCACTAACTCACATTTATAGTTCCATATTATAACACCTCTGCAACGTTTATCTATTCAGTGTCGCTCTATTAGAACGAATGCAAAGTACAGTTAGGGAGAGGTGTGAAGTGGTGAGTGTCTCAGAAGTGGAAGCAGAAACTCAGTTTAGTGTACAGTTGATTGTGAAACTGAAACGAATGATTAAGCTAGTCAATAGTTAGCAGTTCTAAATTCAGATTAGCAACTGACAGCAGTGACACATTCTAAATTTAACTTATTATTACCTAATCATCGAGGTCATACTCTATAGCATACTGATCAGCTGTTAGTTTGAGGAGTTTGATATGTTCAGATTCTGGTTCAGATTCTGGTTCAGATTCTGGTTCAGATTCTGGTTCAGAGGGCTCAGTTTCTGGTTCGGAAAGTCCATTCACCTCCAGGTACTTCAGCTGTGTGAGGGTAGGAATCAGATTTCTGAGAGGTAGACAGGAATTGGAACTCAGTTCACAGTCGCGTGCGCACAGATGTTTAATGGTAGGATGGAAGAGCAGACCTCTACACAGACTCAACATTCCTGAGTCAGATAGGGAGACATCGGAGAAGTCCAAATATAGTAAAGAGGTGAGACTGTGAAGTGTCGAGCACCAGAGAGTGACGTCATCACAACTTATACGAGCATATCGTAGTTTCAACTCTACTAAGTTAGTACAGAACTGCAAACAACGGAGAAATCCATCTAAACTGCTGAATCCAATCTCCTCTAAATACCATAATTCCAATACTCTGATTGAGTGTCTGTTTGAGTCTAGCAGCTGTAGCAGACTGTCTGAGAGGTTGACACGAGTATACTGATAATATTCTATAAATAGGAAGGACAGAGTAGAGAGGTGTGTTATGTGAGGTAGAATAGAGTAATACCTCCATCCTATTTCTCTGAGGTTAGAGAGTGTAGGCAGCAGAGAGAACAGCTGTTGATGGTATTCAGTGGGAATGAAATAGAGGTGTAATCCATTGAAGTGTGTGGCAGAGGAAAGAGCTGAAAATAGAACTTCACTTTCAGAGGTTTCACTGTGCATATAGTATAAGTTCTGACAAGTCGAAATCTGATTGGCTAGCAGACTGTAAGTGTCAGGAGGATATTCATTATCACATAAACGCAGGCCTGATAGAATCTGATTGGCTGAGGAGGAGAATAAGGCTTTAACTGTTTCAGTTTCAGTTAGCGTACTATACTCCAGGTCTAAACTTAGCTTAGTGTTAGACAGCTGAGTGCGTTGGATTGCATTCGCATAAGGAAGAACTTCTGTGCTAGATTTTGAGTATAAATACAATGCTACACAATCCACAGAGCATTGTTCAACGGACTCTAATAGATGGAAGAGTTGTTCCGGAGTGACGTAATCAGAATCCACATAAATGAGGTGGATGTGGCTGAGAAGTGGCAGGGATTCGAGGAAACAGATCCACTCGTTGGGAGTCACAGCACTCAGAATGTACAAACAGATTGATTCAGGCAGGAAACGTCTGCACGCGTTGAAATATTTCGGAATGGATTCAGAGTTCGATTCACGTAACATCGCGTTCAACTGGAGAAACTTTTCTGTGAATTCACTCCAGCCTGTGTACTTGAATAAATCACTATATTCAAACCTGAGTTGGACACATTCAGGAAGTTGGGAGATGGGAACAGGGCGAGGTGTTACGTGTTTGTAAAGGAGATAAAACACATTCATTGACTTGTCGGACAACAGTCCACACAGGAACCTCACCACCATGCAGAACTGGGAGAACACGTCGTTCGTGTGCACAATGAACCTCACGGACAGACACTGGTCGTGCCATTTCGTGCTACGAAGCCAGATGGCGCCAATGAACTCTTGAATGGTCAAATGAGCGAATGACCAAACCTTCGTGAAGTGACCCATCTTCTCCTCCCTCACATATTCATGCACCAGACCCAGACAGTGGCTAGTCATCTTCACACTTCCAATTTGCAGTGGTACCTTCTTGTCGGAGATCATCTCCCTCATGGCCACGCCCTGGAACGCGATAGAACCGATCTCGTGCAGACATTCCACAACGCCGCTATCCAGCTCACAGATTTCGTTCACTTGCGTGAGCTCATCGAATCCCATTCGGTCCAGCTGTCGCCGTATCAGGTACAGAGTTAGCTCGTAGTAGAGTTGAGTCAGTGTGTGGATGCGAGCTCCGTCTTCACTTTTGAGCAGGGCAGCGAACAGGGACGCGTTCACTGGAATCAGAGACAGCTGTTTCATCTCGTCGTAACGATCGAGGAGACCAGTGCACCGATCGAACAGGGAAGTGTCCTCAAATTGCTTCTCGAAGTACAGGTCCCTCTGTGCAGGAGAGAACCCCAACACCTGGAAGAAGGTGGAGATGTGGAGGTGGTGCGAAGTCGACACATCTGTCCAGGCGCCAGGCCTGCTGGTCAGTAGGATGAAGGACCGTGTCAGAGTCTGTCTGGTCAGGAGGAGGAAGAGAAGAGTTTTGTCGAAGGGGACATCTTTCGTGAATTCGTCCAGACTGTCTACGATGAGTAGCAGTCCTTCTCCGTCCGTCTCCGTGATGTGTTTCGCCAGTTGTGTCGTCCAACTGGGACCGACTGGAAGACCGAGGCAAAGCCATTGGCAAATGAATTCGGTGGTGATTGGGAAACCTGCGTCCACACGCGAAGACTCCATCTCGTGCCACTCTTTCTTCCTGCAGGGGATGCACAGAGAGTAGGAGAATCTGGACACTTCGTTATTCCCGAATCTCAGTGCTGTGCGGTTGCACAGGAATGTTTTCCCGCAACCGGGATTTCCGATGAAACACCAAATTTCTGGCTTGGACGGGTCGCAGGATTTCAGTTCTTCAGTGAAGTTTATCGGACTAACTTCAACTTCTTTATTCGCAATTTTCCTCAAATACGCAATTTCGTTATACGTCGTCTCATCTTCCAGTTTCACACTTCTCGGTTCCTGTTTGAGTATTGTCAGATCGACGTACACCTTCTCTAGGCTGACAGCTTTATCGTTCCCCAACATCTGTTTCACATCTCTGAACTGGGTTTCTAGGTAGGCCTTCACGTTAGTTTCCCATTCAACTATTTGTTTTCCAATGCGAGTCAATTCTTTCCTGAATTTGGAAGTGAATTCTTGATCTTCCATCGTTTCAAACTCTCCTCTATATGCATCTAATTTCTCAGCCATTTCGTTCAGTTTCAGTTTACAAAGCAATTCGCTTAACCGCGACAAATCCTTCTGAATAACGCTTTTAGAAAAAATCAGTCTTATCGTATTCTCGAAGCGGATGTCTTCGACGCTTGTTTCTGACGGGTAACACATGTGGATTAGGACTAGGTTAGCTTTGGAGAGTCCGTTCTTCAGCATTTCGATCAGACCTTTGATCGTTAACGCTTCCATCTTTCGAGTCACAGGTTTATCCGTGCATAGCCAATGAACCTTGAGTGCTACTGAAGCCAAATCTGGTCGTATCTGCAGTATGGACTGATAGAATCGAAATGAGTCGAATTCTGTCCATCTTTTCATCGCGCTAAGAAAGTAGACACTCTCACATTCCGAGCATACTCCTTCTGGCACTGAGAGAGCAGTGAGCAGTTTCTTGATGTCGTCTCTACTCAGTCTATCTGCGAGATCTTTAAGGAATTCTATGTAGTCTGGCTCTATGTCCATCTTCTGTAGAGTATAAATAGGTAACTAAACAGCTGGAGTATACAAATAGACATATATACACTAAATTTATTCGTATAAATTTATCCTACAAATTCGTATAATACAAAGTGGGAGCTCTATGATCAACACCGATGGTCAGTATCTATTGACAGTTTATATCCTCGGTCCCTATGGGTAGCCTCTATGATCAGTGCCAATGGTCAGTGTACTTTAGATTATAAAGATACAGTAGGTATTAGATAATGAGATAGTGCCGAGGACAGGGAATTTTGAGTCAAATTATTATTTATTTTAATTATCACTAATCCAATAAATTTAGTAAGGGGGGCACCAAAAACCCACAAAGATATGACTATATCTAATATGAATATATCTAATATCTACTGTATTTACATACAAAATAAAGAAAAAATTTAAAATCATTTTAAGTAAATTCTAACTACAAGTCAGGTTCGATTAATATGAACATTCGTTTATTATGAACCAACATCCTGGTCCCAATTTCATTTCCAGAATGATTTGTATTGAATCAAGTTCGCTTAATATGAAGTATCTCTATTATGAACAGATTTTTGGTCTCCTGGTGGTTCACAATAAGCGACCCTGACTGTATTTCTATTTATAAATGTATTCGTATATTAATAATAATTTATTTAAACTCACTTGAATATTGATTCAGTTGAAGCTGCTAATTCTTCAGTTTAGTTCGTAGTGTATTGAGATTGTTGTAGTGGAGTTAGATTAGTTATATTCTCCAGCAATGCGCTTCTATTTATACAGTTTTGTGCCATGTAAATTGTGACTTCGTGAATCGATGTGGCTCGTAATGAGGCGCGTGACTCTACCACCAAATTCAAGAGTTAGAATTTCTCACTTCAATCTGTGTCATTCTATTGAATTTAAAACTAATATAATTAATATTATTGAGTTTATAGTTAGGTGTCAGAATACTGAGATTATGTCATACATTTCAACTGCCCAGTTTTAGATTACGTTCCCCCATTTATGTCCAACCTTTTTTACTATATACGTAATACTTTTCTATCCTGTCATGACTTCACTATTGCGTCCCGCCATGTCCCGCGAATTCAAAGCTACGTCCCGTTTTTATCATGTCTGAATGTATGCTATGGATATAACTCAGATGCAATCTTCTCTTAATCGGGAAACAAGAAGCTGAGACTCGGTATTTTGTTCCGATTAAACAGTTTCCAATTTACCGATGAGATTTAGTATTAGTGTCCCGTGACACATTTTTTCTTCACAACCTTTATCCTTATAAAATGTATTATCTGACTATGGTTATCACCTATGAAACCTTGATTGGTCAACAAATTTTTATGTATGGCTTATCTATCTCGTCCAATGATAACTCAGCATAATCCCTATCTAAATTCAATTTATATCAGCGCAATTTTATACTATAAAACAAGTTCTGTTGCCATTAATGATAAATACAACATTGTTAAGTTCATTCAGATCATAACTAATAAATTAATGATGAAACTACAAAATTCCTGATATAGAAGTATCATATATGAAGTTAATATGTTATGATTGCTGATTAGTGGGTTTTATTATAATTAAACCATTAAAAAGTTGTTCTTGTTGATTGTTTGAGTTTCTTGAGAAGCTTTTTTCATTCTTTTGGTGCCAATAAGCTTTCTTTGAGAGAATGAAAAGTAATCAGATTGTGAAAGTAGACGAATAAAATCATCTTTGAGATTATCAAATGATGTTTTTCTTTCCAATTGTTCCAGATAACGTTGTATATGCTTAGACAAGTCTCCAATCCTTCTGGAAATGATTCCATACCTCAACCTCCATTGTATTCTTCAATTAATTGTGTGGTGAGCTAATTCCTTGTGTAGAGTTGGAGTTATGCTTGTCCAAGGAAATATGTCTAATATAAACTCGTAGCTGTCCCGGCATAATGTGGTAAATATTTCGTTGTCGATTAATTCATCGCAATTAAGTATGCGTAATATAACTGAAAGATTGGAGTGAATAGATGTTATAGGCAGGCGGTATTGAATAGGAATTAGTGTCGTTATCCAGTATAGGAAGTCCTTATCGTTGTCGTTCTTTCGTTCGGACAACGTTTCCTGTGGAGGCAGTGCCATCTTGACTAGTAGGGTAGTCGATTTGAGCGGTTAGCTTTTCCTAAATAAATGACTGAACAAATTCCATTGAATGGCGAATTTTTAATGAAGACGGAGTCTATTTCAATTCTCCTTTGCTTGTAATGATACACAGGCTGCATGAACCATCCGAATATTCTGAGGTAGCCATGTAAGGGAGAAGCGGAAAGAATGTTTTCTTCTGATATTGGCTTATGTGTAATCCCAAACTTACATTCGTAGGGAGAGAAAGAGAAATTCATCTCAAAAGTCTGGATTGCCGAATGAGTGAAACGGTTAATGGGAAATACAGTCTTAACAGATCAACATTCCTTAACTGCTCTCTGGTTGAAGTACACAAGTTCGGCTGTAGACTTAATTAGCCTCAAAAGTGAGTCGAGTCTGTTTCGAAGTTGTTTTAGCTGTCAGTTAACAAGTGAGGTCTGACCTCTTTTCCGTCCGATGACTTACGTTTTCTGGATGGTTGAGCAATAAACTCTGAGTTTCCCGATTATGTAGATCTCTGTTCTCAAGAATTGCTTCCGTGTAGTTCTGAGGCTTTGAAACTTAGAACGAAGACTGGCAAACTCAGAGTGAGACATTTTGTAATCTAATAACGTTCAGATGCAAGAGGGCATTATCATGGCATTGTTCCAGGATACTGAATGCTTGCAGATTATCCATACAATAAAAATAGAATAAAGAAAAAGCTAATCATTTAAGATTAGTTGTAAAAGTAAGCAATGAATAAGAGAAATATTATTATTATTAATGAACCACTTTGAAAAAACTACTTTGTTCCAACCAGAATTAAAGGAAATTTAGGGTGGAAGATTAATGTAAATTGAAAATTTTGATTGGTTCGTCACCTTTCGTCACTTCAAAATTAACCCAAAAGGGTTAATTTGAAGATTTTCGAGGGATAATGGGTGGGACGCTTAATTAGATCGGAATCTGCTCTTGTCATAGTTAGTCAGAATGTATGGCTTTACTCCAAACTGTGAATTGTAAACTACACTACCTGGCCAAAAGTATTGGAACACCACATTGCTTTGCATCATAATTAATAGGAAAATGGGTCTCTCTTTAGACGCCAATCAATTAAAACCAGCTTCCTTAGAAAATCCTTCCCAAAACGCAATTACAGTACCTGTATCACCTTATGCCACTTGCCACCATTATATATTATGGGAACAAGTGGATCAAGGTGGCACAAACGATATTAATCCCCTTTAGGCATAATTGAAGAATAGAAAACCTCTAAACTGAGTAACTCGAGTGTGTTTATTTCGAATTTGACATCAGATTTTCAGAGCTGTCATGAGTTTGATGAATTGAGTTTGATGAATTGGGCTCAATGGAGAGACATATTTTAGTATTACTTATGATGCAAAGCAATATGGTGATATTACTATAAGTATCACTAATATTGATAAACCAAACTTAGATTTAGATTTACCAAAATTCGATTCCTAAATTTCAACGTTTCCTGAATTTTGGTTTTTCGTTTCGAATAAAAAATGATATTCTAATTCCAGAGTGTGTCATCTGTTTGAACAAAATAAATGTATTTGGCCTAAAATGGACTAAAATGATTTGAATTGCTATTCTTGGATTTGTTTAAACCATCTTCTCAATCTTGTGATTATGGAACAAAACCATTAGTGGGCCCGGATTGGCTGGGACCGGGGCCGGGGGACCGGTCGATCCCTAGTGGGAATGGGGAGTAGGGACATTTTGGCTGTCCCAATCTCCCCACTTATGAGGTTCTACTATACAAGATTGGATGATTTGATATGAACTAATCATATAGCAACTCAAAAGGTGAATACAGTGGAATTCGCTTATTAGCAACTCCCTTATTAGCAATACACGTATTGCTCTATTAGCAACCAATCTTCAGGTCCCAGGTGAAGATTTTGTGTTAATTCTGTTCCCTTATTAGCAACTTCGCGTATTAGCAACCAATTTATGAGCAAAACTCGAGTTGCTAATAAGCGAATTCCACTGTAGTTATGTTAGTTACAGGTTCATTTTAATTGATAATAGAATTGCTACATCTATCCATGTCACTTGATGGTCAAGAGTGCTTGAGTTGTCCTTGTAACCTATCCTCCTTCACTTCACACTTCCTAGATCGTACACATTACACAATGACCGCTGGATTGTGTGATATGACATAAATGTACATTTCTATCTTCGTGTCTGTTCATTTTCTCACTGACATGAATAGAGAGTCTCCGTTGCAGACAAACTCTCTCTACTGCTAGCTCTAGGCACTCTCTCTCATGGAGATTTGAGACCAGAGGATTTCTCACAGGAGTGGACATAGGACGCGTTTAGTCCTGGAGTCAGGATCGACAGTTCAAACCTTTTTACTTTAGAGATGTTTATTAGTTGATATTATTTAGATCTTATTTGTTAGACCTCTACTTCATCACGAGTGTAGTTTGTATTGAATGTTTGTTTACAATTAGATTATTTGTATTTTGATGGTTTTACAATGTCAAATATATCTAAAAGATTTGGTACAATTGTTCCTCATTGGTCAAATAGGTTCTGATCGCTGTGTGTGGCATAATGGAGCTATACTTTTGCATTATTATTTCTAGGTAGGCAGGTGCTAAAGCCTTTAAAGATATTAGTTGTGCAGGTCAGTGGCGTTGCTAGCGGGGGGGCGGCAAAATATGAACGATATTTACTTACACTGATTCTATCAATATTTACTTACACTGATGTATTACAACAATATTAGTTAATGAATAAACAATGAAACAATTAAAAATATAAATGGGAAAAAAACCCACCACAAATTAAGTTAATACACTTGCCAAGTTGAGGTGGAAATAAAAGGGAGTTTAGGAGCTTCAAGATTTAGAATATTACCCAATACTATAACCTAGATTCTAATGTTATTTATCGATTTAGGAGTTTGGGACTAGGAGCGTATTTCTGGAGGACTGTATCATACTCTGCATCCGTCTCTACATCAATAAGATGGTTTAGTTTTAAACTAAAGTCAAGACTGATCTACACTGAACATCAAATGAATTCTTGAGAGAAGAGATCATGTTATTTAAAACCTAGGAATGTTGTGTTGTTTCATGGAATGTTTTAATCTCATTAGTGAGGATAATTTGAGAATTAATTAATGATAGCAGAACGATAGAAGATATCTCGATGCTATTACAACGATAAAACAAATTCCTTTTATAGACAATTTAGTGCACAAGATTAATGTTATGTCTAGTCAGCAGTTTTAAGATGTGTTTTTCAATGATTTCATTGCAGATTACTTTCTTGGGATTTATGTTAGATGAAATATACGTAAAGAGTTCGTTTCAAATTTGCTTTTTAGAATTAATTTACAAGAATTTGGAATAAGACCACTAATCGAATGCGTCTTTTTGGGAAATATTTAGAATTCAATTGTGTTGTGTTCTCTGAGTTTTGCAATTAATTCTCGCCATAGACGTAGTAGATCTTATGGCCGACCCTTCGATCCGTCCAAGGGCGTAGAGAGGGCAGCTGGAGGAGGCAGTTACCCCCCTGGCTGGATAAAATATTTATTTACTAAATTATACAATAATTGGTAAGAGAGGAGTCTAATCGGAGGTGATTTGTATTTCTAGGGCCTCAAAATTTGATGAATCTGTCCAAATTGTGGGATACATTGTTTTTAGCTTCCAGGGGCTTTGCCCCCACTGGGGGATTACAGCAATACCATATCCCCAGCTGGTTGATAAACCCCCCACCACAAAGATTCCTAGCTACGCCCATGGATCCGGAGAGGGGAGACTATCAACTTAACGAGTTAACGAGTCCCGTTTTTATCTTGGCTCAAGTTAGCCTGTGTGTTATGTCCATGTGACAAGGGTAACATTTGGCAAATAAGCGATCCCCATACCCCAGCTGGTTGATATTACCCCGACATAAATTCCTAGCTACGTCCATGTATTTGTTCTCCCTTGTTCAAGGGACAAGAAGTGCCATCGTGAAGTTCAATAGTTTCCTGTCTCAGGGAAATTCCTCCAAACATGTAACTTTTCCATCTCATCAGCAATTTCTTGCATACTAGGACACCGACTCTCAGCTCAATCTTTCTTCTCTGTAACAATGTACGTTTGAATATCTTTTTTAGGAATGAATTGAATGAAATATTCGTTAAGAATTCTCGTTTTTTTCACGGAATGAATTATCTAAAGCGCTGTTAAGAAGGCTTGACTCTATCCACTAAACTCAAGAGTGAAAATTTCTCGCCTTAGTCTGTACTAGTCTTTTGAATTGATAGCAAATTTAATTAATGTTTCTGCGTTTACTACTAAATATGTGTCAGAATACTGAAACTATGACATACATACCAACTGCCCCGTTTTGGCGGGATTTCCTGTTTTGCTATCTCTTTTTATGACTAATTTTCACGAGTGTCCATTTTATGATGAAATTTCTCGATTATCCCTATTTTTATAGTTCATGTATAATACCTTTCTATTCCGCCATGTCCCATGAAATTCAACGCTGCATCCCGCTTTTACCATGGCTCAAGTTGGCCTGTACATTATGTCCATGTGACAAGGGTAACATTCTGTAAATAAACATAATTTGAAGTGTATTGATTCTACGCTAGCTCTTGAATGGACAATCCTCGTCTCAGTGGGAGAGAGTTGGACCGCACTCTCTCTCCTGACGACGCAGTCCTTCGTCCGGCAGAAGAGAGCTCACACTCACAGACTCAGTCCGCCATTCCTTCCTCTCCTCAGCTCCTGCTCCTCTCTCCGCACTCAGACAGACAGCGGAGATCCGTTGAAGAACTACGTCAAGCGGTGCTGGGACGGAGGAAGGCAGGAGTGTATCTCCGAGGATGAACAGGTAATTTCTAGTTTGTTTGTTGAGTGGCAACCAACATCCAATGTCTATGCATGGAACTCAGATGGAATGAACTTTTACCTGAGTTCTGTGCATAGACATTGGCTGTTGTGCCAGTGGATGGACGGCTCTGCTATTCCAATAGTGTTGTCATGTCGTGTATTAATGTATACATGCAAACCGTCTTATTCTTTGCGGGAGTTCCTATTTTTTTCACTCTTCTACAGGCTTATCAACTCTCACAATCTCTTAGTGTCTCACGATTTTCGCTGTTATGCGATACCATTCAGGCGCGGATCATGTCGATTTGAGTCCAATGCATTTGTGTCCTTGACTCTTAAATGGCGCTAGATTTTTGCTAACTCATTTCCGGTTAACTCATTTTGGGCGGGAAAGCCTTGGAAGTATGGGGTCTTTGCGATAAATAGAAATGACCCTAGGTAATTTAAGGTTTTTAAAGGCTTTCGCTTGTTTTGAAAATGTATGTACAATGCATGTCATTCTTAAGCTAATTGAGACATAGCGTGACTACGGTACACTAATGCCTGTTCACTTGTGTTGAACTTTTAGCCATGGATGTATTCCAGTCATTGATTGTCTTATACATTAAAACTCATTGAATTGTTTGTTTGAACTGATTAACAACTGGGAGGTGCAACATGACATTTGAAAATATTCTGTATTCTAGTGTGCATGCGCATTGAAATTGGTCGAGTTTGTATGCACATATCATCGCTTGTGTTTGTTATTGTGTTTTTGAATGGCGGAGATTTCGTCCTCTAACCACTATTAGTTACCGGACAACGAGTAACGGAACTTTCGTTCCTGGAATTTTAGTGACGCAGAATTTTTGTCCACTGAAATGCCTTTTCGCGCCGAAGGGATTTCTCAATCAAAAGCCCTCATTTCATTTTTTTTTTCAAACATCCCCCACTCCAAAAGCCCCAACTTCCGTTCCTTATACATTAGTACATTAGTTTATTTTCGTATCCAATGAAGCGAAATTCCCGTGAAACAGACGAAAATTCCGCTACACATTGTCCGGTAACTAGAATTTAGGACAAAATGTCTACGCGACGAAATGAGACGAGTTTGCGTTTACCGGTATATTTACTCGGCTGACTAGCTTTGCGGAAAATAATGAAGATGTCAGTCACAGTAGTCACGTGTACATGACGACCACTTTTAGCAATTCCCTGGAATCCGTTATATTCAGGTTCACTATGCATATTACTTATATGTAATGTGTGCGTTAAGAAGCATACGCATTATGTAGAACTAGGAGTGTATTGGGAGGAGGGAACACCATCCCCTTACTTTACCCTTTCACACCTACTGATTTCTCCATCAAAATGCCTCATTTTCACCCTTTTTTCACTTTTTATTTACTCAATCAAAACGCAAAAGCGCTTCTTTTAATTTTTTAACGTCACGACTATATTAAAAGTTATTCGCATCAGATATGTGAGTTCCTAGCGAATTCTGGACATCATACTAAATGCTAATGCCCAACTTTTGAGACTATTCAGAAGCAGATTAATAATTATATAATTATTGCCTAGTTGCACACGTGGGGTATTTTTGTACCCCAGGCAAATTTGGGGTCAGATTCTACCCCACTGGGCAACCTGCGTACTCAAATGTTTGGATGTGGTTGTAAAAATGAGAATATTTTATCCCAAATACTTTTCAAATAAATACTACAGTTAGCCCCTAATTACTTATGGCTTCGGGACATCATTTGTACATAACTCCATCGGCATTATATCTCACTCTTCTGCAGGCCTCTCAACTCTCACATTCTCGTTGTTTGTCTCAATATTTTCGTTGTTATATGGGACCATTACTCGTTATTATTTCACGATATAGAGCTACTGTCCATAATACTATTTACAATACCTCCTCACGATTTAGTTAGAGTATAGGTTGAGAGGTTTGCTTCTATCGAGAATCTCCATTATATCCCACGTTTTTGACCATCACGAAAACCGCCATATAAATAGTATTAAAGTAGGCTTCCACAATGAGATACATACTCAGACTGTAAGAAATATTCTACTTTTGATTTCAAATTCGTAATCCACACATTCTAATTACTCATACTCGAGAGCTTCAACTCAATCACTAACTCCCAAGTTTAAAATCTATCTTTGATATAGAGTGCTACCTGCCCCTAGTCACGGCCATTAAATATGATGGCGATTAGTGACACAAAGTTTTTTTTTATTTGGATATGTTTTACGAGTTAGGAAAAAAATAGAATATTTCTGACACTTGAGTACATATTCCTTTATAAATAGACCCACTTTAACACTATTTGTACGGAGGTTTTCGTGGTGGTCGAACACTTTAGTCAGGTAGTGTATATATCAAAGTGAAATGCTTGTATTCTATTAGTTTAGTTCTACCAAGAAGCATGATTAATGAATTTCTGATCCTCATGTTGAAAAATGGCGTTTATCATGGGTTAAGTCAGAATGAACACTTCGAGACTCAGTATTTTCCTCCGATTAAACGTTCCCAATTTACTGATCGCATTTATTATGATTGTCCCGCGACACATTTTCTTCACAATCTTTGTACTTAATTAAAATAATGGTTTAAGGTTCTAGATTGGATAAATTATCACTAAATCGATGAGAACATTCTAAATACAATACCTATCCTTTTAATAATTAAGATGATCGGAATCGTGTAAAAATATGCAGAATTATGCTGGAGACATAACTTATGCCCCACCCTGTCGTTTGGGATTACATTACTCAATAGAACTGAGACATTATACAATAGAACTGTCAGTGGAAAATTGGTCTGGGGACCAATTTTCCATGGAATTTTGATCTTAAGCTGACTGATACCAAGTCCCTCTAAATTATTATTATTAGTTCTACGAGAGTAGATGTGTTTGTCGAATACTTTACACAAAATGGGTGAAAACTGGCCTTACCAAGTCTCTTCGAATTATATTATAAATCCACTTATAAAAATATGATAAGGTGTCAATGATTTAACTTTTTTGCCAGCCAAAAGAACTAGATTTTCAGGTCTAAATGCTAAGGTTATAATCCACTTAGTAGTAAAACTTCTGCGTCAAGATGTTACCAGTATTCTCGAAAATCAACAGAAAGTTTATTTTGATGCTTAATCCATTTTCACCTTACTTATGTGAGGCCGGGTTTTAGTCTCTGATTTCCATAAAAACCAAGTAACGTAACAGATTTGAATGAAATGAACATTCAGCAAAACAGATCCTCAGTTTGCAGAGTTAGTGGCAAAAAACACGAAAAAGTTTCTCATTTACTCTATGTAATTATGATTCTAATTAGATATACGTACACATGTTAGGTTATCTAATTTTCTGATACAATACCTCCTCAATTGGAGAAATCGGGTTAGAATTCCTAGTCTAGGTCCATGTACAAATTGATCGACCCTTTTTAGGCGTTTAGATTTGAAATTATTAGCATAAGACCAATTTTCCCTGAAAAAATCGTCCCCGGACCAATATTCCATGGAAAATTGGTACATTGCAGGACCAAAGTTTTCAGCGTAGGACCAATTTTCCCGCTGACCAAAATTTTCGTGACAGTACCTCTATAAATGGGAACCTTTATAAGAAGCAATATTTTTTCCGTTTCCATACAAATCAACCTCTTTAAGTGGCAGAGTGGTTTTCTGGACGCAAACTTAAACTTAAGTTTAATGCCATAGATCAGGACTTCCCAAATGGCGGCTCGCTGGACCTTTCCATGTGGCGCGTGGACATTTTATTAAAGTTCAATTATATCCCATCACATACAGTACAGGTAACTCCTTGGAGGTAATTATAAGTCTACCATTACAAAATACATATCTACTGACCAATTAATTTAGACACAGAATTAATATACTTTGTTAAGGAACCAGGATTTTATTTTAGTTCTGAATAAAAATTCATAATTTAGATTTTGGAAAAATTGCCAGGTTGTGGCGCTTCTAACTTTGAAAATAAAGGAATATGACACGCCACCAAATCTAATTGTGATTCCTGCCATAGAAGTTGAGTCAGTCTCTGAGTCAGGAAAATGATTCCTTGATTGATGAGTATTTTGGTTAGACTGGAATAAGTGCAAATTTGAAGAACATAATTGAAGATGAATGAGTTCAAGAAATACAAATTAACTCTGATAACACTCCTTTCTCACCAATTATTTTATAATTTACTAAAGAAATATTTAGACTTTATCCAGGCAGGGAGGAGTGGGTGCATATGCTCCCACTCCTCCCCCCTCCTGACCCCCTCCGTACGCCCTTCTAACTAATTGCACTAATTTACAAAATATTCTGTAAATAAAACCGCGAATAAGAATTATTCGGGAGAGCCAAGACTAGTCAGAACTGCGAACGAGAATTCTGCATACGGCGATGGCTGCCTGTAGTTATGTTATCTACTTGTTCATTTTAATCGAGACTAGAATTTCTTTAGGAATGAATTCTCTAAAGCTGTGAAGAGAATTCTTTAGCTGTATATATCGAATGCACTACAACAATCTACTTATGGTAGTTCTCTACGAATCTATCCATGTCACTTGATGGTCAAGAGTGCTTGAGTTGTCCTTGTAACCTATCCTCCTTCACTTCACACTTCCTAGATCGTACACATTACACAATGACCGCTGGATTGTGTGATATGACATAAATGTACATTTCTATCTTCGTGTCTATTCATTTTCTCACTGACATGAATAGAGAGTCTCCGTTGCAGACAAACTCTCTCTCATGGAGATTTGAGACCAGAGGATTTCTCACAGGAGTGGACATAGGACGCGTTTAGTCCTGGAGTCAGGACCGACAGTTCAAGTTGAGACGGAAGGAGCGGTGAGGAAATATTCGACTGACCGTTAAGCCTAATACTCCAGAGCTGTTAGCCAATAGAATCCTAGAGATCTGTTTATTAGTTATATTATTTAGATCTTATTTGATGTTGGACCTCTACTTGATCACGAGTGTAGTTTTTATTGAATGTTTGTTCAAAATTACATTATTTGTATTTTTGATGGTTTTACAGTGTCAAATATCTCTCAAAAATTTGGTGCAATTGTTCCTCATTAGCACAAATAGGTTCTGATCGCTGTGTGTGGCATAATGGAGCTATACTTTTGCATTATTAATTATGTGTAGGCAGGTACTAAATCCTTTAAAGATATTACGTAGAACGATAGAAGATATCTCGATGCTGGTACAACGGGAAAACAAATCCCTTTTGTAGACAATTTAGAGCACAAGAGTAATGTTATGTCTAGTCAGCAGTTTTGATTGCATTGGATATTGCTTTCTTGAGATAAACGTAAGAGTTCGTTTGCAAATTTGTCTTTAGATGAAATAATTTAGATGAAATAAATGAATTTGGAATAAGACCACTAATCGAATTTCTGTCTTTAGGAAAATGTTTAGGAAAATGGAATTGATGTGTTGTGTTCTCCGAGTTTTGCGATGGATTTTTAAAGTAGTCGCCGACCCTTCGATCCGCCCAAGGCCGTAGAGAGGGGAGCAGCTTACCCCAAGGTTGGATGGATAAAATCAAGGTTGGATGGATAAAGAATATTTATTTAGCAAATTATTAAATAATTGTGAGAGGAGAGTGTTTTCGGAGGTGATTTGTATTTCTAGGAACTCAAAATTAGTGAATCTGTCCAAATTGTGAGACAAATTGTTTTTATCTTTGCCCCTGGACCCCACTGGGGTTTACAGCCATACCCAGCTGGTGGATATAACCCCCCACCACAAAAATTCCTAGCTACGCCCATGGATCCGTCCGTTCTCCCTTGTTCAGGGGACAAGAAGTGCCATCGTGATGTTCAATAGTTTTATTTCTCAGGGAAATTCTTCCAAACATATGTAACGTTTCCATCTCTTCAAGAAATTCTTGCATACTAGGACATGACTCTTTCTTAGCTCAATCTTAACTCTCTTCTCTTAGTTATGTTATACCTGCCAACTGTCCAGTTTTTTTCCCGCTTTGTATTTCTGTATAATACTTTTCTATTGCTCCCGCCATGTCCCATGAATTTAGCAACGCTGCATTCCGCTTTTATCATGGTTCAAGTTGGCCTGTATATTATGTCCATGTGACAAGGGTAACATTCGGTAAATAAACACAATTTGAAGTCTATTGATTCTACGCTAGCTCTTGACTGGACAATCCTCGCCTCAGCGGGAGAGATTTGGACCGCACTCTCTCTCCTGACGCGACGCAGTCCGTCGTCCGGCAGAAGAGAGCTCACACTCACAGACTCAGTCCGCCATTCCTTCCTGCTCCTCAGCTCCTGCAGCCTCTCTCCGCACTCAGACAGACAGCGGAGATCCGTTGAAGAACTACGTCAAGCGGTGCTGGGACGGAGGAAGGCAGGAGTGTATCTCAGAGGATGAGCAGGTAACTTCTAGTTTGTTTGTTGAGTGGCAACCAACATCCAATGTCTATGCATGGAACTCAGATGGAATGAACTTTTACCTGAGTTCTGTGCATAGACATTGGCTGTTGTGCCGGTGAATGGATGGCTCTGCTATTCCAATAGTGTTGTCATGTCGTGTACAAGTGTATACATGCAAACCGTCTTATTTTTTGCGGGAGGTCCTATCTTTTTCACTCTTCTACAGGCTTATCAACTCTCACAATCTCTTAGTGTCTCACGATTTTCGCTGTTATGTGATACCATTCAGTCGCGGATCATGTCGATTTGAGTCCAATGCATTTGTGTCCTTGACTCTTAAATGGCGCTAGATTTTTGCTAACTCATTTCCGGTTAACTCATTTTGGGCGGGAAAGCCTTGGAAGTATGGGGTCTTTGCGATAAATAGAAATGACCCTAGGTAATTTAAGGTTTTTAAAGGCTTTCGCTTGTTTTGAAAATGTATGTACAATGCATGTCATTCTTAAGCTAATTGAGACATAGCGTGACTACGTTACACTAATGCCTGTTCACTTGTGTTGAACTTTTAGCCATGGATGTATTCCAGTCATTGATTGTCTTATACATTAAAACTCATTGAATTGTTTGTTTGAATTGATTAACAACTGGGAGGTGCAACATGACATTTGAAAATATTCTGTATTCTAGTGTGCATGCGCATTGAAATTGGTCGAGTTTGTATGCACATATCATCGCTTGTGTTTGTTATTGTGTTTTTGAATGGCGGAGATTTCGTCCTCTAACCACTATTAGTTACCGGACAACGAGTAACGGAACTTTCGTTCCTGGAATTTTAGTGACGCAGAATTTTTGTCCACTGAAATGCCCTTTTTTCAAACATCCCCACTCCAAAAGCCCCAACTTCCGTTCCTTATACATTAGTACATTAGTTTATTTTCGTATCCAATGAAGCGAAATTCCGCTACACATTGTCCGGTAACTAGAGTTTAGGACAAACTGTCTTGCCACGAAATGTCCATGAGAAATCGATAAATACTTGGAAATAATTCGTAAATCGATACTGCAGTGTACTTTGTTAATTAATTATTAAGGAACCAACAGATGATTGTATTTTCATTCTGGATAAAATTCATAATTTAGATTTTGGAAGAATTGCCAGGTTGTGGCGCTTCTAACTTTGAAAATAAAGGAATATAACACGCCACCAAATCTAATTGGAATTCTTGCCATAGAAGTTGAGTCAGCCTCTGAGTCAGGAAAATGATTCCTTGATTGATGAGTATTTTGGTTAGACTAGAATAAGTGAAAATTTGAAGAACATAATTGAAGATGAATGAGTTCAAGAAATACAAATTAACTCCGATAACACTCCTTTCTCACCAATTATTTTATAATTTACTGAAGAAATATTTAGACTTTATCCAGGCAGGGAGGAGTGGGTGCATATGCTCCCACTCCTCCCCCCTCCTGACCCCCTCCGTACGCCCTTCTAACTAATTGCACTAATTTACAAAATATTCTGTAAATAAAACCGCGAATAAGAATTATTCGGGAGAGCCGAGACTTGTTCCAAAATATTTTCTGCGAATAGTCAGAACTGCGAACGAGAATTCTGCATACGGCGATGGCTGCCTGTAGTTATGTTATATGCATTTTAATTGAGACTAGAATTTCTTTAGGAATGAATTCTCTAAAGCTGTGAAGAGAATTCTTTAGCTGTATATATCGAATGCATACAACAATCTATTTGATATTTCTCCACGAATCTATCAGTGTTACATCTATCCATGTCACTTGATGGTCAAGAGTGCTTGAGTTGTCCTTGTAACCTATTCTCCTTCACTTCACACTTCCTAGATCGTACACATTACACAATGACCGCTGGATTGTGTGATATGACATAAATGTACATTCTATCTTCGTGTCTGTTCATTTTCTCACTGACATGAATAGAGAGTCTCCGCAAGACGCGTTTAGTCCTGGAGTCAGGATCGACAGTTCAAGTTGAGACGGAAGGAGCGGTGAGGAAATATTCGACTGACCGTTAAGCCTAATACTCCAGAGCTGTTAGCCAATAGAATCCTAGAGATCTGTTTATTAGTTATATTATTTAGATCTTATTTGATGTTAGACCTCTACTTGATCACGAGTGTAATTTGTATTGAATGTTTACATAAAAATTAGATTATTTGAATTTTGATGGTTTTACAGTATCAAATATATCTCAAAGATTTGGTACAATTGTTCCTCATTAGCACAAATAGGTTCTGATCGCTGTGTGTGGCATAATGGAGCTATACTTTTGCATATTAATTCTGTGTATGCAGGTACTAAAGCCTTTAAAGATATTAGTTGTGCTGATTATCTGTACAAGAGATTATCTGCTAGTTTGAGTGTGCGATGCTCCTCCGTACGATTTAGAATATCACCCAATACTATAACCTAGATTATCGATTTAGGAGTTTGGGACTAGGAGCGTATTTCTGGAGGACTGTATGATACCATGCATCCGTCCCTACATCAATAAGATGGTTTAGATTTTTTCCAGTTAAGACTGATCTACACTGAACATCAAATGAATTCTTAATGTTATGTCTAGTCAGCAGTTTTAAGATGTGTTTTTCAGTTTTGCATGGATTTTAAGTTGTCGCCATTGGCGTCGTAAATCTTTTGGCCGACACTTCTATCCGCCCAAGGGCGTAGAGAGTGGAGCAACCCCCACTGGCCAGATAAAGTCAGTTTAGATCAATCTTCAAATGAATTCTTGAGAGAAGAGATCATGTTGTTCAAGACCTAGGAATGTTGTAATGGTTAATGAAATGTTTTAATCTCATTGATAAGGATAATTTGAGAATTAATTAATGATAGCAGAACGATAGAAGATATCTCGATGCTATTACAACGATAAAACAAATTCCTTTTGCAGACAATTTAGTCACAAAAGTAATGTTATGTCTAATCAGCAGTTTTAAGATGTGTTTTTCAATGATTTCATTGCAGATTACTTTCTTGGGATTTATGTTAGATGAAATATTCGTAAAGAGTTCGTTTGCAAATTTGCTTTTTAGAATTAATTTGCAAGAATTTGGAATAAGATCACTAATCGAATGCGTCTTTTTGGAAAAGGTTTAGAGTTCAATTGTGTTGTGTTCTCTGAGTTTTGCGATGGATTCTAAGTTGTCGCCATAGACGTAGTAGATCTTATGGCCGACCCTTCGATCCGCCCAAGGGCGTAGAGAGGGCAGCTGGAGGAGGCAGTTGCCCCCCTGGCTGTATAAAGTTTGAATATTTATTTAGTAATTTGTATTATATTTATTTAGTAATTGGTAATTTGTATTTCTAGGACCTCAAAATTAGTTGAATCTGTCCAAATTGTAGAACAAATTATTTTTAGCTTCCAGGCACCCGTTCTCCCTTGTTCAGGGGACAAGAAGTGCCATCGTAATGTTCAACAGTTTCATTTCCCAGGAAAATTCTTCCAAAAGCATGTGACGTTTCCATCTAGGCAATAACTTCTTGCATACTAGGACACACCAACTCTTTCTTAGCTCAATCTTAACTCTCTTCTCTTAGTTATGTTATACCTGCCAACTGTCCTGTTTTTGGCGGAACTTCCCGCTTTGTATTTCTGTATAATACTTTTCTATTGCTCCCGCCATGTCCCGTGAAATTCAACGCTGCATCCCGCTTTTATCATGGCTCAAGTTGGCCTGTATATTATGTCCATGTGACAAGGGTAACATTCGGTAAATAAACATAATTTGAAGTCTATTGATTCTACGCTAGCTCTTGAATGGACAATCTTCCCCTCAGTGGGAGAGAGTTGGACCGCACTCTCTCTCCTGACGACGCAGTCCGTCGTCCGGCAGAAGAGAGCTCACACTCACAGACTCAGTCCGCCATTCCTTCCTGCTCCTCCAGCTCCTGCAGCCTCTCTCCGCACTCAGACAGACAGCGGAGATCCGTTGAAGAACTGCGTCAAGCGGTGCTGGGACGGAGGAAGGCAGGAGTGTATCTCCGAGGATGAGCAGATACTTTCTAGTTTGTTACCATTACTCACTATTATCTCTGATATAGAGCTACTGTCATGATAGTATTCCACAATACCTTCTCACGATTAGTCAGAGTATAGGTTGAGAGGCCTGCTTCTGTCGAGGAAATTTCCACAATTTTCTCGTTTTTCCATTATACCCCACGTTTTTGACCCACCACGAAAACCGCCATACAAATAGTATTAAAGTGGGTTTATCCACAATGAAATACTCAAACTGTAAGAAATACTCTAATTTTCATTTCAAATTCGTAATCCACACATTTTAATTCCTCATAATTGAGAGCTTCAACTCAGTCACTAACTCCCAAGTTTAAAATCTATCTTTGGTGTTTTCCTCCGACTAAACGTTCCCAAGTTACCGATCGCATTTAGTATTATTGGGGCATGCCTAATTCCCGGGACATGAAATACTGTTGTCATGTGTACAAATGTATACGTGCAAACCGTCTCGTTTTTTCACTCTTCACATACCTTTCAACTCTCACAATCTCTTCGTGTCTCACGATTTTCGCTGTTACGTGATACCATTCAGTCGCGCACCAAATTCATTTGAGTCAAATGCATTTTGATCAAAGGCTTTCGCTGTCTTGAAAATGTATGTACAATGCATGTCATTCTTAAGTTAATTGAGACTAGCGTGACCTAGGGGCGCCGAACTTTGCGAAATCTATGAGTGATTTGGTGTTCTAAGGGGGCTCGGCCATAAATTTTGTTGCGTCTATGTGCCATCTTCGAATCCAGGGGAGCTCGGGCCTTCGATGCCTATGGGGTGACTACGTTACACTAAGGTCTTTTCACTGGTGTTGAATTTTTAACCATGGATGTAGTTCAAGTCATTGATTGTCTTACATTAAAACTCATGATTTGTTTGTTTGTTTGATTATTTGTTTTGTTTGTTCGAATTGATGAATCACTGGGAGGTGCTAGAAACATGAAATTGTGAGATTTGGACATTCTAGTGCACATGTGCATTGAAATGGTCGAGTTCGTATGTGCATATCATCGCTTGTGTTTGTTATGGTATATTTGAATGGCGGACTTTTCGTCGCATGGACATTTTGTCCTCTGAACATCAGTTACCGGACAACAGGTAACGGAACTTTCGTCCCTGGAATGCCCCTTTCGCACCGAGAGGTTTTCTCAATCAGAAGCCCTCATTTTCATCTTTTTTAAAAAACATATTCCACTCCAAAAGCCCCAACTTCCGTTCCTTACACATTAGTACCCGTTTATTTTAGTGTCTAATGAGGCTGACTAGCCTTAATCAAGATGTCAGTCACAGTAGTCACGTGTTCATGACGACAAATTTAGCCATACTCTTGAGTCCGTCAAATTCAGGTTCACTGTGCATATTATGTACAAGCGGGCTTCGCTTTCGCAGCGCAGCGCAGCGCAGCTGGCGAACACTTTGTGTCCGCCAGAGTAATCATTTTTTGCGTTGTACCATATGTGAAATATATGAATATATGCATTCTTTTAATTTCAGCCCTCTATCCCCTAAAATGACTGAGTTATAAGTCGAAAAACTGAAATTCAATGACATTTTCGTCTGAATTCTGAACTTAGTGGAGCCATAGCGAAAAGACTCCCATATGTCAAGACTCAAAACTCAGCTTTCTGTGTCTATATATATATATATATATATATATATATATACTTAGGTCATTTCAAAAGTACTGATCACTCCCCACCAATTTGACATTAAGCAACCACTGATGTGTTATTTAATTATATATTCTCGAAATAGTCTCCCTTGACGCGAATACACTCCTTTAGACGGTCTACTCAGCAGTAGAATGTCTTTTTATACTCCGTCTGTGGGATCGATTTCAGGTACTTATGAATGGCGAATCCGATCTCCATTCGACTAGTGAACTTCTTGCCAGATAGATGACTTTTCAGCTTGGAAAACAACCAGAAGTCACAAGGACTTAGGTCAGGGGAATAGGGAGGGTGATTCAGTGTTTGCATCCCTATATCCTTGATGTATGCGGCGATTTGTTTAGTTTTATGGCTACTGGCATTGTCATGTAGAAGTCTTATTCCACGAGGACCAGTTCTCGGCCGACGCTCTGCCGACTTCTGCGAGTACACGAGTGCAATAAAAGTTCCAGTAACATTATGGCCCTTCGGAACGCAAACTTGAGCCATTGGGCCGTAGGCGTCAAATGCAATTGCATACATTACCTTCTTGGCACGGAAATCTGGACGCGTTTTTTTAGGTCGGGGTTCGCCCGGATGCAGCCAACACTTAGATTTTTCCTTGGATTTAGGTTGTGAATAGTAAATCCAAGTTTCATCTATTGTTACTATCTCATAGAGTCGTCTTGCATAAAATTTTTCGTAATGTAGAAGACTTTCACAACATTCTACCCTCTGTTTCATCTGGGCCTCTGACAGCCAATACGGCACCCTCCGAGCGGAAACCTTCCTTACTCCGAGATCTTCCTTCAGAATGCGGTAAATACTTCCTGTTGAGATATCCGTATACCTAGAAATCTCTTCAATAGAGCAGCAAAGGTCATTTCGAAGAAATTCACCAACTAACTCAATTGAGGGTTCACAGGTGGCAGATTTAGGCCTACCAGTCCGAGGCTCATCTTCAATGCTGTCTCTTCACTCTCTAAATAGTTGAGCCCATCTTCTAACCGTGGAATAAGCAAGTGCTTGATCTCCACAAACTTCCACGAGATCATTGAAGATGTTCCTGTTCGAATCTTTTAGCAGTGAATGAAACTTGATATACGCCCTTTGCTCTTGCTCAATAATTGACGATTTTGAAGCCATAAATGTATAAGTAGCCAAAACTGACAAGATTGAAATGGTGATTATAAGAAAAATACTTAAAATTTCTTTTAGATATTAGGAGAGAATGGGTAATGCTATCTGGATTATATTAATTGGTGTATTAGATATACACGAGCTGTCAAAAATCAATAGTGATCAGTACTTTTGAAATGACCTAAGTACTTCGCTTGCTTGCGCTGCGCGGCTAGCGGACACTTTGTGTCCGCCAGAGGCGCCCTTTGGACGCCTGTGGTCACCATTGATTAATTATATGGGAGATAATATCTCTAAATACGTCTGTCCTACTGTTATAATCGATATCACACGAAAAATCACCAAATTTGTCAATTATAAAAATATTGATGCGTAATGATGACGTCATAACAGAGTGATGCGTCATCTTTTTTATGATAGTTGCATCTTGTGTGAGATATATTAATATACACATTTTATTAAAATTTCAGCCTTCTACCACCTAAAATGGCTGAGTTATCGTCGAAAAACTGAAATTTCTAATTATTAAAAGGTGTCAATGACGTCATAATTCGATGATGAGTTGACATTTTCGTCTGAGGTCAGAACTTAGTGTAGCCATAGCCAAAAGACTCCCATATGCCAAAAATCAGCTTTCTACGCCTGGCAGTTTCTTCAATCAATTCGTTATATATATATGTACATATATATATATCCTCCCACTTTCTGAATTCCCACAAGAGTTCCCTCATAGTCCTCCTTCTGTTTTATTTAATGACTACATAAGCCCAAAACTCGCGCATAAGGTTCAACGAATTTTAGGATTTGGACCTGATTTTCAAATTGCCAACACTCAATCAGACGATATCTCTACCACCTCATATCATTTCGCGCTAAACTTAGAAACTCACACCTCACCCCTCACTTTTTTCCCTATACCCAAATGGAATCGTGATTTACAACAAGAATACCGATACCTTATTCAACAAACACGCAAGGAAAACTTCTCTATCATCTCTGTGGACAAAGGTCACGGTCTAGTCATTTTACATAATACTGAATCAGAACAGATCTCTAAATTATGGCTAGAACAAAATGCTATACGTGTCCCGGCTTATAGGTACCATGATGCAATTAAGAACCTACGACGCTTCCTCGCGGAGGAAAACCCTAATATACAGACCCTACAAGACAATCGCGCCTACATTTTATTTCAAGCTTAAAGTTCACAAAAATGCCATGAAGGTAAAAGAAGTCTTTTCGCCGAATTTATTTCTAATCCAAAATACGATCTCAGAACTTACCAAAATGTGTCGACCCACGCCAATCATAAACCCTCACTTACCACCCTCGTATCTCAACACTTACGCCCTCTCATTACCCCAGTGATAGCTAATGCTCCTTTTTATGTGATGACGTACATGAAGTTATAGCTACACTATCTCACCCACCCATCAATCTCCATACTATTTACACATATGATATTAAAGAATTCTACACCTCTGTACCTCATGACCTCATCCTAGAGGCATTCGATCACTATAATCCATCTAATTTCTATTATCCCATATTGCAAGCTTTGCTCCCTCTAAATTTTGTCACGAATGGCTCCAAGTTTTACACACTTGGCACAACTGCTATCCCAATGTGCCTGCCGCTAGCTCCAGAGTTAGCACGAATGACAACGGCCAACCTTCTTCTCAACTATCACCCACCCCCCAATAACACGCTGACCATTTATTTTGACATTTGGCTTCAACTTACCCACTACCCCTCGACTTGCTAGCTCCGTACCGATTAGAACGAGGACCGGAAAACGCTACTCAAGATGTCATTTATGACCAATCCAATAACTCCTTTTTGCAAATGGCTCAATCACACAAAGAACCATGCCCTCTTCATGTGGCTAGTAACCATCTCTCAAATAATATGCTCACATCCACTTGGAAGGCAGCTGCTCTAAGATCTTCCCTGATCGCACACATCGCTTTAACTAACCATTACTCGAGATATATGCCACAATACATGCGAGCAGGACATCACCTATCTGACTTAGCATACGCAATTGCTGACTTAGTGTACTACCCCGAATACGCCCACAAAACCGCAAACCACTGGCATACATTATAATTATGCCCAAACCAGACCGACTAAGAAACAGTTGGCTCCTATCATAAAGCAAGATTTCCACCTTGTTCCCATTTTGCCCGCACCGCCACTGATCTCAATACTTCAATTCTCTTGCCCCCAGTTTAAACTGGAACACGGAACTACAATATGTACTGATCGCTGCAAGATATGCCTCTCATACGAACAAAGGTTTACGACACTCACCCCGATCCCCTTCGAACCCTGCGCTCAACTTAGACGCGTCTATATACTGCACCACCCATATATTAATAACCATCTGTATGTTGGACAAACTGGTGCCACACGACGCGTCCTAAAACAACCTCGATCCGCACATCGCATTTGGCACCATTTGCGCTGGTGCCCTGACTTGCTGTGGCAAGTATGGAAATTTTTTCCACCCTCCTACCAACCCCATTCAAGATTGGAGACTACTCAGGAACCCCAGGCAGCAAAGATCTTACAACGCGAACACCCAGAGTATACCATCCATATCGATCCTCTAACAGATTCTATGACGCTTTGAACACTCATGTGGCTCCCATACCCTCTACACGCGAGAGGACGATGACCCTTAGGACTTCCCGCTTCGCGGAAGATTATCGTATCTATATTTAGAGACTACTCATTACTTATTTATGATAACCCGCGCTTGGCGAGGTGTTTTGCAGGGATTCCAGAACTGGCAAAAAAAAAGTTGTACGGATTTTTTTTTGCCCACCGTTTACTTGCTACTTTATTTTTTTCTCCATTCTAGATTTAGTTTTACTCACTCACTACTTTTTTTTTACTTGCTACTTATTTTTTGACCGGCATTTAGTTGGCGTGAGGGGAAGAAATTATTGATCGTGTAGTATAAAATCGAAACAAGGGCGCATCGAGCGATTTGCAGAAATATTTGAGCATTTCAGAATCAGAATTTTCTTAATTTAACCATGTCCATTTCATCCGGGTGTCCGGGAAATTTACTTGCTACTTTTTTTTGCTCGCCATCCAGAATATTTACTTATTACTACCTTTTATTTTCCTCCAAAAACTAAAAAGGTAGTAAGTAGCAAGTAAAAAAAAAGTAGCTAATAAATCCCTACAAAACACTGTTTTGTAGCGTCATTTCCTGTTTAAGCCATTTTGGGAGGGGAAGCCGTACAAGTTTGGGTCTGACTATAAATAGAAAAAATCACTTAGCCAACGTATACTAACCCATTTATTCTTGTATTGAAAAGCCTACTAAGGTGAAAGCATTATTTTCTGTTGTGCTCTACAATTATCAACGACTATTGTGATTTGTTCCAAATGTATCCATATATACACGTATATATATTACATTAATCTAGTTTTAATAGTAAGAATATACAGTGGAACCTGTATATAACGGCCACCCAAGGGACTGGACAAAATTGGCCGTATACACAAGTGACCGTGATATACAGATCATTGTATTAATTCCCAAAGGTATCAATATTGTGTAATAAATATCAAGTTTTTATAAATCCATTACTTGAAGTATTTACATGAAACTGCGCGGCTGGTCTCACATTGATTAATTATAAGGGATACAACATCTCTAAATATATCTATCTTACTTTTGAAATCGATATCACTAGAAAAATAATCAAATTCGTCATTTTTAGTGTGCTTCCTATATTATTATATTGGATCTATGATCCAGTATAATAATATAGTCGCACAGTAGTAAAATGAGTGCTGGTGTATGGCGGCCGTAAGTGGTGCACAGGCCAGAGTTTAAAAGATATCGCCCTGAAATATTCGCCATCCTCCTTGAGCATCCTACTATCAAATCTTCCAAAACTCTGGGTGATCGTGCATTCACTTTAGCTGCGCCTGTTGAGTGGAATCTTCTGCCTCCGAGCATTCGGAATGCCCCTCACTTCTTCTCTTCAAAAAACTCTTGAAAACTCATCTTTTCCGTATCGCGCACGACACATCCACTTAAATTAATTTCAATGCATATACATACCTTACAAGCATACATACACATACATACGTACACATACATACACATACATACGTACATGCTTAACACACACCTACTTTTATTGAATTGTACAGCGCACTTGAACATATTAATATGGAATCTGCGCTATATAAATGTATATTATTATTATTATTATTATTATTATTATTATTATTATTATTATTATTATTATTATTATTATTATTATTATTATGTACCATATCATACGATTTCATTGGTCTTTGACTGGTAAGTACGTACGTACTCGGATAATACATACTTCGGTTAGTACGTACTCGTTTCTCTCAACCAAAATCCATCTATAATATAGATTTCTAAGAACAATTGAAATGGTTTTGCAAGGTTACACATGTTTGTGTGTACCTTGATGATACTAATCAGTGGAAATCAGTGGAAGAGGCTAGACGAAGTGTTGGAGCGCTTATAAGCTACTGGTCTTCGTCTAAAGCGGAATAAATGTTCATTTCAACTCTCCACAGTGGAATACCTGGGCCATATAATACGACTCATGAATTGAAACCGTAGGAAGAAAATTCGTGAATTGTCGACACTCCAGCGCCGACAATTATGGCACCTTTGTATGCCCTGTTTCAGAAAGATGCAAAATGGGAATGGAAGAAGGAACAGGAAGTTGCTTTTAACAGGCCAGGGCTGCACTAACATCAACAGACCTACTGGTGCATTTTGATCAAGACAAGGAGATCATAGTTATTAGTGGTGCTTCTCCTTATGGCTTTGGTGCAATCCTATCTCACAGGATAGAGGATGGTAGCGAAAAACCGATATATTATGCATTGCGATGGCTTGCACAAGCAGAGAAGAACTATTCACAGTTGGACAAGCAAGCACTGCTATAGTGTTAGCGGTGAATAAATTTAACAATTCCTATTGGTCGGTCGTTTACGATGCACTCTGATCCTTCACAACCATTAGCGTCGGCACGTTAGCAGAGATGGCATTAATGTTAGGGGAATGAGGAAGAGTTCATCAGGAGTTTAGAGACCAGACTCTCCAGATTTTTATTCATTTACCGTACGACTCCCATTCCACAACAGGAATTTCACCGCAGAGCTGCTGATGGGAAGGAACTGAGGTCGAGATTGAGCCTCCTCCAACCCAACATCTCGGCGCGTAGCAGCAAGCAACACAGCCAGAAGGAATATTACGACGAGAAGACATCAAGGATGGAAATGAGGTTGGTGATCAAGTCCTAGCACGGAATTTCTCCAGAGACCCTTGTGGCTCTCAGGAACCTTAAAAACAAGCTCTGGTCCATGTTCATTCATAATCGACTTGGATGATGGACGCAGTATAAGACTTCATCATGATCAGATTGGATTCACAGTCCAGTGCAAAGTCAACAAGAAAGGTTAATAGATGATTTTGATGACATTCTAATCACACCTTTACATAGAACATGTGGGAAGAACAGTGATGGAGTCAGATCTGAGGAACCCATGTTGCGCCGTTCAGACATAAGACGAAACCCATCGAACAGTTACAAAGCAAACGACCAAAAGTAGCCAAATCTCCACGTAGTGTTTAGATTTAGAATGTACGTACTAATTTAGTTAGAACATCCACAGACCACACAACAAGTATACAACTTGGGTGTCCCAACAACACTAGTCTTAGGTTCCTATTATTCATTGCATTGCTTTACATAGCGTCTTTTGGTGGTAATACTTATTACAGTTATTACACAGAAGTAAAGATACGTGCAGTCACGTTAGTAGTCCAGAGGCTGCGGTGTACGCTTATGACTATTTCCAAAATAGTTTAACTATGCGAGTCTAAAACTTTCTGAGTGGCCGTCGTATTTATCCGGTGTTTTTACATGGTATTTCTATCGCTAGGTCTTTGCAAACAGTCTCAGGAATCTGACAATCCTGGAGGCGGCACGGGAGCAAAAATATAATTTGAAGCGCACTCGCGGACGTTCGCAGGAATTTTCCAAGTCCAGGACGAGGCAGGGCCAAAGCAGACAATCCGGAGCTCTTACTATGATTTAGTTTAGGTTGTCCGACGAAATCCGAGTCCACAGAATCAAACTCGGGGCAAAAGCCCTGATGCCCCTCCTCCCTGAGATGGGACCGCTCTTTGAGGTACTTCCTATCTAAGATGACTAAATCCTTGAAATGCTGAAGAATTGTGAAATATTCTAAATCTCAAATATTAGTGTAAATTCTATGCATTTAAATAGTTAGAAAGTCGAACATAGTAAACTAGTATACCCCAAATATTGCTCAGTCTAGAAGCGAAATATCAAATTCCTTTTTTACTAATTCAGATCCAAATTTGAGTTATTCATTGATAGTCCATGAATTAGTCAAGTTAGCGCCTCTGCTTTTGGCTTAGGTTTCTCCATAGTACAGTGGAATTCGCTTATTAGCAACTCCCTTATTAGCAATATTGCTCTATTAGCAACCAATCTTCAGGTCCCAGGTGAAGATTTTGTGTTAATTCTGTTCCCTTATTAGCAACTTCGCGTATTAGCAACCATTTTATGAGCGAAACTCGAGTTGCTAATAAGCGAATTCCACTGTATATACAAACATTAATGCCTTTGGCTTAGGTTTATCCATAGTAATACATCTGATTCAGTTCTACTGTCCATTGTGCAGATATGAGATAAAGAACCAATCTCTATGGGAAGAGATCAAGTTTGTGCTGGACAACTTCGCTGTGGAATTCAGTAGTCTGTTCGAGAGTACGATGCAGCTGTGTGAGGTGCACAAGAACGAAGAGAAGTGATCCGCATCCTCTACGAGTCCGTCCTGCTCTGCACCAAGATATTCCACAGGTGTGCTCTCCATCTTATTCCGAATTATAACATACAGACTTGTGCAGTAAACCTGAATTCAGGCCACTGCTAATTGGAACTGTTTCAGCTCTTCCTCCCGCATAAATATTTAGCTACGCATATATTGTCATTATTGTCATTATTGCAATCAGAATCCCATTATATTTCAGATACAGGGAATTTATTACGTAGAATAGATGGAGCTGTTTCATGATATGTTGACTCGCGTGATATGTTGACACGCTTATTGTATTATATAGACATCTACCATGGCTATTGTAATTACCGTGATATGTTGACACGCTTACTTAATTAAGTTAATCTAAGTGGTAATTACATATTGACATGTTTGCTATATAAATACATGCGAATATAGCAATGTATATGCTACTTGTTCCTTCAAATGGATTCTCATGAATATCAAAAATTAATTCATTTCTTGCGTAATGATGATCTACCATTCGAAATTGAACAAACTTCCTCCAAAGCCAGAAGATATGCCAGGAATAACTTTAGACGTAAAGCGGCATCTTTTCGAATCACAAAAGAAGGAAAACTATTCAAAGTTAGCAGTCAATAAATTACGAATGTTGAATATGTCATATTTACAAAGTTTATATATGTTTTTTAAATATTTTAGTTGATTCAAAATCGATCTGGGAAAGTTGAGCAATTTGAATACCCCCTGATGTCTAAAGTCCCTGAAGTTCTGGAGCTCTACCACACAGATCATCCTGTAATTAATTCAATGCTGTCTTCAATACGTGAGAAGTACTATTGGGTTGGAATGACGGATGAAATAAAGAATTATGTAAGTTTACCAATTTATTTACCCAACCTATTTCATCCAACTATTTCATCGTAAATTTCAATTGTAGCTAATGTTGAGTTTATATTATTTACATAGATACTTCTAGGTTAAATCTTGTCACGGATGCCAGGTAACAGCTGCAAAGCCTCTACAACCACAACGCGAATTACAACCAATAGTTCCACCTGAGGGGCCTTGGCAACACGTCGGCATCGATTTATCTGACATTTGGGGTACCAACCAGGCAGGGAATTTACTAGCAAGGTAAGTAAACACACCAACTAATCTTGAGATGAATGCTTTAAATTATCTATATTATTGAAATACAATTGTTGTATATTTGTTCTTTTGTCCATAATTAATAATAGAAAAGACCATACGCCGTCGGAAGCTGAAATTTATAATTCACAAATAGGATGCATTCAACCACAAATAGATCACATCAATTTGAGTTTGGATTCAATAAAGTTCTACGTAGTCAATAAATGTAATATAGTCAGGGTCGCTTAATATGAACATTCGTTTATTATGAACTAACCTCCTGGTCCCAATTTCATTTTTTAGATACAGCCAGGTTTGCTTATTATGAACATTCGTTTATTATGAACTAACTCTCTGGCCCCATCTCAACATGTTCCATAGGATTTGTATTAGGTCGAGTTCGCTTAATATGAAGTACGTATCTCTATTATAAACATATTTTTTGGTCCCCTGGTGGTTCACAATAAGCGACCCTGACTGTATAGGAATTATATTGAATCAAGTTCGCCTAATATGAAGTATCTCTATTATGAACATATTTTTTGGTCCCCTGGTGGTTCACAATAAGCGACCCTGACTGTATTGGTTTTCATTGATTGCGTCAGAATAGAATACTCGAATCGGAAATACTTGTAGGTAAAGTTATCCGCTAGGGTGCGACCCGTGCGGGCTTTATTGTAAATCACGGGCTGCGGGCCTTTTTTCCACCGGCCGAAAACCGTCAGAAAGAACAATTGTACAAACGATTATATGCTCTAATTAGGGAATGAAATTATTGCTATTTTATATGTATGTATCACAAGTATTATAAATGATTTATTATCGTTAAATCTAATAATCATCATAGAGAGGCAGAATCATGTCAGTATCTGTAATCTCAGCTTCATTGTATTGTCTGCTCATTCTTATTAGTAAGCAATCAGTTACTAGATCATTTCCCAAGGATGCACGGAGAGGAGAGTGAATTTGCTTGAGTCGAGAAAACAGTAACTGCAATCTTGTTGAGTATTTGTTCTTCAAACATTTTCAGTTTGGGTTAATGTTGGATTGGATTACCTTCCAACCCAGCACCAAACTCCCTGGAAGCATATTGCCTATCAAAATCTGAACGAACATTCATTAACTGAAGCAATTTTCCAGTCAATTCGAAGTCAATATTTTCAGTCTTTCCATTTAACCAGTTTATAAGATTAATAACACTATTCTCAAGCATCCACCTCCTCTTTTCAATCACGGTATATACTTCATCAAATCCTGTCTCGTGTAGTGTCTCCAAAAGTTGCTCAAATTTGCACATCATTGTAGGCCATGTAGTTGTATCTTCCTGAGCAATATTAAGAACATCAAGAATCGGTCGAGTTCTCTGCAGACAAGCACTCAATTTTCCTTTTTCTCGCTCATCATCAAGTTTCACTCCATCCGAACAATTCTTGAATTCCATCTAGTATCAACATAACGAGGGACAGTACCGTTGGTTACATGTTTATTCAATATGTCAAGTGCTTTCTGACACACTGGAACTGCTGTGAAAGATATCACGTATGCAAAGGTTCATGACATGTGCTGCACACCGCAATACCAACAAACCACCACATTCATCCGACAATTTATGCAGGCCAAGTTGAATTGACCGAGCGTTGTCAGCGAGTAATGCAATACCCTTGGAATTCCACCTTTGACAATGTCTACTGCTACTCGACCAGCTTCCACAGAAATGCATCAGAAGAGTTGTCTTTCACAGTTTGGCTACTGATATAGATTGGTTTTGAACTTGAGTTAGCAAATCCCAAAAAAGATACAAATTTGTCACCTACAGAATAATATTATAATTTATAAATATACATACGTATATTACAATATATTTAGAGTAAACATATTTAACATACCTGTCAGGGAGTTTTTCCACCCATCACAAACGATTGTCATAAATGTACCCTGAAATTCGACTTTCATCTCCTGCCGGACTTCATCAGCAATTAATCTTATTTCCCCTCTCAAATCCATTCGGTTTGAACAACTTTCAATTCGCAGCAGCAGGCTCCGTGTAAATCCGCTTTCAAAAAAATTCAAAGGCAAACATGATCTCCGCAAGATATTAACATTGCTAAGCGCCTTCTTTCTGGCATTGCTGATGGACCTGTCTTCTTCTTGAAACATCTAAGAATACTAGACTGAGTATCATCTCTACATTCTAACCTCCTCTTCATCTCATTATACTCCTCCGGATGTTTGTTAGTGATGTGGCGTGACATATGCGAGGTACCAGTCTTTTGACTGTGTATGTGAATGAACTGGAACATAGTGAGCATTTAGCGGTGTTTGTTAATGACAAATAAATCTAAAAGTCTAGATGCACTAAACCTACTATCTTCCACCATTGATAGGAAGAAAAATGAAATAACGAACGAGATTATCTGTTGCCCATTAAATTTCACATTTATTATATATACAAATTGTGCATACAATTTCCCGCATTTTATAACGCGGGAATTATATGAATTCTCAATTCTTAGAGAATACATTCACGAATTCAGTCAACGGTGTCATAAAATAAACAAATTTCGTAAATAACGGGCTGGAGGAATCAATAAGCGGGCCAAGGGCTTTACGGGTCGCACCCTAGATTATCCGCGCTCACTACAGTGTCTAAGATGCCCGAATGTGCTGTTAGGGAGGCCACAAAGCTTCTCTATTTTCTATTGAAGTAACCGTGAATATTCTGATATTATGAAGATACTACTACGATTATGTAATGAAAGTAAGTACGTACATGATGATGACTCTACTACTCTCCTAAAATAGGATGAAAACTAGCTACGATAATACAATAAGGTTCCACAAATACTTCACCTTTTCCTCAAGTGTAGCAAACATGTGGTTGTACAAGTTAAGGCCCCCATACACGATGCAACTTTGTTGCATGCAACATTTGCATGCAACAAAGTTGCATCGTGTATGTTAAAATTTCATGCAACAAAGGTTGCATGCAACAATGTTGCATCGTGTATGGTAGTATTTTGCATGCAACAAATGTTGCATGAAACAAAGTTGCATGGAAATAGAACATGTTCTATTTTCATGCAACATTCTGCATCAAAATTGTATTAATTATTACGATAACGATAACGATAATCATTATCAAAAATACGATCAAGCCATTAAAATAGACAAAAGAAAGTCTGCTTGCTTTTCTTGATTGCTTTCTCAAAAGGGCGAGGGCAATGACAGGTACGACGATACGTTTTTTTACCAATATGTAAAAATGCAGAATAAATTTGATGTAATTAGTTCAATTTAAACAAAAGATTCCACAAATAGGTATATAGAATCAAAATTATTAAATAAGCACAAAATTCAGGCAACAATATTGCATGAAACTATGCTCCGCGGAAAATTTGTTGCAAGCAACATGTTGCATCGTGTATGGGGGCCTTAAGTATGTTCTGACTTGACAAATTAATGACATCTTTCGTTGACTTTAATTTCAACTTACGATTTACAAATTTCAATGCATCATGTGACGTCATCTATCTGATTATTTGAGTTCGAACAAGGTAATGAGATGAAGAATTGGTATGTCTCTTTAGGAATTCAAAGACAGAAAAAGATATTCGACAAAAAAAGTGATGGATAACAGGTAAATCCAATCATAAAAATAAAACAACTTATTGCTTACATTGCATTGAGGTGAGCTAGAAGTAACGTTCAATTCATTTTGTACTTTTAGATCGGATCTCCAAAAGGTGACTTATTTTTAGTAAGAAATATCTCCAAGGATAAGAAACTTCCAGGCACTGCGAAACAGTTGAAATATCTCGGACCTTTTGAAGCAGAAGATATCGTTAAAGTCACGTATTAGCAGCAGCTAAAACAAAAAAAAACACCAAAAAGTATCCCCTGCACTTGACTAGAAAGTACAATCGTCGTAAGATTCAGGTGATTTGTTTCTATATTCAAGTGTTTGAATTGTTACCTCGTACTACTTGTTTATCTTTTAATTACAAAATGTTGTTTAGATATCAAATGCAAAGTCTCCTCCTACACCAGAGTTACCTCTCAGCATTTGTTCAGAGTCTTCAAAAAGACTAATCACTAATGATGGAGCATGTCCCCCTCCCAAACGACACAAGGTACATTACAAAATACATTTCTATTTGTATATTAAGTGAGTTATTAACAAAATAGATATGTTATTTATTTTCAAAATCAATTAGAAATCAACCACCAATTTCTATGTGTACCGATTCGAGCACGATTCTATAATAAGTGATCTTAATTCCCTGCAGGTGAGAAGCTATTGATCATTTGAGATGCAAACTGAATCCACGAAATTTGTTAACCTGTACTCTGTGTTAAACTGTTAAATTGTTGAAAAAAATTCATTTTTTGGCATATTGTCAATTGATATTATATACAAGTATTATTTGAATATCAAAACACACTATCTATTTTAGAACGAAATAATCCAAAGCATTAGAAGTGGCACGCCATTTTCTCCTCTTCATGAAGAGTTGATCAATACAACCAACAGACGAATGTGTCCAACTTTCACAATGCTGTTCTCTTTTCTCAAAGATGTTGACGCCTTCACATTGGTATGATTAATATATACTAAATACTTAATTTTGGACGAATCTTGCGTACATTGAATTCTACAATCATGGTTGTAGTCGAATTAAATGAATATTTTACAGAGAAGGAATGATCGATGTATTCCTCAAATGGAGTTTGGAAGCATTCAATGCAACTTCAGATAACAAAGTGTGCGTTGAGTATTCACATAAAGTTATCTATCCAGTGATAAGTTTCAGAAAGACAAATCTATCTAACCGTGAACATTTAAAATTTCTTTTTCTCTTATAGGTTTGTGAACATCTTGAAAACAAATATTTCACTGCTTCTCCATCTATAACCAATCCTATTTCATGTGCACGTACCATACCGACTTCAGATTCTTTCAACTCTAGTCCATGCTACCACCCTATTGCAATGCTTTGGCAGCAAGAAATATGCAACAAGATGGGTCTGCAATTCATAAAAGATAGAGGCTTATCAGGACAGCTTCTTTCTCATTTGACACGTGGCAATGCGACCCATTGAAAAGGACGGAACTGTTTCTTTCGTTGCATATCTCAAATAATATCTGGGACTCAAGCACATCACCAACAATTGCGAGGCGAAGTATGCCGGTTTATTACGACAGATGGTAGAGAATTCACTCAAAAATATCTGAGGACAAAGTTCTATAAAGAGACTTCCCCTTTAGCCTATCTTAGGCAATCAGCGATGACTCAGAATGCAATATGGGCTACTGATGTGTCGAAATTGTTAATGTCGCGAAGATGTTCAGCACGGACGTCTTCGTTGCAACAAAGCAGCATAGCCCTGAGCATCAGTGGAGAAGAATAGATTGGCTACGTTACTCTGGTTGCGATTCTACGAAGCCACTTTGGTATCTATATCCCCAACTACGACAACCATTTCGAGCCTGTTACAAGGTTAATGAATCATGGATGTGAATCGCATAGATCAGTCAATTCTAATGAGATAATTGTAGTTGAGTAATGATTGATTAAGTGAATACTAGCTAGCTAATATTATTGCTTCTCTTGCGTGTTTTAACGACACTATTTAATAAAGCTCAAATTATGCTCCGTATGCAATAAAAATCTGAATCAACAAACTTTTGCCTAGCCAGTTTACCTATACTATTGAACCTGTGTATGGCCATCACCTGCTCAACGCGGCCAGCGGACCATCCTTTTTCGGTCTCTTGCGGGCCTAAAACTGTCTATAACGGCCACTCTTCATGTTTAGAACTCCTTACATGCGTTTACTCTACAATCACTATTCTGAATGAGGATCTACTAGTTCTAGCATCAGTAACATAAGTAGTAACGCACAGCAGTTAGATTGTTGCTGCATCGCATCGTTACAACCGAAAATACAT
The DNA here is from genome assembly GCA_963281255.1 of Aphrocallistes beatrix. Lineage (NCBI taxonomy): Eukaryota > Metazoa > Porifera > Hexactinellida > Sceptrulophora > Aphrocallistidae > Aphrocallistes > Aphrocallistes beatrix. The sequence continues at coordinate 11,487,332 of OY725488.1, forward strand.
GCCAACCGTCCCGTTTTTTCATGAAATTTTCCCCCAGTATGTCTTATTCTGTTTTAGTCTACGTATAATACCTTTCTATTGTGTCTCGCCATGCCAAAGCGAAATCCAACGCCGCGTCCCGCTTTCATTATGACTGAAGTTGTAATATATCAAAACAAATCTGCTAATAAACAATATTCGATTAATTTACAGTGTCAACATATCACGGTAATATAATATCCATGGTAGATGTCTATATAATATAATAACCGTGTCAACATATCACGGTAATTACAATAGCCATGGTAGATGTCTATATAATATAATAAGCGTGTCAGCATATCACGGTAATATAATATTCATGGTAGATGTCTATATAATATAATAAGCGTGTCAATATATCACGCGAGTCAACATATCATGAAACAGAGCTATACAGTCTATAATCTAACATTTCAATATATAGAGATGGATATTGGGACTTTAATGCGTTAATTACATGTTTGTAATCAATTATATACTAAATTATCAGCCTTGATTATATTCCCAACTATGTATTGAGATATGATCATGAATACCGCCCGGATTACAGTGGTAAAATTAGGCGAAATAGGATTTCGTACATTGACATTATCCAAAGTGCAATTGGATTACCCAACATTTCTTGAAAAATGTATTCAGCAAAGGATTTGCAGCTTGATGGTAATGAAACTTCATTAAATCTGAATTCTCAACTTTACTACAATTAGACAGCTTCAATAATTCCTCGTTCTCAATATCAGGAAATGTAATGTAGTGAAGATGCACAAGGGCAGTTATCAGGAATAGGATAATGCAAGTTATTTCACTCAGGTTAATCAGGAGCAAATACGCATACTTTCTTATTTCAGTTTGGTAATTGTGACATAATTGTTCGAAATCAGTACGTGAATCTTCTGACTGCTCAGTAATCAAGTGTCTAGCTGCAACTCTCAAATACTTCTTGGACTGATAGATCCGATAACTGAACACTATCACCCAGTACACACTCAATACTGAGAAAATGATAGAAAATGAGAAGACTATGGCAATTATTACATGACTCATTTTGTCATATACTTTCAGTTGCATCTTTTTATACTGCCTCTTCTTTATGGTTATATATATTCATTGATAGGTTAAGGCTGCAAATATTAATTATCAGAATGCCTATAATCTCCTGTTGTACCATATTGGTTTGATCATAGCCTACTATATATGTATAAGGCTTAAGAGTAACTTAACCAGGGATGCGGTAGAAGATGGATGAAGAAATACATGAGCTGCCTTAAATCATTAACAAAGCACAATATAGCTTAGGAATGTATTACCAGCATATATAAATATGATGTCAAAGCACCCATATCCATTAAAATTTCGATTAGCCATCAAATGATTGCGCAACAGGTTATATTTGGGTCAAATTTAGTGATTTTCAGAGGCCATTTAAGGGCACTTCTGTGTTTTTATTATAAGGTTTTTCGCATAGAACTGAGAAGTGAATGTGTTAATACTAAAAATTTGGATTTTTTTCATGGAATGTTCTTACATTCCAGTGTTGCTATGGAGACGTGTTTTGGTCAGTTGGGGCTATATCTTGAAAATGGCCCTGAGGATTAGATGGGACTTAGGGAACTTCCATGCCATCTGCTTCCTCACTCTCTCTGCCTGTGAGAGGAAAGAACTTTCGTCTATTGAACCTGGACTAGCCATCTACTTCTCTACATAATCTACATTATGTGGATTCATCACGGGTATCGAAATTTGGATCTAAGCCTCTCTTACCAGGGGTGCAGACTAGGGATGAGGATTTGTAGCTTTTAGGCTATGACTCAGGATCTGTAGGGCCATTTAGGACAAATCTTATTTTGGCTAATATAATATAATAGGTAAGGAAATTATTCGTATGACTAGACCCTACCAACCCTACCGGAGCCTACTTTTATGAGCTGTCAGTTGTAAGGCCATTACCATTATGTCAATCAAGTTGGTAATTACCAGGCTCATCCACCTTATCACACAGAGAACTAAGACAGTTCATAGAAAAGTGGTAAGGTCATAGCCTTACCGCTGCACCGATTCCTACGGTTATGCATATTGTCAGGTACATAAGACATCATAGCGGGGCTCAATGTCCAAAAGCTGTATGGAGCTGCCTTGCTCCTGTTAACTGGCTAAAGCAGTTAAGCAAACCCCAACAAAACTGGGGTAAAGGATGCGATGGTCGTTTAGCCTAGCATTACATAAGATACCATGTAACCTTATTTAGTGGGATTCAATCGTTTAATCCAGGAATTTTCCAGTGCGGCACCTTTTGAAGGAGATAAATCCATAAAGACAACCAAACAGGTGTTTAACAAGAAATTTCTGGATCGGTGCCAACTCGGTGTGACAGTGCCAGCGGTCCCCTTAGTGAGATATCCCCCGGACTCCACACCCTAGTGCCACAAGTCCAGGGGGACAAAACTATGGGGGATACCTTGCACAATGACACCGACTTCTAAATCGAATCACACTATAAGCAACTTGGCATCTTGGGCGATACCAGACTAGCTAGCTAGCTAGATAAACCTCTGGTCTATATGCATACTTTGATTATTTAAAATAATCAGATCACTCCCTAAATAATTCATTCCATTATTCATTAGACAAAAACATTTATTTCACAACCGTAAACTACACATCCGAATTACGCATTTCGGATCTTTCAAACTCATGTAGAAAATTACCAACCAGTGTCACTTTGTACCACTAATCGCCTATGTTAATATATAATGGCCTTGACTGGGGATAAATACAATGAGGCATATCAAAGGTAGATATTTTAAAACTTGGCAGTTAGTAATTGAGTTGAGACTCTCAATTATGAGTAATTAGAATGGGTACGAATCTAGTATGAATAGATCCACTTTAAATTAATAAATAATACTATTTATATCGAGTTTTTCGAACAGGTCGAATACATTTGTCCCGGTACTGTACATACTAGTACGTATGTTATAATAATTACCTCATAAATAACATCGTATGTATGCAGTAGATTACTTTATTACTTATATCAAAGCTTTGCAGTGTTGTTAAGCATGAATAACGCTCATAAAAACGGGAAGTGATGAGATTTCGCCAAAAATTTTGACGATGCACACCTACACTATAAAGAGATCCTCCAAGCTAAATTGGGTAACTATTAGATTTCGTAGTTGCGCTTGCACGGACATACATCCTTACTATTAAAACTTGATTAATGTTTGTGTATGTGTGTATGTGTGTATGTGTGTATGTATGTATGTATGTATGTATGTATGTATGTATGTATGTATGTATGTATGTATGTATGTATGTATGTATGTATGTATGTATGTATGTATGTATGTATGTATGTATGCAGGGGCGCCGAACTTTTCGAAATCTAAGGACAATTTCGGGGTTCCAGGGGGGGCTCGACCGTAAATTTTGTATTGCGTCTATGGGCCATCTTCGATTCCAGGGGGGCTCAAGCCCCCCCAGCCCCCCCGGGTTCGGCGCCTATGTATGTATGTATGTCCGTACGCCCGCTATTGCGAAATCTAAAGGTCCGATTTTTACCAAATTTGGTAGGTAGGATCTCAATATGGTGTAGATGTGCACCGTCAACATTTTTTCGCAAAATCTCATCACTTACGGTTTTTAGTAGAGGTGTACCGGATTAGAGATTTTCTACTCCGGCCGGATCCGGATATCCGCTACTCAATTATCCGGATATCCGGCTAAATATTTATTTGATAAATGATACCATAATATCACATCAAGACCTAAAAAACGAAGTAGGCTACTACCAGAAAATGGTGAGAGATTAATATTCATACAAAAGAATCTTTCTTTATTGAATTACAACTATTAGCTAGCATTTAGAGTTTTAATATAGTAGATTGGAATAGGTTATAGATTAGATCTATGGATTGATAATAGCTTTAGAATTAAATTGTAGTTAATTGAATAAATTGCTTCTGTTTCTATTCTTTTTGTAGTTAATGTTTAATTCATACACGATCACAATTGGAACCACAATCCGGTACACTCCTAGTTTTTGGCTTTTAATAATAATAAAATTTAAGAGTGAATAGCTAGAACAAGAATAAGTACAATAATTCTTTCGACTTATTTAAGTCTTTTCATCTTCGTTGAGCTATAGTTTCCTTCTATTAATGTTTGATTAACTCTGTTCTTTCTGATCTGTTCTATTTTGTAGTTCTGTACTTTGTTAAGCCCGTGCTAATTATGTTTACGGTTCTGTACTTTGTTAAATTTGTGCTAATTCTGTTTGCAGTGTTTGGTGAATATGTAATCGTTGTTAGGTTGATATGCTGTTCTTTCGTTGCTATACTGTTCTTAGTTGGAATGTAGTTATCATTGGATCGTTACTAAGCTGTTCCTTCTTAGTTGCTCTTTGTTCGCTGTGCTATGTCTTTCGTTTTGAAGTCAGTTCTTATTGTTAGCTTGGTGGGTATAATCAGTATGAGAGTTAGTTCGTAGCTGCTGGTAGTGAGTTTAATTCGTAGCTGCTGCTGGTGGTGAGGTTGGTTCTTAGCTGCTGGTGATTAAACTGCTTTTTGTTTATGATTGTTTTGAGTAGTGGGATGTTGATTGAATCTGGTTGGGTCTTGTCTTTTATTTGTCGGTGATTTTGGATTTGTAGGTTCCGTGCTCTTCATTTATAAAAAGTTGCAAATTGTAAAAAAAGGAATTATAGAAAAGAGCGGGCGCTAATGGTAAGTAGAAATTTTTGGTTGGAGATTGTAATTAACTAGGGGGATTTAAGGGTTTTTTGCGCGGGATGTAGAAAGCGGGGTTTGTGCGGGGTGTAGAAATTGGGATTTTGTAGAAAGCCGGATTTATTCTGGACCGTAGCTTTCGCAAATTTCGTAAAACAGCGTTAGCTGTTCTGTTGTATAAATTTTCACTTTTGGGTATTTACATCTTATTTTATTTTCTCATTCTATTAGTTTTCCCTGTTTTTCTGCTTGTTGCCATTTATCTTTTGCACTGTTTAATCCCAGGAATTGCCATGTGATTTTTTTGTAGTTCAGATGGGTTTTACTTCGGTTGTATTCCAGATGTTGCATATGTTTGTCTTTTGCAGGTTTGTTGTCTCAATGTATGCGTGTTTGATTTCTTCTTCATTCCGTTTGTACATATGTAAGTGCTTCTGTACCTTAGGCATGGTATAATGGGGACGTTGATGTTTGCGTTTATATTTGGAATGGTCTCGTATTGACGACACATAATGCAGCTATAATTCGGGCATGGGAAGATTGAGTGGTTGTGGTTGCTTCTCTTTGGCAGGTAGGACAGGAGTTTTAATATTGGTGGCATGGGTGTTATAGGAAGTAATCTAAATTCCTTGGTCTGGTATGGAGATAGTTGGTTCTTTGTTGGCCTTGTATCCGAGTATTGGTATGTTATGTTCGGAATGTATTTAGTGTCCTTTTTCTCTGTTTTTTGCGGAAAATAGGTGATGCGAACCATGTTTTCAACTACTTCGGTGCAGTCATGTCCAGCCTCTGTAGTGCTGGTAGATATTTCTGCAGCATGTAGTTGAGTGCTTCAGCTGGATTGTGAGCTATTTGTGTGGCTCGGAATGCTGCACCGAAGTAGATTTTTGGCTAGCTTGGTGGATGGGTGGAATGAGTGGGGATGCAAGGGTACTGCTTGCCTGTACTTTAGTTGGATGGGTAGGAATTCCTTTTTGTTTGTGTCGTACATGGCGTCTTGTGTAGCATTGTCGGCTGTTGGTATCAATTTGTAAGGTTTTAATGGTAGCGAGTCGATTGGATAAGTTGCAGCTACGTCGTCAGAATATAGTGTTAGGGCTTGCCCTATGGGTGTTGATAGTTTCTTAGTAGGTATGCTGTGCACATCCGTGCTAGTTCTGGGGCGAGTGGCAGTCCCATGGGGATTCTGTTTCTGCCTAGGTGGTAACATTTATTTCCATCTGTGAGGTAATTGTATTTGAGCAGTTGTTCAAGCAGTTGCAGTTCCCTCCTTCGTGTGGAGTTGTAATGTTTATGCTGTGAGTATGAGACTGTGTGGAGTGGACGGATAGAATTTTTCTATGTCTCCTGTGTATATTTTGAGGTGCTCCAAACGTCATTAGTGCATCGATCTTTAAATTTTTATTATCTACAAGTGAAATTTATATTTTTACTATATGTGTTTAGTACACTGTTTACGAATACAATGCACCCTCTTTATTCAGAAGCCTTCATTTTTACAATCGAACACCCAACATATAACCTTATTCGCCTTTATGCTTTGAGTCAACGTTTATAATATTATTAAAAATATTAGCTTTAATGTTCTAACAATACAAATTTACTATGGTTAACACCCCATTGAATTAGTGTTATTTCACTAGTCGGAACAAATTCACTAATCCAAACGATATTTTCGATCATTGGCACATAGCTGTTCGGATTAGCGAGGATGTACTGTACAAATATGTACTATAAATACAGTGCATAATCTGGAAGGCTAGACTATGCCCTTCCTCCCCGGAACGTTACGACTATGCCGGATAATCGAGGTAGTTTATAATGAACTGGAACTAGGGAGCATGTCGAGGTTGAACCGATCTAAAAATATCTCTGAGGATGTGACAGAATTTTTACAAATTTGGATGATGGTTTTAGAAAACGGGGTTACCCCTTCCATTACTCTTGAAGTCTACGCCTATGGCTGAAGCCCCACGATGGGTTCCAGGGGTCTTGTCCTGGAAGATGATTGCTTCGTAATTCGATTTGTTTGAAAAGGTTGGAGAGGAAATATGTAAGAGCTTTGTGGATGTATTGCTTTAGACACAACCTGAACTTGGTTGTGAAGGAATACTCCTGAATAGATTTTAATTCAGCGACTTTCATGGATGCTTTCCGACATAAACTGTGCTAATTCCGTTCTTCTTCTCGTTCAAGGAAGATGTACGAAACCAAAATGAACCAGATTCGGATCATGTTCCTCATATGGTTAAGGTTTACAGCTGGTTGCAACTTTTGTAGAATTTTCACACTTTCACTTTCTGTCTGTTGGGATCTATGCAGGTGGTCCTCACATGAACACTATACGGGCCATTCACAGATAACTTCGTGCCGTTTTCAACTGCAGCAGGGATTGTACTGCCTCCACAGATACGCTCCTAGTCTCAAACCCATAAACTTTCATACGTCTATATCGACAAGTAACAGGATAAATTGGTAATATTCTAAATTTTCAAGCTCCTAAACACTTTCTGACTTAAAATCATAGTCTGAAGGAGCGTCCCACACTCCTAGATGATCCCTTGTACTGCAGATGTACGTATGAAACCTCTTCAGGTGATTGTAACAAGGTATGCAGTGCTATAAATATAACCACAGCAAGGTATATTATCGAGAAGTAACAATTAGCTAAATAGGCCCATAGGCGTCGTAAACTTTATTGCCTACCCTTGGACTACCCGGCCACAATAATCCAGGGCCGTTCAGTCAGTTAATCGGGCCGTATCTTCAGTTGATCCAGCGTTACCGTCAGCCAAATGGGCCGTGAACCCATGATTTACATGAGGAATTAGTACGAAGGTAAAAAATGTTGTATTTATATTCCAGAAGGATGGAAAGTTAGATAACAAAATTCTGATTCATTTACGTAATCCTATTTATCTTCATTTGCCTGTGCAGAAGATGCACAAAGGTTGGAACGTGTAGACCTCGAGCGTATGAATTCATCCGCGACAGCGTCCAAATCCAATTGATCTGTAAATGTCTTATTCAGATGACAAACAGCATATGAATTCATACTAATCTGACTGGAGTTGTCCTTAGCTTTGACTTGATTCTAGCAAGGCCAGAAAAGGACCTCTCAGCTGAACAAACTGTTGTAGGTAGTGTCAATACGATGACAAGCAATGAGCGGTACTGTACCAATACTTCGCCGATTTCACTACGCATTACATCCAGTATAGGTTCCATCTTGAAATCCTTTCCAAGCGACGTCAAGCGAGCACGTAATATATCGCGCTCAGATATGAACAAACGCCAGTCGATATCATCGTGCAGTGTCTGCAATGACGGATCCACCTCACTATCAAAAAATAAAGCACTCTCCATATGACCCACCATTGTTAAGTCTGCAATGTCATACTTTCTGTTGATACCTGCGATCATTTCGAACAGAAGAGCTTTATGCATTTCTGTGATGTATTGAGTGAGCAGAAGCTGCTCCTCATCTGCAGCAGTCATAACCTGACTCTTGCGCCCTCACCTAATTGCCCTCTTAAGAAGAGGGCCTTCTATTTCCATAGAGTCAGCTTCTGTCTTCACCTCATCGAAGAATGTAGTTAGTGCATCCCAATCACTTGTTTTCTTCACCAACCGATCTAAAGTCCCTTATAAGATCTCGAACAGTCAGAATGCTAAGACCAGGGGATTGGATTATACGATGAACAGGGTTTATAACAGAGTATGCATCTTGTAATACGCGAAGGCTGTAGTATGTCCGGTAGTTGTCAAGTAGGTTGATGAATTCTCTAGCTTTAGCCTTCTGGTGAGCATTTGGAAGACCAGCTGAATCATCATAGATGTCTACATCTAACCTCTTTACAAAGTAGTCCAAAAGCAAGGAATAGTTGTCCACAACACTTGATATAGCCCTTTCGTTACACAACCATCTCGTATCACTAAGTAACTTAACAGTTGGTAATTTACTTTTTTTGTTAGTCTTGGCCTTGTTTTGTTTCTGTTTGCCAATTATTTGCATGCACAAATCAATCCAATCATCGTCCTCACTCTCCGAGCTCCCTCCAACATTATCCACAGCCTCTTCATCTTTTCTATCATCATTATTTCGTTGGCGTTCGTCCTGAAATTGTTGCCAGCCTGATGTACGCTTGATATGTCTCGCGATGCTGCCCACTACACTCATTGCGTGTTCACAAGCGGGTACTGCTTGGACACCATGTTTAAGCACCAAATTTAGTGCGTGTCCTGCACAATAAATAAATAAGGCCTTGGGATATTTACGTTTTATCCTTGTTTTTACGCCACTTAGCCTTCCCACCATTGTCGTAGCCCCATCTAGAACCTGCCCAACACAATACTTTTCGACATCCATCTGATATACAGTCTGTTACATATTTATTTAGAATAGCACTCTATTATTATAAACCCCTATTTTTCTAATTATACAGGAAATGTCTTGATTCTGATTGATTGATTTAAAAGTTAGACATGTTTAGATCAAAATTTAAAAATATCATCATTGTTTAATTCTTTTTCTGCAATTAACATATTTTGATCTCTAGGTATGACGTATTTATTTGAATTATTTAGTGTTCTTTTACTTTAATTGATATATTTTCCCCTTTTTTTCGATTGGTAGTTAATATAATGAATCAACGTGAAAGACGGAAGTTGTGAAGACATTATTACAGTCTGATCAACTCTCTCCCAAAGAAATTTCCAAAAATATCGGAATTTCTCTCGCTACCGTTTACAACATAAAAGGCCGCTTGGATACTGGCATACCGCTATCCCACCAAAAAGGAGCAGGAAGACCCAATACTCTACGATCGGCTATCAAACATTCTGTTATACACCAGGTACGATGTAAACCATATCTATCTTTGCGAACACTTGCGAGTCGTGTCCCTCATAAGGCATCTTACCAGACAGTACGGCGAGTTTTAAAAGATCAGTCCTACACTAAGCGTTATCCTGTTAAAACTCCTATGCTCAGCGAAAAAAATCGAATCTACCGGATTTCATGGGCTAAGAAGTATAAAAAGATTTGCTCCAACCACCAAACATGTACCGAAGATTCATGTTTGGGCAGGATTTTCTTCCATGGGCACCTTCCCATTATGCATATTCACTGAGAATATGAACAGTGACATGTTCTTACAAATAATGGAGGGTCATTTACTTACTCAGGCACATGTATATCATGAAGATCAGTGGCGATTGGTCATGGATAATGATCCTAAACATACCTCTCGTAAAGTCAAAGCTTGACTCACCCAACATGTGCCAAATCAGATTCCTTGGCCTTCCCAAAGTCCAGACCTTAACCCTATATAAAATCTGTTCGGATGGGTAAAACAGGAGCTCATTAAACTAGGTCCCAGGACAATCCCAGAGTTGAAACAAAAATTAGAAGAAACTTGGAACCGAATTGACCCGGGATTTTTGCGTCCTTACTGGGAATCCATGACGAGAAGATGTCAAATGGCAATAGATAACAATGGATACTACGATAAAGTATTAACGAACACTAGTTTACTTTTCAAAATAATCATTTTAGCCCAAAAATATTGAGATTATATTGACTCGCACTATAAATTCCAATTCTAAATAATTATGTAACAGACTGTACATAAAGGCTATCCTCTAACAGGGTGACTAGTGATTCAGCATCTTTTTTAGCAGTGGCGTGCCAACCGAGGAAGGTTTCTTCAATCTCAAGGTTGTCGTTAACCGTCCGTACTACCACAGCTGTCTGTTCTAACCCTTGCAGATCAGGAGTTCCGTCTATCATAAAAGCGAACTTTCGATTACGAAGACGTATGCTGATAAGGCGCATGGTTGAAACTCCTACCAACGCTGTCATCTCCTTGATTACATCACCAGATGTGAATTTGGTTCTGTGGTTCCGCTCAAACCACCAATGAATATCGGTTTGGTATCTTGCTAGCATTTTTGTCAATTGATCAAAGTTGCTCTCTGAGTGTGTGCGCCCCCTAAGGGGTATGTCCTGCTTGAGCGCAGTGCGAATAGTATCAAGCATGATCAGAAGTGCTTGTCTCCCCTTCAAAGAATCAGTAAGGCCTTGACCGAGGACTTGCTGGAACACAGTACCCTTCTTCTCAAGAGCGTAATGAGCTTTAGCAAGACTATGATCCTTCGATTTGTCGTGGCTTGCCCATGTCCCTTTCACCCCCATCACGCGTGAGAAGTTGCTGACACCTTTGGTTAGTATATTTATTGCATATTTGGATGACTGACAGTACTTACAGAAGGCAGTACCGGATATCTCATCGTAAGTCAGCCAAGGATATCGTACCTCCCATTCCGGAAGATACTTGCCCGTCCTTTTCAATTTCTTGGGTTTTGGTTTCTCTACCCCGTCTTCAGGCACTATTATGTCAGGATCTTCTGAGACACCGGGTATGGCGCTATCGTCTAAGTCTTCCGAGATCTTGTGGTGTTCTGACTCTGAGTCAGTCAGTCTGATGGTCACAGTGTCGGACAGTGGAAACTCCACATCGTCAGCGATTTGAGATCGGGAATTAACCCTAAACATGGATGCAGCCACTGCTTGCATCTGCGGGAGACTTGCTTCAATTCTACGCTGTTTTTCAATGGCTGCTTGCTTTTAGGCCCATCCTCCAGTAGGTTTTAATGAAGAGGACATGCTAATTTGTAAAAAATCATATTGTATAAGCACAGAATATGAAGGCTGGCTGGATTATTAGAAAATCAATGGATATATCATATTGGACTTATAGTGACCAATAATGGGAGTCTAATAAAACTATATCATTAAAAATATTACGATTCGTCGCGATGCGACTATCCTGGATGGGCAAAATTGTAACAGTCAATTACCAGTACATAATAGCACCCGGCATTATACCGGGTAGTACCCGGCACTATACCGGATAGTACCCGGCCTGCCGGGTAGTACCCGGCATTCACTCTGGGCCGCCCGGCCATTGCCGGGTAACCGGGTGGGTTACGACGCCTATGAATAGGCCCTAGTGTTTGAGTATCTAACTCAAGTAAACTGTTCTACTTGAGGTTAACTAATAAACTAAGTAATCTTCCCATGACATCACCTCCCCCTCATTTAGGATCTTCATCGCGAGCGCCATGAGGAGTCTTTATACTATTCCATGAAACGGGGTTGCCAAAGAATTCCGTCTGCCTGGTTACCCGCGACGACCTTCTCGTTCCCCGATCACCTAATTCCAAATCTACCTCCATTCTATTCGATTTGTCTTGGGGGAATTGAATTCCCCCAAGACAAATCTAATAGAATGGAGGTAGATTGAGGAATTCCCGGAATTCCTCGTAAGGTTCGTTGCCCTCTCCTTCCGCCGTGTTACACCTTCGGGGCTTTCCTCGTGAAATTCATTGCCTAATTCATCCGGAAGTGTCAATCCTATCGGCATTGGAACTGTATTTGCCGCTGACTTTTTGCATCGATTTAGATGTACCCACTTCTCCTTTTGGCTCACGGGATCTCTCAACAATGCATTGGCCCCTTTTCTCTCGCGCACCGTGTACGGACCGATGTACCGTGGATCCAATGAGTCGTGCTTGGCTTCATTGCTTAAATATACTCGATCTCCCTCAGTAATGCTGCTGTCCTTCTTCTACTACTATTTGACTTGCTGCAGATATGACATGCCTTGCAAAACTGGGCTATATCCACGTTCATGCCCTGCCAAAAGTAATAGCACTTTATTGCTTCGAGCGTTCCTTGCCTCCCTGCGTGCGACCTACCATGTACCATGCTAATCACTTTTCCTTTTAGAGCATTCGGAACCGCGACTTGTCTTCCTCGACACAACATATCGTCGGTTATATTCATGTCTCGGTATGATTTGAACTTCTCTGAGCATATTCCACTTTGTTTAACCTGCTGCTTAGCGGGGTTGATAGCTTCATCATTCTCTTGCGCTGACCTTAATTCATTAATCCACTCAGGGTGACCTGAGAGAACGTAGACCCGATCTTCGAACGACTCTCGCAGTTAACCTCTTCATCGTAAAAGTTTGTACCCCTGCTCAGTGTATCCGCTACAGTATTGTCACTCCCTTTCCGATATACAACCTCGTAATCTAGGTCCTCCAGTTCCATTATCCATCTCGCGAAGGTATTGCGGGGGTCTTTTTGCTTCTTCATCCACACGAGAGGGTTATGGTCCGTGATCAGGTAGACATGGGTGGCCGCTCTCAAATAGTCGTACCACTTCCGCGTAGCGCTGACCAAAGCCCAAGCTTCTCTTTGACCGGCAGAATACCTCCGCTGACTCCCATTCAATGTCGTGGAAAAGTAACTAATCGGACGCAATATACCAGTGCGCGGATCTTCCTGAGACAATACTGCTGCCACCCCCACTGAACTAGCATCAGCCTCAACGAAAAAGGGCGAGTCCCATTTGGGATGGGCTAACACCACCGGTTCGTGGGCAAGCCTCCGGCATAGCGTCTGGAATGCCTCTTGACACTTGACGTCCCAATTCCAGGTAGAAGATTTCCTCATTAGCATGTGTAGTGGTTCGGCGATAGTTGATAGATCCGGGATATACTGCCTATAATAATTTATCATCCCCATAAACCTCTGCAGCTCCTTTATTCTTGTTGGAGTAGGGAAGCTAACGATGCGCTCCACCATCTCGCCCCCTGGCCTACGGCCGTCTTCAGAAATCTCGAGTCCAAGGAAAACACCGCTTCCATACCCAAAACGACATTTGTCGCGCCTGAGCTGGATGTTAGCTGCTTTAAAGGATTCGAGCGCTCTCTTCAAGTCGATCAGATGACTCTGTATTCTTGGCTCCGTTGAGAGCGATGTCTAGGATACGCTGGAATGTACTCTGGCTGTTACACAGGCCGAAGGGCATCACAAACATCTCGTAGTGGCCACGAGGGACGGTAAACGCGGTTTTCTCTACATCTTCCTTTTTTAGCTTTACACACCAATACGCCGATGCGCAATCTTAGTTTTTGATAGTCGATGGCAAACCGCAAGCTACCATCCTTTTTCTTGACCATTACCACTGGCCTGCTCCATGGTCAGTTGGAGGGCCGACAGATACCATTCCGTAGCATCTGCTCTATCTGCCTGTTAATCTCTGCTTCTGTCCCAGGAGACACGCCTCAACCTCTGTTTCACTGGCAAGGCCCCAACAGTATCGATGGCATGTTCTCCAAGGTGCGTTGTAGCTGGCTTCTTGGGATTCGAGGCGAAAACTCCATCAAATTCCGTCAGAAGTTCAGTCAACGCCCTTCTTTCAGTTTCGTTCAATCCTGGGTTGACGTCAAAGCGTGCATTGCTATCCACGTCTTGTGAATCACACAATTGAGAAACTACAGCACGTGTAACGGCGGAGCCGCCTCTAATCGAGGCTGAGGGGTGCTTACGAACACCTCCCAGATGCACTTGGCACGAATCCCAGTCGAACTTTACTGATTTGAATTTCCCAAGAGATTCCCGACCCAAGATTACTACTGGTTCAGCGCTTTCGAGTACTTGGAATGACTGATCTAATTCTTGTCCATCGCCAACATCTACCTTAAGGTTCACAATCCCTGCCACGGTAACTGGAGATTTACATAGACCATATACCAACCCAGAACATTCCTCTAATAAGTGGATTAGTCCTAGGCGTCTAAGGGTAACCTCGTCTATCACCGCCGGGCTAGCCCCCCCCCGTATCTAACAGTGCATTCGTTCGTTTTCCATTAAGGCAAATCTCTAGTGTAACACAGCTCTCCCATTCGTTAGGACCAATGGTATAGATTCTGTCTTTCCCACGCGGAGCCGAGAGTGGCCTGGTCTTACATTGATCGGCATCATGACCTTGATTTCCACAGATTGCACAAGTGCGTTTGGGCAGACCTTCCACCCATGTGCACGGCTCTTGCAGATATAACACTCGAATCTTTGCCTCGCGTCTCTTGGTTTGTATCCACTTCGCACATACTTATTCGTGTCTCTGCGAGTTATTAAAATGTCCTGCACTTCGTCCTTCCCTCCGACTTCCTGGGATTCGAAGGCCTTAAAGCTGGGCTCAACTTCCGCTATTTCTACCTTGCCTAAATCTCGATAGCCTTTATCAACTGGTAGCCCGCGTTCTGAAAGCAGGACCTTTATCTTAACTATGAGCTCTCCTCCTTCTGCTTCATTAACGTTTTCCTTTTCAGCTAATTCTGATTTTATTTTCCCTTGAATCTCCTTGGGTAGTTGTGCGGTAAGTAGCACACATGTCGTTCGGACTGAGAGGTTAGCTCGTTTGGCTTCCTTCCGCAGTGAGTAGTAATAATCCCCAATGGTTTCTCCCGGCCTCCACTTCATATCGCAGACACGAAGGATAGAAGTGTATTCATCAGTAGGGGGATCCAGCCGCTCCCTCAGTCTTGAATGCTTCGTCGAGAGTAGTGCTCGCCTGAACAACCACCCTTACCACTTCTCGCTCCTCTACACTGCGGCATATGTAAGCGGGAAGCATTCCCATTGCCAGTTTCAAACCGTTTTCTCCCTGGGCCACCAGAGGGCCTGTAGCAGCGCGAAATAGCAGTTCCCAATTCTCCACTCGTTCTCCAGGTATGAGATGTGGGACAGCCATACTCGAATTGGGGGTAGCCATGATAGTTGAGGTAATTGTTACTTATGTATCAAGGTATGCAGTGCTATAAATATAACTGTTGCAGTGTAAATGCGAAACTGGTGTATTCGCGAATACACTGAATATAGTTGGTGGATTCGCGAATACACTGAATAGTTGGTGGATTCGCGAATACACCGGTGCAAATGCGAAACCTTTTTATCTTAAATCTTGTGGTTGATTTATATTTCTCATAGGAACAACTAGATTTTACAACAAAACTTTTAATCAAGATCAATGAATGTAAAACCTTATTCTAAATCGTTCTCATGTATTCTTCAAGCATTATAAATTATTCTTACATTACTACATACATCACTCCTCATGCTATGTTATATTATTTGCATTTTGGTATGTTTTAAGTTTAGAAACTTTACTTTCTCACGCCAAAAATGTAGTTGTATAGTAGCTTTGAAAACATGTTGTTTACATCATCTTACTATCAAATTTTTAGTTATGAAACAGCTGAGTATTACTAATAATAGTGTAAATACTACGTATTTCCTTTGAGTTATATAATAAACCAACCATAAGATTTAAGATTAAAAGGTTTCGCATTTGCACCGGTGTTTTCGCGAGTCCACCAACTATTCAGTGTATTCGCGAATCCACTAACTATTCAGTGTATTCGCGAATCCACCAGTTTCGCATTTACCTGCAACATAACCATAGCAAGGTATATTATCGAGAAGTAACAATTAGCTAAATAGGCCCTAGTGTTTGAGTATCTAACTCAAGTAAACTGTTCTACTTGAGGTTAACTAATAAACTAAGTAATCTTCCCATGACATGATGATGAAGCATATTCTCCTTGCTATCACACTGGAGTGGATAGCGACGCGGATAGCGTCGTTTCATTGTCAGAAGTAGTGTGGATATTCTCATAAGAATGAATGCATCCATGTACAGAGAAAGCTTGCAGATTTGAGTAAGTTTCCTCTACTGAGGAAACTGAAGAAGAAACTGGAGGCAGCCGAACATTCATCCCACAAACCAAACAAACAAGTCTTAAGTCAGGAGCAAATACCCCTGTTAAACTACTCTGAATTCAGAACCAACTCTTACTTAGCCATCCAAAAATATAAAACCTATTCCTCAAATCGCTGCTACGAACCAAGATAAGACATCAGTCTATGTTAACAGAGAAGCTATATAAACCGACCCCAATCTACAAGCGTATGTCGCTGCGATAGATGAAAGGCTGCCTCAAGGGTTCAAACCTGCAAAAAAGGATCCAAGTCCCGCATCTGCTGAACCAAAACAGAGAAGAAAATGTCGGTCGACAGACCAATAGTGCAGCTCCAGGAAGTGACTCGAAGGAACATGAAAAGTGAATATCGGAATACAACGGGAAATACTCATTTTAGGGAATTCAAAGTGTGAAAATCGGAATCCACATACTTTAATATCCTATATTAGCCGTTGAGAACTCGCATCTAGCTCAAAATAAGATTTTTCAAAAGGTGTTAAAATATGTAAATATACATATGCATAGCCTACTATAATAAGGCCTCAGAGTAACTTGCGAATTTGGGACTAGGGATGCGGTAGAAAATGGTTGAACAAATACATGAGCTGCCTTAAATCATTAACAAAGCACAATAGTTTACGAGAAATCCGACAAATTACCAAATGTGACCAATATGATAAATTGTCTAATAACTCGTAAATTATTAAATTTAGACATATAAATTGTAATATAGCTTAATAAGAAGTAGTCTATTTGCTATCAAATGGAATTACATTTGAATGTCTAGCTAATCGCTGTTTTCAAGATATAACCACAACTGACCAAAACACGTTTCCATAGCAACACTGGAATGTAAGAACATTCCATGAAAAAATTCCAAATTTTTCGTATTATCACATTCACATCTCAGTTCTATGCGAAAAACTTTATAATAAAAACACTTAGAAGTGCCATTAAACGACCTCTGAAAATCACTAAATTTGACCCAAATATAACCTGTTGCGCAATCATTTGATGACTAATCTAAATTTTAACAACGGATATGGGTACTTTGACACCATATTTATATATGCTGGTAGTACATTCCTAAGCTCTATTGTGCTTTGTTAATGATTTAAGGCAACTCATGTATTTGTTCAACCATCTTCTACCGCATCCCTAGTCAAGTTACTCTTAGGCCTTATATATAGTAGGCTATGGCATATGTTAGAAACTAGTGTGAAAATAGGAATCTACATATTCAAATATCCTATATCAGCCGTTGAGAACTAACGCGCTTTGCTGGTCAAATAACGCCCTTTTGATGTTAAATAATGCAACCCAAATAAACCGCATAAAAATTGCATAATATAAACACGCTTTCCAATAATCCTGATGGAAGTTGTTTGAAATAACTGCAAATATTTAGCACTTTTTCTGGACTCCATTTATTTACAATTGTATTTCATTGGATGATTTTTTAGTGCAGCTCCTGTAGAGAGATGCCCTTATGGCATACTAGATGGCGTACCACGTCCCTCCATATGTATGTATGTTTATCCGTATGCGCTCTACTGCTAAATCTAACAGTCTGACGATTACAAAATTTCGAAATCTTTACGATGAGATGGCACTGTCAATATTTTACAAATGAAGAAAATACCTATAATTAATTTATATTTCAACATTAGGGAAATATAAAATTTGTAGCAATAAATCTGCAAGGAATATTATGCTAAACTCTTCCAAAAACTGTAGTAATATCGATGATAACATCAACTAGATTCTCAGCCTAGTTTGTACAGGAGCCGCATTGCACGTGATTGAACTATAACTTCTACTTTGACAAAAATAAACTCCTTCTGTCTCTTTGAGGCAAATGAAACAAAATTGTTTGTGACACAACCGGCATATCATGTTATTAGAGTATTCCATATACTCTGTGAGTGTAAAACATTGAGGACAAGCTCGTATTATAGGAGCTGATACTTTTCTTCCCTTCCTATCTGTAAATTCGTATTTAGGACACTTAGATAATAGTTCGATCATAAGTTTACAACACTTATTATTCCCACAACCATTCTGATATTTATTTACTTCCTTCCACTCTCTCAAGCAGTACCAGCAAAACACGTTTTTCCTTCCTTTCATAGCACAAACAGCGCATTCAACTCTAGGACATTCTGAGTTAATTCTCTGACAGTAACTTGAACAATTCGGACACTGCACGACATCCTGACTCTCACAGAAGTTTACTGATAGAGCAATCATTAGAAAATGTTTCTCTTCTTCAGTAGGCAACCCAAACTTGATGATATCTTCAATGGAGAGAATGGAGGAACATTGTAGACATAATATATTGTGTTGTGAATTGTTAATTTGTAACCAAGCACAATCTAAGATATCGTCAGGACAGACATAATGACCACATTGCATTTTAAGACCACCACCATCTTCACAAATGCAACACTCCCCTTTAGGATGAGGGAATGAAACTGTTCTAGTCTCATCTCTATTTTTTGTGAAGTACTTACCTCCTACTCTGAGATCACAGATTTGAACACCGTAATTGTCTAGCGCGCACTTCAAAGATCCAGATAATTCTACGAAGGATAAAAAATTAAATAACAACTCATGTAAACACAGAACAGTTCACAGTTATACCTTCCAATGCCTGAGCAGTAATCACATTGATCTCTCCTATCTTACTCAACTTCTCCTCCAGCTCTCTATCCCAGTCTAGCTCTACACCACACATCTTATCTCGTATTTCCTGAAGACTCACTGCTAACTCTTTAATGCGAGCATTGATAGGTGCTACACTCTTCACGACAATTTCTTGGTTCTCCTCACACTGTACAGTTGATTTTAGTGCTTCTTTCATTCGATCCAAGTCTTGCATCTGTTCTTCAATCTTCTCTACTCTGTAATTAGCCACCAGCTGGTCTAGCTCTGACAAGAGAGCTGTTTCTCTCTTTTGCAGGATTTGATGAGATCTGAGGAAGTTGGCTTTCAACTCTTTCCTCACTTCTTCTAAAAAGTAGGCTGACTCTGCTATGGTCGTTATAAAATTAAAAGTGAGATAACTCATTATTTAGTAAACTATCGGGAATCCATGGCCTCCCAATCTTCCCATCTCCTACAACTCTTTTAGATTTTCAATTTTGATCCATTCATCCTAGGATTATACAGCCCTCCAGTGTTCGATCCTAATTTCAAATCCATAAATTTTCATACACTTAAATCAGTAAATAACATAATTATAGATAGATGATATTCTAATTCTCTCGCTCCTAAATACTTCGCAGCTAAAAGTATACGCCTAAAAGAGCGTTTCGCAATCCCCTAGACAATTCCTTGATTTCTACTCTTATTGGAAATACCTAAACTCAAATGCCACTTACAGAATTAAGAATTGATAAATCAATGATTTTGCTACTTTCTTGATAAATGACTTAGGAAGGCAAGGTATGTAATTTTGTATTTCAAGCATATTTTATATAAACAAAAACTATGAAAGAGTAAATATCAATGTGTTGAATCAATGACAGCCTAGTAACAATAAATAATTATATTGTACAAGTAGTGCACATTCAGATTCACCTTAATGTTTAAATACCAGGGTTGGGTTTTGTCCGTCCAAAACAGGTTTTGGACAGGGCAGTGGACAAAACCTGGTTTTAACCGGTTAAAACCGGCCAAAACTGGACAAAACCTAATGGAAACTGTAAATCATTGCAGTGGGTACGAAACAGTTTAGAATGGAAAGAGAGCGAGGACAATGAATGGATTTTCTTGCTAACTCCTGTTTATTTCCATAACTATATTTTGTATTCGATTTATCATGGAAGACACGAACAACACTTGGACAAAACCTGGACAAAACTTGGATAAAACCTGGATAAAACTTGGATAAAACCTGGACAAAACTTGGACAAAACCTGGACAAAACTTGGATAAAACCTGGACAAAACCTGGATAAAACTTGAACAAAACTTGGACAAAACTTGGATAAAACCTGGACAAAACTTGGATAAAACCTGGACAAAACTTGGATAAAACCTGGACAAAACCTGGACAAAACTTGGATAAAACCTGGACAAAACCTGCCAAACCTGTTAAATACACATTACAAAGTTATATTGGTTTCAAGAATATTTTGTGCATAGTTGCTTCTCATTGAATTTGGATGCTCTTTTAGTTTGTTATAGTCTGAGTTTGATCTGCACAGGAGCTGGCCAACATGTAATCTTTTTATAGCTAATACATAGCATTGCTCCATCGATTTCTTTTTCTCGACAGATGAAGCAAAATTTCTTCGAGCAATTTCTGCAATTCACCTGGTAGGAACCCTTCACATACTCAACAATAGTAAAACGATGAGGACAAGCTCTTAATGTAGGAATTGTTATCAATTCTCCAGCATATCGTTTACTATTTTCTTTAGGACAATTTCGTAACGCTTCAAAGTCTTTTCTCTTGCAATCTGCATTTCCACAAATATCCTGGTATTTACTCCCTTTCTTCCACTCTCTTAAGCAGTACTAGCAAAACACGTTCTTCCTTCCTTTCATAGCACAAACAGTGCATTCAACTCTAGGGCATTCTGAGTTAATTCTCTGACAGTAACTAGAACAGTTCGGACACTGCAGGATATCCTGACTCTCACAGAGGTTTACTGATAGAGCAGTCATTAGAAACTGTTTCTCTTCCTCAGTAGGCAGCCCGAACTTGATGATATCTTCAATGGAGAGAGTGGAAGAACATTTTAAGTACTCGAAAGCTACTAGAATAAGGAGCGATATAAAAATGCTTTTCAAAATATTTTTTTCAGAAAAAGGTGGACTATATATATTGAAGCTTATCAATATTTTTCAGTAAGAATATACACAAGTCATGACTTTTGTCATGAATTGAGCTTTTCTATATACGTACTTTCGTCTAGTAAACCGAATGGTTCGGATAACTGAAGTTAAACTCTAGTTACGTTAGAGTTTTCTAAATATCAAATCTACATAGTAAGTCGAGTCAGTGTAATTGTGACACCGATTAATCCCGACAACTCTTAGATAACTGCTACTGTGGGATTGATACACCCTCAGGCTTGGTTGATTAAATAGCTCTAAAATATTTCCATGGGGAGGCGTTAACTCCCCTGAGGGTGTGGGGAGATGCAACTCCAAGTCTTGTCTCGTCCTGGGAATTAAGCATGCCCTTTTTTATTCTAAAGTAAACCTTTGCACCTGAAATGTAAATATTTTAAAGCAGAAATTTGCCTGCATCAAAAATGAGCTTTATGCACTTTATATTATCATTTCAAAATTTATATTCTAATAATGATTCATCCAGCAATTCTAACGGATAACAACAATGCACTTTCAGTAGATCTTAAATAAATTAATGCCGCATTCACAATTATATGATAATCAATTTTCAGTTTGGCTTACATAATAATTGTGACCGTAAGCAAGATTTGAGCATTAACTAATATAAAAGCCTCAAAGCTTCTTTATACGATTAAGAACAGTAAAATAACACACGTATACCTGCGAATGGTTTTCACGAATATTGACAATGTACTACTTACTGAATGTTTGGCAGTGCTAGCTTTGGTCCTGATTGGTACGATATTGTCCATTATTTGGGATATCTATTTCGCTAAAAGGATAATCTACTTCTCCCGATTATACTGCTATTGTATTGGAAAGGTGAAATCTGATCCTTTTGGAAATTACATGGAAGCAGCGCTTTACCATAAACTGGAAATCATTAAGTACACATTCTTGGTGTTAATAAACATTGTTGAATCTTTGCTAATGCTCCTCTATTCAGTTGGGTATGCATTGGCTAACGAACCTCAGTCATATGGACATATTTATTTCCCCGACAGAATCACAATTCCCAACTGCACTATTGAGTTAATACATTCGAAAATACTTGACTTGAGGCTAATATATGAAAATCCAATCAGCATTGTACTACAATCCATTGGAAAAGTTGGACTAATACTGTCCTTATCATTGGCCATTTGTTTGATGAAATTTCTTCATGAAACCTTTCATAATATTAGCGCCAATCCATTTCGCTACATTAGAAATCACCTGCTAGCTACATCCCTGGTTTCATTTGCAATAATAATTACAGGAGCTGTACCACAGTTGAAAATGATTCACAACATAACTGATTCTATAGTTCATCTCACCTATTTTGCTCTTTGGGTTAAACATGCACGGATATTTTGCAGAACATTAAAGTGGAGGTCGTTAGAGCTTAGAGTGAGAGGCAATAGTGCAGGACTAGTGAGGAGAGCAACTATTAGTTATTACCAGTTTGCAGCCGTCATGTGGTGTATGGGAGTGTCTTTCGCTTTCTTGATTCTCGCTTTATTCCTGGGAGAATATTTCTCTCTAATCGCTACAGTTATTTACTATGGTCCATGTGTGTTCAATTATTTGTATGGCACTCATTACTATGAGCCACTGCTAACCACACATAAACAAATTGAAACCCTCCATCTATGTTATAATATCGAGAGCTTGACTGCAACTCTACTCACATTGATGGCGATTTTTATTATAATATCCCAATACCTTCTGAGTACGCTTGTGTTTTTCGGCGGAATTCTGGTTAACAAGCTTAAGTATCGCTTTGGAAGTGTACGCACCAGGTATACTCCCAGTCTCACTCAACATCTCCTCCCCGAACAGCAGTATTCTTAGTCATTATTTCTGATCTGACCTACAACTGTAGTAATTACATTGCTGCCATTTCTTTTGTGATGCATACTTTTTGAAGATTATTTTTCCTATAATGACCTATTTTATGAATTTTTTATTTATGCAATGTACTTTTAAAAATTGAAACTGACTAGAATCATTGAAGGATTACCTTGTACAAGCAATACAGAAGTTTAATGCGTATATTTTAAGAAATCATGGTTTAGTTTTGCTTTATTTTGAACTGGGTCGGATTAATTAAGGGACAAGTACATTGGATCGCGAACTGTAAATAAATGAGTTTCTCTTACTTGCAGACCTCTCAACTGATAATCTAACTAAATCGTGAGAATGTATGTAGCAAACCGTGGGATATGGTAAAATAGTATTACGAACAATGATTCTAGTAAATCGTGAGAGAATAGTGAGTAATGGTTCAGTTGCTACACACTATGAGAAAATTACATATGCGTATAACTAGGTTCTTTTGAAGTATCATTAAAATACTTTTAATCACAGAAAACTGGATATGATGGAGTGCTGCCAATTGAGTTCATCGATTTTCCTGGAGATTATGTATAACATTTATCAGTACTGAAGTTAACGACCATTAAACTGTAAAAACAAACAATTATAACACTTAATATACTAGTAATCTTCTCTAAACTAAAAGGATTAAACATGCATATTAATCAAGAGGATACAAACAGATTGTAAATAATATGTAACTATATAAATACCAATTATGAAATTTCAACAGTTATAGAATCATCTCTGGCTCAGACTTTTGGTAAGTATACACAAAACATGCATCCAATTAAGTGTAAAATGAGCACAATTATTACGTGCTTGTTTAAGTATGGTTCTAAAAATAATATCTTCCTACATCTTCCTTGCCTATCAATCTTGCCTGGAGACCAGTTGATCTAAGCCTTGGTGTGAACCTAGTACGGACTTTACAGAAACGAGTTTTCAATTTCTTCCAAAGGATCCTTCCGAAATATACAAAAGTTGCCAATGTATATTCCAAACCTAGCAGCACTGAACCAGTCAATATTAGGAATGTTGTGATGTATGAGAGAATCTCACTGGTCAGTTTCAAGGCATATATCTGTTTCTGCGTATTTAGAAGAGGCTTGAAGAACGCAGTTCCATATAAATAATAGAATAGACAAGGACCATCGTAAATAACTGTTGCGATTATGAAAAAGTATTTCGAAATTGTCGTAATTGTATAACTGTAATCTCGGCACGTAACCAATAGTAATTAATGAATTCGTAGTAATACCAACACACACAACTTAACATCTAGAACATACCTATATAGTACTAAATATGCTATTTCACTCCCTGATAGGAAGCTCTATAAGAACCTACTGCTACAGTTGAGTTAAGAACATTCTAGATTCCTAAACAGTGTTACAACAGAAATCAACTCAGATAGCGCGAAACAGGCAGCGACGATCGTCATACAACTCATAATGATCATGAACTCGGTAGCTAATAACTGAGCTTTTCACAGTCCTGTTGCTATAACCTCTGACTTTGAATTCTATACTTCTCCATCGCAGTGTTTTGTAGAAAGTTATGTTGTTCTTTACCCAAATAAAGAAATAGACAACTAGAATTATCGGTTCAACCAACTTTTCAATGAGTATTAACTGAGGAACAGACCCAGTTATTATAAGGAAAATTCCCATCAATATAGTCAGGATGAGGAATCGTTTGATAAACTTAAAAGGATCGATATTCATCTCATGGTAGACAATGTGAAGGTACTTTACAAGACAAATCCCACATGCAATGGAGAATATGAGGCATACTTGTGCAATTGTCACTAAAGTGGAAAACAAAGGATTTGCGAGTGCCAATTTTAATTCAGTCGTTTGGAGATGAAGCTCACTACTGCAGTTATGAAGTGTATCATTTTGTAGGAATGTTTTGCTTGAATAGGAATGATCCATGAGTCCAGGGCTTATTCCTACCACATACATTAATATTATCGTAAATTCTATTACGTTAATTATCAGCAGAAATATCTTTGTAACAATCTCTATTTTGTAGATGCGTGCTTCTTCAGTGAAATTTCTGATCGGATCAGTTTTAGCATTTTTTTTAACATTTTCGATATATTTTAACCAAAAAGACTAGTCTCTTAATGAAGAATACATTCCAGATAGAGGAGAGTATGAATGCAAACACTATGCATGGATAGAATGATATCATTTGGAGAGCTTTGATGAAGTATAATATGTTATGATTTGCCATTTTAAATGCTTTATTGATTTTAACTGTTGGATTGTATTTATACATCTTCAGATATAACATGTGATAGATATTCATCCCATGCTTATTGCAAAAGTATAAATTTATCTTTGTAATTATGCTTAAGTCATTTCTAATGTATAATATTATATATTAAAATATATTTTATAAATTTCAACGCTACACAGTGAGTTATTTTTTAAATGATGAAGCATTATTAGTTCTTATTCTTTGATAAACTTGGTAATCGTGATTGCGTGCAATCAATCAAGACGAATCCCGACATGATGAATTTTTTTTTGATTAAGTATATATTCCAGATAATGGCATGATCTAATGCATTTACAAATCTACAAAGCTAATTACTGAGGTGTTTGACTCATTCTTATTGCACACGTGTGCATATATCTGTACTTTATAAGGAGATTAAATAATTTTCAATATAATGCGGTATGGCATGCTGACCAAGTGACCATCCATGAATTTTCCCTTCTACTAATATTGTAGAAAACGAAGATTACAATAGTGGTAAGTGGCTGATGTTATTATTTGCAAACCAATGCACTTTATCTTGCACAGCACTGGTTTGTTTTAAGCGCAGAGTGTAATCACAATACTTTAGTAACAGAGTGCATATCTCTTGTTTGTTTGCATGTGATGCTTTCTTAATTTTAGTGCAGCTCGTGTAGGGAGATGTCTTTATGATATGAACTGCGTCCGTCTGTATGTATCTATGTACAAGCGCGCTTCGCTTGCTTGCGCTGCGCGGCTGGCGGACACTTTGTGTCCGCCGGAGGCGCCCTGCGGCCGCCTGTGATCACCATTGATTAATTATATGGGAGATAACATCTCTAAATACGTCTGTCCTACTGTTATAATCGATATCGCACGAAAAATCACCAAAATGATCAGTTTTTAAAATTTTGATGAGTAATGATGACGTCATAACAAAGTGATGAGTTATTATTTTTTGATGATAGTTGCATCATATGTGAGGTATGTTAGTATACAGATTCTATTTAAATTTCAGCCTTCTATCTCCTATAAGACCTGAATTATGCTCGAAAAACTGTATTGCTTAACTTTTAAAAAATGTGACAATGACGTCATAATTCCATGATGAGTCGACATTTTCGTCTGAGCTCAGAACTTACTGGAGCCATAGCCAAAAGACTCCCACATGCCAAAAATCAGCTTTCTACGCCTGGCAGTTTCTTCAATCAATTCGTTACAGAGAGAGAGAGAGATATATACACACATACACACATACACACATACACAAACATTAATCAAGTTTTAATAGTAAGGATGTATGTCCGTGCAAGCGCAACTACGAAATCTAATAGTTACCCAATTTAGCTTGGAGGATCTCTTTATAGTGTAGGTGTGCATCGTCAAAATTTTTGGCGAAATCTCATCACTTCCCGTTTTTATGAGCGTTATTCATGCTTAACAACACTGCAAAGCTTTGATATAAGTAATAAAGTAATCTACTGCATACATACGATGTTATTTATGAGGTAATTATTATAACATACGTACTAGTATGTACAGTACCGGGACAAATGTATTCGACCTGTTCGAAAAACTCGATATAAATAGTATTATTTATTAATTTAAAGTGGATCTATTCATACTAGATTCGTACCCATTCTAATTACTCATAATTGAGAGTCTCAACTCAATTACTAACTGCCAAGTTTTAAAATATCTACCTTTGATATGCCTCATTGTATTTATCCCCAGTCAAGGCCATTATATATTAACATAGGCGATTAGTGGTACAAAGTGACACTGGTTGGTAATTTTCTACATGAGTTTGAAAGATCCGAAATGCGTAATTCGGATGTGTAGTTTACGGTTGTGAAATAAATGTTTTTGTCTAATGAATAATGGAATGAATTATTTAGGGAGTGATCTGATTATTTTAAATAATCAAAGTATGCATATAGACCAGAGGTTTATCTAGCTAGCTAGCTAGTCTGGTATCGCCCAAGATGCCAAGTTGCTTATAGTGTGATTCGATTTAGAAGTCGGTGTCATTGTGCAAGGTATCCCCCATAGTTTTGTCCCCCTGGACTTGTGGCACTAGGGTGTGGAGTCCGGGGGATATCTCACTAAGGGGACCGCTGGCACTGTCACACCGAGTTGGCACCGATCCAGAAATTTCTTGTTAAACACCTGTTTGGTTGTCTTTATGGATTTATCTCCTTCAAAAGGTGCCGCACTGGAAAATTCCTGGATTAAACGATTGAATCCCACTAAATAAGGTTACATGGTATCTTATGTAATGCTAGGCTAAACGACCATCGCATCCTTTACCCCAGTTTTGTTGGGGTTTGCTTAACTGCTTTAGCCAGTTAACAGGAGCAAGGCAGCTCCATACAGCTTTTGGACATTGAGCCCCGCTATGATGTCTTATGTACCTGACAATATGCATAACCGTAGGAATCGGTGCAGCGGTAAGGCTATGACCTTACCACTTTTCTATGAACTGTCTTAGTTCTCTGTGTGATAAGGTGGATGAGCCTGGTAATTACCAACTTGATTGACATAATGGTAATGGCCTTACAACTGACAGCTCATAAAAGTAGGCTCCGGTAGGGTTGGTAGGGTCTAGTCATACGAATAATTTCCTTACCTATTATATTATATTAGCCAAAATAAGATTTGTCCTAAATGGCCCTACAGATCCTGAGTCATAGCCTAAAAGCTACAAATCCTCATCCCTAGTCTGCACCCCTGGTAAGAGAGGCTTAGATCCAAATTTCGATACCCGTGATGAATCCACATAATGTAGATTATGTAGAGAAGTAGATGGCTAGTCCAGGTTCAATAGACGAAAGTTCTTTCCTCTCACAGGCAGAGAGAGTGAGGAAGCAGATGGCATGGAAGTTCCCTAAGTCCCATCTAATCCTCAGGGCCATTTTCAAGATATAGCCCCAACTGACCAAAACACGTCTCCATAGCAACACTGGAATGTAAGAACATTCCATGAAAAAAATCCAAATTTTTAGTATTAACACATTCACTTCTCAGTTCTATGCGAAAAACCTTATAATAAAAACACAGAAGTGCCCTTAAATGGCCTCTGAAAATCACTAAATTTGACCCAAATATAACCTGTTGCGCAATCATTTGATGGCTAATCGAAATTTTAATGGATATGGGTGCTTTGACATCATATTTATATATGCTGGTAATACATTCCTAAGCTATATTGTGCTTTGTTAATGATTTAAGGCAGCTCATGTATTTCTTCATCCATCTTCTACCGCATCCCTGGTTAAGTTACTCTTAGGCCTTATACATATATAGTAGGCTATGATCAAACCAATATGGTACAACAGGAGATTATAGGCATTCTGATAATTAATATTTGCAGCCTTAACCTATCAATGAATATATATAACCATAAAGAAGAGGCAGTATAAAAAGATGCAACTGAAAGTATATGACAAAATGAGTCATGTAATAATTGCCATAGTCTTCTCATTTTCTATCATTTTCTCAGTATTGAGTGTGTACTGGGTGATAGTGTTCAGTTATCGGATCTATCAGTCCAAGAAGTATTTGAGAGTTGCAGCTAGACACTTGATTACTGAGCAGTCAGAAGATTCACGTACTGATTTCGAACAATTATGTCACAATTACCAAACTGAAATAAGAAAGTATGCGTATTTGCTCCTGATTAACCTGAGTGAAACATCTTGCATTATCCTACTCCCGATAACTGCCCTTGTCGATCTTCACTACATTTCCTGATATTGAGAACGAGGTATTATTGAAGCTGTCTAATTGTAGTAAAGCTGAGAATTCAGATTTAATGAAGTTTCATTATCATCAAGCTGCAAATCCTTTGCTGAATACTTTTTTCAAGAAATGTTGGATAATCCAATTGCACTTTGGACCATGTCAATGTACGAAATCCTATTTCGCCTAATTTTACAACTGTAATCCGGGCGGTATTCATGATCATATCTCAATACATAGTTGGGAATATAATCAAGGCTGATAATTTAGTATATAATTGATTACAAACATGTAATTAACGCATTAAAGTCCCAATATCCATCTCTATATATTGAAATGTTAGATTATAGACTGTATAGCTCTGTTTCATGATATGTTGACTCGCGTGATATATTGACACGCTTATTATATTATATAGACATCTACCATGGATATTATATTACCGTGATATGTTGACACTGTAAAGGGGACGCTGCATTTGTTCGAATTTTTATGTTGTCACTTGTTCGACTTGTTCTTAAAGAATTCAGGTGAATTTGGGCATTTTATTCCTCTTCCCTGTGGGGGGTACAGTGACCTTTTCAGAAAGGAATGTGACCAAATGAGCGGAAAAGTAGGCATTTGATGTCGGAAACGCGATACAACTCCTTTAGAAACAGAGTCGAACAAGTGACAACATAAAAATTCGAACAAATGCATGCGCCTCACTGTAAATTAATCGAATATTGTTTATTAGCAGATTTGTTTTGATATATTACAACTTCAGTCATAATGAAAGCGGGACGCGGCGTTGAATTTCGCTTTGGCATGGCGAGACACAATAGAAAGGTATTATACGTAGACTCAAAAAGAAGAAGACATACTGGGGGAAATTTCATGAAAAAACGGGACGGTTGGCATGTATTTTCGGTTGTAACGATGCGATGCAGCAACAATCTAACTGCTGTGCGTTACTACTTATGTTACTGATGCTAGAACTAGTAGATCCTCATTCAGAATAGTGATTGTAGAGTAAACACATGTAAGGAGTTCTAAACATGAAGAGTGGCCGTTATAGACAGTTTTAGGCCCGCAAGAGACCGAAAAAGGATGGTCCGCTGGCCGCGTTGAGCAGGTGATGGCTATACACAGGTTCAATAGTATAGGTAAACTGGCTAGGCAAAAGTTTGTTGACTCAGATTTTTATTGCATACGGAGCATAATTTGAGCTTTATTAAATAGTGTCGTTAAAACACGCAAGAGAAGCAATAATATTAGCTAGCTAGTATTCACTTAATCAATCATTACTCAACTACAATTATCTCATTAGAATTGACTGATCTGTGCCATTCACATCCATGATTCATTAACCTTGTAACAGGCTCGAAATGGTTGTCGTAGTTGGGGATATAGATACCAAGTGGCTTCGTAGAATCGCAACCAGAGTAACGTAGCCAATCTATTCTTCTCCACTGACGCTCAGGGCTATGCTGCTTTGCTGCAACGAAGACGTCCGTGCTGAACATCTTCGCGACATTAACAATTTCGACATCAGTAGCCCATATTGCACTCTGAGTCATCGCTGATTGCCTAAGATAGGCTAAAGGGGAAGTCTCTTTATATAACTTGTCCTCAGATATTTTTGAGTGAATTCTCTACCATCTGTCGTAATAAACCGGCATACTTCGCCTCGCAATTGTTGGTGATGTGCTTGAGTCCCAGATATTATTTGCGATATGCAACGAAAGAAACAGTTCCGTCCTTTTCAATGGGTCGCATTGCCACGGTGCCAAATGAGAAAGAAGCTGTCCTGATAAGCCTCTATCTTTTATGAATTGCAGACCCATCTTGTTGCATATTTCTTGCTGCCAAAGCATTGCAATAGGGTGGTAGCATGGACTAGAGTTGAAAGAATCTGAAGTCGGTATGGTACGTGCACATGAAATAGGATTGGCTATAGATGGAGAAGCAGTGAAATATTTGTTTTCAAGATGTTCACAAACCTATAAGAGAAAAATAAATTTTAAATGTTCACGGTTAGATAGATTTGTCTATTTCAACTGTTTCGCAGTGCCTGGAAGTTTCTTATCCTTGGAGATATTTCTTACTAAAAATAAGTCACCTTTTGGAGATCCGATCTAAAAGTACAAAATGAATTGAACGTTACTTCTAGCTCACCTCAATGCAATGTAAGCAATAAGTTGTTTTATTTTTATGATTGGATTTACCTGTTATCCATCACTTTTTTGTCGAATATCTTTTTCTGTCTGAACTGTTCTACTTTTACATTCATACGTGCTTCCATTTCATTCTGAGTACGAATATTTTTTAATTCATTTACCTGTTCATGGATCAAATATGGAGGAAGAATGAATGGGTCATGAGATTCCGTTTGAGAATCATCATGTCAGATAGCTCTTCTTCACTGACATTCGAAGCCTCTTCCTTACTGGCATTATTACTTAATTTGAGTAAGGTTGCTGGGTCACATTTCCGTCCAAACATCAGTTCGAACGCAGAGAATTTGGTGGCTCTTTTGATTTTAGTGTTGGCAGCGAATGCTGCAAGCTGTAACTTTGTTGGCCAGGTACCATCTGAGTTTAATCGTAAGCGTAATACATTTAATAATACATTTAAGATATCAAACATAAGTTCTGGCTTTGAAGTATTAGAACAATGACGATCTATTGTAGTGCCGTACAATGTTTTTATTGTGATAGTGTAGTCATTTCAACTAAAATATTTAAAAAACATATATAAACTTTGTAAATATGACATATTCAACATTCGTAATTTATTGACTGCTTACTTTGAATAATTTCCTTCTTTTGTGATTCGAAAAGATGCCGCTTTACGTCTAAAGTTATTCCTGGCATATCTTCTGGCTTTGGAGGAAGTTTGTTCAATTTTGAATGGTAGATCATCATTACGCAAGAAATGAATTAATTTTTGATATTCATGAGAATCCATTTGAAGGAACAAGTAGCATATACATTGCTATATTCGCATGTATTTATATAGCAAACATGTCAATATGTAATTACCACTTAGATTAACTTAATTAAGTAAGCGTGTCAACATATCACGGTAATTACAATAGCCATGAGCCATGGTAGATGTCTATCCTTACTATTAAAACTCGATTAATGTGTATATATATATATATATGTAACGAATTGATTGAAGAAACTGCCGGTCATAGAAAGCTAATTTTTGGCATGTGGGAGTCTTTTGGCCCTGGCTCCAGTAAATTCTGAGCTCAGAGCAAAATGTCGACTCATCATGGAATTATGACGTCATTATCACATTTTTAATAGTTAAGCAACATAGTTATTCGGGCATAACTCAGCCATTATAGGAGATAGAAGGCTGAAATTTTAATAGAATCTGTATACTAACATACCTCACATATGATGCAAATATCATCAAAAAATGATGACTCATCAGTTTGTTATGACGTCATCATTACGCATCAAAAATTGACAAATTTGGTGATTTTTCGAGTGATATCGATTATCAAAGTAGGACAGACATACGTATTAGAGATGCTCTCTCCCTTATAATTTACCAATGTGACCCCAGGCGACCGAAGGGATCCTCCGGCGGACACAAAGTGTCCGCCAGCCGCGCAGCGCAAGCAAGCGAAGCGCGCTTGTATAATATAATAAGCGTGTCAACATATCATGAAACAGCTCCATCTATTCTACGTAATAAATTCCCTGTATCTGAAATATAATGGGATTCTGATTGCAATAATGACAATACAGTCGAACCTGCTATAACGGCCACTCTATATAACGGTCACCTGTCTATAGCGGTCACCAATGAACAGTCCCGTCCGAAATTTCATAATATTGAACCTGTGTAGAGCGGTCACCTGCTCAACGCGGCCAGCGGACACCCTTTTGTAGTCCCTTACTGACCCTAAAACTGTGTATAACGGCCATCACCTGTCTATAACGGCCACTACCTGTCTATAACGGCCACTACCTGTCTATAACGGTCACTACTTGTATATAACGGCCATCACCTTTTTCACCTTTTTATGTGTTTATTACATGACCTGTTACGAACGATAAACAAGTTTCATGTAATTACTTCAAGTAATGGAACTACATGTAGTAACTATGTTTCATTCTAGATAAGGTTAAGACAATCACCTGTATATAACGGCCAATTTTGTCCAGTCCCTTGGGTGGCCGTTATATACAGGTTCCACTGTATATGCGTAGCTAAATATTTATGCGGGAGGAAGAGCTGAAACAGTTCCAATTAACAGTGGCCTGAATTCAGGTTTAATGCACAAGTCTGCATGTTATAATTCGGAATAAGATGGAGAGCAAACCTGTGGAATATCTTGGTGCAGAGCAGGATGGACTCGTAGAGGATGTGGATCACTTCTCTTCGTTCTTGTGCACCTCACACAGCTGCATCGTACTCTCGAACAGACTACTGAATTCCACAGCGAAGTTGTCCAGCACAAACTTGATCTCTTCCCATAGAGATTGGTTCTTT
Organism: Aphrocallistes beatrix; assembly: GCA_963281255.1. Lineage (NCBI taxonomy): Eukaryota > Metazoa > Porifera > Hexactinellida > Sceptrulophora > Aphrocallistidae > Aphrocallistes > Aphrocallistes beatrix. The sequence goes on from OY725488.1 coordinate 11,520,902, forward strand.
ATCTCATATCTGCACAATGGACAGTAGAACTGAATCAGATGTATTACTATGGATAAACCTAAGCCAAAGGCATTAATGTTTGTATATACAGTGGAATTCGCTTATTAGCAACTCGAGTTTTGCTCATAAAATGGTTGCTAATACGCGAAGTTGCTAATAAGGGAACAGAATCAACACAAAATCTTCACCTGGGACCTGAAGATTGGTTGCTAATAGAGCAATATTGCTAATAAGGGAGTTGCTAATAAGCGAATTCCACTGTACTATGGAGAAACCTAAGCCAAAAGCAGAGGCGCTAACTTGACTAATTCATGGACTATCAATGAATAACTCAAATTTGGATCTGAATTAGTAAAAAAGGAATTTGATATTTCGCTTCGAGACTGAGCAATATTTGGGGTATACTAGTTTACCATGTTCGACTTTCTAACTATTTAAAAGCATAGAATTTACACTAATATTTGAGATTTAGAATAATTCACAATTCTTCAGCATTTCAAGGATTTATTCATCTTAGATAGGAAGCAGGGTATTATACAGCCTTCCAGAGATACGCTCCTAATCTTAAATTTCTAAATTTCCATACGCCTAAATCGCTAAATGACATTACTTTATTGGGTAAATTGGGTATTTTTCTGAATTTTTACGCTCCTAAACACTTTGCAGCTTAAAATCATACGCCTAAAGGAGCGTCTCGCGCTCCTAGATAATTCCTTGATAGGAAGTACCTCCAAGGGCGGTCCCATCCCAGGGATGAGGGGGCAACAGGGCTACAGGACCGGATAAATACGACGGCCACTCAGAAAGTTTTAGACTCGCACAGTTAAACTATTGGAAATATCCATAAGCGTACACCGCAGCCTCTGGACTACTAACGTGACTGCACGTATCTTTCTTTACTTCTGTGTAGTAACTGTAATAAGCTAGCACCAAAAGACGCTATGTAAAGCAATACAATGAATAATAGGAACCTAAGATTAGTGTTGTTGGGATGTTCTAACTAAATTAGTACATTCTAAATCTAAACACTACGTTACTACATATCTTCCTAGAAAATAGATTTTAATATTCATTATGGCTGTGCTGCTAGCTGCTACGCGCTGATATGTTGGGTTGGAGGAGGCTCAACTTCGACCTCAGTTCCTTCCCATCAGCAGCTCTGCGGTGAAATTCCTGTTGTGGAATGGGAGTCGTACGGTAATTGAATAAAAATCTGGAGAGTCTGGTCTCTAAACTCCTGATGAACTCTTCTTCATTCCCCTAACATTAATGCCATCTCTGCTAACGTGCCGACGCTAATGGTGGAACTGGCCGATAAAGACTAAAATGTGTTTAAAGGTCTGTGATCAGAGTACTGCATAGGAATTGTTAAATTTATTCACCGCTAACACTATAGCAGTGCTTGCTTGTCCAACTGTGAATAGTTCTTCTCTGCTTGTGCAAGCCATCCCTATGCGTAATATATCGGTTTTTCGCTACCGTCCTCCATCCTGTGAGATAGGATTGTACCAAAGCCATAAGGAGAAGCATCACTACTAACTATGATCTCCTTGTCTGGATCAAAATGCACCAGTAGGTCTGTTGATGTCAGTGCAGCCTTGGCCTGTTAAAAACAACTTCCTGTTCCTTCTCCCATTCCCATTTTGTATCTTTCTGAAACAGAGCATACAAAGGTGCCATAATCGTGGCGAGTTTGGGTACGATTTTCTGTAATAACTGACCAATCCAGAAAACGACTTCAATTGAGTCACATCTTTCTTTGGCGCTGGAGCGTCGACAATTCACGAATATTCTTCCTACGGTTTCAATCCATGAGTCGTATTATATGGCCCAGGTATTCCACTGAGGAGAGTTAAAATGAACATTTATTCGCTTTATACGAAGACCAGTGGCTTCTAAGCGTTTCAACACTTCGTCTAGCCTCTTCCACTGATTTCCACTGATTAGTATATCATCAAGGTACACACAAACATGTGTAACCTTGCAAAACCATTTCAATTGTTCTTAGAAATCTATATTATAGATTGATTTGGTTGAGAGAAACGAGTACGTACTAACCGAAGTATGTATTATCCGAGTACGTACCTACTTACCAGTCAAAGACCAATGAAATCGTATGATATGGTACATAAAATAGTATTACGAACAGTAACTCTAAATCGTGAGATAATAGCGAGTAATGGTCTCAGATGATCATCATTGAGGTCAGTGAGGTCCGGGCTTCATTGGCCACAATTTTGAAGGAGGCATTAAATGACGTCATAATTCGACGATGAGTTAACATTTTCATCTGAGGTCAGAGCCATAGCCAAAATACTCCTACAAAAATCAGCTCTCTGTGCCTGGCAGTTTCTTCAATCATTTAGCATATATTAAAAATCGTATGAGTGCACATCTACTTGTACATATATGTCCGCAAGCTTCACAAAAGATTTCAGGGCGATTTCTTTTAAACTCTGGTCTGTGCGCCACTTACGGCCGGCCATACACCAGCACTCATTTTAGTACTGTGCTACTATATTATTATACTGGATCATAGATCCAATATAATAATATAGGAAGCACACTAAAAATGACGAATTTGATTATTTTTCTAGTGATATCGATTTCAAAAGTAAGATAGATATATTTAGAGATGTTGTATCCCTTATAATTAATCAATGCGAGACCAGCCGCGCAGTTTCATGTAAATACTTCAAGTAATGGATTTATAAAAACTTGATATTTATTGCACAATATTGATACCTTTGGGAATTAATACAATGATCTGTATATCACGGTCACTTGTGTATAACGGCCAATTTTGTCCAGTCCCTTGGGTGGCCGTTATATACAGGTTCCACTGTATATTCTTACTATTAAAACTAGATTAATGTAATATATATATACGTGTATATATGGATACATTTGGAACAAATCACAATAGTCATTGATAATTGTAGAACACAACAGAAAATAATGCTTTCACCTTAGTAGGCTTTTCAATACAAGAATAAATGGGTTAGTATACGTTGGCTAAGTGATTTTTTCTATTTATAGTCAGACCCCAAACTTGTACGGCTTCCCCTCCCAAAATGGCTTAAACAGGAAATGACGCTACAAAACACCTCGCCAAGCGCGGGTTATCATAAATAAGTAATGAGTAGTCTCTAAATATAGATACGATAATCTTCCGCGAAGCGGGAAGTCCTAAGGGTCATCGTCCTCTCGCGTGTAGAGGGTATGGGAGCCACATGAGTGTTCAAAGCGTCATATAATTTGTTAGAGGATCGATATGGATGGTATAATCTGGGTGTTCGCCTTGTAAGATCTTTGCTGCCTGGGGTTCCTGAGTAGTCTCCAATCTTGAATGGGGTTGGTAGGAGGGTGGAAAAAATTTCCATACTTGCCACAGCAAGTCAGGGCACCAGCGCGAATGGTGCCAAATGCGATGTGCGGATCGAGGCTGTTTTAGGACGCGTCGTGTGGCACCAGTTTGTCCAACATACAGATGGTTATTAATATATGGATGGTGCAGTATGTAGACGAATCTAAGTTGAGCGCAGGGTTCGAAGGGGATCGGGGTGAGTATCGTAAACCTTTGTTCGTATGAGAGGCATATCTTGCAGCGATCAATACATATTGTAGTTCTGTGTTCCAGTTTAAACTGGGGGCAAGAGAATTGAAGTATTGAGATCAGTGGCGGTGCGGGCAAAATGGGAACAAGGTGGAAATCTTGCTTTGTGATAGGAACCAATTAGAAATTTCAGTTTTTCGACGATAACTCAGCCATTTTAGGTGATAGAAGGCTGAAATTTTAATAGAATGTGTATATTAATATATCTCACACAAGATGCAACTATCATAAAAAATGATGACACATCACTCTGATATGACGTCATCATTACGCATCAATATTTTTATAATTGACAAATTTTGTGATTTTTCGTGTGATATCGATTATAACAGTAGGACAGACGTATTTAGAGATATTATCTCCCATATAATTAATCAATGGTGACCACAGGCGTCCAAAGGGCGCCTCTGGCGGACACAAAGTGTCCGCTAGCCGCGCAGCGCAAGCAAGCGAAGTACTTAGGTCATTTCAAAAGTACTGATCACTATTGATTTTTGACAGCTCGTGTATATCTAATGCACCAATTAATATAATCCAATGCCAGTAGCGATAAAACTAAACAAATCGCCGCATACATCAAGGATATAGGGATGCAAACACTGAATCACCCTCCCTATTCCCCTGACCTAAGTCCTTGTGACTTCTGGTTGTTTTCCAAGCTGAAAAGTCATCTATCTGGCAAGAAGTTCACTAGTCGAATGGAGATCGGATTCGCCATTCATAAGTACCTGAAATCGATCCCACAGACGGAGTATAAAAAGACATTCTACTGCTGAGTAGACCGTCTAAAGGAGTGTATTCGCGTCAAGGGAGACTATTTCGAGAATATATAATTAAATAACACATCAGTGGTTGCTTAATGTCAAATTGGTGGGGAGTGATCAGTACTTTTGAAATGACCTAAGTATATATATATATATATATATATATATATATATATATATATATATATATATAGACACAGAAAGCTGAGTTTTGAGTCTTGACATATGGGAGTCTTTTCGCTATGGCTCCACTAAGTTCAGAATTCAGACGAAAATGTCATTGAATTTCAGTTTTTCGACTTAACTCAGTCATTTTAGGTGATAGAGGGCTGAAATTAAAAGAATGCATATATTCATATATTTCACATATGGTACAACGCAAAAATGATCACACTGGCGGACACAAAGTGTTCTCCAGCTGCGCTGCGCTGCGAAAGCGAAGCCCACTTGTACATAATATGCACAGTGAACCTGAATTTGACGGACTCAAGAGTATGGCTAAATTTAGTCGTCATGAACACGTGACTACTGTGACTGACATCTTGATTAAGGATAGTCAGCCTCATTAGACACTAAAATAAACGGGTACTAATGTGTAAGGAACGGAAGTTGGGGTTTGGAGTGGAATATGTTTGAAAAAAAGGTAAATGAGGGCTTCTGATTGAGAAATCCCCTCGGTGCGAAAGGGGCATTCCAGGGACGAATGTTCTGTTACGCACTGTCCGGTAACTAATGTCCAGAGGACAAAATGTCCATGCGACGAAAAGTCTGCCATTCAAATATACCATAACAGACACAAGCGAGGATATGCCGCATACGAATTCGACTATTTTAATGCGCATGTGCACTAGAATGTTCAAAATCTCCCAATTTCATGTTTCTAGCACCTTCCAGTGATTCATCAATTCGCACAAATAAAACGAATAATCAAACAAACAAACAAACAAACAAACAAACAAACAAATCATTCAGTTTTAATGTATAAGACAATCAATGACTTCAACTACATCCATGGCTAAAATTTCAACAATAGTGAACAGACCTTAGTGTAACGTAGTCACGCCGTAGGCGCTGAATCCAGGGGGGGCCTCGAGCCCCCCCTGGATTCGAAGATAGACACAATACAAAATTTATGGCTGAGCCCCCCCCTCCAGAACCCCAAATTTCCCATAGACTACGAAAAGTTCGGCGCCCCTGGGTCATGCTATGGCTTAAGAATGACATGCATTGTACATACATTTTCGAGACAAGCGAAAGCCTAGTACCTGCTCATCCTCGAGATACACTCCTGCCTTCCTCCGTCCCAGCACCGCTTGACGTAGCTCTTCAACGGATCTCCGCTGTCTGTCTGAGTGCGGAGAGAGGCTACAGGAGCTGAGGAGCAGGAAGGAATGGCGGACTGAGTCTATGAGTGTGAGCTCTCTTCTGCCGGACGACGGACTGCGTCGTCAGGAGAGAGAGTGCGGTCCAACTCTCTCCCACTGAGGCGAGGATTGTCCATTCAAGAGCTAGCGTAGAATCAATAGACTTCAAATTATGTTTATTTGCCGAATGTTACCCTTGTCACATGGACATAATATACAGACCAACTTGAGCCATGATAAAAGCGGGATGCAGCGTTGAATTTCACGGGACATGGCGGGAGCAATAGAAAGTATTATACAGAAATACAAAGCGGGAAGTCCCGCCAAAAACAGGACAGTTGGCAGGTATAACATAACTAAGAGAGAGAGTTAAGATTGAGCTAAGAAAGAGTCGTTATGTCCTAGTATGCAAGAAATTCTTGACGAGATGGAAACGTTACATACTTTTTGGAAGAATTTTCCTGGGAAATGAAACTATTGAACTTCATGATGGCACTTCTTGTCCCCTGAACAAGGGAGAACGGGTGCCTGGAAGCTAAAAATAATTTGTTCTACAATTTGGACAGATTCAACTAATTTTGAGGTCCTAGAAATACAAATCACCTCCGATTAGATTCCCCTCTCACCAATTATTGTATAATTTACTAAATAAATATTCAAACTTTATACAGCCAGGGGGGGCAACTGCCTCCTTCAGCTGCCCTCTCTACGCCCTTGGGCGGATCGAAGGGTCGGCCATAAGATCTACTACGTCTATGGCGACAACTTAGAATTCATCGCAAAACTCAGAGAACAACACAATTGAATTCTAAATATTCCCCAAAAAGACGCATTCGATTAGTGGTCTTATTCCAAATTCTTGTAAATTAATTCTAAAAAGAAATTTGCACTGAACTCTTTACGTATATTTCATCTAACATAAATCCCAAGAAAGTAATCTGCAATGAAATCATTGAAAAACACATCTTAAAACTGCTGATTAGACATAACATTACTCTTGTACACTAAATTGGCTACAAAAGGAATTTGTTTTATCGTTGCAATAGCATCGAGATATCTTCTATCGTTCTGCTATCAATAATAAATTCTCAAATTATCCTCACTAATGAGATTAAAACATTCCATGAAACAACACAACATTCCTAGGTTTTAAATAACATGATCTCTTCTCTCAAGAATTCATTTGATGTTCAGGGTAGATCAGTCTTGACTTTAGTTTAAAACTAAACCATCTTATTGATGTAGAGACGGTCATAAATCCCTCCAGAGATACGCTCCTAGTCCCAAACTCCTAAATCGATAAATATCATTACAATTAAGGGTGTACTATTGGGTAATATTATAAACCTTCATGCTCCTAAACACGCTAGATAATCCCTTGGATGGATGACATCGACACAACTAAGAAAATGAACTAACTTTCCCTATTCCCACTTACGATTTTGCACCGTAATTACAAGATTAAGGCAAGCTTTAAAAATCAAAGAATGGCCATTTCAAATCATGTTAGTCCTTTTTAGGTCGAAAATACATTTATTTCGTTATTTATCTGATTATTTTGATCAATTTTAGTCAATAATAACTGCAAATTGAGTTCAGAAACCACTCACTACCACGGTGGGTCCCCTTTCAGAAAATATCCTATAAAGATTTGATAGTACAATTCCTACTATAAGCATGAGTGGGTCTGGTTTTCAAAGACCGGACAATTCCCGGATCTAAAATGTCGATTATTATTCGATGCATGGGTTAAGAAACTTTGCATCCAGGAATTGCAGACATAGCTATATACAATTGTGTTATTCTAGCTTTATAGAGCTCGCTGAGGTATGAATATTGAACTAAAGAGATTCAAAATCGAGTTACACCGATTTTACTGTTGTAAGCAAAAATCTATGGGAAAATCTTGTCATAAAAAAAAGGAAAGGTCACGCGCGCCGCCATTTGGGAAGTCCTGATCTATGGCATTAAACTTAAGTTTAAGTTTGCGTCCAGAAAACCACTCTGCCACTTAAATAGGTTGATTTGTATGGGAACGGAAAAAATATTTCCTTCTTAAAAAGGTCCCCATTTAAAGAGGTACTGTCACGAAAATTTTGGTCAGCGGGAAAATTGGTCCTATGCTGAAAGTTTTGGTCCTCCCATGTGCCAATTTTCCATGGAATATTGGTCCGAGGACCATTTTTTCAGGGAAAATTGGTCTTATGCTAATTATTTCAAATCTAAACGCCTAAAAAGGGTCAATCAATTTTTACATGGACCTAGACTAGGAATTCCAACCCGATTTCTCCAATTGAGGAGGTATTGTATCAGAAAATTAGATAATCTAAACATGTGTACGTATATCTAATTAGATAGTCAATGAGAAACTTTTCCGTGTTTTTTGCCACTAACTCTGCAAACTGAGGATCTGTTTTGTTGAATGTTCATTTCATTCCAATCTGTTACGTTACTTGGTTTTTGTGGAAATCAGAGACTAAAACCCGGCCTCACATAAGTAAGGTGAAAATGGATTAAGCATCAGAATAAACATTCTGTTGAGTTTAGAGAATACTGGTAACATCTTGACGCAGAAGTTTTGAGACTAAGTGGATTATAACCTTAGCATTTAGACCTGAAAATCTAGTTCTTTTGGCTGGCAAAAAAGTTAAATCATTGACACCTTATCATCTTTCTATAAGTGGATTTATAATATAATTCGAAGAGACTTGGTAAGGCCAGTTTTCACCCATTTTGTGTAAAGTATTCGACAAACACATCTACTCTCGTAGAATAATAATAATAATTTAGAGGGACTTGGTATCAGTCAGTTTAAGATCAAAATTCCATGGAAAATTGGTCTCCAGACCAATTTTCCACTGACAGTTCTATTGTATAATGTCTCAGTTCTATTGAGTAATGTAATCCCAAACGACAGGGTGGGGCATAAGTTATGTCTCCAGCATAATTCTGCATATTTTTACACGATTCCGATCATCTTAATTATTAAAAGGATAGGTATTGTATTTAGAATGTTCTCATCGATTTTGTGAGAATTTATCCAATCTAGAACCTTAATAATTAAATCATTATTTTAATTAAGTACAAAGATTGTGAAGAAAAAATGTGTCGTGCGACAATAATAATAAATACGATCGGTTAATTGGGAACGTTTAATCGGAGGAAAATACTGAGTCTCGATGTGTCCATTCTGACTTAACCCATGATAAACGTAATTTTTCAACATGAGGATCAGAAATTCATTAATCATGCTTCTTGGTAGAACTAAACTTATTAGAATACAAGCATTTCACTTTGATATACATGGATAAACCTACTTTAATACTATTTGTATGGCGGTTTTCGTGGTGGTCAAAAACGTGGGGTATAATGGAAAAACGAGAAAATTGTGGAAATTTCCTCGACAGAAGCAAGCCTCTCAACCTATACTCTAACCAATCGTGAGAAGGCATTGTGAAATACTATCATGTCAACATAGTACTATAATCAAATCTCAGATTCCTCAGAATATTTTCTCGTAACTATATATTTACTTATGAGAATCAAAAAGCGTGAAAGAATGTGCCCTCAAACTTGCACTTATTCTAGCCTAACTAAAATAGTCATCAACAAGCTTTCATTTTCATAATTTTAATAAAATCAATCCCACTTCGCTTGCTTGCGCTGCGCAGCTTGTGGACACTATAAATAATTTATCATATTGAACTAAAAATATAATATTCGAAATCCTTACTATTAAATCTCGATTAATGTTTATATATATACAGGTAAACCTCCCAAAGCGGCACCTCCGAGTAGCGGCACAAAATCATTCTCTCGATGGGTGCCGCTTTGGGAGGTTTACCTGTACTACAAGCGCGCTTCGCTTGCTTGCGCTGCGCTGCTGGGGACATTTTGTGTCCGCCGGAGGCACCCTTCGGTCGCCTAAGGTCACATTAGTTAATTATAAGGGAGATAACATCTCTAAATACGCCTGTACTACTGTTATTATTAAAATTTTGATGAGTAATGATGACGTCATAACAGAGTGATGAGTCATCATTTTTTGATGATAGTTGCATCATATGTGAGATATGTGAGATACTTTTCGTCCCCATGCCCCCTTTGGCCATCCTGTGGATTATCGCCCCCCCTACACTTTTTCTCTTTACCTAACTGGAGAAACAATATTTTTTATTTTAATTATGAAACCCAATTTAATTATAACAGTGTGATCAATGTGAAGGATGTAGCTGCATATTTGCAACTAGTTTTTTAATCCTTGGGGATGTCTCAGAGAGAGAGCACACCGTAAATCATTTCCAACACCCATCCTGTAGCGGTACTTATTCTTTATTATTAATCAAAGACCACACGCTTTGAAGGAGACATAATTTGACTCGTGTTGAATGTATACCATTATTGATCAATTAACCAATTTCATTATATCAAATGCTATTCATTACAGTGACACACTAAACATCGCATTCTCTGGGAGTATTACGCTCTCCCTAAAAAACCCTTACGCACCCCTAGGGAGGCGCGCCCCCCAGTTTAAGAACCCCTGGCTTAACTTTAAATGTGACAATGACGTCATAATTCAATGATGAGTCGACATTTTCGTCTGAGCTCAGAGCTTAGCCCGCATGCCAAAAATCAGCTTTCTGTGCCTGGCAGTTTCTTCAATCAATTCGTTACAGATATATATATATGTATATATATATATACATATACGTATACACATTGGCGTAGCAACATCGTTTTGCGATGGAGGGGCGATAACGAGCGAGGAAAAAATTTAGGTTGTTTATCAATGGATTCACATTGCTAATGAACTGGAAGCTGACTGCTCGGCAAGTGGGTTCCTTGAAATGCTTAAGAAGGACATGACTCAGACAAGAGTTATATGGATGAGTTTGTGTCACGAAATCAGTTTAGAAAAAATGTTTTTTCATTCAACAAAGACATGAATTAGGCTATTATGTTTTTCGATTTAAATCAGCTCGTAATATTCGGGTAAAAGGGTGAGATAACACGCTACTTCATGGAGGGGCGGGGTGGGATTTTAGTAATGGCCGCCCTCCCATGGCCAAGGCATGGAGGGGCGATGCTCTTCTTTTCCTTGGGTAACAACAATAGCTGTAGATGGATATTTGAGCGCTATGACTTAAATATGCTACGATCAACTTAAGATCATAGTTAAGAGGCAATTTAATTGAATGACATCTAGCTAAAACTCAAACTTGAATTATAAAGAAATAAGGAAATCGCATAAAAATGTTAACTCCATAAGTAGAGGAATTGGGCTGGCGAAAAGATTATAACAAGATAGTTTAAATAAAAAACAGTAGCGGAAAGGAAGCTCATTGCATTTGAGTTCTATGCATAGACATTGGCTGTTGGTTGCCACTCAACAAACAAACTAGAAATTACCTGCTTATCCTCGGAGATACACTATTGCCTTCCTCCGTCCCAGCACCGCTTGACGTAGTTCTTCAACGGATCTCCGCTGTCTGTCTGAGTGCGGAGAGAGGCTGCAGGAGCTGAGGAGCAGGAAGGAATGGCGGACTGAGTCTGTGAGTGTGAGCTCTTCTGCCGGACGACGGACTGCGTCGTCAGGAGAGAGAGTGTGGTCCAATTCTCTCCCAACGAGGAGAAGATTGCGGGACGCAGCGTTGAATTTCACGGGACATGGCGGGAGCAATAGAAAAGTATTATACAGAAATACAAAGTGGGAAGTCCCGCCCAAAACGGGACAATTGGCAGGTATAACATAACTAAGAGAGAGAGTTAAAATTGAGCTAAGAAACAGAGGTGTAGCTTACACCTATGTCGCCCGGGGCGGATGTATTTCATGCCGCCCCTCAACACATATTTCTACCTCAACTTGGCAAGTGTATTTATGAAACACAAGGTCAAGTGCAGCCCGGGGCGGTCCGCCCCCTCTGCCCCCCCCTAGCTACGCCACATCTAAGAAAGAGTCGGTATGTCCTAGTATGCAAGAAGTTATTGCCTAGATGAAAACGTCACATACGTTTGGAGGAATTACCCTGAGACAGGAAACTATTGAACTTCATGATGACATTTCATGTCCCTTGAACTAGGGAGAACGGACAAATCCATGGGCGTAGCTAGGAATTTTTGTGTTGGGGGGTTATATCCACCAGCTGGGGATGGCTGTAAACCCCAGTGGGGTCCAGGGGCAAAGATAAAAAAATTTGTCTCACAACTTGGACAGATTCACTAATTTTGAGGTTCTAGAAATACAAATCACCCCCGATTAGACTCCCCTCTCACCAATTATTTTATAATTTACTAAAAAAATATTGACTTTATCCAGCCAGCGGGGCAGCTGCACTCTCTACGGCCTTGGGCGGATCGAAGGGTCGGCGGCAACTTAAAAAATCCATCGCAAAACTCGGAGAACACAACACATCTAATCCATTTTTCCTAAACATTTTCCTAAAGACAGAAATTCGATTAGTGGTCTTATTCCAAATTCTTGTAAATTAATTCTAAAAAGAAATTTGCACTGAACTCTTTACGTATATTTCATCTAACATAAATCCCAAGAAAGTAATCTGCAATGAAATCATTGAAAAACACATCTTAAAACTGCTGATTAGACATAACATTACTCTTGTACACTAAATTGTCTACAAAAGGAATTTGTTTTATCGTTGCAATAGCATCGAGATATCTTCTATCGTTCTGCTATCATTAATTAATTCTCAAATTATCCTCACTAATGAGATTAAAGCATTCCATGAAACAACACAACATTCCTAGGTTTTAAATAACATGATCTCTTCTCTCAAGAATTCATTTGATGTTCAGTGTAGATCAGTCTTGACTTTAGTTTAAAACTAAACCATCTTATTGATGTAGAGACGGATGCAGAGTATGATACAGTCCTCCAGAGATACGCTCCTAGTCCCAAACCCCCGAAATCGATAAATAACATTAGAATCTAGGTTGTAGTATTGGGTAATATTCTAAATCTCGAAGCTCCTAAACACGTTCGGACTTAAAATCGTACGGAGGAGCATCGCACACTCAAACTAGCAGATAATTTCTTGTACAGATAATAGCACAACTAATATCTTTAAAGGCTTTAGTACCTGCATACACAGAATTAATAATGCAAAAGTATAGCTCCATTATGCCACACACAGCGATCAGAACCTATTTGTGCTAATGAGGAACAATTGCACCAAATATTTGAGATATATTTGACACTGTAAAACCATCAAAAATACAAATAATCTAATTTTTAAGAAAACATTCAATACAAACTACACTCGTGATGAAGTAGAGGTCAAATATCAAATAAGATCTAAATAATATCAACTAATAAACATCTCTAAAGTAAAAAGGTTTGAACTGTCGATCCTGACTCCAGGACTAAACGCGTCCTATGTCCACTCCTGTGAGAAATCCTCTGGTCTCAAATCTCCATGAGAGAGAGTGCCTAGAGCTAGCAGTAGAGAGAGTTTGTCTGCAACGGAGACTCTCTATTCATGTCAGTGAGAAAATGAATAGACACGAAGATAGAAATGTACATTTATGTCATTATCACACAATCCAGCGGTCATTGTGTAATGAGTACGATCTAGGAAGTGTGAAGTGAAGGAGGATAGGTTACAAGGACAACTCAAGCACTCTTGGCCATCAAGTGACATGGATAGATGTAACACTGATAGATTCGTGGAGAAATATCAAGTAGATTGTGTAGTTTCATTCGATATATACAGCTAAAGAATTCTCTTTAGCTTTAGAGAATTCATTCTTTAAAAAATTCTAGTCTCAATTAAAATGAACCTGTAACATAACTATTGACCATTTGAGTTGTTATACGATTAGTTCATATCAAACTCATCCAATCTTGTACAGTAAAACCTCATAAGTGGGGAAAAGGTGAAAATGTCCCTACTCATTCCCATTTACGATTTTGTACCGTAATCAAAAGATTAAGACAAGATGATTTAACTAAATCTAAGAATAGTAATTTCAAATTGTTTTTTGATTAAATGTTGTCAATCCAGATAATATGTACATAACATTGTGGTTAGGACAACACGTCAAGATAACAACAAGAATTAATTCAAATCTTTGGGCAATATTAGTTTACAATTCACATTTGGAGTAAGGCCTACAATCGGACTAATGACAAGAACAGATTCCGATCTAATTACCTCTCGAAAATCTTCAAATTACCCCATTTAGGGTAATTTTGAAGTGACGAAAGGTGACGAACCAGTCAAAATTTTCAATTTAGATTAACCTTCCACCCTAAATTTCCCCTAATTCTGGTTGGGACAAAGTTGTTTTTTTCAAAGTGGTTCATTAATAATAATAATATTTTTCCTATTCATTGCCACAGGGTTTCTTATAAACATTGACTCAAGGGATGGCAAAATTTGGGTTTTGAGGAATAAGGGGTGGCGAGGCCGTAACTGTGTGAGATAGGGTTGTCTGGGAGCAACCTCCCCCTGGAAATGTCAAGGGATGGCGAATGAGATCCAAGGGATGGCGGGAGCCATCCCTCGCCATCCCCTAAATGAAACCCTGATTGCTTACTTTTACAACTAACTTCAATTATTAGCTTTTTCTTTATTCTATTTTTATTGTATGGATGATCTGCAAGCATTCAGTATCCTGGAACAATGCCATGATAATGCCCGTCTTGCCTCTGAACGTTATTAGATTACAAAATGTCTCACTCTGAGTTTGCCAGTCTTCGCTCTAAGTTTCAAAGCCTCAGAACTACCCAGAGACAATTCGTGAGAACAGAGATCTACATAATCAGGAAACTCAGAGTTTATTGCTCAACCATCCAAAAACGTAAGTCATCGGACGGAAAAGAAGTCAGAACTCACTTGTTAACTGACAGCTAAAACAACTTCGAGGATAATTAAGTCTACAGCTGAACTTGTGTACCTCAACCAGAGAGCAGTTAAGGAATGTTGATTTGTTAAGACTGTAATATTATTTCCGCTTCTCCCTTACATGGCTACCTCAGAATATTCGGATGGTTTATGCAGCCTGTGTATCATTACAAGCAAAGGAGAATTGAAATGGACTCCGTCTTCTTTAAAAATCCGTCATTCAATGGAATTTGTTCGGTCATTTATTTAGGAAAAGCTAACCGCTCGAATCGACTACCCTACTAGTCAAGGTGGCACTGCCTCCACAGGAAACGTTGTCCGAACGAAAGAACGACAACGATAAGGACTTCCTATACTGGATAACGACACTAATTCCTATTCAATACCGCCTGCCTATAACATCTATTCACTCCAATCTTTCAGTTATATTACGCATACTTAATTGCGATGAATTAATCGACAACGAAATATTTACTACATTATTATGCCGGGACAGCTACAAGTTTATATTAGACATATTTCCTTGGGCAAGCATAACTCCAACTTTACACAAGGAATTATCTCACCGCACAATTAATTGAAGAATACAATGAAGGATGGAGTATGGAATCATTTCCAGAAGAAGGATTGGAGACTTGTCATAAGCTATCTGGAACAATTGGAAAGAAAAACATCATTTGATAATCTCGAAGATGATTTTATTCGTCTACTTTCACAATCTGATTACTTTTCATTCTCTCAAAGAAAGCTTATTGGTAACCAAAAGAATGAAAAAAACTTCTCAAGATACTTCTCAACAAGAACAACTATTTAATGGTTTAATTTTATCATAAAAACCCACTAATCAGCAATCATAACATATTAATTCCTATAACCACATATATTATACTTCTATATCAGGAATTTTGTAGTTTCATCATTAATTTATTAGTCATGATTATCTGAATGAACTCAACAATGTTGTTTTTATCATTAATGACAACAGAACGTTTTATAGTATAAATTACGCTGATATAAATTGAATTCAGAATGGATTTTTGCTGAGTCATCATTAGACGAGATAGAGAAGCCATACATAAAAATTTTGTTGACCAATCAAGGTTCTATAAGTGATAACCACAGTCAGATAATACATTTTATTTCGTTATCTTCAACGGAATTCCTATTACTGATGATGCCCTGGACTGTGTAAAAGGTTGGGAACCCATGTTCTATTGTATAATGGAATCTCAAACTCCTCCAGCTTAATTGAGTATATTTTTATTCGATTCCCACAATCTTAGTTATTATAATGGCTATCATAGATATTGTAGATATAATGTTCTCAACGATTTTGTGAGAGTTCATCCAATCTAGAATCTTAAACTATAATTTTCAGGACAAATGCTGTGAAGAAAAAATTTCATTTGAGTTATATCTATGAAGGTTATGTGGTATTCCATTGTGGCAGGTATAGTTGAATGTGGTAAGACCTTCATATATTCCACATATGATATGTCAGAGTGTTCTAATTAGCATATTCATACTCGCTGAACCTAGCCGAGAAGAACAAGGGGTCACTCGATATGGTTAGCTTTGAATTTCGCAGGACATGGCAGGACGTAATAGTAACGTCATGACAGGATAGAAAAGTATTATACAGGAATTTAAAAAAAGTGGGACATAAATGGGGGAACATAATCTGAAACTGGGCAATTGAAATGTATAATCTCAGTATTCTGACACCTAACTATAAACTCATTAATATTAATTATATTAGTTTTCAATTCAATAGAATGACACAGACTGAAGTGAGAAATTATAACTCTTGAATTTAGTGGTAGAGTCACGCGCCTCATTACGAGCCACATCGATTCACGAGGTCACAATTTACATGGCACAAAACTGTATAAATAGAAGCGCATTGCTGGAGAATATAACTAATCTAACTCCACTACAACAATCTCAATACACTACGAACTAAACTGAAGAATTAGCAGCATTCAACTGAATCAATATTCAAGTGAGTTTAAATAAATAATTATTAATATACGAATAAATTTATAAATAAAATTAGTTATAATTTACTTGAAACAATTTTCTTTTTTTTTTCTTTTGTTTGTGAATACAGTAGATGTTGGATATAGTTATAATTTTGTTGGGTTTGAGTATCCCAGTCGATGACATTCCATACTAAATGTATTGGATATAGTGGTAATAGATCCAAAATTCCCTGTCCTCGGCACTATCACTATATCCAATACTTACTGTATCTTTATCGAAAGTTTACAAATACATCAACCGGACAAAAGTATTTCAACACTTCATTATTTTACATACAAATTGTACTAAAATGGGTCTATCCATGAAGAGGGTTACTTCCAAACGGTATGGGATACAGCTAATCGGATTCCAGATTCGAATAATACGCATTCGAATTAGTCACAGATTAATCTTTATAATTAATCTTTAATTCCTAACTTTTTGTAATTATCAATTACAAAAAGTTAGGAATTAATTAATGATGAACAAAAATTATTTTCTTATTATAATTAAACTCTTTATTTTGGGGGAAGTACTAAGAGAGCGGGTTTCTGTACCCAATATTCAGCTTATCATGAGGTCGCGGTTCATGACTTGACCTGACATGAACTTAAATTTCGGATCTTCTATGTTACATTATTGATCGAAAAGTAACTAAATGAAATTACTAGCTTTGGATATATTTAAAACATCTTATTATTTCTCGTGATGACGGTACAAAGTCATAAGTGGGATTGGGCTGGTAGGCATATTATCGCCGTCGCGAGCTCACACACCTATGGAGGTTCTACTCTATTTAGTTTTCCTAACTCTCATGTTTAACATTTGTCTTTCTACAGATAATGGATGAAGATCTTTTCAACCTGAAAGAACTCACAGAGAGACTTAGCAGAGATGACATCAAGAAACTGCTCAATGCTCTGTCTGTACCAGAAGGTGTCTGCCATTGGGAATCTGATGCAACAGACTTTCTATACGCATTGAAAGAATGGACAGAATTCAACCCATTCAGTTTCTACCAATCCCTTAACTCCATGCGACCAGATTTAATCCCTGTCGCTCTCACTATCAAATGGCTGTGCACTGATTCCCCTGTGACTCTAACCACAGAACCATTAACCATCAAAAGCTTCATTGAAATGCTAAAGAATGGAATATCATCCAACAATTTGAAACTACTACACATGCGATTTTCTAAAGAAAAAACAGGTGAAGATATTCGCTTCGAAACTACGATGCAACTAATAGCCACAAACAATCTGATTCAAAGAGACATGTCTAGTTTATCTCAACTCCTGAACAGCCTCAAACTGAACGAAATGGTTCAAAGACTCCAACCGTACAAGGTAGCTTTTCAGAATATGGAAGATCAAGAATTCACTTCCAAATTCAAGAAAGAATTGACTCGCTTCGGAAAGCAAATAATCGAATGGGAAACTAACGTGAAAAACTACCTAGAAACCCAGTTCAGAGACGTGAAACAGATGTTGGGGAACGATAAGGCTGTCAGCCTAGAGAAGGTGTACGTCGATCTGACAATACTCAAACAGGAACCGAGAAGTGTTAAACTGGAAGATGAGACGACGTATAACGAAATTGCATATTTGAGGAAAATTGCGAATAAAGAAGTTGAAGTTAGTCCGATAAACTTCACTGAAGAACTGAAATCCTGCGACCCGTCCAACCCAGAAATTTGGTGTTTCATCGGAAACCCCGGTTGCGGGAAAACATTCCTGTGCAACCGCACAGCATTGAGATTCGGGAATAACGAAGTGTCCAGATTCTCCTACTCTCTGTGCATCCCCTGCAGGAAGAAAGAGTGGCACGAGATGGAGTCTTCACGAGTGGACGCAGGTTTTCCAATCACCACCGAATTCGTTTGCCAATGGCTTTGCCTCGGTCTACCAGTCGGTCCCAGTTGGACGACACAACTGGCGAAACACATCACGGAGACGGACGGAGAAGGACTGCTACTCATCGTAGACAGTCTGGACGAATTCACGAAAGATGTCCCCTTCGACAAAACTCTTCTCTTCCTCCTCCTGACCAGACAGACTCTGACACGGTCCTTCATCCTACTGACCAGCAGGCCTGGCGCCTGGACAGATGTGTCGACTTCGCACCACCTCCACATATCCACCTTCTTCCAGGTGTTGGGGTTCTCTCCTGCACAGAGGGACCTGTACTTCGAGAAGCAATTTGAGGACACTTCCCTGTTCGATCGGTGCACTGATCTCCTCGATCGTTACGACGAGATGAAACAGCTGTCTCTGATTCCAGTGAACGCGTCCCTGTTCTCTGCCCTGCTCAAAAGTGATGACGGAGCTCGCATCCACACACTGACTCAACTCTACTACGAGCTAACTCTGTACCTGATACGGCGACAGCTGGACCGAATGGGATTCGATGAGCTGACGCAAGTGAATGAAATCTGTGAGCTGGATAGCGGCGTTGTGGAATGTCTGCACGAGATCGGTTGTATCGCGTTCCAGGGCGTGGCCATGAGGGAGATGATCTCCGACAAAAAGGTGCCACTGCAAATTGGAAGTGTGAAAATGACTAGCCACTGTCTGGGTCTGGTGCATGAATATGTGAGGGAGGAGAAGATGGGTCACTTCACGAAGGTTTGGTCGTTCGCTCATTTGACCATCCAAGAGTTCATTGGCGCCATCTGGCTTCGTAGCACGAAATGGCACGACCAGTGTCTGTCCGTGAGGTTCATTGTGCACACGAACGACGTGTTCTCCCAGTTCCGCATGGTGGTGAGGTTCCTGTGTGGACTGTTGTCCGACGAGTCGATGAATGTGTTTTATCTCCTTTACAAACACGTGACACCTCGCCCTGTTCCCATCTCCCAACTTCCTGAATGTGTCCAACTCAGGTTTCAAAGTCGTGATTTATTCCAATACACAGGTTGGAGTGAATTCACAGAAAAGTTTCTCCAGTTGAACGCCATGTTACGTGAATCGAACTCTGAATCCATTTCGAAATATTTCAACGCGTGCAGACGTTTCCTGCCTGAATCAATCTGTTTGTACATTCTGAGTGCTGTGACTCCCAACGAGTGGATTTGTTTCCTCGAATCCCTGCCACTTCTCAGCCACATCCACCTCATTTATGTGGATTCTGATTACGTCACTCCGGAACAACTCTTCCATCTTTTAGAGTCCGTTGAACAATGCTCTGTGGATTGTGTAGCATTGAATTTATCCATGAAATCTAACACAAAAGTTCTTCCTTATGCGAATGCAATCCAACGCACTCAGCTGTCTAACACTAAGCTAAGTTTAGACCTGATCGGTAGCACGCTAACTGAAACTGAAACAGTTAAAGCCTTATTCTCCTCCTCAGCCAATCAGATTCTATCAGGCCTGCGTTTATTTGATAATGAATTTCCTCCTGACACTTACAATCTGCTAGCCAATCAGATATCGACTTGTCAGAACTTATACTATATGCACAGTGAAACCTCTGAAATTGAAGTTCTATTTTCAGCTCTTTCCTCTGCCACACACTTCAATGGATTACACTTCCATTACATTCCCACTGAATACCATCAACAGCTGTTCTCTCTGCTGCCTACACTCTCTAACCTCAGAGAAATACCATGGAATTATGACTACTCTATTCTACCTCACATAACACACCTCTCTACTCTGTCCTACCTAGATATAGGATATTATCAGTATACTCGTGTCAACCTCTCAGACAGTCTGCTACAGCTGCTAGACTCAAACAGACACTCAATCAGAGTATTGGAATTATGGAATTTAGAGAAGATTGGATTCAGCAGTTTAGATGGATTTCTCCGTTGTTTGCAGTTCTGTACTAACTTAGTAAAGTTGAAACTAGAATATGCTCGTATAAGTTGTGATGACGTCACTCTCTGGTGCTCGACACTTCACAGTCTCACCTCTTTACTATATTTGGACTTCTCCGATGTCTCCCTATCTGACTCAGGAATGTTGAGTCTGTGTAGAGGTCTGCTCTTCCATCCTACCATTAAACATCTGGACGTATACGACTGTAAACTGAGTTCCAATTCCTGTCTACCTCTCAGAAATCTGATTCCTACCCTCACACAGCTGAAGTACCTGGAGGTGAATAAACTCTCCAAACCAGAAACTGAACCTATCAAACTCCTCAAACTAACAGCTGATCAGTATGCTATAGAGTATGACCTCGATGATTAGGTAATAATAAGTTAAATTTAGAATGTGTCACTGCTGTCAGTTGCTAATCTGATTTTAGAACTGCTAACTATTGACTAGCTTAATCATTCGTTTCAGTTTCACAATCAACTGTACACTAAACTGAGTTTCTGCTTCCACTTCTGAGACACTCACCACTTCACACCTCTCCCTAACTGTACTTTGCATTCGTTCTAATAGAGCGACACTGAATAGATAAACGTTACAGAGGTGTTATAATATGGAACTATAAATGTGAGTTAGTGGCAGAGCTAGCGACACCAAATTATTGATTGAAGGAAGCGACAAATGATTTTGAAAATTCTGAAAATGGCTTTAATGTGATTTCACATTTGGATTGACCAATAGATTTGCAACTTTGATTTTCATTGAAATTGTCGAGTATGAAATTCCATTCTGTTTTTCCCTGAAATAAACTCTGATTTTTGATTGGTTGAAATATCCTACTCTTCTTGTTTATTATTATATTTTTATTTATTTTTGATTGAATAATTATTTATTCTTTCTTGTTCTAGATAACTTCTTAGAGGACTGGCTGTGCTGATCTTATTTTCTCACACATTCCTATTTCCCCATTTCATCTCTATAGAACTCTATTGACTTTGTTTGTTGTGTTGTTATTACCTTTGAATTAAACAATTTTGTGAGTCTAATTTTGTTCCAAATACTTAGTAGGGAAATAAATATCTGATCTAGTGTAGCTTCTAGTATTATAGATTTCATATGGGGTATGATTAATCATATTCTCACACCTTGCATAAAAACTTATGTGCAAAGTTGAAGTGCTACAACCTGCCAATGCTTCTAAATTATGAATTTTGATTTAGAATGAAAATACAGGGATTCCAGAACTGGCAAAAAAAAGTTGTACGGATTTCTTTGGCCAACCGTTTACTTGCTACTTTATTTTTTCCTCCAATTTAGATTTATTCACTCACTACCTTTTTTGCTAGCTACTTATTTTTTCCCGGTTGGCGTGAGGAGGAGAAATTATTGATCGTGCAATATAAAACTGAAACGAGTTTTCATTGAGCGATTTCCAGAAATATTTGAGCATTTCAGAATCAGAAATTACTCTATTTAACCATGTCCGTTTCATCAGGGTATCCGGGAAATTTACTTGCTACTTATTTTTTGCTCGCCATCAAGAATATTTGGATTGTGTATTGGATTTAGACTCTGAGTGACTCTAACTCCCTATTTATTCCTAGTTCGAAACTTATACATAATACTACCAACTAGAAATATCCATAAACAGTATTACATTGGTTGACTTAAGAGTTTTATTTTTGAGGGACTGTCACCTTATATCATAACGATACAGTACTTTATATACAATTCAATTAAAACTTTGAAATTCTATTCGGGATTCCATACAGAATTCAGAAGCGTAGATAAGAAGAATATTCCATCTCAACTAAGATATTCTCCCCCAAACAAGGCCGTAGACACAGGTGTGAAATGGTCTTGTTGAGAATAAACGTGGTCAGGTTGAAACTAGACAGATAGATAGATGATGAAATTTGTCAAAAGTGGTCAGATTGAAACCGGAACGGTGGCTACGGCACTGCCAAATGTGCAGAATATGAATCTAGAATGGCCGCCAAATCAGGAAAAAATTCGTCAGAAACAAAAGCTATTCGAATCCCAAACTCTGCAAAATAAAACTCATCCTAAACTAGCAGTTAATTAGAATAGACATAAGGAATCTAATAGAAATAAACACTCTAAAAAATGATAAACTGATAGTTGTCTCATATTTGAGGTATATTAATATACACATTCTTTTAAAATTTGAGCAATCACCTATCACCTAATATGGCTGAGTTATAGTGGATAAACTGAAATTTCTAATAATCTAAAAGAAATTTCCCCATTATGTCCTGCTGTTTCTGATTCCATGGATAAAACTTTTCTATTTCGTCTCGCCATGTCCCACGAATTCAACTTCGTTTGTGCTCACTTTATCATGACTCAATTGGAAAGCATGAAATATTGAGTTGAAATGTGTTCAGTTCATTCTAGCCAAATTGAGCCAATATACAAGCAGGATTAAATTTTCGCGGGACATGGCGAGACACAATAGACAAGTGTTATGCTTGGAGTATAAATAAATTGAGACATAATTGGAAAATTTAAATTAATTCAATAGGAGAGTGAAAAATGCGGGAAGTCCCTCCAAAAACGTGACGGTTGGTATGTATGTCAGTCAATAAAGCGACAACTTCACACTCTTGAAAAATTTATTTTAGATAAATATTTTGATGGTGTACATATACATCATAAATAGATCCTACATTCAAATTTATTCAAAATCGGACGTAGTACGCCGTCCATGCCATAGTGCATCTCCCACAGAGCTGCACTCAACTAACCCGTCTCCAGCATAGTATCCATTCCACTCCTGAAGTCAGGAATGCCAGCGCTCGTACTGATGCCAGCCCCCGTGAAGAAGACCACATGCTTCCCTTTCCGAATCCACTCCGCCACTTGATCCACCTTCCGACTCAGCTCTCGCGGAGAGTCGGCGAACTCTTTCTTCTGCTCTTCATCCCCGATATTGTACTGCCGTCCGGCGGCTCCGGAGTTAGGCTTAGCCCCGGAATGACCGGGCCCTCACGCACCACTGTCTCAGTCGGTTTCAGTTTCCCTTTCATCTCTCCCAACTTCTCCTCGAACACCGCCGTTCCTTCCAACCGCGGTCTCGCCTTCTCGGGCTCCTCCGTCGGTTTATCTGCTCCAGTGTTCGCCGGGATTTGTCCACTTTGGTTAAATATCCCAGTACAGGAGTCTTGGAACTTGGAACATGAATTCCGTATGTGAGTTCCAATTCACTGATTGATGTGTCGCATCTAAATATTCTAATCGTTTCATTCTGTATTATAGATACAACACAATATTCTTGAATGGAATGGATACTAGAAGACAATATCGAAGTATGAAATTGTCACTGATAAATATTTAGATCTGCTGAGAAAGAAAGAAAGTGAAGTCATGTATAATGTATAGGAAAGGTGTGAAAAATGTTTTCCATTTTTCTGCAGAGGTGTGAAAATTTCACTGAGAATCTGGCCCAGCACCACTGGTACAGTTTTTGCGGTTTAAACCGGAACAGTTTTCAAGGTGACACCAGTTTGTTCCTGTTATACCGGAGAACTTTAAAAACTGATCCGGTTGGTTCCGCAAAAACCGGACTACTTCTAAAACCGTGGCTCCGTCGCTGATAACTTAGAACTTATTCGTAGATTCATCATTTACACCTACATGACAATTTCATTCTTCAATCAATTCGAACAAATAAAACAAAAAAAATCTCAACAAATTCTATGTTTTAATATACGTACATAAGATGTCACTATATAATCCACTATCTAACCTCATCAACCAGGTGACTTTTCTCAATGTGGAATTCAGTGATGTTTTGTTGCTCCATTATTAAAATCTACTAACTAACCTCTTCAACCTGGTACATAGGTGACGAACTTCATCGCCCGTTATATCCAAAACTCAGATTGAGATATCATCGAAATAGCAGAAACCTCCTAGCTTGGACATTGCTAGGCATTTTTGTAGGAGGGGCTTTATCCAGCCAGCGGGGCAACTTCCCCCTGACCCTCCCTACGCCCTTGCCTCCTAGACTACTAAAACATACCAAATGCCATCCCGATCGAGTGAGTGGTTGCAGAAGTATAGCCTGTTACGTCGTACTCAAATCGCAATTGGTCAATTGATCATGCGCAGTGTGACGATGCGCATGTGCAATGGACTTTTTAGTACCTCTTCAATTGGTTGCTTAGTCTGCACCCACGAGCTAGTAGTACGAGTTATTAATGTAGTTAATTAGGTATCTAGATTTTTCGGGACGGTTTCGTCCCTGAAATTAGGCATGCCCCATTATTTAGGATCAGAAATTCATGTATTGTTCTTCCCACTTAGTTTCTTAACCGTTTCTAACATAAATTTAGAAAACTACAGCACGGACGGTGGCTAAACCTTTCGGCAGTCTTAACATTCCCACTCCAGCTGGCGGGAGAATAGCGAGTTGGGAGAAATTCTTCCGATCCGCAGTGGTGATACTATTGACACAGGAAGGGGGACAAAACTAGTGATAGGACTTCTACCTGCTTATGTTTCCGCAGGCCAGTGGAGAGAGGAACTGTTAAAGATATTCTACGCGAGTCAGGGACTTAGTACCGCTGTTCAAGCTCTATTCAGATGTCTGATCCTCCATCGATCCTCAACAGGCGTTACTTACGCTGTCACAAGGAATGGGAGCAGAGTTCTAATAATAAATCTCTGATCCAGCGTAGCTTCTAATATATATATATAGATGTCCTATAGGTACGATCAATTATATTTTCACACCTTCCCTAAATACTGAAAATGGCGGGGAGACATCCGCGATATCGAGATCACTGTGTCCCCTACGGTTAATGCTTTGAAATTCTATTCAGGATTTCATAGTTTTCAGGAGCGTAGATAACGAAAAATACTCCATCTCAACTGAAATTTTTCTCTCCCAGATCTTATACTTCCTGACACATGCTGCCTCCTGCCCTTACAATCACACTACAGCAGCAGGTGTTATGCAACCTTCAGAAATATGCTCCTAGTCTCAAACCAGTAAATTTCCATACTCCTGAATCGATAAATAGCATATAATATAGGGTTAATTGGGAATATTCTAGTTTTCAGGACGTACCCAATTTACGGAATATTCCGTAGATTTGACATTTAAAATTTCGGGCCCGTTCCGTCAAGTTCCGTAAATTAGGTATGTCGCATTTTCACACTCCTAAACACTGGGTTATCTATATGTACAATCGGTTTATTGCTACCAATTATTCCTGCACATAATAATTAATTCGTTTTTATAACTAATTTTTATCTTTTTTTCTTACACCTGGTTATCCTTAGTATTACTCTTCGTTTTTTCTTTCTCTTAATGGTTTAAGAATTCTGAGTTACAAGTACATTCCATCGTTTTGTGATTAGTCGCGGTTAATTCTTAAAATCGGTTTACTCTTACTCTTCTGATCTGAGATGGAATAGTAACGTCTTCAAGGCTCAGGACAGACTGGCAATTGTTCTTTCTCGTCGATGGACGAGATTGTCTCTTCTGAAGGAGCTTCGCCTTCAACATCCTCCACGGGCTTCAGGCGCCAAACGGAAACCCAGTAGACTCGCTTCCTGTGAGATGCAAGCACGACTCACTCGGATGTCTCACTCACTCACTGAAGAGAGCGGTTCTAGACTTACCGTGCTCAAGCTAGACGAGATGGCAGAACATGTCACTGTGAGGTGTGCGTTTGTCTGAGAAGAATGAGCGTATCCCTGCAGCAGGAAGATGGAGTTGTTGGATTCGAAGTGACTAAAAACCGGAAACGATCAGGAAAAGCTGTAAACAGCCAAAGCCATCTCAACGCTCATGCTGGACATGATCTGGATGAGGCCTGGCGTACTACCAGATGGAGCTCAGCACTGCAAGGTAGACGAGAAGATGGACAGGACAGCACTCGTCGTGATGAGCTATTAATAGAACAGGCTTCTAGCGGGGATTGGCAGTGTTCTCACGTGTGGACTCAAGGAATCGCATTCCGTGGCAGTGATACGAGAAGAAAACAGGACACGTGTGCAACATTCTTTTCCGTTTCAAGGAGGACGCCAAGAAGCACTTCTCTGGTCAGAGTCAAAGATTAAGTTTCTGAGTTATGAAATGCAGAATGAAATGTTGAAAATAATGGAGACAAGCTGATCAATTTCTTTCTTGCCAAATCAGAGAAGAGTCTTCCGCTGGAAACAAGAAGAAGAAGAGACGTTTTTCTATTCTGTCATTATGAATGAACTCAGATATTCCACGTAGAGAGCAAGTAAGCGTCTGATTCGCTACGTCAACGCCTTGATGCTATCAGAAGAATTTCTCATTTTTTTCTCATTTTATTTATTCTATTAAACGCTCACTTATATGTTACAAGTTACTAATATAACTATGTACCACGACCCACATCCTAACACCCCATCCTCACCAGTATTCTCCACAATCTACCACAGTAGATCTAGATTCATGAATCAACCACGCCAGTCGAACTCAAACCCACTTCCCAACCAGGAACCAGTCAACTCGTGCAAACTACAAAAAAGTGTACGATTTCTAGTGTTTTGGATGAGATTCTGTAAGAACACAGCGAAAAGCAGGATTTTCTGTAGACTTGGCACGAGTTGGTTTGTGGTGCGAGTTGACTGCATTCACCAAGCCTACTCCACCGCGCAAACAGTGGTCCCTACCCAACTCAGGATGCACTGTCCATATCTCGAACTCTCTGCCTAAATAGCTTCATCCCCTCCTCCCCATGCTACCGATCCAAAACATCCTTATCTCCAGTTCTACCCCAGGCCCTATGAGAGGGGGCCAGCAGGGCATTTGCCGTCTTCACCCCCCAAGGTCTGACACAAATAGACAGGGTTAATGATAATATCTAATGATCTTTTTCATATTCTATTTTACAATAGTATTTGGATCAAGTGTTCTAGGGTTCTTGTTAACCCATAACAGTAACTGTATTTTCAACATTGAGTGAAAACCCAGTGCAATTGATTGTATTGAATGGACGTTGAAAATTATCACCGTTCAACTAGTGCTCAAGAGCGTTTACCTGGGCTGGCCATGCTTAAGATCAATTAATATTAAGATATTGCACCAAGATTATATTTTACAGAAAAAGACTAGAAATGTATCAATTAAAGCTCGTTTGTATTCACATAATTACACTTATATTACCGTATGATATTTATCACTTCTCATGTTTTCATTTATTGCAATCGTAGTCTAAATTCTAGCAGTGGCCCGGACTTCTCTGATTCTCTCAGAGGCCCAGCTCTTTCCCACTAAAAGCCTACTCCGACACCCAACCCAGAACCCAAATTCCCTCCAACTGCGTCCTGGCATCTATCCTGAACACAGCCAGACATCACTTCCTTTATAATCCACTCAATCAAAGAATGTCAGCTACAAAAACGATCCAAATTTCCCAAATATTGGCAAATATCAACAGGTCAGTCCATTTACTAGCCTAAATCCCCAATGAGGTAGCTTATACCACCACACTAATCCAAGGCCACCCAAAGCCATACTCTAATCAGGTCAAAGCTATGGCATCCACTCTCTCCTATTCCCAGCAAATACTCCACTCCAAGATGTATACCTCGTAACCACCCACCCCCAATTCTCCATCACCGGAATTCTCAACTAACCAATATTTCTTGTTCGACCATTACATGACAACTTATTTCCTCTCCAGTCTACTCCAAAAATATCTACACCACAGCACACATCCTAACCTCTCCTCCAACCCAAGCCCCGAAACATCAATCATGTGTCGCAACAGCCAATGGCGAAACTGCCACACTTGATCCCAGAACGTACACCTCCAACTCACTAACCTCTCTGCTCCCACTGCTTAAGTATAGCAGCAATGCTATTGTGAAGTAGCGCATACCAATATGCAGTTAGCGTCGTGGGCGGTAGCGACAGCTACGATCGCTCAGTTACTACAGCAATAGACATTAGTATATAAGCGACTAGCGCTTACCTACGCAAAGTTGGTATTTTGCACAATTATTTTTGTAACTGTGTTAGTATTACCTTACTCACTGGATTTATCTATTACTACTTGACATAAGTTACAAAAATATAATCGATGGCAACCCATTCGCCAGTGTGAGCATACCAACGCTACAGAGCGAGAGAGAATCGCGTCTTGGAAGAAACTCTTCAGAGCCGCAGTTCGTCTCTGCTTGCCCTGGAAATGGAGACAAGTTGTCAGTAGGGCTCCTTCCTGCTTACGTCTGCAGAAGATCAGCCGAGAAACAACTGTGAGAGACATCCTCAGCCAAGATATGAATCTGAAGGATGCCTACGAAGTCTTAAGAACCTCGACCTCCTGTCCATCCTCAACAGTCGATGGTGACTCTTTGCCGCGAAGAGTGGAACCTCATAGACGACTTCTACGAACTCAGGACGGCCGCGGTCGAAGCGGTGCACTGTTACGAATGCCGTGTCTCCTCTGACGGGACAGTTATCACCACTGTACAAGGTCCAATGGAAGATTGGGTAGCTAGAAAGGACGAAATTACCATAGCAACAGCTCGAGAATTCATCATAGCCGTGCGGAAATCCCTAACCGAGAAAGAAATAACGTTGGAAAGAGGCTACCGAGACATGAATCTTAATGCTGACACAAGCCAGCCAAGAGGACGAGACCCCCCATGGCGCAGCACATACTACAGGCAGAGGCCCGAACCTCAACGAACTCCAACTGACAGAGTCCCCTAGTAAACCTGAACATATGGAAACCGCCAACAGCGTCCAGTATGCGAGACAAGCTAGACCAAATGTTGGCAACAGACCTCTTACTGGAAATAGACAGGAGAATAAACGCTTCACCTGTTTTGTTTGTGGAGATCCAGATCACTTCCAACGCAATTGTCCTAAACAGTATTGCCAATGTTGCGGTAAACAAGATCACCACCGAAGGGACTATCATGCAAAGAAGCATGTCCTATGTTTTGACAATTACGATGTACGAAAGTGTATCGGCATTTGGTTCATACACAGAAGCAGTAGAGTGTATAGAGCATGCGCGAGCCAATGGAGACGATAGGCAGGCAGACGTACAGGTAGAGGTAAGTAGTAATCTGATATACCGCACAAGTTTATAGTGTCAGACAACCCTGAAGCTATAGAAATGCTAGGAAGAGGTTTCCTAAAGAAAACTTGTCCAGTTTGTGAAAAAGAAGCAACACATTCAGACGATGCATCCCGTCATCATTTACTACATCATTTACTTATTAGTCATCATTCATCACATATCCATCCAAAGCAAAGCGGGAAAGGAATTGTGGGTACATGCAAATGGAAACACAATATTTGAAGGTAACAAAACAGCAGAAATAATTCCAGACATCATCGAAGAAAACGAAGATTGTCAGGATATGGATAGCGAAAGGCCAATCGATTTTGAAACCTGTTCCGAGGAGCAGAGTCAGGGAGAAGAGTTAAGTTTTAGAATAAAATATATAATTACCACAGCTGAAAACCTCGAAGAATTCAAAAGATGGTTAAAATTAGAAAAAAAAAAAGGATCAAACCAGGTGTCGCTGGTGAAAAATCTCTTGTGAAGATTAAAACATTTGGAGGAAAAAGAAGAAATAGGAGAATTCTTAAGGAAAATCAAAGCCAAATAACATATGAAAGAAAAAAAGAGGGCATTGGAATATTATAACGAATTTTGGATAATTACTACAAGTCAATTACTTTGTGATGACATTTGAGCACAGGAGCTTCAATGGAGGAAAGATAGTGGATACAATAACAAGATGCAAATTTACAGATAAAGACTACACACTAATACAATGAACTGGTCATAAATGCATAGCACAATTACATAGTTAATGAGAAGCACAGTATAATTAATAAATTAAGATATTTATATTTTTCCGCTAGATCTGTGACAATCCCACTAAGTACAGCAATCCAGCTAAGTCTTACAATCCCGCTAAGTCCTGAAATTCTGCTAAGTCCTGCAATCCAGCTAAGTCCTACAATCCCGCATCCTTTGTTTACATTTTGCACCTTCATTTTTTTCCTTTTATATTTTTCAGGTTTGTTTTCTTTTTGCACGTTCATTATCATCAGTTATCACTTTTAATTTATTTTCACAGTTATTACAACAGCCATTTTTGAATCAAGTCCACAAATCCTGTTTCATGGTAGTTTATACTAGTAGAGGGGCTGGCTAATAGATCAGTTTGGGGCAGTAGTAGAGATTCCGTTAGATGAACACTGCAAATTCGCTTTGCTAGATTCAGGACTCAATCCGTCGATCATAGATCTGGAGTCTCTCCAGACGATAGCTCCGAATACGTTAGAAGCCCGAGCAATGTATATAGTGTCTTGCATCATCTGTCGCAACCTTGGGGAAGACCGAAATTGCTGTGGATATCGGAAACGGACCCAGATTACAACATTCATTCTTGATCCTTGACAGCCACGAGTCTACCATAATCTTCGGCAGAGACTAGAGTTGAGTTCAGTCGAGTTTGATTGGGACAACCACCTCGTTAGATTAGGTGAAAAGTGGATGAATTCCGAAGCGACAATCCTCGGTGGCCAAACCCTGTCCCAGGCCGAGACGATCACTGGTACAATAACCGACTCAGTTCACCAAATCGAACCAAATCATGAGGAACCTACCTGGAACATGAACCTGGACTTGAGAACGAGCCAAAGAGCTGAACTTCTGCGGCTACTCGAGAGATAACTTATTCAGATGTATTCGCCGTTAATCCAAAAAAGCCGAAACACCACCGAGCACGTGATCGAAACCTTGAACGCTAGGCTGGTGAAATCAAAGAACAGGTTTCCTCCAGACTGAACGCGAGATAAATTCTTGAGTCGACCAGATGTTGGAGAACAAAATCATAAGAAAGTCCACATCGTCTTGGGCTGCGCAAGTGATCCTAGTCCGAAAGAGGAATCAGACTTTAAAGGTTCGTTGTCGATTACAGAGGACTGAACGATGTGACCAAGAAAGATTCCTACCCACTCCCTGAAGTTAGGACATTTTGGGCAAATTGAACGGTTGCGAATTTTACTCTACACTGGACGGAGCAAGCGCGTGCTGGAGCATCCCAATCACTGAGGAGAATCGCGAGAAGACGGGTTTCATGACAACAGTTTGAGTTTTGCGTTATGCCATTTGGGTTATGTAATTACCGCCCAGGCAACTTACCAGCGAGCAATCGATTCCGCACTAAAGCATGTCACCAACAGCCAACCGTACATCGATAATCCGCTTATCTATACATAAATACCAATATTTTTTCCAATGGCCGCTCCAATGAGCATCTCTATCCCGCCACTGAAGTTGGACGAAAGAATCGAAGACTGGCAGCCCCTATTTGTAGCAGCCACCAGCGCTCTCGCAGCTCAGGCCGGAGAACGGGCAGCCGTGCTGATTCTTCCCTCATATGTGTGCAGGAACGAGTTTGAAAGAAACACTGCGCTTTTAGCGATAAAAGAAGAAACTGTCAATGCCGCATTCAAGGTGCTTTGCAAGGCCATCGATCCTCCTATCGACGAGCTAGAGGCCACTGCGCAGTTCCGTAGTATGGTCTGGGCTAGAGGGATTCGAATTGAGGTATTCTTTACCCTTCTCTGGAAGGAGGGAAAACGCACTCAGTTCCTTAATTAACAGGCAGGTTTGTATGGTTTTGGCTACGCAGCTCCCTAGCAGGGTTCACCCTGCAACCAAGAAATGGATCCAACAACAAGAAGTCAACCTGTTTACGGACGCACAAATGCGAGAGTTCCTGGGAATGGTGCAACAAAACCTACGACAAGCAGATAAACCCCTGGACTACGGGTTTCAGGAACCTGAGGACTGACATGGATTTTGCAAAGTCGTCGAGCAGGACAAGGAAGGGGATTATGATCGGCAGGCGAGCGATTCCGGTAGTGAACCCAGAGTGAAAGAGGTGTATAAGGTTCACTATCCGGCAGCAGAAGACTCACTACAGAAGCTCAACTCGTAGGTATAGTAGCCTCACTTGTTTCACCTGTGGTAAGGCGTCACGGCTATATAGCTTGTCCAGACCGCGTGTGCAGCCACTGTCACAGGAAATGACACGACGCTCCCAACTGTCCTATTTCAGACGGGGAGTAGCCACGGAATGCCAACCGTAGAGGAAGGGACTAAGTGAAAAAGTGGATGAATGTCTAATGGACAAGGATTCAGCTTCTATTGCAGTCAAAGTCCGAGGGCTGGTGATTTGTGCGGTGTTGGATACTGGGGCCAAAGTAAATGTGATGGACATGCAGACAATGAAGGAGCTATGATTCATCAGTTAAAACCAGGTATCGGGAGGGTTTATGGCGTTGGAGGAGCCCCCATCACCGTCATAGGCACCGTTGAAATAACTCGCTGGTATGAGTACACGTCGTGGAAGGAGAGGAGTAGGTACTGCTATTAGGGTGCCGATTCTTTAGATTGTTCGGTCGAGTCACCTTTGATTGGGAAGCAGGGACCATTACGCTGGGTAGTTCTGTCATCGAAATCCAAGAGAAGGCAATGGGAGGAAATCCGCTCGCCAGGGCCCGTGTGATAAAACGTATTGATAATCATTCACTCAGGCAACTTATAGACGGACATCAAACGGACTTGAATCCAAAGCAGCACAATACATTCGTAATGATGTTGAAAGAATTTGTTAGACTATTTAACGACAAGCCAGGACGCACCACGAAGTGCGATCACGCAATAGACACAGATAACGCTGCACCGTGTAAATCCAGGCTTAGGCGAATGCCCTCGCATTGGGAAGAGGAAATTAATACCCAGTTAAACGAACTTTTAGAACAAGGCTTATGCCGACCATCTACCTCGCCATGGGCAAGTAACGTCGTTTTGGTTATTAAAAAAGATGGACGGCAAAGATTTGCCATCGACTATCGTAAGTTAAACTCAGTTACGAAGAAAGACGCGTACGGCATTCCGCAGGTCCAAACTACGTGTATATTAGATAAGTTGCATGGTTTCCGGTTCTTCTCAATCATTGACATTTCGGTGGCTTACTGGGGAGTCCCAGTCAGGGAAAAAGACGTGGAAAAGACCGCTTTTAACACCCCTAGGGGATTATTTGAGATGGCAGCCATGCCCTTCGGGTTGGTCAACGCCTAAGCAACTATCCAGCGTCTGACGGATAATACCTTGCAAGGGTTAAGTCATACGTGTTGTCATACATTGATGATTGTATCGTATACTCGCTGGACTTCGAGGAGCACATTCGAGACCTGAGAGCCGCATGTGACCGTCTCCAACAAGCAGGCCTCCATGTCAAATTCAAAAAATGCCAGTTCTTCCGGAGCAAGTAGAATTTTTGAGACACGTGGTCAGGGGCGGGAAGGAGGCCGATGCCATCTTCCGTGGAAAAGCTGTCCAAATTCCCAATACCACGGAATGTTACGGAGTTGCAGCGATTCCTAGGCGCTGTTAACTTTTACAGAACATATATTCCACGCATGGCGCAAATAGCAAGTCCACTTTACGAGCTGACAAGAAAAGGAGCAGATTGGATATGGTCTAGGAAATGCGCACAAGCATTCGATTCTCTGCGGTCTAAACTAGTCAAAGAACCAGTAATGTTAGCATTCCCAGATTGGGGAAGGAGTTTAACGATCGAGGCAGACGCTAGTTCTACGGGAATTGCCGCGGTACTATCCCAAAGGGACACAGATCAAGTGGAGAACTACGTCCGAGTAATATCTTTTCTTCTGCACTCAGTTCGGCCCAAAGGAATTATTCTGCGGGTCAACTGGAGGCATGGGCGTTAGTAGCAGCCTGTCGGAAGTGGGAGACTTACTTAAGAGCAACAGGCGAGGTGGAGTTGATAACGGACCATTGTCCTCTGAAATGGCCCCGCAACCAGAAGGACCCTCGTAGGACTTTTGCCCGCTGGATCCTCGAGTTGGAAGAATATACCTACCCATAGCCTACTCTATATAAGGCCTACCATCTAATGTACCAGGGATGTGATAGAGGACGGGAAATTAAAATTCTAAGAATGTGTATATTCACCAATTAGGCCATTAAATAACTAAGCCATAGTCTGTTTTCCATTATTCCCTACTCTAATAGAGTTAATATTTTATTTTGAACATATTTATTAATGAATGACCAAGACATTGACATTTTCACACGGTATGTGGAGCTAGTGCCACTGGAAGATCAGACGGCCGCCACGTTAGTAATTTGAGAGGGATTTGGTCTATCGCGGGCACGGGGTGCCTAGAGCCCTTTAGACTGATCAGGCTCACAACATAGATGGCGTGGAAGTAAGGAACTTGTGTCAAAAGCTGGGGATAGAAAAGCGGCACTCCTCGCCTTACTATCCCCAGGGAGACGGATTAGTAGAGAGAACAATCGGCCTCGTCAAGCAAGTAGCCAGATGCCTGAGCCTGGATCGTCAACTGAACAAGGAAGCTTGGCCAGAGATTCTACCGGAAGTGTCGTTCTATTGCAACAATACGGAGAATGCTACGACCAAGTTTTCACCTCACTTCTTAATGACTGGAAGACAACCTTGTCCCCTATGGAAGCTATGATTGCGAAAAGGTGGGCACCTACGGGTTCCCTCACGCAATACGGAGAGCGGTTACAAGAGGTCTTGGCCAAGATAAGGAGTCTAACCAGAGAAAATGACCGTCAGGGTAAGTAGAAAGAAACGAGATCCGGAACAAAGGAGCGAAACTCCCAAGCTTTATGAAAGGCGATACGATACGGTTTTAGAGAAAAATGAGACGCGCAAAGATTCATTGGATCCGAAGTTTAAAGGGCCTTATTTGATCTTAGACATTAGGGGAACTAATATCAAAATCAGGACAGGGAACAAGGAGAGATGGATTCACGCAAATCGCTGCAAGCTACATAGGGAGTTTGGGGATGAAGTACCCGATGGCGAGCCCGTAGTCAATGGGAACATAAATACAGAGTCGCAAGGGGAAGACACTGATGCCGGGAATACGAGCAGTAGTGAGACAGAGAACGAAGATGAACCAGAAGGGGAAGGACAACCTACTAGCGATAGTGATTTGGCACTCGAAACGGCACGAAGGTACCCACTGCGAGACCACAAGGCGAAAGAATATAAAGATTATGTGCTAGGTGCGAAAGGCCCCCCCGTTATATGAGAGAAAATATTTTAGAGGGGAGTAATGTAGCGAGTACAAGCTTCTCGCCGAACGAGATAATGCATGGTACCCGGCTGAGGACAAACTTTGACTCAGACATTCCATCAACCGAACCCTACGACGATTGCCCAGACATTGATTCGTATCATGAGAAGGTGAAGCAAGATAATAAGGATATTCATAATAGAGTTTCGGAGAATATAGAACAAGCCCAGGACTGAATGAAAAAGTATTACGACCACGGAACCAAGGCATCTGACGTTGCTCCTGGAGATTTCGTATTTGTGAAAGACGAATGCAGACGAATGTGATGCAAACCTTCATATCAGCGAACAGAGCACTGAGACACTCGCGTTGTTCTCATAAATCGATGCAAGAAAGCGGAGCCACAACCTCCGACAGCTCCCCCGAGATGGAGATCCGATCCCGTGCCAGATACGAGCAGCTCGGAACTAACCTAGATGGTAAAGGTACATTCGACTCCGCTTTATAGGGTCACACCGGTCGAAGGACATTTTGCCCCGATTTAGCGGAGAGCTCTATTAACATTGAAAATATTTTGTATTAGTTTCTATGTATAGGAACTATTCCCGTCCTGCCAAAAGTGGCCCGATTAAGCAGTGGCCCTAATAAGCAGAGTCGACTGTATTTAATTTGTGAGAACTACACTAAATTTATTTACTTGTAAAGTGAGAACATAAAGAAAACGAATGTGAAGTTAGATTTAGTTCATCTGTTACTGTTTAAATGTTTTTGACCACATTAATGAATTAGTAATATAAAACAATTTAGATGGAAGCTATTAGGGTGTGCGAACACTTTTGTCCGGGTAGTGTATATGTTGCAGGCCAAATGCGTTTTCAGGCCAAACGCGTTTGGCCTAGGCCAGATGCGTTTTCATTATTTTTTAAAGCCCATGGGTATATTCTAATTAAATAATTGAAGTTCTAATATCTGTACATTATACTACGATTAGTAATCATAGCAATATCTTACAAACCTTTACATATTTCTCATAATTAGACTGTATTCATAATTTTAATTATCAATGATTTTATTTACATAAGATTGATTTTAAATTCAAAATTGTTGATTCAATATACAGTCGACTCCGCTTAATAGGGTCACATCGGTCATGGCGTATTTTGACCCGATTAAGCGGAGAACCCTATTAACCGAAAATATTTTTGTATTAGCCTCTATGTGTGAGAGCTATTCCGGTCCTGCCAAAAGTGACCCGATTAAGCGGCTGACCCGATTAAACAGTAACCCTATTAAGCGGAGTCAACTGTACTTCTAGTTGTACTCGATTTTATAAAGATTCGTAACTCTGCCCATTTGTTTGGTATCTCGTCATATCAAACTCTAAAATATCCCTAGACTAAATATAGATTTCCTATCGCTCCATTAACTGAATGGAATTTAAATAAGATTTCCCAAGCGAACGAATACCAGAAAGTAGGAGCATTCCTTTTGTCTAATCCTCTCTATAAACAACAAATAGTTAGAGATGTACTATGATGTGTTGCTCACGTAATGTAAGTAGTTGTTTGTCAAATTATTATTCGATTGTCTTGTTATGACAGCCAAGTGTTTTGTGGCATTTTGAGTTACAGCTGGTTTTGTGCGAACGTCTGCATTTGCATCTGTTTGAATTGCATCCTGATGTGCAATTGCATTGTAGTTTGTTCCAAGGACTTCTAGAATACACGGACGGGAAACTCGCAAAGTGTTGGAAAAAAACCTAGAGGCTGATTTTTAAAATTTCATTCATTCCTTTATTTCAACCTTAACGACTCATTTTTTTTAAAAAATTGGGTAGATTTTAACAGGAGAGTAACTCTGACATTTTTTTACCTTTATAACCGTGTAAAACTGAAACCATCCCAAAGAATGAGCGAACAAGCAAATTTATCTTCACCATATTGCTTGTTGATACGATTTATTCCATGCTAATCGCTCCATATATATGCTAAATAACTTCACCCATAGTCTAGAACTTCATATATCACTTTGAAGGGGATTATGTGCATTTAAATTGTGGTGAAGATTTTTCGCTATAAACAATCAAAAAGAAATTTCATAAGGGGCTGAAAGAAATTAAATCGTATCAACATTTTCTAGACGTATCGGTAAGTATATAATTCTAAAGGCAAAGATGATGCGAATTTAGGTCCTGTGATAATGATTCATTGTTTCTATGAAATGTAAACGAAAAATATTGACACTGGAGTGGTACAAGGGGATCTGAAACTACCTAAAGTGATGTGAAATATAAAATAAATAATACAGAAATGTATCAAATTGTATATTTAACGACTTATATAGGATTTAATTTTCGTCTCTTCAAGTTCTTCTCTGACTCCCCTTTGATTTTATCTGTTTCATTCTTGGCGAAAGCTTTCATTAAGCAGTTATTTAGGCGGCGAAATATATTGGCAGGGTTTGAAAACTCATACTCCGTTGCCATGTAAATTTCTTTGTAGGCTTGTAAAAAGACATTACTGCAACACTTAAAGAGTTTGACGGAATCAATGTGTCTGTCACATGAAGTTTTTCTTTACGTGTAATATACCCACAAATGTAGAATAACGTCAAGTGTTCAGAATCGTTAAGATTGGAGAATTCCTCAAAACAGTTTTCAATTAATTCGATATCATCTTCATTATTTAACAAATCCTCTTTGCAACAGTCGTCAACTTGGTCGATGTTCGTTGTTGCAATATCCAATTTGTGGAACAGTTTGAGTCTTTGAAGACTCAAACTTGCTCTACTGATATTAAGTGATTACCTCCACTCGATTGGCGGTATATACCGAACTCGGCTTCCAAACGATCAGATTGTAGTTTGCCAGGAATCATGTATGCCATACCTAAAGATAGGAATTGCCTAGTAACCTCAACTAGGCCGTTCAATGAACGATGTAATGAATTTGCTTCACTCGTCAAGCAAGTTTACCACTCAGACCGTTGTCCATTTCCTTAAAATTGGTTGCCATTTAAAGTATGAAAGTTAACCGTGGGTCTTCAGGATCCGTAATTGGTTATCGGTCGTCATCATTAAGTCGTGTTCCAGTATGGGGAGATTTAACATTTATAATCTTAATGAATCGCGTAACTTCTGACGAATGCTGATGCGTCATTATTTTGCTGCTCTTGTAAACGGGCCACTGTTTTATCATTAAAAACATTGAAAACTAATTGCACTTTTTTTTGTCAAAATTGCTTGGATATAAAGTCTGCTGGTGATTTAATTGAGTTGTTTTATGATATTTGGTTATTCAGCTTGGTATATATCTTTCTACTTAGTTTGAACTACTGCGTCTGAACTTAGATCTTTGAATTAGAACGTTTGCGTTTTCTCCGTTAACCAATTATTCAAAATATTTTTCATCAAATGGCTAGGGTCGTAGAGTAAAATAGGGAAGGAAAGGAAGAGTTTGGATTTGGGTAATCTATGGAAGTAATATCTGAACTAACGTACCGATCGTAATACAATCTGAATGTTTTTTGATTGACACTTAAATTACCAGTCATCACGGAGAACACTACACCACCAGATTCATGGATGATATTAATAAGAATCTGTAATTGTTCAAACAGAAATTGCGCTGTTAAATTCATTACTGGAAGTAATCGAGCTACAAATGCAGGAGCACCAAAAATAGGGTAACCATTAGTGTTAAAATAGTTTTAGCAGGGCAGGGTTGATCTTGATTAACTGCCTTACCAACGATACGATTTCCTCTGAATCTAATTGCAGGCTTCACGTAAATTTCATCTGCCGATATGAAGCAGATTTTTATTTATCATCCAGTTTAAGAAAGATTCTATTGATAACTTTTTTGCATTCGTCAAAACTTCCAGGAGAACCCAGCTTTCCAAAATATGACCGTAAATACTTTTGCGAAGGAAGAATGAGAATATCTCGAGATTTGTATGCACATCGACTCCGTAAGAATACATTGATCGCTTCAAGAACACATTCACGATCGTATCGGTAACCATTTAGACCTTTAGCATGCAATAAAATCAACTGGTTGCGAATGAATTTAATTTGCTTTTCTTCAACTTGATCAGCGTCTGAATTATCCCCAAGGTTGTATAACTTCAAAATTGTTTCCGCTAGATTCCAATTCTGAAGCTAAATTAAATGGAGTTTTATCAAGATAGTCCAGGATATTATGGAGTTGTGCATATTGTGTCAATTTGTGCGTTAGAGAGTTAAGGAGATGGCGAACAATAACTTTTGTGACCCTTTATTAGCACTAACTTGAAGATCATTAGAAATAACAAGTGAGTATTGACAGAAACAAGTGAGTCATCCAGTTTTACCAACCTTATGGAATCCTTCAAATCTTAAAGGCTACGGGTAGAGATCGACAGTATTTCACGAGATCATTCCAGCAAGAGATAGTATCTTTCTTCAGATTTAGTCGTTCTGATGTTTTTTTGACGTGTTTCAGACGATACTCCACGTTTGTCAATCTCCCGTACAATAGTTTTAACTTTGCGGTGTGAAGGAATTCGGTAGACCAAATATGGATGGTGGGTCAGCTGGCTTGCAATTCGAACCTTGTACTTTTACTGTCCGATACCCAGTAGGCCAATGTTTTATGCATATACGTACCAATATTCGGGGTGATTTCGGATGTTAGCTTATTCGGAAGGCTGTTTACCCATCGCTTGCGCTCAAAGAAATCTTTCGGGAACTTGAATATTTTACCCTTTCTGGATTGGTATCGTATCCAGACTTGCAGCTTTCTCCATTATAAAAGGTACAATATTTTCGCCCCATCCTAAGGCATAAAAGAACTAACAGGCTAACAAGTAAAATAAATCAAGATTGGGTTTCCTTATTTATTCCAAACGAAAAAAAAATTCGTTAAGGTTGAAATAAAGGAATTAATGAAATTATAAAGTAAAAACTTTTTAGGAGTCTTTTGTAGCATTTCGATTGCGTAAGTAGAATTTCAACAATCATTTTGGTATTTAGTAGCATTCTTCCATTTTCCCAAACAGTACCAGCAAAAACCTGAATTGATTCGCTCTTTCACAGCACAAACAATGCATTCTACTCTAGGACATTCTGAGTTAATTCTCTGACAGTAACTAGAACAGTTCGGACACTGCACGACATCCTGACTCTCACAGAAGTTTACTGATAGAGCAGTCATTAGAAACTGTTTCTCTTCCTCAGTAGGCAACCCAAACTTGATGATATCTTCAATGGAGAGAATGGAGGGACATATAGGACAATTAAACTCGTGTTTTAAATCCTTCATTTGATTCCAAGCCCAATCTAGGATATCGTCAGGACATATATAATGACCACATGGCATTTTAAGACCACCATCATCTTCACAAATGCAAGTCTCCTTTAAGATGAGGGAATGAAACTGTTCTAGTCTCGTCTCTCTCTATGAAGTACTCACCTCTTACTCTGACGTCACAGATTTGACCACCATAATTATCTAGTGCACATTTTAATCCAGATAATTCTATAAATAATAAATAATGTGAACAGAACAGTTCGCAGTTATTACCTTCCAATGCCTGAGCAGTAATCACATAAATCTCTCCTATCTTACTCAACTTCTCCAGCTCTCTCGACCTGAGAGAGGATGGTCGTTATAAAATTAAAAGTGTGACAACTCATTATTTAGTAAACTAGCGGAGTCCCATGCCTCCCAATCTTCCCATCTCTCCTACAATTCTTTTAGAGTTTCAATTTTGATCCATTCATCCTAGGATTATACAGCCCTCCAGTGTTCGATCCTAATTTCAAATCCATAAATTTTCATAGACTTAAATCAGTAAATAACATAATGATAGATAGATAATATTCTAATTCTCTCGCTCCTAAATACTTTGAAGCTAAAAGTATTTGCCTAAATGAGCGTCTCGCAATCCTAGACAATTCCTTGATTTCTACTCTTATTGGAAATACCTAAACTCAAATGCCACTTACAGAATTAAGAATTGATGAATCCATGATTTGGTACTTTCTTGATGAAAGGACTTTGGAAGGCAAGGTATGCAATTTTGTATTTCAAGCATATTTTATATAAACAAAAACTATGACAAAATATATCAACGTGTTGAATCAATTACAGCCTTGTAACAATAAATCATATATTGCACAAGTAGTGCACATTCAGATTCACCTTATGTTTAACTACACATTACAAAGTTATATTGGTTTCAAGAATATCTTATGCATAGTTGCTTCTCATTGAATATGGATGCTCTTTTAGTTCATTATAGTCTGAGTTTGATCTGCACAGGAGCTGGCCAACATATAATTTTTTTATAGCAAATACATAGCATTGCTCCATTGATTTCTTTTTCTAGACAGATGAAGCAAAATTTCTTCGAGCAATTTCTGCAATTCATGTGGAATGAACCCTTCACATACTCAACAATAGTAAAACAATAAGGACAAGCTCTTAATGTAGGAATTGCTTTATCTCCGTAGACACTTTCTTTTGGACAATTTCGTAATGCTTCAAAGTCTTTTCTCCTGCAATTAGAATTTCCACAACTACCCTGGTATTTACTCCCTTTCTTCCACTCTCTTAAGCAGTACTAGCAAAACACGTTCTTCCTTCCTTTCATAGCACAAACAGTGCATTCTACTCGAGGGCATTCTGAATTCATTCTCTGACAGTAACTAGAACAGTTCGGACACTGCACGATATCCTGACTCTCACAGAAGTTAACTGATAGAGCAGTCATTAGAAACTGTTTCTCTTCCTCAGTAGGCAACCCAAACTTGATGATATCTTCAATGGAGAGAATGGAGGAACATTGATGACATGTTATATTGTGTTTTAAAAGCTCAATTTGAATCCACGCCCAATCTAGGATACACTCAGGACAGATATAATGAGAACATTGCATTTCAAGCCCACTATAATCATGACAAGTGCAACACTCTCCTTTAGGATGAAGGAATGAAACTGTTCTAGTCTCATCTCTGTTTACTAAGAAGCGCGTACCTCCTACTCTGATGTCATATATTTTTATATCATAAGTATCAAGTGCACATTTAATAGATCCTGTTGATTCTAGAAGGAAAGAAATAGGTGTCAGTTGACAGCATGATAGTGCAGCTCTATTACTAGTAGCTCTATTGAAGTATAAATATATCTCTATATAGCTTATATTTAAAACACTAGGATATGTTTATGTGTGTTTGTCCGAATTGATTGAAGAATTGGCAAATCCATTGCGCACGCGCAATAGTCACACTGCGCATGATCAATTGCACATTGCGCACGATTTATTGGACTTTAGAAAAGTGAAACCCCTCGACTACTCTACTATACTGAGTCCCAGTCAGTAACATTATTCGGCAGGACAGTTGCTTTTGAGGACCAAATATTTTCTGGCTGAACACGCCTGTGAATTGGCTGGTAGGATTGCAGACGAGCAATCACGCGACGTCATAAAAGACGCTTAAAACAGCTTCGAAACGAAGGGTGAGTAGTCACTGGAGAGCTTAAGAAAGTTGACGATCGCCTGAGTATCACCGATGATAAACTTCATTCAAAGGCAGATTTGTAGTAGCCAAGGTAATGAGTTTGAAAGTGATAAGAAGGATACACGCACAGCATCATTTTGGAAATGGTGGGACCTTACAATCACTAAGATAAAGCTTCTTTTGGATAAAGATGAACAGAGACGTGGAAACATTCTGTAAAATTGCTTAACATGCCTAGCCCACCAACCGTGACAAGGAACCGATTGGGCAGATGCGAGGGAATGAAGGGATACCCGGGCATGCTGTAGGTATAGATATAGGTACGTTACCATGGTCTGAAGAGGGATACACTACATTCGTAACACCATAGATATTCTGAAATAGTAAGAAAAATATCAATAAGTAAGAAAAACCAGGTGTAAGAAAAAATCGGTTGACTGTACATGCCGGCCTGAGGTATGAAAAAAGCTGGACGTAGTGTTGAATTTGCGGGACATGGCGGGACACAATAGAAAAGGACAAGTCATATCACATCTTTTCAGTCACTCAGTGTAGCTGCACTATCGATATGTTACTAGACATTTCAAATATTATTTCCATATGTAATATCATTCTGAGCCTTACATGCATTTATCCACATGTCTCAAGTGCTGACAAATGTTCAGAACACAATACAAATCATTGAAGAATCATGATGGCCAATGCATATATAAAAAGAGGTTAAAAATTGAACTGGGATGAGAGAAATGTAAACATTTTACATCTCATCTTTACTCGTATTCATAGTGATCATCCCACACCAAAGTTAAATAACTTGTTCACTTTTTTAAAGTTTCAACTATGAACAAGAAACTATAAATATATATATAACTACAAGTAAATCAACTTCACAAAGTAGTTCTGCAGTACTATATCTACAACAAGTCTCTGAAAGCTATTGGTGAACCTTACAAAACTCGTGGCTTTTCTAGAGTAAACTAAAATAGTCACGTCTTAACCGAGTACGACTGAATAATAAACACTAATTTCGAAGAGTTTTTAAAAAGAAAATAAATACTAATAATCCGTGATATTTAGTGCAAAAATACTATCAATCCTAAAATCATGTTATATACAAAAAATAATACGTCAATAACTGTACATTTGAAGAAAAAAAATAAAAATTTGTGAATATAATCAAGTATACATTCTAATCGGCTGGTTTTGCTTTCACATAGTTAAAAGGGAAAAGTCCCCTAACTCCGTCTAGAACCCCTTCATACCACCCGTCAGGGTTCTTCTTCAGCACGTAAATAGTCCTACCCTCGGTGAAATTGAGTTCATCTTCTTTCTGCGCTTTGTACGAAAACATACTTTCGACAACTTCGATATACTTGGGTGGGATCTTTTTTACGACAGGCTCGACTTTTGCGGTTCCAAATGGCCTGTCTGGAGGCGGGTTTAGAACGGAGCTAGGATTGGAATCATCTTTGGTCACTGAATGATAAAGAAAAATTCCTTGATGATGATTCATTCATAAAAATGTTTGAAAACTATTTACTTAATAATATACAAGTATTTCGATGCAGTAAATAGTCCTCAGCATTGTTTATCCAGAACACAGGCAAAAACTCTCCAAGAAATATAATGCTGAACTCTTCCCGAAATAGTAGTAGCATCGCATAGGACAATTACTAGTTTCTCAACCTTGTACACCGTACAGGATTTATACTTTGTATTTTAAGGATGAAAGTAGCTAATGTTTCCCACAAATAAGTAATTGATAAAGCATTAAAAGAGGAGACTGGTGTTTGCTCAACA
Source organism: Aphrocallistes beatrix (assembly GCA_963281255.1). Taxonomy (NCBI): domain Eukaryota; kingdom Metazoa; phylum Porifera; class Hexactinellida; order Sceptrulophora; family Aphrocallistidae; genus Aphrocallistes; species Aphrocallistes beatrix. Next base: position 11,565,777 of record OY725488.1, read on the forward strand.
TCTTAAAATAGCTATACATATGTTCCAGAAGGTTGAATGAAATTTATCAAATAATCAGAATTCAAACATCATTATCTACCGTATACCAAAATAATGAAAAAGGTAAACTCCAATAATCAATTCAAAGGTTTGAAATCACACAGTGAACTTTAGCTAGATACTGGGGTGTTGTTAATCAAGATGTAATAGCTCAGTGGGGGTATCATCGAATGCTCGTATCCAAACAACATATTGCTGGAAATTAGCACTTCAGGATTACACTTACTGCTACAACAGGAATTATGGATTGATAAAAAGTCTTGCATTCTTATTGAGAGATCTTTTGCTGACTTTATCCAAATGAATTTGTTATTAGCCTTTTCAATCAGAGGTTTAAATGGTTTCTCATCGAAAGTTTTTCCTTTAAAAATAATGTAAGTATACTCCCAGAACTCTCTCTCCTCATGTCCTGTCGCATCTTTAAAAATATTCGACAATTGTAATTCCGGAAATTGTTCTGTATTGAACCTTTCAAAATAAATCAACATTAGGCTAACTGGTGTATTAATATGCTTGCTTTGTGTTTTTAGTGCATTAGCTATGATACGCGTATAGCCAATGTAGTATGTATCCTCATCATCTTCATCATGGCAGGGAATCGATCTCAGAATAGTCGGTTGATTAACTTTATGCAATACTTCATTTCTGTTTTTACTACTAAAATTAACCGCATTTATAAATATATGATCATGTTTTATCGATTTCATCAGCTTTTTAACACAGAGATAAGATTCTGTTTTCATTAATGGCAACAATATTCGTTCCGGACTGTCCTTAAAATATTCTACCTCATCCGCATGTGTGAATACTATTAAAGCATTTGAAAAGAAATCAAAGTTGTGAAACTTTAAAATTTCAGCTATTTCCTCTATCTTGAAAAGTTCTACTTTGGTGAAAACGCAAGTGCTTAAATCAATAAGGATGAGGAAAGTTACATGCTCTGATAGTTCCATTTCTGTGAAACAATTCAGCAAAAATTTACTGTACTGTTTCGATTTTATGTCTCCAGGTTGATCTACCACTTGTATTGTCGCTGTTTGAGTAAAGTTACGACCTTTTTCAGGTCTCATTGAGTCAATAGTGAAATTACCTTTAGGGAACTTCTTTGCCATAACAGATGGTTTTAAATGCGGGTACAAATTTGTTGCAAACAAAGGTGATTCACGGGGTCCCAATAACAAATATCCCAGAGTACCTTTGCCACTATTTCTCTCTCCTAACAGGATGATTGTCTTAAAGATCTTTTTTTGTCCCTCTAGCTAGAAAGTGTTTAGGAAGAATTTCATGATACCTAACAAATTATATTATTATATAATAAAGAGTTTAATTAATAAATTAGTCGATGAATTGCTTGTTAATCAATGTTTACTCGTATACTGTGCAAAAAAGTGATGTGTGCCAGTTTTAAGAATTAAAAATTGACTTACCAAATTGAATGGGATTGTCCTCCTATTTTCAAACTTTCTTTCAAAATGTTCATTTTCTTTTGTACTACTACTTGAAGCATTTCAATGAACTTTGTGGATGTAGTACTACTTGACAGACAAATGTATCTTTGCTCAACAAGTTTGACAATCTCCCTTATTCCTCTATTTACATCAATAGATCTTCTCACTCTTTCTTCATTCTTACTACTATCATTAATAAACCGGTAGCTACTCAATATATGAAAACGTAATATATTCACATTCTTTTTAAATTGGATTAAATATGGTGAGATGCTCTAGATAGATAGAGATCAATTAGTTTAGCATTTAAACACAACTTTGAAATGTGTGGTAAGGCGGAAATAGGACGCCATCCGTGCCATAGGAACATTTTTCTTAGAAGATCCACTAAAAACATATTTTATTGTACACTTATAACGAAACTCCAAATTACCTTTCTCATGTTTCAATGTGGGAGCAGCAATCAGCTTAATCTCTCCTATCTCACTCAGTCTACACTCCAGCTCTTCTCTCCAATTCAACTCTACACCCCACATCTTAGCTAATAGACTCTCGAGACCCACTTCTAACTCTCTATGACGTCTTTTCATCAGTGCTACACTCGCTTCAACAATTTCTTTGTTCTCTTCACATTGTACTGTTGAGTTTAGTGATTCTTCCATTCGATTCAGGTCTTGCATCTGTTCTTTAATCTTCTCTACTCTGTAGTTAGCTTTCAGCTGATCCAGCTCTGACATGAGAGCTGCTTCTCTCTGCTGTAGGATTTGATGAGATCGAAGGAAGTTCGCTCTCATCTCTTCTCTGACTCTCTCCACCTGAGAGAGAAATGGTTCTGTTACTTGTATGCTGGCACTAGCCATGAAGTAAATCTAGACAATCGATATAATTTTATTCAAATTTCTAATGAATGTAACTCTATTGAGTTTTACATTAGATTCAAATCCTACAAATCAAAATCAAATGCATAAAGTATCAATTTCTTCTGTTGAACATCATCATAACTATGGCTAATCGAGATTGGAGATGACTAAATTTGAAGATATATCCCATTCTTGACATGTAACCTTATTGAGTTTTACATTAGTACATTAAAATCCTACAAATCTTAATCAAATGCAAGAAGTATCAATTTCCTCGCTCTAATATCCTTAGACAATCGAGATGGAGATTACTAAATTTGAGGATACATCTCTTTCTCCAATCGGTGTACATTTTAAGTTTACAGGTGAACTAGGGGTAGATTTCAATTTTAAAACTTTTAATTTGTTTTTCCGATGTATTAGGATATTGTCATACCACGTCCTTCTAGTCGCTTAGTATAGCTGCACTATCGGTCTGTGAACATACATTTTCTGTGCAGTTTACAAAATAAGTCGTTTACTGTCCATCTCAAGGTGTATTAAACAACACATCTAATCTTAACTTATATTATTCATTCTACTACATGTAATATCATTCTGTACAAATTCCATAGTAAAGTAGTCCCGATGGGTACACGAATAATCTGAAAATTCCGAATTAGATCTGCATGTCCCTCAGGGATGAACAACTTCATTACCAAAGATAAGAGTATAACAACTAGATTCGAGAGTCTGTATTGGGTCTTTGTAACTATTGTGATAAACTGCATAATAAGTAAATATAAATCTGTTACGCATATTTAGTACAAAATACATGATCAGTTCTGAAACTTGTCATATCCAAAAATAATCTGTCAATAACTGTACCTTTGAAGGAAATAAAGAATACAAATCTGAGAATAGAATAGTATCTACACTCTAGTCGGTTGGTGTAGCCTCCACATAGTTAGCAGGGAAAAATCCTCTAACTCCGTCTAGGACCCCTTCATTGTTGTAATGCTCAATGAAAATTTCATCTCACGTAACCTAATTTCTATCTTGTCTAGTCTTAAGTTAAGACACTTTACACCTAGTCAAGTGTGAAAAATTCTGTAAATACGTTGTATAACATACAAGTTATACAACATAATAATGCAAATTTGACATTTTGGAATTGTAAGATTAGTCATCGTCACTTGATTACAAATAAACAAAATAATAGAAATATATTCGCATTACATAGTGTAAATGAAATGAACTTTAAAATAAATGTTGCAGTGCAAACGCGAGATTGGTGTACATGTTGCAGTGCAAACGCGAGATTGGTGTACACGCGTGTACACTGGTGTAAACCCGGGTTTCCATTAAGTTTGATAATCTCGCGTTTACACCAGTGTAAACGCGAGTACCTATATAATTAAATATTGTGGTTGATTTATTACTAATATGATATGATGAGACGTAACTAATTACATCTTCTAATCTGATTTATTCTCGTGTGCAATTCGATTTCAATAAGTATTATAATCTCGGTTTCTAGTTTTATTACTTAGGGAATTTTAGACACATGCATTGAGATATTTGTGTATAGAAAAGGGACATTTGCGTAGAATTATCTTCGGTACTATTGTGGGATTGTTGCAGTGTATACGCTACCCACTGTGAACGCGTTCACACCGGTGTATATAATATTTTGTAATATTTCAAAAATATTTCTTTAATTTTTTTGTACTTGAACATACACTATATAGTTAGTTCCTACGTTACACCTTGACTATTTTGGAACGTCAAGTGATATAACATTGTTTTGTAGTATTTACATAGTTACCACATTTCGATATAGCTATTTGTTGGTATCAAAATCAAATAACCACAAACTGCATCTACTCTCTTGATCTTTTGCTCTCATCAAGATATACATAAATATATACAAGCATATTACTAGATAATTATGTTTCGCAAATACGTTGCTAACTTATTGAAGATGGTGATCATCAGTTACAGGTATCATACATATATCGTTGTGAAATGATAATTTGAAGATGTTGGAAGGACTTTCTAACCTTCAATGAAGGTTAGTGATCATTGTAATTTTGTATTTACTTCTGTTGTATTTATTATCGTCATAGCCTACCTCATCTGCCCAGTAAATAATTATTATACAGTAGTATAAAATGTCTACATGTATGATGTCCGTACCATAGGAGCCAGGTGTGGGTACCTGGAGGACACGCCACCCAAGCTTGGAGCTGGAGGCTACAGGGAGAGCCAAGATCCGATGGGCCTCTCCAAAACTATATAGGTCACATTTTGATCAATTGCTACGAACTGACTTATTTCAGTATGATGCAGATTGCAAATTCTACAATTACTCTTCTTATTTATTTAAAATTAACACAATGCAATTAATTACTACAGACTCTCGAAATCCAAACAAATTAAAAGAGAAAATTTTAATACGTATTAAATTTGTTAATTAATATAGTATACTGTTTTAACAATAAACAATTCATCATATCGTATTCTAGAGTAATAAATCAACCACAATATTTAATTATATAGGTACTCGCGTTTACACTGGTGTAAACGCGAGATTATCAAACTTAATGGAAACCCGGGTTTACACCAGTGTACACGCGTGTACACCAGCTAGTTGGTGTACACGCGTTCACACTGGTGTACACGCGTGTACACCAATCTCGCGTTTGCACTGCAACATGTACACCAATCTCGCGTTTGCACTGCACCATAAACATTGTATTTGAAAAAATGTTATTCATAGAAAAAATAAGTTACAAGCAAGCGAAGCGCGCTTGTAACTTATAACTACAAAATAGAAAAAAAATCATGTTTTGCGAAATATCATTCTGTAATAGGAACTACAAGTTGCATAATGTTATATCAGAGCTTGTTAAGGCTTCAAAGCGAATGTCTCAGAATTTCACGCAGGTTGTACATCCATGGTTCCTGTTATCTAAGTACCTAAGAAGTTCACGCGCCCTAGAATTTCACGTAACACGTCAACCGATTATTCGTACCACTTTTGGCAGGACTGGAATATCAAAAAATCTGCAATCTGCAAAGTGTCCGCCAGTCGCGTATTTAAAAAACTAGGGTTTTTTCTTTTTTTAATGTTTGTCCGAATTGATTGAATAATTGGCAAGTCGTAGATATGAAAATACAATATATGACTTTACTCGATAATTATTATAGTTAAATTTCGTTTGCAAAATATAAATAAACAAGCGCGCTTCGCTTGCTTGCGCTGCGCGGCTGGGGGACACTTTGTGTCCGTCGGAGGCGCCCTTTGGGCGCCTGGGGCCACATTGATTAATTATTAATTAAGGAAAATAACATCTCTAAATACAATTAAACAACAACTCATGTAAACACAAAACAGTTCACCGGAACCTGATCTCCCAAGGAATACAATGGACAAATTGAAAATATCCTATTTTCACTATCATTTGAGATACAGATTTGGGACGAGAACTTTTGGAATGCCCTATGTAAAATAAGGAGCGGTTTAAAAATGCTTTTCGAAATATTTTTTCAGAAAAAGATAGAATATATATTGAAGCTTTGAAGATTTTTCAGTAAGAATACACACAAGTCCATGACGCATCATGAATTTAGCTTTTTTATATATACGTACTTTTAGTCTGGTAACCCGAGGGAGGGGTTCAGATAACTGAATTTCCGCTGTATTTACATTAGAACTTTCTAAGTATCAAATCTACATAGTAAGTCGATTCAATGTAATTGTGACACCGATCATTCATGACAACTCTTAGATAACTGCTACTGCCTGAATTGATACACCCTCAGGCTCAGGGGGTTAAAGAGGTCAAAATATTTTCATGGGGAGGCGTTAACCTCCCTGAGGGCGTGGGGAGATGCGACGCTGACTCTTGTCCTGTCCCGGAAATTAAGCATGCCCTTTTTATTTTAAAGAGACCCTTGCACCTGAAAATGTAAATATTTTAAAGCAGAAATTCGCCTGCATCACAAATGGGCTTTATGCACTTTTTATTATCATTTCAAAATTTATATTCTAATAATGAATCATCCAGCAATTCTAACGGATAACAACAATGCACTTTCGGTATATCTTAAATAATTAAATGGCGCATTCACAATTATATGAAAATCAATTTTCAGTTTGGTTTACATAATAATTGTAATCCTAACCATGATTTGAGCATTAACCAATATAAAAGCCTCAAAGTTTATTTTATACGATTAAGAACAAATAACACACGTATCCCTCCAAATGGTTTCACAAATATTGACAATGTAACAGTGTATGTTGGGTAGTGCTAGCTTTGGTCCTGATTGGTACGATATTGTCCGCTATTTGGGATATCTATTTCGCTAAAAGGATAATCTACTTCTCCAGATTGTACCGCTATTGTATTGGAAAGGTGAAATCTGATCCTTAATTATACATGGAAGCAGCGCTTCACCATTAACTGGAAATCATTAAGCTCAGTGTTTCACCTCGGCTAAGGCTCATCAGTCAGGCTGCATTCTCCTGATACACTCTACAAAAACCCAGCAGACGGAGATACCCCCAAACCCCAGCGGTTGAAGAACTAACCTAGTACTAGACACTAACACGAGCACACTGAACAGATCCTCCAGCATAGATCTACTTCAGATCAATTCCCCATTCAACCCACTAACCTTACTATTCAGCTCATAGAAATAGAGGAACCAAAAGAAAACCGCCAACCGTCAAACGCCGAACTGCTTACCTTACTGAAGCAATTGGAAGCCAATATCAACCAAAATACCCTTCCTCACAACACCAAGTATAGGCAGAGCAGAATGAATCGTTCCCTGAAAACATCCATGAATTATCATTCGAGGAAGTAGAACCTCCAACGCTACGCGAGTATTACCAGCAAATGGTCTACCTTGAATCCGCACTAGCAGAATTAACCAAGGATAAAAAGCTGCATACATTCCTAGAGACAGAGATCCCAGAACTCGGAATCACAGAAAGGTTAACTCTAGCCAATATGATAGACGATACACAGCCTCAGTACCACCACATAAAGTAACAAACTACTACATCGACCTACTAATAGCAACAGAGTACGAACGCCAAGAACTAGACATCCCTTATGAATACCAGCACACTGCAAAGCAAACTGAAGAAGAGACTGAAGGCAGCCGAACATACTGGCTACAAGCTAGAGCGTGTGGGATAGACAATATATTCATCCCACAAACCAAACAAACAAGCCAGGAGCAGATACCCCTGCTAAACCACTCTGAATTCAGAACCAACTCTTACTTGTCCATCTAAAAATTCCTCAATATAAATCCCAACCGGATGAGCACCCTATTCCTCAAATCGCTGCTACGAACCAAGATAAGACATCACTCTATGTTAACAGAGAAGATATATAAACCGATCGGCTGCCTCAAGGGTTCAAACCTACGAAAAAAAAGGTTCCAAGTCGCGCATCTGCAGAACCAAAACAGAGCAGAAACAAGCGACACATCAACCATCCTCCTAAGAACCCTGCAAACCAAATCAAAACACCAGTCCAATATGAGCAGCCCAAACTCCAACCACCAATGTCCCAGAGGAAAGTGTAAACAACAACAACCTCGACACTCCACGGACAACTGTTAAATCGACGTAAGAGTAAGAATAACGGAAACCAGGCAAAACCCTCACAGCAGACACAACCACTCCAACAGCTCCAGCCAAGAAGGAATAAGCAATTCCAACCGCAGCACAAGTAGCAACCCAGATCCAACCAGTACACTCACAGCAGCAATAGCAATGGTAACAACTACGCTTATACTATCCCATTCAACTAATAACAGCAGATACACCAACCCTGCTCTAAGTGCATAGCTGCAGCTACAATGCTAACCACGTCTGAACATAATACACAGACAAATCAACATTCAATCCTAAAGTGAACAGTCAAGAAGACACCTCAGAACTCTCCACAAAAGATTCAATGAGATCTACCGTTCCATTACTGCAGGAATCTCAAACCACTGCGAGAGAAGAGGATACCTCCTAGCTACACAACAGCACAAAAGAGAAAATTTTATGAATACTTACCTCCCAACAGAGAAAGAACGGACATTCACAGCTACAAGAGATGTCTGTAGACTCATAATCTATGTTCCGATGCGGCAGATACCGTAGCACACACACACATACACACACACGACTACTGCAGCCAAGCACAAAAGACTGCGGCGCCGACCGAACGCAAGCTTGCGATAACGGAAATGAAGTCACGCATTCATGAAAGAACTCTTCTGATCTGGCGTAGCAACCACCCAGACACAATCCAATGCAGCATTCTCGCTCTCAACAGCAACCAATCGGCACATTTTACTAGAGAGACAGGCTTAAGTGTCTTACCTGTCTGCCTCCCCACCACTATCTTCATAGAACAGAACTGCGAACTCTGTTCTCAAGTCAGCCTTCCACAACTAAATCAGAACGCCACCACCACTTTCTAAACGAAAACTTTAACAAATTCCAGTACATACCAGCACAGAAACCGCAACCAAACGAATGGCATTACACACCTCTCCCTGTCTTCACCTACTCCACCGGTAACCTGCAAGTGGCAGCACTCCTCCAAAAATAGGTGGAGTATGGAAACGTTTCCAGATTCCAACGAAACACTCACCAACACCTTTCCTAACCCCGTTCAAGCATCTACTAACCCTAACCCGTGATACACCACCGACGACTAAATCCCCATTCAACGGAAGAAGAAGAACACGTACAGCAAGTAGAACCAAATACTACGCAAAGTACAGAAAACTCAAACAGCAACAAGTCACTATCCTGTCCGCAGACGAGGGACCTGGTCTGATCCTGATGCCTAACATGTGTCCTCCAATTGTACAATGAGTACATAAGACGAACGCACTCATGGCGTCCAGCAATCTACCCCGACCATCTATGCAATATCAGGAACACTATCGCCTCAGTGAATCCCTCTAATTGTCAAATCCAATGACGACAGGATTCCCACGTTTACTTTAAGACTAAAATGGCACAAGGAAATCTTTAATGCACAGATGACTAGATTTCGCGAGATTTACACATATGACATTGGTCTTATCAAATGGTGCACGATTGCACCACCAATAGTCAATCATACAAACTCGATAACGATCCTATGCTCCGATATTCCCTTAATCAGCTCTATAATATAAGTGTCCGTACCTTACAGCGGACACATCAAAACAATCAATTCCCTCTTGGCGTACGGCGCCACTAGAAAATCTACACCGGCGACATTTAAAAATTTTACCCTTCTATGCCACATTCTCTCATACTAGAAACTTTCACGAATTATAACTCAACGAGGAAGAGGGAGCACCGACTATTAGAACAACTGTTAAAATACAATTATTTAATTATATATAATCCCTCCGTTGCCCCTGGAATGTGTCGCGTCATTTCCGGTTTAAGCCATTTTGGGTGGGAAAGCCATAAAAAATCGAATATTTACTGTCATCCGGAGTTATTAGCAGACGACACAGAGTTTAATCACCTGGGCAGCACAGGGAACCCCGTGGGACTCCCACTAGCTCCTGAACGAGCACGAATGTGCACTGCCTATCTCCTAAAGAGCTACAAGCCACCGATAGGCCAAGCCCTAACATTATACTTTGACGACGTAGCCCTACTTACCCTATCCACAGCCTGCCATTAAACATTACAACCTCATACCCACCATTGAAAGCGCCACACAGGATGCAATCTACGACCCTACGAGAGAGGAATTCCTCCTTGCCCAACAGAAGTGCAGACAGTACCCCTGCATCCACATTCCTTCCATCCATCACAGAAGCTAGCGAAAAACTTACTTCAGTGCAGCACTCCGAGCCACACAAATAGACATAACCCTGCTGATGCACTGACTATATGCTCAGAAAGTATCTACCAGGGATACAGGCTGGACATGACTGCACCGAAGTAGCAGAACATAGTATGCATGCAGAAGAGCTGAGATGGGAGCGAGTGCGTCGAGTAGCACGTCTGCAGAGAGCAGTCCTCGGAAGTGCAGCACGTAGGTGATAGCAGTGGCTCTAGCATGGGGAACCGCGTGGGAGAGGAGGACTTCAGTTCAGAGGCGACTTGTCCCCAGTAGATATCTGTGAAGTTGACGAGCTCGCTGATTTTAATAATAATAATAATTTATTAATGAAACAATCACCAAGCATCTGTTGTATAAACTTGTTGAATATCTCGATCACATTCTGTTCAAAGTTGCAGAGAGCTTTGATTAGGTGGCAAGCTGCGTGTCTCCTCATGTCCACATCTGAACCTAAATAAACCAATGCAGCAACTAAAGTCAATTCTGCCAAATTGCGTTCAAAAATGTATGAATTATGATTTTAATTTCTCAGAAAAAGTGTTTGGTTTAAAATTTATTGAATTTGAATAGCGTAATCAGATTAGAAGAGAAATTTCAATAATTCGCAATAAAAATGAACAAGAGGTGTCCAATAGGCAGACAAATAGCGTTTGTGAGTATCTGTGAAACAAAAGAAAGCTCATTTGATTACACACAAAATGTTTCAATCAATTTCAAATCAGACAATTTAGCATCGCTAATTATTAATCAAGAAAAGTCAACAATGATGCCAGTGATATCAAAAGGAAAACACAATATATTGTCAATAATACGTGACTTAAACTAATTGATAAAATGTATTTAGTAAAAATTGCCTTAACTTATGTTAAGCGTGTGTTTGATCAAATATCTGACACAGAATAAAGAAAATTAAGTACGAATTTTGGGTCTTACCCAAAGTGATGGCCAAACAAGTGGATAGATATGCGAATGTTTCGAACAAAAAAGAGCTTTTTCGTGCGCATCACTTCGCTTTGAGTTAGATGAGATTGAATGCAATTGAGGGATCATTATCATTCTCCGCAACCGATCTGTTAAAATGCACCAACTATCTACGCTCAGAGGGTAGTGGCAATGGTTCGCAGGGATTTTGTCAGGGGTGCTACTTCTATTTGTACTACTATCAACGAGTAGAGTTGCGCAATTCCAGCTCATGAATCCCTCCTGGATGCCATCAGGTGCAACTGTGAATCTGAATGCAGAACGCAGAGGTGCACCAGTAGGAAGCACACCTTGAATGTCCGCCTGTGTGTGGAGAGTGTAAAGGACAAAGCTGCACTAATTCGTCAGTCCTGAACTAATCACTGAATATGATTAGTAATTTGAGTTCTTACGGAATATTCTAACAAAGGAATTTTTTGGATTTTGACTATGTCACTTAGGTAGCGACTTCGTATTAATTTTTGTATAATGCGTTTACTCAAGTAATTAGAATTAGATATTACTAGTATTATATAAACTTAATTGACAAATAATGTGCTTGCTTTCAAGATGAAAGTACATTGGACTAAGTAAACTGAAATATGACATGATAATACTCATACAGTAGCTAGAAGTACACATACGTGGAAACTATATTATATAATTAAATTATTGGATTAAAGTAGGCTAATTAAGATTCGAAATTCCAGTTTTAGAATAGTGACACCTGTAAATTAGAGATAAACTACGAATAAATATGGCTAAGCATGACTTCATGCCTGTAAAAAATAAATGTTCCCAACCGCAACTGTGTCACTTTGCTGCTTTTTGCTTAGAACTCAAAAATGACACTTTTGTTTTAAATTAATCTGGAGACAATACTTTCCTGGTAAACCAAAAGATAATCATTAATATCCAATTAACTCATTCTAGTCAATAGACTAATCACACTCAAATCTACTAAATCATACTTCAAAGTATGCGTGCTAGTAATCAAGCATAATTGTATCAAAACGTCCGTGCTGAACATCTTCGCGACATTAACAATTTCGACATCAGTAGCCCATATTCCACTCTCATCGCTGATTGCCTAAGATAGGCTAAAGGGGAAGCCTCTTTATAGAACTTGTCCTCAGATATTTTTGAGTGAATTCTCTACATCTGTCGTAATAAACCGGCATACTTCGCCTCGCAATTGTTGGTGATGTGCTTGAGTCCCAGATATTATTTGCGATATGCAACGAAAGAAACAGTTCCCGTCCTTTTCAATGGGTCGCATTGCCACGGTGTCAAATGAGAAAGAAGCTGTCCTGATAAGCCTCTATCTTTTATGAATTGCAGACCCATCTTGTTGCATATTTCTTGCTGCCAAAGCATTGCAATAGGGTGGTAGCATGGACTAGAGTTGAAAGAATCTGAAGTCGGTATGGTACGTGCACATGAAATAGGATTGTCTATAGATGGAGAAGCAGTGAAATATTCGTTTTCAAGATGTTCACAAACCTATAAGAGAAAAAGAAATTTTAAATGTTCACGGTTAGATAGATTTGTCTTTCTGAAACTTACCACTGGATAGATAACTTTATGAGAATACTCAATGCACACTTTGTTATCTGAAGTTGCATTGAATGCTTCCAAACTCCATTTGAGAAATACATCGATCATTCCTTCTCTGTAAAATATTCATTTAATTCGACTACAACCATGATTGTATAATTCAATGTACGCAAGATTCGTCCAAAATTAAGTATTTAGTATATATTAATCATACCAATGTGAAGGCGTCAACATCTTCGAGAAAAGAGAACAGCATTGTGAAAGTTGGACACATTCGTCTGTTGGTTGTATTGATCAACTCTTCATGAAGAGGAGAAAGTGGCGTGCCACTTCTAATGCTTTGGATTATTTCGTTCTAAAATAGATAGTGTGTTTTGATATTCAAATAATACTTGTATGTAATATCAATTTACAATATGCCAAAAAATGAATTCTTTTCAACAATTTAACAGGTTAACAAATTTCATGGATTCAGTTTGCATATCAAATGATCAATAGCTTCTCACCTGCAGGGAATTAAGATCACTTATTATAGAATCGTGCTCGAATCCGTACACATAGAAATTGGTGGTTGATTTCTAATTGATTTTGAAAATAAATAACATACGTATCTATTTTGTTAATAACTCACTTAATATACATAGTATAGAAATGTATTTTGTAATGTACCTTGTGTCGTTTGGGAGGGGGACATGCTCCATCATTAGTGATCAGTCTTTTTGAAGACTCTGAACAAATGCTGAGAGGTAACTCTGGTGTAGGAGGTGACTTTGCATCTGATATCTAAACAATATTTTGTAATTAAAAGATAAACAAGTAGTACGAGGTAACAATTCAAACACTTGAATATAGAAACAAATCACCTGAATCTTACGACGATTGTACTTTCTAGTCAAGTGCAGGGGATACTTTTTGGTGTTTATTTTTGTTTTAGTTGCTGCTAATACGTGACTTTTAACGATATCTTCTGCTTCAAAAGGGCCGAGATATTTCAACTGTTTCGCAGTGCCTGGAAGTTTCTTATCCTTGGAGATATTTCTTACTAAAAATAAGTCACCCTTTTGGAGATCCGATCTAAAAGTACAAAATAAATTGAACGTTACTTCTAGCTCACCTCAATGCAATGTAAGCAATAAGTTGTTTTATTTTTATGATTGGATTTACCTGTTATCCATCACTTTTTTGTCGAATATCTTTTTCTGTCTGAACTGTTCTACTTTTACATTCATACGTGCTTCCATTTCATTCTGAGTACGAATATTTTTTAATTCATTTACCTGTTCATGAATCAAACATGGAGGAAGACTGAATGGGTCATGAGATTCCGTTTGAGAATCATCATTGTCAGATAGCTCTTCTTCACTGACATTCGAAGCCTCTTCCGTGTTGGCATTATTACTTAATTTGAGTAAGGTTGCTGGGTCACATTTCCGTCCAAACATCAGTTCGAATGCAGAGAATTTGGTGGCTCTTTTGATCTTAGTGTTGGCAGCGAATGCTGCAAACTGTAACTTTGTTGGCCAGGTACCATCTGAGTTTAATCATAACAAGCGTAATACATTTAATAATACATTTAAGATATCAAACATAAGCTGTGGCTTTGAAGTATTAGTAACAATGACGATCTATTGTAGTGCCGTACAATGTTTTTTATTGTGATAGTGTAGTCATTTATTTTGTATAGAAAAGGTGTGAAAATTGTTTTTTGCGCATTTTTTGCAGAGGTGTGAAAATTTCGCTTAGATCTTAGAGCTTAATCGTAGTAATATCATTTGACACCTACATGCCAATTTTCATATCTCTACGACTTTCCAATTCTTCAATCAATTCGGACAAACAAAAAAATCCATATTTTATTAACGAGGTATTAATATACACTGTGCTCTCTAACTTTACAAGTGTAGTAAATTGGTGAGTAATTTTTTGCTGGGATCGATGCAGGCGGTCCTCACATGAACACTACACGGTCATTCACAGATAACTTCCTGCCGTTTTCAACTGCAGCAGGGAATGTACTGCCTCCACAGATACGCTCCTAGTCTCAAACCCATAAACTTTCATACGTCTATATCGACAAGTAACAGGATAAATTGGTAATAATCTAAATTTTCAAGCTCCTAAACACTTTCTGACTTAAAATCATTGTCTAAAGGAGCGTCCCACACTCCTAGATGATCCCTTGTACTGCAGATGTACGTATGAAACCTCCGTGATGATGAAGCATATTCTGAATTACATATATCTACCAACTATTTGAGAGTATATGTACTAGTTTAGTATACAATCAAGATATTTCCTCAGTTTAAGCTCAGTGTTTCGACTCGGCTAAGGCTCATCAGTCAGACTGCCATTCTCCTGATACACTCTACAATTATTTTGTAGTTACTTACTCTGATCATGCTGGTTTTAATTGAAAAAATGCAGATCACTTGGGATGTATGAATATTAGTTTACTTCCATTATATCGAAGTTGGGCATACGAATACTCCTACCAAATATATCCGATGTCCATATAAGGACTTAGATATAACTCGACTTAACTGAACATGTTAAATGGGAATCGTAAAATTTAATATGTATAACAGGGATAAACCTGATAAATTAGACAAATTTGTGAAATATTTTGCTTACATACTCGAGCCATGACAAAAGCTGGCGCAGCGTTGAATTTATAGAAAAGTATTATACTTAGAATGCAAAAAAATGGGACATAATGGGGACATTTCCTGTAAAGCGGGACACTCGAGAAAGTTAGCTCAGTAGAAGAGTAAAAAAGCGATACGGTTGGCCTGTATGATTTTGGTTTTGTGTGTTGTGAGTGAGAAATAGAATGTCAGATGTAAGAATGAAGACTACGACTCAATGTCTCTAGGCTCTGGTGCCCACTGCTGCAAGCGCTCATCCAGCTGATCGAGCTGGCGAAGGGGAGACTCCCGGAGGCAGGGAGCACGGCGGAGAGTCTGGAAGAGGTCGGGTACCAGGCGGCCTACTCCAGACTCGTGAACGCAGAGAGAGAGCCGACGGACCAGCTGCTGCAGCTGGCCCCTGACCTGAGGCAATACGTGGCCACCTGTCTGAACGAACTCGTGCAGAAGTCCCCGGACGCCGCGAAGAAACTGCTCGGGGGAGCGGACTGGGACGAAAAGAACAAGCAGCGTCTACAGGGCTACCTGCAGCTGGCCGGGATCGCCATGTGACACTCCTGACTCTAGTCTACGGATTGTCTCACTTAGATTCTTAGGAATGAGATTGCTTCTGATTAAACTCAGTGTTCGTTCTTATGCGCTTAACTAACTGGGAATGTTAACTAACTAATCAATTGCTGTGCTTACACACGAGGTGGCAGGGGTATACATTTGGAATGAAACCTTTTCTTCCCTTACAGTGGAGTTCGCTTATTAGCAACTCAATTCCAAGTCCCAAGTATAGAATCTGTATTAATGCTGTCCCCATACTAGCAACTTCGTTTATTATAACAACCATTTTATGAGCAAAACTCGAGTTGCTAATAAGCGAATTCTACTGTCCTCTAATGTCCAAATTCCATTTTTTGGAGTATTGGACCCAGTGGACAAGGGCGTGGGGAGGGAGGTCAAGGGGGTAGCTCCCCTTGGATGGACAAAATCTGATTATTTATTTACTAAATTATAACTAATTTATGAGAGGGGAGTGTCATCGGAGTTAATTTGCATTTCTAGAACCTCAAAATTAGATGAATCTGTTTTTTCGCTTTGTCGCTGGACCCCACTGGGAGATTACAGCGCCCCTAGATCCCAGCTGGTTGATATGTTCCCCTACAAAACTTCCTGGCTACGTCCATGCCAGTGGATCCAATATGGAAACTCCTATATATGCCAACTTGAGTCTTGATAAAAGCGAGGCGTTGGATTCCCTGGAACAAAGCAATGGAAAGGTTAGACATGTAACCATAAAACGGGACAGTGAAAGTATGGGGACGTCTCGCCAAAAATGGACGGTTGGCATCGAAATTCGTAAATTTCATATAATTCAATCTAATCTAACTGAACAAAATAACTTTGTTTCCATGAGACCAAAAATAATAACATTCTTGACACAAAGTTTCGGTCAGGAAAGAATGTTATATATTATGTCTACGGTAATATCTAAATTTAGATCGAGGTAGCAAAAATTTCCAACTGAAAATCTCCTATATTATAAGTGGTAGGATAATAAGTAGCACATTTGAGAATAACACTCAATTCCTACTACGGATCAACAGAATAACTCAATGTAGTAACCAGGATGAGGACTAATGGTAGATTATACTGTGTTATACCATGGCTTATGCTATACGCGCACAGTTACAATACGACTAAATATTAAATATATTAAAAGAGACCTAAATCGTAATCGCGTTAAAAGGAGAATACTCACCGAATCAGATCAGTAACTCAATGAAGGATAATTACAACAATCAACATACACATACAGAATCAAATACACAGATATCTCCCATCTTATACTCATCTTCACTAGGTTGAATCTCCGCAATATCTTCTTGAATCTCCACTGCACACTCACTTCAAGGAATTCTCCCAATTAGAAGCAGTAGCTAGCTTCTCACTGCTAATATCCGCTTAAGAGTGTTTTCATAATCTCTCTCTTCTGCCTCTTTCAAAGCTACGACTTTCTCGATGAGACCTTCCTTCTGTCTTTCAAAGGATTTGAGATACGTCTTCTCTTCATCAATGGCCCGCTTGTAAGTCTGTAGGGCAGTGATCTCTTTCAAAATTCTCATTTTCTCCTCGGTTTGGGTGTGCATACTCGGGACAGTCTCAGATAGGTTCGATTCACTCTCTGCCACTTCTCTTTCCAGTTCGGTCTGAAGAAGAAGAATTCTCTCCTGGGCCCGAGTAAGATCAGTTCGACTCTGCTCCCTTTCAGTCTCCACACCTCTCATATCTTCCCTCAAATTCTCTACATCTCTCACTCTCAAACCCAACTCCGCTCTAACCCTATCTACCTCAACACGCTTCCCTTCCACCTCTTCTCTCAGCGAGATAATAACACTATCTGCCTCGCTCTACCTCTCTCAGCCTCTCATCCATCCCACTCGCCTCACTCTCAGATCTCTCCCGCACGGACTGGAGTTGTGACGTCATGACAGACACTTGCTGCTCCACAGCTGATTTCTCACCTCTCAAAGCGATCAGCTGACTCTTCAACTCTCCTACTCTACCCTGGAGCACAGAGTTCTCTCGCAACAGCGCCGCTCTCTGCTCTCGCGACTCAGCACTGTCTCTCTTAAGAGCGGACAGCTCCGGTCTAATCTCATCCAACTCTGCACTCACTCTACTCAGGTCTGATTCTAGCCTATCTCTGGTTCCTCCAGAGCTGACTAGCTGGGCTGCTAACTCCTGTTTCTCTCTCTCTACAGCTGACAGCTGGTTGCTAGCAGTTAGATTCTGCTGGAATTGCTCTGTGAGTTGCCTCTTCTCGCTTTGCTTCCTCGCCAGCAGTTCCTTCATCTCGGATATCTCCGTGTGATTACTCCTCAGCTCATTCTCTAACACTCTAGCCTTCTCTCTCAGAGATTCTCTCTCTTGTTCAAGCTGCTCCACTTGATGTGTGAAGTGTCGAGAGAGACCCTACACAGTTATATGAATTTAACGTTTAAGAAATAAGTTATTTGATTCAATTAATAATTTCGGAAATATCATTTATGAAAGGTGAAATTCAGTGATACATTTTTTAAAAAAAAAATCTAAAAAACAAAGTAATTATACCAAAAATAAGTAAGACTGGTTTGGTAGAAACTCGAAAAGTCGGAGCATTCTAACTCAGCGAACTCTATAATTGCTGAGATTAATCATATTGCAACAGAACCCTTGGATAATACAGAGCTAAGACAAGTCCAGTAGAACCTCCATAACTTCTCAGCACCCCACTTAGAATTGTGTGCAATAATCACAATATAATTAGCCAAAACGATTTGAATAAATCGATTTATAGAAAATTTAAATGTCATTTTAGGTTTACAAAATTTGTCAATTTTCAAAATTTTGATGCGTAATGATGACGTCATAACAGAGTGATGAGTCATCATTTTTTATGATAGTTGCATCATATGTGAGATATATCAATATACACATTCTATTAAAATTTTAGCCTTCTATCACCTAAAATGGCGGTGAAATGATAACTTTCTCTCGTTTCTAATGATGAATTCAATGGATTTATGAAATATTTCCATGGTGGATGAAAGGTATCTGGTGCTAAATCGTCATAGGACATCGATGATAAAGACATTTTTTACAGAAGTAGCGACCTTGATTCTCGATTTTCGCTGCGTGCCAGGACAAATTTTTCCCCATAAAACTTACCATACAAAACACAGTTCCAGGTCTTAGACTGGAAAAGTTTTCTAAAATCATCGAGAATATTCGATTTAGAATCTCTAAAGACCATAATAGCTAAGATTGTTTGAGTATGAATCATTTTATACATAATGAAGCTTGTATCAGAACTTATGAGCCACCCTGTATGATAAATTATTTGTTTACTTTTGTTTACAATATATACATAAAGTAAACAAATTACAAAAATAGGCTAGAGACTAGCTTCCAACGGTTGACATGGGGTGTTTAGTGCTGTAGATTTCGAATATTATATCTTCGGATCCATATGAGAAATTATTTGTTACCCTTTGTTACAATATTTATATAAAATGAAAAAATTCCGAAATAGGTTAGATTGAGTAACTTCAGGCGCCCGCAGGAGGACTCTGCGGACACGAAGTGTCCGTAAGCCGCGCAGCACAAGCAAGCGAAGCGCGCTTGTCTATATAATAGATGGATTTTGGTTCAGAGAAATGGATACGTACTAAACAAGAACGTATTATCCGAGTACATACTAACCGAGTTCTACTGTACCTCATGGGAGATAAATTATTCAATGTCTGTTTCTACTCATGAACGCACCAGTTTCTCTTTCTCTCTACTCGCCAGAATCTCTCTGTTCTCCTCTCTCTCCTCTGCCAGAGCATCCACCTCTCTTCCCCTCTCAGCCAGCATTCTCTCCAGCCCTGACACCTTAGTCTCTGCCTCCTGCAGTCTCTGCAGCAGAGACACTCTCTCTCGCTCCCAGTCCCCACTCCTTCCTCCCGCAGCAGACCTAGCCTCCAGTCCCTCTACTCGAGACGTCAGCTGTCTCTCACTCTCCAACGCCTAACAAGAAGAACACAAATTGAATTATGTGCACAGTAGAACTCGGATAAGAGTACCCTTCCGGGAAGCGGAAAAAAGTACCTACTAACCGAGTTGATATGACATAGGAATCTTTATATATAGTCAAGTCAAAATAGGAATTAAATAGTCCCAACAAATGTTCACAGAAAAAGTAGAACCTTAAAATAGGATATCTTCCTCTTCTATCATTTCGAAATTATTATTCAAAACTCTTCGACACTTACAGAGAAAAAACTCCAGGCACGAGAATTTTATAAAAATTCTAATTCCTAATTCCTACCTCTGCGTTGGTCTAATTACCAAATTAAAAAAACGTTGGTATAACTCCTAGCATCACGCTAGTTGGCCAAATTCCTACCTAAACGTTGATCTTATTCCGCTGCCCCTTTTGAAATAAAAACAACCGTTGGTCAAATTCCTACTCGGCAAAAACGGTTGGTCTGATTCCTAACATCATACTTGTTGGTTTAATTCCCAATTAAGCGTTGGTCAAATTCGCGATCCCAAGATAATATCCTTCGATAGAGCCTTGGCCCAATCAAGCCTGAATGGCGGACACTTCGTCGCTCGGACATTTCGTCATGGAATTTTCGTTTTCTAAAATGCCCTTTTCGCACCTAGTGATTTTCCAATTAAAATGCCTCATTTTCACCCTTTTTTTCAAACATAGTCCACTCAAATGCCTCACTTTCCGTTCCTTACACATTAGTGCCGTTCATTCTAGTCTCTAATGAGACAAAAGTTCGGGACGAAGTGTCGGATTACCATCAAGCCTACGGAGGCTGTCCTGTGCTGAACTCACCACATCTCTCTCCTCGCTGGTCCTATCCACTTCGCACTGCAGCTGCTGCAGCTCAGCTCTGTACTGCTGGTAGTACTGTGCACCTGCTCACTCGCCTGCTGCTCCACTCTGGCCTTGTACGCCGCAAACCCTCCCACCACCTCGTCACTCCCGCCACTCTCATTGGACAGCTGTAGCCTCGCTTCCAGCTGCTCTACGTGGTACTTGTACTGCTTGGTCAGCTCTTCTGATAAGAGGGACAGCTCTCTCGACTTCTCTTCCTCTCCTAAAGCCTAGCAGATAAAGCTATGCTACAGTATGCACACATATATTCATCTTCATAATCTTATATATCAAAACTCTAGGATATGTTTGTTTGACGGAATTAAATGAAGAATTGGTAAGTGTAGAGATATGAAGATTAGCTTGTAGGTGTTAAATGATTAGTCTATGATTATTAAGTTCGAATATCCAAGCGAAATTGTGACAGTGCAAAAAAATAAAGGAAAAATCACACATTTCTATCAATAAACAATGGCTTCACTTTCACAATAGAAATCATTGTAGTCTATATAATACTAGACTATTGTTATTAAACTTAATTGAAACCAATAACTTATATAGATATCTTCATTTTATTAAAGTGTATAGCAATAAAAAGGTTATGTATACATTTTCACACCTTTAGATGTACATTTTCCTTTTGACGAATTTTTTAAAATATGCTAGATATTAGCTTTCAAAGGGGATCCTCTAGCTGACTGCCTCCCAATCATGTTCCAACGTCAATGGACTCATATATTGGTTGAAAGGGGGAAG
Organism: Aphrocallistes beatrix; assembly: GCA_963281255.1. Lineage (NCBI taxonomy): Eukaryota > Metazoa > Porifera > Hexactinellida > Sceptrulophora > Aphrocallistidae > Aphrocallistes > Aphrocallistes beatrix. Next base: position 11,587,305 of record OY725488.1, read on the forward strand.
GAGGGCCTAATTCTACTCAGCCTATGAGCCCAGATAATCCGGTCAATCATGCTAGTAGACTGGAACGCTATTTTCTGAACTGAGACTGTTTAGAAGTAAATTGAGTGGTGCTTGCTTACAAGACCGCCTTAAAGACATTACACATAGTTTTAGCTGAAATGTATCAGCTTATGAGTATCAGGTAGAATAGATTCACGAGGAATGCGGGTTTAAGGTTTGTATATTCAGTTCAGGGTCGGCACCACTAGAAGTGTCCTGTGTGATCTATACCCAGGTGATACAGAATAGTGATCACACTCCTATGTTACCTAATTGTACAGGATATATCTTCCATAAATGGACACACAGTTTCAGAGAAATTCCTCTTAGGACATACATGCCCGATAGAACATGGCGCAGGCCATGGTGTTCCTTTCTAATTTTCGGGGACATGACTTCTGGCGGGGAAGACAGTCGAGATTCTGGAGACCTAAATGAAGTTACGGGGGGAAAGGTCTAAACTAGCATTTTTCACATTTTAATGTAGATTTTCAATCAAAAATATTATGGATTCCGGTGAGCACTCATCCCGGAATTCTTGAGGGAGTACTGACTCTATGCATAGGTATCAGCTCACTTGGGACTCAGTGCGTAGACAAACCTTAACACTTGCATGCCCATAGCGAAAGTGAAAGTAAATTGAAAGTGAAAATGAAAATGGGGTCATTTCTATTTATACCTTTGACCCCAAAGGCATTGCAGGGTTAAAACCGGTCACAAGACACAAATAAATGATCTCATTAGAAACTGAATTAATAGAAGTTATTTATTCGGAGAAGAATGGTCAGAACAGGAATGGAATATGGTTAGTTTATCTAAGAAACAGCACTACACTAGACACAAGAACAAGTTCCGTACATACCAACTTGAACCATGATAAAAGCGGGACATAATCGTAAAATTTCATGTAAAAACGGGACACTACAGGGTGGCTTTTAAGTTCTGTCCCAAGCTTCATTAGGTATAAAATTTCTTAAACTCAAACAATCTTAGTTATTATGGTCTTTAGAGATTGTAATTCGAATATTCTCAATGATTTTATAAGATTTTTCGAGTCTAAGAACTGGAACTGTGTTTTGTATGGTGAGTTTTGCGAAAAAAATATGTGTCCTGGAACGCAGCGAAAATCGAGAATCAGGGCCACTGCTTCTGTAAAAAATGTCTCGATAATCGATTTTCCATGGCGATTTAGCACCAGATACCTTCCATTCACCATTGAAATATTTCACAAATCCATTGAATTCATTATCAGAAACGAGATAAAGTTATTATTTCACGACTTCAAATTACAGTAGAGTTCGCTTATTAGCAAGTCGGGTTTTGCACGAGAAAAACTTGCTAATAAGCGAACTCTACTGTAGGTACATTATGCAAAATCACCCAAAATGGCACTTTTTTTCACATCACAAAAAAATCTAATCCAAAAGGTTCTCAATACATACTGATCTAAACATTCTATATTTCTACAAATTTAGATTATTCGAGGAAAATGTGAGAGCTAATTTGTTCTGAAATTTGAAGACTCTAGAAAGATAATTTGAAAAGCAGTGGTCCCTGATTCTCGATTTTCGCTGCGAGCCAGGACACATATTTTTTCACAAAACTCACCATACAAAACACAGTTCCAGTTCTTAGACTCGAAAATTCTTATAAAATCATTGAGAATATTCGAATTACAATCTCTAAAGACCATAATAACTAAGATTGTTTGAGTTTAAGAAATTTTACACCTAATAAAGCTTGGGACAGAACTTAAAAGCCACCCAGTAGAAGAAATTAGCCCATAAAAAAGAGATAAAAACAAGACAGTTAGCATGCATGAAGTTCATAGTCAATAATTTGGTTTATTAAAGGACAAAAATAGTCTCAGACAGTACACCCTTAACAATGGAACTAATTTGATACTTGAACTCACCTTTAGCTCTGATATCTTCAATTTCTCTCGCGTGACTCTCGTTCAGTTCTCCTAACCTCTTCTCCACTTCTGATTGGACAGCAGCGGTCCAGTCAGCTGACTCCTTCACACCTCTCAGCTGTTCCTGTCTGCGTCTGGAGACAAACTCTCTCCCTTGCTTGGCTAGAATCTCTCTCTGCTCTGAAGAGAGATGAGAGAACTTACTCTCATCTCCTCCTACCTCAGACATATACTCTACCTACCTACCTAGCTGATGTATACTGTAAATGCAATGCTATTGCATTAAGTCGAAGCCGGGTTTTTCTTACTTCTTTACAGGTTCAAACTGTATTAAAATACCGATGGACAGTAACATATATATTTGGGTCATTTATACCAGAAATATTGTGAAAATAAGAAAAACCGGGGAGAAAAAAATGATGACTGTGCATGCCAACTTGAGGCATGAAAAAAGCGGGATGTAGTGTTGAAGTCGCGCATGGCGGCAGCAATAGAAAAGTATTGTCTGGAATTTTTAAAAAAAGCGTGACATAGGAGAAATTTCATAAGAAAACGGGAAACTCGTGAAAATTAGCTTAAGAAAAGGGTGAAAAAACGGGACGGTTGGCATGAATGCATTTGCACACGACATGGCCAGCCCCCCTCCAGGTTTGGAGCCTGTGGGGGGGGCTGTGGTGCTGGGCAGTGGAGCAGTGGAGGAAGCTGTGGTATGGCAGGACTCCACACAAACTTATAGGTTACAACTAAACTCAAAATTATGTTAATTGAGTCTAAATATATATCCCAATTACATTTTTCATCCACTCTGCACTTTTTTAGGATAGTTATATCATATGTGAGATATATTAATATACAGATTCTATTAAAATTTCAGCAATCTATCACCTAAAATGGCTTAGTAATAGTCCAAAAACTGAAATGTCTATTTTAAAAGGTGACAATGACGTCATAATTCGATGATGAGTCAACATTTTCGTCTGAGGTCAGAACTTAGTGGAGTCATAATCAAAAGACTCCCACATGCCAAAAACCAGCTTTCTGTGCCTCGCAGTTTCTTCAATCATATATAGATATATACATATGCAATCTGTTTTGATACATTTTGAACAAACACACTATTTAGAATTCAGAAAAACTAATCATTCATTTAGGTCAGTGGTTCCCAACGGGAGCTCTACCGCCCCCCAGGGGGCGTTTGCTTGCCTCAGGGGGGCGCTGGAGAGGAAGGGGCGTTGTGGGGAACGTTGAGAAGGGAGCACTGAATAAGAATTTAATGTTATATATGTAAATATCATTGTAACATTGTAGTGTTGCTCAATTACAAGCTGCCTACAAGAAAATTATTCATCAATCAGAATATATCCAATGTATTATGTCTCAGTTTTGGATCAACAGTTACAGATGGCTTCTTATCGAGGAATTATAAAAAGGGATTCTACTCTGACTTAATAAACAATGAAGTAAGGGGGCCTTCTGAAAGTTTCAAGCACTTTAGGGGGCGTTACAAAGAAAAAGGATGGGAAACACTGATTTAGGCAAAGGGATCAGGAAAAAATAATCAATTTCAGGAAGGGGACTCTTAATTCATTTAGGCAAACTCTAAATAATAAGTGTCACATCATACAAAATGTTTGAAACTAGATATACTTTTAATTCCTTACCACATATAGAGTAAGACATATAGAGTAGAGTTTGGGTTAATATTATGCTAATCGTAAATTTTCATGCGGGGACTATAGCTAGAATTGGTCGAATCCCAATGGAATTTACCAAGCCAATATTAGCTGTCAATGGTGAGTCGACACTAGCTTCCATCTAGAAAGTTTCTCATCTACCAACTTGGTTATCTTGATTCTTTTACTTAATGTCAACCGATACAATTTGATTAGTTAATTATCTCCAAACCTTGTCACTGATACGTATGACTCTTAGACAAATCCCTCTGAACTTAATATAACATGTTGTTGTGTACTGCTCTTTAGTTCAATATTGTGCTGTAAGACAGTTTTACTTACAAATCATATGATGTAAGATTAGCAGTGTTTGGATGAGTTGATCTTGTGGATGCTAGTAAACAACCACACGACACAACTAGTGCCATCTCCATGTTATCATCAATTGCTTCGTAGAAGAGGTGGCACGAGAATAACCAAGTTACAAAGGTGGGCACAGTTAATCGAAATGTTAACTTCGTTAATCGTTAATCCGTTAACCAAAAAGTTAACTTCGTTAACCGTTAATCCGTTAATTCGTTAAGAATGTAACGGAAGTTAACGATAAACCGTTAACGTTAAATTATATATTACAGACAACAGCAAAATCAGTTTTTACAAAATAAAAACACCTAAAAAGTGGTAAAACTATAAAGTGAGCCTTTATTGTTGTTGTTTTTTAGCTAAAATATCTCCTAACACAACTTTGATATGGTGTATTTTGCGAATAATGAGGGAGATAGTTTAAGGGATCTTAGAAGGGCATACTTACCAACCAACCAGGAATCACTGGACTGTCCAGGGACTTTTCAGCCGGAGTCAATTTATGTGGTCATTGATATAAGCATAATCTATTGCAAACATGTCTAAATATTGATTTTAACGACTAAAATAGTAATAATAATTATATCAAGGAATTTTAATCCAGGGAAATCATTTAAAATCCAGGAATTTCACTCCCCGAGTCCAAGTAAATTGTCGAAATGGGTTGGTAAGTATGGAAGGGCAACATGATTTTATTGAAAAAATTCCATGAAACGCATGTTGCCCTTCATGAAAATCAACATGTTGAGGTTTTCATCAGACAGAAATGATCTCTTGTCCTTCAAGATGCCCTTCATATTTGTGTTAACGGACTTGTAACGGAAGTTATAAAATGTAACGGAAGTTAATTAGTCCGTTAATGATTTTAAAGTTAACTTAAAAGTTAAATCGTTAATGAAAAATTTAACTTCGTTAATTAACGATTAACGGATTAACGGTTTAGTGCCCAGCTCTGCCAAGTTACGAGTTCCAATCTCTACCACTCGATTAGTTGGAGTGGATATATTCACGTATGAGTGAGTTTCTCTTTTATTCCAAGCAAAGTTATTTGATAACAAAAATATTACTTTATTCTTTTTTCACTGAAAATAGTTGTGTCCTCTTTTCTGTTCTAAAGTATTTCATTGACCTAAAAATGGAAATCAGTCGCTCATCATCTCTTAATTACATTTTATTCTTATTTGATTTTATATGTGGAATCAGGCTTTCATCCAGGCGTACTGGGCGCGACTAGAGGCGCGTATTTGATCCCATGGATCATAATTAGGCGTATGATTTCTTTGGGGCGCACGGAATAAAACATATATAAAAATGCTATATAAAATGAGTCTAGGCGCGTAGAAAAATGGTGACGTCCATTTAGACGTATGACTTTGGAAAGCTGGATAAAACCCTGTGTGGAACCAATGTTGATTCTCAGTGGCTGCCATACTTACAGGGTGTCCAGAGATTATTGGCACCTTATGATGTTATTCTTGACTTGCTATATTTAGTATCACCATACTGTATATCTTTATACCTTCCTAGTATTCCATTGAGCCTCTGTGCTAGCTATTATTTTATGCCAGATAGGATTAGGAAGTGTATAGAACAGCGGTTTTCAACCATTTTTGGCTGTGGATCCTCCTATTGACCATAATGCAAATTTCGGATCCTGTAGACCCCTGATATCCTCTGTGGACCACTAAGGGTCCATGGACCCAGCCACTCATATAGAACTTGCTTGAGATTCTATTTATGATTGGTTTATCATTATTAGAAATTTAAATTTACTAAGTAAGCTGCCAATGAGTTCAGGACACCTGTAGTTTGGTCTGGAGACAGTGTCGTGAGGTTTCTGGACTTGACAGACACTACTCCATGTTTGTTTTGATTGATGCTTGTTTCCATGAAACGAAAAACTTAATTTATTAACTCCATTGCGGTTGTTCTGCTCGTCTTTTTGTCGCCTAAGAGATATTGAAAATCTGATTTCAGATTCGTAATCTACACATTCGAATTAGTCATAGTTCAACATAACTAATAAATTACTAAACTCAATGAACAATCTTATCAGCCTGAGCCACCATAGGTAATTCATTGCCATCATGTATAGTGGTCAAAATGGGTGTATGTGGCATAAGGTGGCACTAATTGATAATTACAAAAAGTTAGGAATTATTAATGAGTACAGTAGAACTCGGTTAAGACGTACTCGCTTGGGAAACAATAAAAAGTACGTATTAACCGAGGTACGCAGGGTTGCCGTGGGAATGGGAATATGTGGGTTTTCCCATATGGGATGGGAATGGGAATGACTTTAAGCCTATGGGTATTCCCACATGTGGGTTCTGTGGGTTTTATGTGGGTTTACTTGAGGTATGCCTAATTTCCGGGACGGGACGAGTCAAAATGCCTAATCTCTGGGACGGGACAGAAAAGGTACCTAATTCCCGGGACGGGATGCCGTTCCGTTCCGGAAATTAGGTATTTAGATTTTCCGGGATGGTCCCGTCCCGTTCCGGAAATTAGGCAAGCCCGTTTGCTTGTGGGTTTTTTGTAAGGTTTCCTGTGGGTTTTTGTGGGTATACCCACAGAAATCCTGTGGAAATGGGATGGGGATGGGTATTGAAATTCCATTCCCACGGCAACCCTGGAGGTACGTCTTATCCGAGTACGATTCAATACATTTTGTCCTTTTGGGAAGAATAATTTAGTACGTCTTAACCGAATCATTTATAATGGATTAGATAGGAGAAAATTCCGGTTATTGGAGACAAGTACGTCTTATCCGAGAGTACGTCTTAAGCCGAGTTCTACTGTAATTATAAAAATTCAACTCTGACTAATTCTAATTCAAATTATTCGAATCTGGAATCCGATTAGCTGTATCCCATACCGTTTAGAAGTAACCCTCATGAATAGACTCATTTTGGTATTATTTGTATAGGAAAGAATCAAGCGTTGAAATAATTTTGTCCGGTGTATAATTTGATTGGTTAATTAACCTCCAAACGTTGTTACTAAAATGACTCTTAGACAAATCCCTATGAAATTATCTATAACAAGTTGTTGTTTACTGCTCTTAGTTCAATATTGTGCTGTAAGACAGTTTTACTTACAAATCATATGATGTAAGATTAGCAGTGTTTGGATGAGTTGATCTTGTGGATGCTAGTAAACAACCACACGACACAACTAGTGCCATCTCCACGTTATCATCAATTGCTTCGTAGAAGAGGTGGCACGAGAATAACCACATTAACATTCAACTTAACAAGGTTCAATCCACTCGAGTGGATAGTGTGTAGCGTAGGGAGAGAGTATATAAATAGCTGTAATGAGTTGGATCCAGAATAAACTCTCTAATCAACAGAACTCAAATATAAACTAAACAAACGCTAATTTGAAGACAGAACTACTTCAAGCTTTACATTTCAAGTGAGTTATAGACTGAATTCTATAAATAGAATATTTAAACTGTTTCAATTTCACACTATATTATTATGCTCACCATCTCGTTTCAAAATTAGCTGTTAGATCATAATTCTAATTCACTAAGTTTTTCAGAATCCCGCCCGAACCCCGAAACTGTTTCTGAGCTGATCCGACTCTATTCTAATATTAGTACAACCGTAATGTATGATTTTAATTGTCTACTGGAAATTTTCAATTATAGTACAAACCCCAATTTATAGGATTCCCCGCCTAAGATTGAATACCGCGACACAGTCCTGGTGAACATATTTGACCTCGTTCGTTTATAGTTTTTTTCAAATTAACTTCCAATTTTGTTGCGTTTCCGCGATTTGGATTATCCAACTATTATTCATACAAGCTCTGACTTGTAACCTCACTTACTTCATTGAAAGGAATGTGTCTTACATTGGAATTGTATACTTCTGAATTCGGCGAAGAAGATACCAAATACTTGAAAATAATAGATAATTGAACCCTTGCACTCATATACTTCTGAAAGGTTTTTTTGTTTTCAGCGCGAAGTTAAAACTGAGCAAGAGTTGTGTTTTAAAAACACAACGATAAAGAGTAAATTTTATGAGTAAATATAATCAAATTTGAATTTTTAGCTTTTTTTTTTAAAAATTTTTGAATCGACAATAAACTAGTAGTAGGCACTGACCATTGGCACTGATCATAGAAGCTACCCATAGGGACCGACGATATAAACTGACAATAGACACTGACTATTGGCACTGATCATAGAAGCTACCCATGGGAACCGACGATATAAACTGACAATACACACTGACTATTGGAACTGATCATGGAAGCTACCCATAGGGACCGACGATATAAACTGACAATAGTCACTGACTATTGGAACTGATCATGGAAGCTACCCATAGGGACCGACGATATAAACTGACAATAGACACTGACTATTGGAACTGATCATGGAAGCTACCCATAGGGACCGACGATATAAACTGACAATAGTCACTGACTATTGGAACTGATCATGGAAGCTAATTTTTATAAATATTTAGAATCCTCTTTGGAGGTTTGGGGAGGTACAATTACTTGAGAACGGTCAATATTTGAATATCTCCAGAGTATATACTTACCAACCCCTCTTGAAAATTTCCCTGGATTTTAAATGAAGCCGAATATATGTAATAAAGATTTTGAAATACACAAGCAAACTATTTAGGGAAAGGTTCATCGTATATAATGTAACCTTACTCATCAAATAATCACTTGATCAAAATAATAGAACAATTTTCGAAATTCGTTATCCAGGAAATTTTCCTGGATTCCTGGAAGACTAAATAATGAGGAACATCAGTAAATTCTATAAACTAGATTCCATTAATGGAAATTATTATAGACTAGTTAAAGGCTCAAAATCCCTGGATCCCTGGATCCCTGGATCATAAGTCATTTCCCTGGAGGGTTGGTAAGTATGAGGGTATAGACTGGGTCCACAACTCAACACCAGGGGGGCATCCTGGCATTTGCGCCTAGTTTGATTCTACGTCCTCGGATTTCTTTCGAACACCTAAGCCAAAATCATAGGAAGGCCCCGGTTTGGAAAATTCCTGTAACCGCTCCAGACTCCACAGTATAGGCTGGGTGAATTCTGCCAAATGAGTTAGTGCTTAAATCGATTAATAGTCTTGTCGTATCAATTTGATCAGAGGAGTTCAGTTTTAACTTCAAAACCCCAGTTGTGCTGAATCAAAATTCCAACTTCAATAAATCATTAATAGCAGTGAATGCATAGACCTTTCATTTAGAGTTTTTTCTAGCTTTTTTATGATTTACACCTAAGTCACTCTGATTATTTTCATGCGCTTGTTTTATTTTGTTTCGTTACTCCACATCCTCCACCTAAATAGGATTCCATCAAATAACAAAGATGACTCATAATTTCTAGAAGTTCCACATGTGTAGAGTTCTACTCTATTTATACTGTTTGTGTTTCTACAGATGTCGTTGAGTGAAATATCCATCTTGACGAAGCTTACGCATAGCCTGACGAACGACGACGTGAAGAAACTGCACGACTCTCTCTCAGTGCCAGACGGTGTCTGTGACAGAACGTGTGAAGTGGTCGATTTCCTTTTCGCACTGAAAGGATGGAAAGGATTGGACAAGTACCGATTCTACCTCTCTCTCCAATCCATACGACCTGATTTGGTGCAGCTAGCTCTGAATATAGCCTGGCTGTGTGTCGGGTATCCAGGAACAGAACAAGCCACGTCCCAGACCATAACCATCAAGAGTCTGATCGAATTCCTGAAGTCAGAAGTCTCGATGAAGAACTTGAAACTGATCCAGATGAGCTACGGAGAGGAAACGAGCGAGGTTCGGTTTGAAAATGTCTTAAAGTTGATGTTAGACAATAAAGTAATCGAGAAAAATCTAACAAATCTGTCAGAAGTGCTCTGTGGCATGGAACGTAACGACATCGCAATGAAAATGAATCCGTTCAAGGGAGGATTTACAGAGATGTCTGAACAAGAATTCACTTCCAAATTCAGGAAAGAATTGACGCGTCTTGGAAAGCAAATAATCGAATGGGAAACTAACGTGAAAAACTACCTAGAAACTCAGTTCAGAGACGTGAAACAGATGTTGGGGAATGATACTGCTGTCAGCCTAGAGAAGGTGTACGTCGATCTGACAATACTCAAACAGAAACCAAGAAGTGTGAAACTGGAAGATGAGACGACGTATAACGAAATTGCGTATTTGAGGAAAATTGCGAATAAAGAAGTTAAAGTTGAACCGATAAACTTCACTGAAGAACTGAAATCCTGCGACCCGTCCAAGCCAGAAATTTGGTGTTTCATCGGAAACCCCGGTTGCGGGAAAACATTCCTGTGCAACCGCACAGCACTGAGATTCGGGAATAACGAAGTGTCCAGATTCTCCTACTCTCTGTGCATCCCCTGCAGGAAGAAAGAGTGGCACGAGATGGAGTCTTCGCGTGTGGACGCAGGTTTCCCAATCACCACCGAATTCGTTTGCCAATGGCTTTGCCTCGGTCTACCAGTCGGTCCCAGTTGGACGACACAACTGGCGAAACACATCACGGAGACGGACGGAGAAGGACTGCTACTCATCGTAGACAGTCTGGACGAATTCACGAAAGATGTCCCCTTCGACAAAACTCTTCTCTTCCTCCTCCTGACCAGACAGACTCTGACACGGTCCTTCGTCCTACTGACCAGCAGGCCTGGCGCCTGGACAGATGTGTCGACTTCGCACCACCTCCACATTTCCACCTTCTTCCAGGTGTTGGGGTTCTCTCCTGCACAGAGGGACCTGTACTTCGAGAAGCAATTTGAGGACACTTCCCTGTTCGATCGGTGCACTGGTCTCCTCGATCGTTACGACGAGATGAAACAGCTGTCTCTGATTCCAGTGAACGCGTCCCTGTTCGCTGCCCTGCTCAAAAGTGATGACGGAGCTCGCATCCACACACTGACACAACTCTACTACGAGCTAACTCTGTACCTGATACGGCGACAGCTGGACCGAATGGGATTCGATGAGCTGACGCAAGTGAATGAAATCTGTGAGCTGGATAGCGGCGTTGTGGAATGTCTGCACGAGATCGGTTGTATCGCGTTCCAGGGCGTGGCCATGAGGGAGATGATCTCCGACAAAAAGGTGCCACTGCAAATTGGAAGTGTGAAAATGACTAGCCACTGTCTGGGTCTGGTGCACGAATATGTGAGGGAGGAGAAGATGGGTCACTTCACGAAGGTTTGGTCATTCGCTCATTTGACCATTCAAGAGTTCATTGGCGCCATCTGGCTTCGTAGCACGAAATGGCACGACCAGTGTCTGTCCGTGAGGTTCATTGTGCACACGAACGACGTGTTCTCCCAGTTCCGCATGGTGGTGAGGTTCCTGTGTGGACTGTTGTCCGACGAGTCAATGAATGTGTTTTATCTCCTTTATAAACACGTGACACCTCGCCCTGTTCCCATCTCCCAACTTCCTGAATGTGTCCAAATCAGGTTTGAAATTAGTGATTTATTCCAATACACAGGCTGGAGTGAATTCACAGAAAAGTTTCTCCAGTTGAACGCCATGTTACGTGAATCCAACTCTGAATCCATTTCGAAATATTTCAACGCGTGCAGACGTTTCCTGCCTGAATCAATCTGTTTGTACATTGAGAGTGCTGTGACTCCCAACGAGTGGATCTGTTTCCTCGAATCCCTGCCACTTCTCAGCCACATCCACCTCATTTATGTGGATTCTGATTACGTCACTCCGGAACAACTCTTCCATCTATTAGAGTCCGTTGAACAATGCTCTGTGGATTGTGTAGCATTGAATTTATCCAATAAATCTAACACAGAGGTTCTTCCTTATGCGAATGCAATCCAACGCACTCAGCTGTCTAACACTAAGCTAAGTTTAGACCTGTACTTTAGTAAGCTAACTGAAACTGAAACAGTTAAAGCTTTATTCTCCTCCTCAGCCAATCAGATTCTATCAGGCCTGAGTTTAGCTTATAATGAATTTCCTCCTGACACTTACAATCTGCTAGCCAATCAGATTTCGACTTGTCAGAACTTATACTATATTCACAGTGAAACCTCTGAAATTGAAGTTCTATTTTCAGCTCTTTCCTCTGCCACACACTTCAATGGATTACACCTCTATTTCATTCCCACTGAATACCATCAACAGCTGTTCTCTCTGCTGCCTACACTCTCTAACCTCAGAGAAATAGAATGGGATGACTACTCTATTCTACCTCACATAACACACCTCTCTACTCTGTCCTTCCTACGTATAGGATATTATCAGGATACTCGTGTCAACCTCTCAGACAGTCTGCTACAGCTGCTAGACTCAAACAGACACTCAATCAGAGTATTGGAATTATGGTATTTAGAGGAGATTGGATTCAGCAGTTTAGATGGATTTCTCCGTTGTTTGCAGTTCTGTACTAACTTAGTAAAGTTGGAACTATATGATGCTCGTATAAGTTGTGATGACGTCACTCTCTGGTGCTCGACACTTCACAGTCTCACCTCTTTACTATATTTGGACTTCTACAATGTCTTCCTATCTGACTCAGGAATGTTGAGTCTGTGTAGAGGTCTGCTCTTCCATCCTACCATTAAATATCTGCGCGCACGCAACTGTGAACTGAGTTCCAATTCCTGTCTACCTCTCAGAAATCTGATTCCTACCCTCACACAGCTGAAGTACCTGAGATTGAATGAACTCTCCAAACCAGAATCTGAACCTATCAAACTCCTCAAACTAACAGCTGATCAGTATGCTATAGAGTATGACCTCGATGATTAGGTAATAATAAGTTAAATTTAGAATGTGTCACTGCTGTCAGTTGCTAATCTGGATTTAGAACTGCTAACTATTGACTAGCTTAATCATTCGTTTCAGTTTCACAATCAACTGTACACTAAACTGAGTTTCTGCTTCCACTTCTGAGACACTCACCACTTCACGCCTCTCCCTAACTGTACTTTGCATTCGTTCTAATAGAGCGACACTGAATAGATAAACGTTGCAGAGGTGTTATAATATGGAACTATAAATGTGAGTTAGTGGCAGAGCTAGCGACACCAAATTATTGATTGAAGGAAGCGACAAATGATTTTGAAAATTCTGAAAATGGCTTTAATGTGATTTCACATTTGGATTGACCAATAGATTTGCAACTTTTCATTTTCATTGAAATTGTCGAGTATGAAATTCCAATCTGTTTTCCCTGAAATAAACTCTGATTTTTGATTGGTTGAAATATCCTACTCTTTACTTCTTGTTTATTAGTATATTTTATTTTTGATTGAATATTTATTTATTCTTTCTTGTTCTAGATAACATCTTAGAGGACTGGCTGTGCTGATCTTATTTTCTCACACATTCCTATTCCCCCATTTCATCTCTATAGAACTTGACTTGAACATCATTTGTTGTGTTGTTTTTACTTTTGAATTAAACAATTTTGAGTCTAATCTTGTTCCAAACACTTAGTAAGGAAATAAATATCTGATCTAGTGTAGTAGCTTCTAGTATTATAGAACATGTCCAATGGGGTACGATTAATCATATTTTCACACCTTGCATAAAAACCTATGTGCAAAGTAGAAGTGCTAAACCTGCCAATGCTTCTAAACTATGAATTTCGATTTAGAATGAAAATACAATCTTGGTTCCTTAACAAAGTATTAATGCGGTCAGTGGATTTGATAATTATAATCGTAGAATTACACGAGCAATCCTAAGGAATTATACTTATCCTTGTAACTATTGAGTAGCACATTATGGGCAATGGCGGATCTAGATATTTTAATTTAGAGCCCCAACTTAAATTAGAACTTCCTAGAATTAGAAGACCAGCGTTAATGCAGTCAGGGATTTTGATTTGGTTCATGAGCCAGCAATTAAGGTGGGAGGATGCTGGAAACTGAATTCATTTTTACTGTGACGACTATTGACTGTTAAATACCGCAGAATGAGACGTTAGGACAGACGGGCCTTTAGGAAAAAGGCATCTCTTATTTGTTGCCACTATCCTAACTATGGATTGTGTATTGGATTTAGACTCTGAGTGACTATAACTCCCTATTTATTCCTAGTTCGAAACTCACATTATACATCAGACGTGTCAAACTGGTGGCGCGAGGGCCATTTATGGCCCGCAGGTTGCTCAGAGGTGACCCGCCAGCCAGTTGCGAAAAAATATTATAATTGAATGAATCAGTAGTTAAAATTTATTCATTTCTATCATGGCCCGGGGAAGAGCTGGGGTTATGAAATTGGCCCACTATCCGATTCGAGTTTGACACCTGTTATACATAATAATACTACTAACTAGAAATATCCATAAACAGTATTACATTGGTTGACTCTTAAGAGTTTTATTTTTGAGGGACTGTCACCTTATATCATAACGATACAGTACTTTATATACAATTCAATTAAAACTCTGCAGAATATTAATCTAGAATGATCGCCAAATCGGGAAAAGATTTTGCTAGAAACAAAAGCTATTCGAATCCCAAACTCTCCAAAATAAAACCCATCCTAAGCTAGCAGATATTCAGAATAGACATAAGGAATCTAATAGAAATAAACACTCTTAAATAAAAGATAAACTAAAATATTCACAAACAAACTATACCAACCCACAACTCTCCTCCAGATAGAACAGCTATGAATCCATCTCACTCACTGCATGGCTCCACTCTCCCTCTCTGACGTCATAGTCCAGCCTCAACTGTTTCATGCCTGCACTCACGTCCACTCCCAGCTCGTAGTCAGGTTCATTGTAATGCCCTTGGAAGACGATGATTATCTTCAGCACTGAAGATGGCGCGGATTTAAACTTGAAAGAGAATGGTTCCTTTTCAATCCGCGTTTCCGTTTCTTGGTTGGGCAGTTTGGCGTAAAGTGCGTGTATAAATGAGTAGGGCGTGTCCTCGAACACGTCCAGTCCTTGCATCTTGAACTCCCAGTCTCCCAGCATGGACGCTTGCTGGAGAGAGAAGCTAGCTCTGCGCTTCAGCTTGAAGCTGGGTATCGGGATGCCCAGCTGCGCCATGACTTTCTCCATGAACGCGTCACACATGCTGTGCACGTTGACAGTGGCTAGCTTGTGCAGAGCTGTCTTCTGCAGGTTGCAGATGGCGAGTTTCCCGCCTCGCGATCCTACGGTCGCTGGGATGTCAGCCGCGGGACTGACAGTGAGACTGGAGCCTAGCACCACGCACACGTCCGCCTTTCCCGCGTGCTCGTACGCCGCCCTGATCTCACGCTCCGGCAGCTGCTCTCCGAAGTTAACGATGGAGTCCAGCAACACGTTGCGACAGTTGGGATCGTCACAGCGACGCGTCGTCTCATGGCTGAACACGCCAAACGCTTCTCTCGTCTCGAAATCCCTCAGATACTGCACCCCGCACTTGGAACAAGACTCCAAGTTGGTGTTGCCGTGGAGCTCTGCTAGCTGCCGCGGGTTCAAGCCGCTACGGCGGTGCAGTCCGTCTACGTTCTGTGACACGGTGAATTGGACCAGGCCCGCTTCGTGCAGTGCCACCATGGACATGTGTGTGAGTGTAGGCAGCGCACGGATCAGCTGCACCTCCTTCTTCCCCGCAGAACGTCTGCTCTGTCCGTGTGCGCGTAGCTCCCACATACCGGGACCTAGAAACAGGTGTAGCTAACCTTCAAATATTATACATGCCAACGGTCCGTTTTTGGCGGGACGTTTCGCTTTATTCGCTTTTCTATTGAGCTAATTTTCACGAGGGCTCGTTTGGGATATGTACAGCTGTGCACAGACAATTCGGTACATATTGTAATCCTTACTATTAAAACTCGATTTATTTAATTAATTAATGTATATATATGAACATATAAGCGCGCTTCGTTTCCTTGCGCTGCGCAGCTTACAGACTCGCCATTTGGGCGCCTAGGCTCACATTGATTGATTATAAGGTAGATAACATTAGGTTTGTCTTACGATAATAATCGATATCACTCGAAAAATCTGAAGTGATGAATCATAATTTTATAATGAAAGTTATATCATATTTGAGATGTATTAATGTACACATTCTAATGACTGAGTCGAAAACTGAAACTTTTAATTCCAAAAAAAAAGATGACAATGACGTGATAATTCCATTATGAGTCGCCATTTTTTTGTGAGGTCAGAACTTAGTGGAGCCATAGCTACAAGACTCTGTTTAAATATAACAAAAAAACGGACTGTTGAAAATTTCACTGAAAATCTACCCCAGCCCCACTGGTACAATTTTTGCGGTTTTAACAGGAACCGTTTTCAAGGTGACACCAGTTTGTTCTTGTTATACCGGAGAACCTTTAAAAACTGATCCGGTTGGTTTTGCAAAAACCGGACTACTTCTAAAACCGTGGCGCCGTCGACAATTTTCATTCTTCAATTCGAACAAATAAAACAAAAACATCCCAACAAATTCTATGTTTTAATACGTACATAAGATGTTACTATATAATCGACTATCTAACCTCATCAACCAGGTGACTTTTCTCAATGTGGAATTCAGTGATGTTTTGTTGCTCCATTATTAAACGCCTCCTCAAGCACATAAGTACGATGGCCTATCAGCTGATGCCTGGTGTGTGGTCTAACCAGTGGACAGTCATGCACAGTTCCCGAATCAAAAAAGAATTCTCCCTCTGTGTTAAAATCTGAATCTGGGAGTTGCGCTATCAGCTATAAATATCTTTGACTCTTCCCTGTATGCGATGCCACGTGGTCCGTTTAGCGCCCATTTCCTCGCCCTGAGCAGCCACTGCTCCAGAGGAACTGCCATCTTAGACTTAGAACATTCCAGAAGACTCCAGTTATCCATCTCCACTGGAAGGTCTGTCATTCTGTCCCAAAGCTGGACAAAGGCATTCACAAAGTTGCTGCCATTGTCTGTGGTAGTCATGAATTAAAATTATTAAATATATGTATTATTGCAAATAAATAATGTGTTAGCAGCGAAAATAGAGTACGAAATAACTGGATATACATAGACGTAGTACATTTAAAATCTCCTATCTAACCTCTTCAACCTGGTGCATAGGTAACGAACTTTCATCGCCCGTTATTCCAATACTCAGATTGAGATATCATCGAAATAGTAGAAACCTCCTAGCTTGGACACTGCCAGAAATTTCGTAGGGGAGCTTTATCCAGCCAGGAGGGGGCAGCTTCCCCCTGACCTGTTTTGCAGATATTGATCCGGGGGGACCAATATCTCAAAATGTTGATTATTTTTCAGAAATCGGTCCCCTTTGCGAAAATAGTCCCCCTTCGCAGATGCATTCGTTTACCACAAGATGAGATAACATTACTTTACTTGATGCTACTACAATCATTTGATGTGATAATACATTATCCTTTCATGTTGAGTGATGAATCTCATAATGATTTGGATAAACCACAACATTGATTTAAGTACAATGAATTAGGAAATCTTATCAGTTATACAATTACTATAGCTATTACTGCACAACATGTATGTTTTGGCGTATGTTTCTAGGGCTAATTATATTATAATCTTCGCTATGATCACGCGAAATGCTACAATCAGGCGTATGCGCCTGAGATTTTAATGCTGTTTGAGAATCAATAGGCTTTCCTTGTAAATACTAAAAGACAGATTTAACTATTCTAACATTTATTATACTAATTTATAGAATTCTTTATTAATGGGTAAAGGAGCTTCCTCATTCTTAGAAGTACGATCCGCCAGAAGCGGAGAGGCAGCTCGAGGTCTCTGACAGAACGCTAGTCTAACTCAAGTCACCGTCGATCACCACACGCGACCCAATTGATAGGCACTGGGATCAGCTGCTAGTCCAGCTCACTGAGACGAGTGTCCCAGCCACGCAGGCCCAGATGACCAACAAGCAACTGAAGTGTTGCGGAATGGAATACGCCGCCCGTCCGACCCCCTACAGAGCAGCCTGATCACACTCGTTGCGGAGAAGGACGGCGGAACCCGTTTCGTCGTGGCCTGGACAGGCGCCAAATGACCTAACCCGAAAGGACGCCTGTCCCAGCCAAACCTCTGACATCCTCGACACTACGCGGTGATGACTTCTCCTCACCGCTGACTGCACAAGCACGTACTGGCCGTACCAGCTGACAGCCGGGATCAGTCAGTGACGGCGGTCTCGACACCAAGAGACACCATTGAATGACGCGAGTGGGTGCGTCATCCCATGGTGTCTCTTGGTGTCGAGATGCAGTTGATGTGTGGACACATCAACTGCACACGTGTGGCACTAACGCGGCTACGGGAAGACAGAATCCAGTTGCTCTCAGACAAGTGTGGACTAGGATGCCAACGCACGGAGTTTGGCGGGAATCTGGCGGGCACCAGCCGTTCCATAGCAACGTGGAGGAGACACTGACATTCGAACAGCCACGTGACAAGTTGGAGCTTCAACGGTTCCTGGGCTCGTGAGTTTCTATCGGGCTACATCCCAATATGGCCTGTGTCCCCGAACCCTTGTACGGCTGAGGAGAAGGGTCGTGTCCTATGTGTGAATGCAGAGTGTCGCAGGGCATTTGGCGCTGAGAATGAACCTCACAGCTCTCCGTCTTACTCGCATATCCGGATTGGATCTCCCATTTTGCTTCAGACTGATGTCTCTCTGTGGCAATAGGAGGAATTCTCCCTCTGTTAAAATCTGAATCTGGGAATTGCGCTATCAGTTATAGATATCTCTTTGACTCTTCCCTGTATGCGATGCCACGTGGTCCGTTTAGCGCCCATTTCCTCGCCCCGAGCAGCCACTGCTACAGAGGAACTGCCATCTTAGACTTAGAACATTCCAGAAGACTCCAGTTATCCATCTCCACTGGAAGGTCTGTCAGTCCGTCCCAAAGAAGCCTTCAAAAAGTTGCTGCCATTGTTTGTGATGGCCATGAATTAGAAAGAGTCTATGTTTTTTATGAATTACAATTATTGAACATGTGTATTTTTGCAAATAAATAATGAGTGTGAAGTTAGCAGCGAAAATAGTGCACGACATAACTGGCTATACATGTAAATTAAAATCAACTATCTAACTAACCTCTTCAACCTGGTACATAGGTGACGAACTTTTACCGCTCGTTATATCCAATACACCCAGATTGAAATATCATCGAAATAGCAGAAACCTCCTAGCTTGGACATTGTCAGGAATGTTTGTAGGAGGGGCTTTATCCAGCCAGCGGAGCAGCTTCACCCCTGACCCCCTCCCTACGCCCTTGCCTCCTAGGCTACTATTAAAACATAACAAATGCCATCCCGATCGAGTTAGTGGTTGAAGAAGTATAGCCTGTTACGTCGTGCTAGATTTTCACTGCTAAATTCGCTGCTGACATCACACATAAATAAATACATATTAATTTAAAATCATCTAGCCTCATCAACCTGGTGCAGAGGCAAATGCGGTTACAGGAACTTTCCAACAGGGGCGAGGCGGGGCCAAAAATCCTGGGTCTTACTATGATTTGGCTTAGGTGTTGAATGAAATCCGGGGCCACAGAATCAAACTCGGCGCAAATGCCCCGGATGAACTTTTGAACTTTTGAGTTTGAATCTACATGTTAATATTATCATGACATTTATAGATAGAGAGCAGGGACGGACCCAGGGGTGGCATGATATCCAGGGTCTCCACCCTCCACTCAAAGAGAAAGTGCATTAGTCAGGTATTAGCTAAGAATAATCATAATACCACGGTTCGCCCTTTAATAAACCTTGATTTGCCCATGGCAGAGCTCAACAAAATAATTTCCCAAATGCCAACTCGTCCAAAGATATACAAAACACACAAGCGACCCCGAAGGCAAACAAAGTACCCCAAAGATACTGGTTTCCAGGATTCCTCAAAAACTCCAAAGCAAGGTTGTGTCAAACTCAATGATTTGAATCATTTTTTTGCAATATTGCATCTGATCATTTACATAATACACACCAGATCAATCAATTCAATCATTTCCGCTTATTCAAATCATTCAGCTCATTCATTTTAATCAACTCAATTCAATTAATTTAAATGAAATTAAAGATCATTCAGATCATATTATTTCATCTAATGATAACATTCAGATCATCAATCAACTCAATCATTTCTTATTAACCAACTCAATAAATCAAATAAAAAAATGAAGTTTTTTTCAAATGAAATTGATTTGACTCAACCTTGTGAGTGTAGCAACACATGTAGTAACACAACACATTTGCATGATTATAACAGGTTATTGTGCTGGGCACCTCACGTTTACTTCATCACACGTATGTTCTTAATTATTTGACCAAATTATTTTCTTATTCCACATGATCTTATTCCACGAATTCAAAAAAATTCAAAAAGTTAGTTGTATATCTAATTAGTATGTATACATTGGATTGCTCTCTTCCAGAGTGCGAGGAGCCCCGACTTCTTTAAATAGCATGGCTCTCTAAACCCCACTCTTATCCACCACTGAGGCTGAAAGGCCTCGGCCTACACCACCATGGATTTGGTTGGTGTGTACTTGTAGATTGTTGTTAACTAAAGGATGAGAAAATATATTTAATCTGTTCGTTCCTGGAAATTCTATGGCTCCAATTCGCACTAAAATAGGATCATATATTCTTTATATGGTTGAGATCTGAACCTGAAAATTCAAAATTTTTTACCCTTTTCACAAAAGGTGTCAAAATGTATTAACCAATCAGAATCCATGGATTTAACATTACAGTTTGCTTTGATTTTATTTTGTGAGCAAAAACACAAGTTTCCAATAAGCGAATTCCACTCTATATTATAATTACTCCATTATCTTGAAATTAGATAACATCCAATGCAATTATTGCAAGAATAAAAGTATTAAACTAAAATCTAGTTTTTGATTAAATCATTTTATCAAATCCAGTGTTGCGGATTTTAAGATATTCTACGATCTACGTAAGATACGATAATGCAGGTTTTATATCCATTAGGATTATTAAATGCCAGACTACCATAATGAAACTAGGAATGCTAAGTGTAAATACAATAAATTCAACTTACTCTGGTACTGAAGGACTTTTGATCTTACAATTTTTCTATAAATCAATTCATATAGTAAATTAATTCAGATAACTCGAATCAATTCAATTCAACTCAATTCAATTAATTTAAATGAAATTAAAGATCATTCAGATCATATTATTTCATCTAATGATAACATTCAGATCAATCAACTCAATCATTTCTTATTAACCAACTCAATCAAATCAAATAAAAAAATGAAGTTTTTTTCAAATCAAATTGATTTAACTCAACCTTGCTCCAAAGCCCTCTTTCGCGAGTCAGGGACTTGGAACCGCTGTTCAAGCTCTAATCAGATGTCTGATCCTCCATCGACCTTCAGGAAGATGGAGTTGTTGTTTCGAAGAGACTCAATACCCGAAACGATCAGGAAAAGCTGTAAACAGCTAAAGCCATCTCAACGCTCATGCTGGACATGATCTGGATGAGGCCTGGCGTATTACCAGATGGAGCTCAACAATGCAAGGTAGACGAGAAGATGGACAGGACAGCACTCGTCGTGATGAGCTATTAATAGAACAGGATATTCCACGTAGAGAGCAAGTAAGCGTCTGATTCGCTACGTCAACGCACTGATGCTATCAGAAGAAATCTTTTTTCACACTAAAACCACCGACACAAATACGCTGTTGGACTTACTCAAACATGCCTGTACGTCTAATCACTGACCACCCACCTAGAATAGAGACAATTTCGAGCATCTCAACAGACTTCCAAACTGCAGACATGCAGCTTATCTTACTCTCCAAAAGAACTTGACGATTCCTATATAAGGATGAAAGTTATTTACATTAGTAATTCGCAATACTGTGATCTCATTTTATTTGTTCTATTACAAGCTCACTTATCTGTTACAAGTTACTGATATAACTATACACCACGACCCACATCCTAATACCCCATCCTCACCAGTATTCTCCACAATCTACCACAATAGATTTAGATTCACGACTCAACCATGCCAGTCGAACTCAAACCCACTTCCCAACCAGGAACCAGTCAACTCGTGCAAACACCAAAATGAGATGTACGATTTCTAAAGTGTTTTGGATGAGATTCTGTAAGAACACAGCGAAAAGCAGGATTTTTTGTTGACTTGGCACGAGTTGGTTTGTGGTGTGAGTTGAATGCATTCACCAAGCCCACTCCGCGCGCAAACAGCAATCCCTAACAACCTCAATCGAAATGGCGACCAATTACAGTCAGTAGTAGTTCTAGTGGGAGAGAACGAACAAATCGCGGACTGTCGCATAATGTTCGAAGCAAGCTCAGAGATGATCTGGTCCTGGAGGAAGGAGAGAAGAGGATTGCACAGATGCTTCCGCAGACATAAATCGCAAGGCGGCAGATCGCGAGTAGAGAAGACGCAACAACAGTGAAGGAAGCGATTGACGCCTGTCAGCCACACTTGACCCAATGGACCGTACAGCTGAAGACAGCTCTGTGAGACTCAGCTGGCAGCCGGGAGATTCCAGAGACACTTCTTCTCCACGGAGAAGCGTGTGGCGGCTGAGGCTGGCTGGACTTGGAATTCGTAGCCTCGCTAGTGCAGTCAGCTCAGCTCCCTCGTGACGTAGAACAAGACAGAGCTACGGTTTGGAAGTAGATGGAGACTTCGAGAGCGTTGCTAGCCGAAAGCTACTCACGGATATGAAACGCGAATTGAGTGATCGCGGTCACGCAATAGACATGAATGCCGTGACTTGTAGTGGATTGTCAAAGTGGCTGCTTTGTCCGATTCGTCCGGTGACGATCCACCAGATGCGGAGAAGGCAGCCCGAGGTCTCTGCCAGAACGCTAGTCCAACTCAGCAGAGAGCAGTGGAGGACGCAGACATAGAGCACAAGGACAACCTCGAACAAGTCCGGATGCAGATCTGTGGTGAAGAGCAGCTGTGGCGTTACTGCACTGAGAAGAGCTGTCCTGGATGTGGAACAAGGACATAGCATCAGCAACTGTCTGAGAAGAAGGGTGCACTCCAGGAACAGCTCAATGCGAGTAGTGCCTACGTTCTGAGTCATCAGTCTTGTAACCGTGAAGACAGACAACGCACACTGGAAACGGCCTTGGACTCCGGAGCCGAACGTCAGTTATCGATTTGGGACTATTCGGGATTTGTCTAGAGAAGCAAATGAACAGACGAGTAGGCAGGGTTTATGGCGTCTGAATTAGTCCGGTCGAACTCATCGAGAACATTGCGTTGGAAGTTGACACAGGAGACAACCAGATAACCAGACATTCTTTCGGCGAATTGCATGACAACAGTGAAACCGCATTCTGAGCAGGGATCTACTCAAGAAGTTCGGTCCACAGAATTCGACTGGGACACCCATCGAATACTTGACTAGATTTCTACATATACTCCACTTATATTCTATCTTCTACCATAATTAGTCCGGTGACATAAATCTAGTAAGTGCTCATTCTTATGGTCACTCCTTTGACCGTATCAATTCCTCCTCTGCTTGATGGACAAAGACTGCAGACTGGAGATAAATTTCAGGCCGCGTCGTACCCATTGAAGAGCTGCTGTCAGACTCCTTCGTGAAATGCGGAAGGTTCGAAGAACGAATTGTATTGGACGCCATCAAGAAAAG
Source organism: Aphrocallistes beatrix (assembly GCA_963281255.1). NCBI lineage: Eukaryota > Metazoa > Porifera > Hexactinellida > Sceptrulophora > Aphrocallistidae > Aphrocallistes > Aphrocallistes beatrix. Next base: position 11,610,938 of record OY725488.1, read on the forward strand.
AAAACACTTGACGAACTTTCAAACTGATGAAAGACAAACTAGACCAGCTATCGATGTTTTAAACGCAGCTAGCAGGTTTCGTCAGTTGACATGTCCTGTTGACGAGCAAGTCTATGATTTCTTTCCACGCTATTGGGAAGAAGGAACGAAAGCTAGGATCAGTCCCAAGCAAGCAAGCATATTCATAACCACCCAGTTGTCCAGCGAAACCCAGCAAATGTCTAAAGACTGATAAAGAGCAAGGAGGCGAATTTACTGACGCGGAAGGTACCGCGTTTGCAGTGAAAATCAGAGAGGTATTTATAGGGAAGGGAATCCCTGTAACGGAGCGATATCTGAAACGAAATACACAATCTCACAGATCCAATCCCCGGAGCAAAGGGTGGAAGTCGATGATCGTAACCCTTCGCATAAAGACGAAGTCTACGAGACCCAGGATAAACGAGGATATAGCAGGCACCAGACAGATGTGCTCAGGAATGCTTTACTGTGGTAGGCGTGGACACGGTTACAGAACATGTCCGGAACGTTGTGGATTTGTGGACGACGAGGACATAAGACTACCAACTGTTATGGATACAAACCCAAGCGAGGAGGGAAGCCAGGTTACTACAGACGCAGAGACTCGGACACCGTTCTTATGTGGGAACAGGAGAAGATGCAGTCTCATCCAAGTACGAATGGGAAAACGAACAGTATCAGCTCTGATTGATTCCTGTGCGAAACCCAGCGTGATCGATCTCAGGACTTTACAAGATCTCGAACTGGGAAAGGACATAGTGAGCGCTCAAGTCTGGGGTCGTGTAATGTCCCGGTCAGAGTACTAGAGTGTGTAGACGCTGACATTCAGATTGGCAAACGCCCGCCGTTGATCCAACGCCTCCAGGTTCTAGATTTTGGCCGCTCGCTCATGTACAAATTCGATGAAGTGACTTTTGACTTTAGAGGCGGCCGTATTAAACCCTGAGAGAAATGTGGGAAACGTGGAAGGATCATCAAGTGGTTCAACTCCACTCTCCACAGCAGCGATCACGAACGAAGAAATTCTCCTTGTACAGTAGAGGAAGGAAGCGAGCCTACACATCTAATAAGCACAGACCTCACCATAGAGGAATCAGTTCGAATTGAGAAGCTGATGGGAGAATTCCTAAATTATTCGCCACTGATTCTAGACGTCCATCCAGAGCTATTAGAATTGAGGATGTTCATTGCCTTGAACTCCTGAGGAGCCCCCACTACGTACTCGAGCAGAGAGGCTGCCTCCTTCATTGAAGAAGAAGTGACGTAACAATTAGAAGAGATGTGCCGAAATGGGATTTGTAGCTTTGCAGCCAGCGACGTAGTCCTGGTACGGAAGAAAGATGATCAATTGAGGTTCGCGATAGATTATCAGAATTTAAATGCAGTTACGAAAGGGGACGCATATGGACCGCCCAATCCACAGGCGATTTTAGATGAGGTCTCCGGAAGTAGATGGTTTAGCTGCCTCGACGTCGCTAGTGCGTATTGGTAGATGGACATGTTAGGATCTCACCGCTAAACGTAGTTACCCCCTAGTTAGTACCACCCATGGTGCTAGTCATGTAGGACTTCACCAACTCTTACTCGCATATTTATAGGTCAGGCTATCGCCTGTGATGTTAGTGTATGCGTATCTTAATTTGGTAATTCTATTATAATCACTTAGATTAATTCTGTTCGTCCGAACCCGCGGCACAACATAATTACCAAATTAACCTCGATCTAAATGGCGACAAATCAACAGCCAGTAGTCCCCCCGCTTGGACAAGGCGAACGAATCGCGAACTGGCGTATAATATTTGAAGCAAGTACAGGTACGATCCGAGCCCAGGAGGAAGGCGAGAAGAGGGTCGTTCAGATGCTTCCTGCATACATCAATCGTTCTTTCGCAGACCGCGAGTGCGTGCGCGAAGTGGTGAAGACCGCAGCGACAGTAGAGGAAGCACTTGACGCCCTGTCTGCCACACTTGACCCCCCTTCGGACCAGTACAGCTCAAGACAGGCGTTGTGCAGACTCAGTTGGCAGCCGGGCGATTCTATAGACCACTTCTTTTTTACTGCCAAACATCTGGCGTCCGAGGCCGGGCTGGACTTCAAATTCGTAGCTGCGTTAGTAGCGTCTCAGCTACCTCGAGACGTGGAAGCCAAGATTAAGGGTACGGTTTTAGAGGTTGGTGGCGATTTAGAGAGTGCTGATAGCCGAAAGCTACTCGCGGATATAAAACGGCAGTTGAATGACCGGGGTCATGCACTCGACATGGGATGCCGCGACTTCGAGCGGATTGTCAAGGTGGCTGCCTTGTCCGATACCGCCGATGATGACCCGTCCGAGGCAGATAAAGAAAAAGATGAAATATCAGAGCGATCGATAGCCTATACCCAGCAGAGGGGAAAGAGAGGGCGAAGATATCGAGCACAAGCACAACCCCCCAAATCAGGCTGTTATATCTGTGGAGAGGACCACCAGTGGCGCTACTGCACGAAGAAGTGCTGCCCAGTGTGTGGGAACCGAGGACATTCCATCAGCGATTGCCATAGGAAAAAGAGTGGCGCACCCAGGAACAGTATAATGCAAGTAACGACCCTCGGTTCTGAGTTATCCGTCTTATTACCCGTGAAGATAGCCAATGCGACGTTGGAGATGATCTTAGACTCCGGAGCCGGACCGTCGGTTATTGATTTGGGGACCATCCGGGACTTGGGTCTGGAGAAGCGGGTAATCAGACGAGTAGGGAGGGTTTATGGCGTGGGACAGAACCCGGTTGAGCTCATTGGGAACATTACATTGGAAGTCGACATAGGAGATAATCAAGTGACTTGTCATTCATTTGGAGTGCTGCATGACAACAGCAAAACTCGTATACTGGGCAGGGATCTACTCAAGAAATTCGGTTCCACAGAATTTGACTGGGACACTCACCGGGTACGACTGGGCACGGTTTGGAAGGACACCAGAGCGGTTCTCGAAGGTGGGGATGCCTTGTCACGATCTGCGGTTGCAGCTCTTGAATGCCAGCAAGATTATCAAGGACGCGGGTGCAAATACGCAGCTAACGGATGTAGCAGCGGGGCGCAGAAAAAGGTTTCTATCAACCCAGACCTTCCTGAAGGAGCGAAAAGACAGCTAGCCTCTCTGATCGATGAATTCTGCGACGTATTTGCTGAAAACCCAAAGTCACCGTCGATGACACAAAATGCGACCCACAGGATTGACACGGGTAACCATCTGCCAGTCAAACACAAGCAGAGACGAGCGTCCCCGGCCACGCAGGCTCAAATAGACGGACAGGTAACTGAGATGTTGCAGAACGGAATATGCCGTCCATCCGACTCCCCGTGGAGCAGCGCAATCATACTCGTCACGAAGAAGGACGGAGGAACTCGATTCGTCGTGGACTACAGGTCGCTAAATGACCTAACCCGCAAAGATGCCTATCCAATGCCCAACCCTCGCGATATACTAGACAGCCTACTCGGTGATAACTACTATTCATCTCTGGACTGCGCAAGCGCGTACTGGGCTGTGCCTATTGACAGTCTCGATCAGCCAAAGACCGCGTTCTCGACGCCAAGAGGACACTTCGAGATGACTCGAATGGCATTTGGACTATGCAATAGTCAGGCCACGTATCAGAGGTTGATGGACAAGACCTTACGTGGGATTGGACAAGCCCACTCATATGTGGACGACATCCTGATTCACTCGCCGGGACTGGATTCGCACATCAACAGCATACGCACGGCGCTAATGCGGCTCCGAAATGCCAAAATTCAGCTGCGCCCCGACAAATGTCGGCTAGGGTACCAGTGCGCAGAGTTTGTCGGGCATTTGATTACCCCTGATGGACACCAGCCGCTCCATAGCAACGTGGAAAAGATATTGGCATTCAAACCGCCACGCGACAAGTTAGAACTCCAGCGATTTCTGGGACTGGTTAATTTCTACCGGGACTACATCTCCAATATGGCGTCTATAGCCGAACCCATGTACCGACTGACGCGCAAGGGCGTACCCTATGTGTGGAATGCGGAGTGTCATAAGGCATTTAACGCGCTGAAAACTAGCCTCACAGGCCCCCCCGTGTTACTTGCCTATCCGAATTGGGATCACCCATTTTACGTGCAAACTGATGCTTCTCGTGTGGCAGCCGGAGGGGTGCTCTCCCAGTTGGATGAAAATCAGAGATTACGCCCGTTAGCTTATTACTCCACCGGCCTGAATCAGAGTCAGAGGAAATACTCAGCTGGGGAAGTGGAATGCTGGGCTCTCATAGCTCTGAGTAGGAAGTTCCGGGACTACTTAAAGGCGGCCTGCAAGACCATCTTCCTTAGCGATCACAACCCTCTATGTTGGCTGCGGAAGCAGCGGGACCCAAGAGCAAAGTTTGCGCGCTGGATCCAGGAATTGGAGGATCTGGATTACGAAATTCATTACGTGAAGGGGATCAACAACAGCGCAGCGGACTTCCTGTCAAGACTTGAGTGCGAAATCGACGAACAAATAAATGACGAGTGCGAATTTTTCGACAGATTCGTTTACAGCATACCTGAATTTTATGCTTTCTCGGAGGAAGTTCGAGCAGAACAGCACGCCGAACCGACTATCAGTTGCGTAATCAAACAGTTGGGCGAACAGGGTTTCGTTTCATACGGTCGCTACCGCAATCAGCGTCTCGCTATATCGAATAATATTGTGACCCTCGACGGCCGCATCCTCGTTCCAGATCGTTTGCGGGAAATAGCCTTTAGGCGTGTGCACAACGTGTCCCACCCGGGTGTAAAGCGAACTCTCTACCTCATGAGGCGGCAGTTCACTTGGAATGGGATGCAGCGGGATATTCGGGAGTTTTGCAGCCGGTGCAATATTTGCCACCGGGAGAAGGGCAAAAGCAGAGCCGGTGAACCGTTGGAACCTAATCGATCTGCGCACAAGCCCCGTCAGATCGTTGCTTTCGATGTAGCGACCTTGCCATGGGGGAGTGAGCAACATCGGTATTTTCTGCTCATGACCGACCTGTTTTCTAAATGGGTTGAAATCGCACCCATGCGGGACCAGACGTCTAGTTCAATCCTCACCGCGCTCAACACGTCCTGGATTCACCGCCACGGACCGCCCGAAGCTTTTCTCTCGGATCAGGGTCCTAATGTGGATGGGATGATGATTAGACAGGCACTGGACGCGCTAGGGGTGAAGAAATTGCACTCGTCCCCATACCATCCACAGGGCGACGGACAAGCGGAGCGTAGCATCCAGTCCGTGAAGCAGACTTTAAGGTGCATCCTCTCCGAGCGCCGATTGGAGAAGGATTGTTGGCCTTCCGTCCTCCAAGAAGTTGCATATGCGCTGAATACCCTCCCGAGTGCGGGTACAAGAATTACCCCGTTTCATATTATGCATGGTGTCGAGCCAGTCTCCAACCCTAGACCCTGCGTGGAAGAGAACCCATCGGCAATGACACCAAAGGAGTGCTACGATCAGGCTTCACACAACGTTGAACAGGCCGTAGAGTCGGCACACTCAAGTCTGGAGGCTTATCGGGACAATATGAAGCGAATGTATGATAGAGGGCGTGGGGCAACCGATGTTAAGGATGGCGATCAAGTCTACTTGCGTAACGACGCCAAAGCTGACAGCCTCGATCCACGATATAACGGACCTTTCTCTGTGGTATCAGCCCAGCCCCCAAACGTTACTATCGATGTAGGTGATGGTAAAATGAAAACCGTTCATCTGGACCGCTGCAAAATCATCCCATTCCATTCGCATACGAACCCACAGCCTCGGACTGGGGGCGACGACAGAAATACGGACGGCCCTGCCCTACCCGTCGACAGGACACGAGATTCAGGCGAGCACGACAGGGATGAGGCGATTGAAGAATCCGGAGTCCATGCGCGCTGTCATCCCGTACCGGACGTCGAGCAGACTGGGATGGCACCACGCATTTCCCGTTATGGGAGGGTAATCAAGAAGCCCCTGCGGTTCAGGGAAACATCGGACGACGGATGATTTCGAAGGGGAAGTGGTGTTAGGATCTCACCGCTAAACGTAGTTACCCCCTAGTTAGTACCACCCATGGTGCTAGTCATGTAGGACTTCACCAACTCTTACTCGCATATTTATAGGTCAGGCTATCGCCTGTGATGTTAGTGTATGCGTATCTTAATTTGGTAATTCTATTATAATCACTTAGATTAATTCTGTTCGTCCGAACCCGCGGCACAACAGACAGACCTCACACTGGAGTGGCAAACCCACGCATGCGTAGATGACATCCTGACTCACTCACTGGACTCACTCATCAACTGCACACGTGTGGCACTAACGCGGCTACAAGACGACAGAACCCAGTTGCTCTCAGACAAGTGTGGACTAGGATGCCAACGCACGGAGTTTGGCGGGCACCAGCCGCTCCATAGCAACGTGGAGGAGACATTGGCATTCGAACAGCCACGTGACAAGTTGGAGCTTCAACGGCTCCTGAAGCTCATGAGTTTCTATCGGACTACATCCCAATATGGCTGTGTCCCCGAACCCTTGTACGGCTGAGGAGAAGGGCCGTGTCCTATGTGTGAATGCAGAGTGTCACAGGGCATTTGGCGCTGAGAAGGAACCTCACAGCTCTCCGTCTTACTCGCCTATCCGGATTGGATCTCCCATTTACTTCAGACTGAAGTCTCTCTGTGGCAGTCGGAGGAGTACTGTCCCAGTTGGATGGAAATCAGAAATTACGCCCGTTGTCCTACTACTCCACCGGCCTGAATCCGAGACAGATAAAGTAGTCAGCTGAGAGATGGAATGCTGGGCTCTCATAGCCTCAAGCAGGAAGTTCCGAGACTAACTAAAGGCGGCCTGAAGATAATCTTAGCGATCTCAACCCTCTGCGTTGGCTGCGGAAGCAGAGAGATCCTAGATGCAGGTTTGGCGCTGGGTCTGGATTACGAAATACGTACAACACGTACAGGATGAGAGTGAAGTTTTCAGTGTTAGCAGTATTCAGTACAGGGAATCACAGATCATTTTGTTGTAACAAAATATACATATAACCGACTATTTAGGCCCTATATCGATATTAGTTTCATTTCCTTTGTACGAATACTGAACTAGATCTCTCCATTGTTGTATACTAACCTTGTCAGTTACACTTCGGGTTATACGCGTGACATAAGTCTAATTCGTTTTCTTGAATGACAACTCCCTTAACACTTCGCATTCCTCCTTTACGCCAAGGGCAGAAGATAGAGGAGTGGAACCAGATTTCGAGCAAGTGTGGTTTCTCTTGAGGGAGCAGCAGTTAAGAGGCTCCTACCTGCGTATCTATGCCGAGGAAAGCTGGAGGAAAGAGTAGTTTAGAAGCAATTCAGAAAGATACGTTGGAGAACTCTTTCAAGTTATTAAAAGAGCGCCTCGACCCACCTGCAGATATATTCGAAGCTATAGGGATATTCCGCCTGTTAGTTTTGCCCGTGGGAGAACAGGTATATGGCTTCTTTGCTCAATACCTAGAAGAAGGACTGAGAGCCGGTTTGAGTACGAAACAGGTTTGTATGTTCATGATCAGTCAGCTGCCAATGGAAGTAGACAGCAGCCAAGGATTGGGTCAACGCAAAGGACGGAGATCTCTCTGAAGAAGACGGAGCACGCTTCGCAGTAAAGATACGAGACATATTTTTAGCTAAAGAATGTCATTCACTCAAGGCTATCGCGAGCTAAGACAGGGAAAGGTAACCAGTTTACGATTGCAAATTGAATCATTGGAGTTGTCAAGGCAGGATTTCCGGGTTTAAGAGCAAGAGAGGATAAATAAGGTGCCTCCTCAGAGTCCATCGGCGGAGGAGCAACCATAATCAGAACGCTCAAATCCTGCTGATGAGGTGTATGTTGTTCAAAAGGACGTCCAGGACAGCAAAGGAAGAGGTAATACTCTTCGCAGCAAAGATGGGGCGGGTGTTACGTATGCAATGGGTTTGGTCATGGATACAAGAGTTGCCCCAAAAGGCTGTGTTGGATATGCGGTCAGCAGGGACATAAGCTATGGGGTTGTCCAAAGTCGCGAGGGCCAAGAGGAAAGCGACAGGAAGGATGGAGGAGAGACGATAACAATGATTCAGTTCTGGTAGTAGGGCGGGGAAGGATGCCATATGATAGTCCTGTCTGGATCTAATGCACAAACAACACGCTATAACGATTACAATGTTAAAGAAAATAACTCAATAATTTCTCTCGGTTTCGACTGTGATAAAGATGGATTTATTTATGCACCTAATAATAATAATAATAATATACATTTATATAGCGCAGATTCCATATTAATATGTTCAAGTACGCTGTACAATTCAATAAAAGTAGGTGTGTGTTATGCATGTACGTATGTATGTGTATGTATGCTTGTAAGGTATGTATATGCATTGAAATTAATTTAAGTGGATGTGTCGTGCGCGATACGGAAAAGATGAGTTTTCAAGAGTTTTTTGAAGAGAAGAAGTGAGGGGGCATTCCGAATGCTCGGAGGCAGAAGATTCCACTCAACAGGCGCAGCTAAAGTGAATGCACGATCACCCAGAGTTTTGGAAGATTTGATAGTAGGATGCTCAAGGAGGATGGCGTTGGATGATCGTAGAGTACGATTGGATGACTTAACCTGTATGAGCTGGATGATATAGTCCGGAGCAAGAGAATGGATGGCTTTGTAAGTTATGAGGAGGATTTTGAAGAGGATACGATGTTTAACAGGCAGCCAGTGGAGGTTAATAAGAAGAGGAGATGACGAAAAGGTACGAGAGACATTGTAGATAAGCCTGGCTGCACTGTTCTGGACTCGCTGGAGTCGAGCTAAGAGGGATGAGGGGCAACCATACAAGAGACTGTTACAGTAATCAAGACGAGATGTGATAAGAGAATTAACAAGAGTTTCACAGACTTCCCTAGAGAGATACTTTCTAATACGCCGGATGTTATAGATGTAGTAGAAGCAGGAGGAGGCAACTTTGCTGACCTGAGTAGACATTGAGAGGGTATTGTCGAGCCAAGTTCCAAGATTCCGTACTTCTTTGGAAGAAGAGATTCTCGACTCACCAACAGAGATGCTATCAGTTTGAACTTTAGATAGTTGTTGACGAGTCCCTATTATAAGGAACTCAGTCTTGGTGTCATTGATAAGCAACTTGTTGGTGAGGAGCCAGGAACGGATCGCGGAGATGCAAGATTGGATGGCGGAGAAAGCAGATTCTTCAGAAGAGATGGAACCGGGTTTAAAAGAAAGATAGACCTGAGTATCGTCGGCATAGCAGTGCATGTCGGGGAGGTGGGACCTAATGAGGTCGAATAGAGGACTAGTATAGAGGCTAAAGAGAAGCGGACCAAGACAAGAACCCTGAGGAACTCCGTGTTGGACCGGGATATTGGAGGAATTAGAACCCTTAATCGAGACGAATTGAGTCCTACCAGAGAGGTAAGATTCAAACCAAGACAGAGAAGAGCCGCAAATGCCGAAATGAGACTGGAGACGGTGGAGTAAGATGGTATGGTCGACGGTGTCGAAGGCTGAGCTAAGATCAAGAAGAACCAGAAGGGATACGTGTTGGCGATTCATGCTGAGGAGGATGTCGTTTGTGACCTTCAGGAGCGCAGTCTCCGTACTGTGGTGTTCACGATAGGCAGACTGCGTCCCGGGGAAGAGAAACGGTCAGCAGGGACATAAGCTATGGGATTGTCCAAAGTCGCGAGGGCCAAGAGGAAAGCGACAGGAGGGATGGAGGAGAGACGATGACAAGGATTCAGTTCTGGTAGTAGGGCGGGGAAGGATGCCATATGATAGTCCTGTCTGGATCTAATGCACAAACAACACGCTATAACGATTACAATGTTAAAGAAAATAACTCAATAATTTCTCTGGGTTTCGACTGTGATAAAGATGGATTTATCTATGCACCGATTTCCAAAACAAATGAAATCGCAATTTACTCTCACGATTTGGAATATTTGAAACCATTTGACGCTTACAATTCTGAGTTTGGAGAAGGCCTTTCACTTTGTATAAGGAAGGATACAATGTTTATTTTGTCAGCTCACTACGTTCGAGATAATCAACAAAGACATACAAAAAATTTTCACGATAAAATCTACACGAAAAAAATCTTCACGATCCAACGTTATGATTTATCTAAAAAGATGATTCTCCAAACTGTTAAGTTTAACCGTAGCTTTATGTTTGATCCCAAGTATCTCTGTTTAGATCTTCTAGACAATGTGATCATCAGCAACAATACACCAAACAAACTTGCAGTTTGGTACTCTGGAGGAAGAGTTCGATATTATCGTCCAAATATTGAATCATTTCCATTTCGGATTGCTATGACCGAAGATTTTCAAATGTTCAGATGCACACTTAGACACAAATTAATAGTTTATGAACCAAAATAATTTCTTTTTTTACTCCCAAATTTTCTCTTAAAAATGACAATCTATAGTGTTTTTTCTTTGTTATCGATATCACTGTTGTTGTTGCTAGTGTAACTCATATAGAGAGATGCCCTTATGGCATGTACGGAGTATCTCGTCCGTCCGTCCGTCCGTATGTATGTATGTATGTATGTATGTATGTATGTATGTATGTATGTATGTATGTATGTATGTATGTATGTATGTATGTATGTATGTGTGTCCTTCTAAATGTCCGATTTTTAAAAAATTTCGTAGGTAGGATCTCAAAATGGTGTAGATGTGCACCGTCAACATTTTTTCGCAGAATCTCATCACTTCCGGTTTTTAGCTTTTTATAATAATATAATAATCCCATTCTATTTGTTTGCCCGATTTTTCTCCTTGTGGGGATTTATCTTTTGCACTGTATAATCCCAGGAATTTCCATGCGATTTTTTTTGTAGTTCAGATGGGTTTTGATTCGTTTGTATTTCCCGAATTTGCATATGTTTGTCTTTTGCAGGTTTGTTGTCTCAATGTATGCGTGTTTGATTTCTTCTTCATTCCGTTTGTACAGTATGTAAGTGCCTCTGTATCTTAGGCATGGTATAATGGGGACGTTGATGTTTGCGTTTATATTTGGAATGGTCTCGTACTGACGACACATAATGCAGCTATAATTCGGGCATGGGAAGATTGAGTGGTTGTGGTTGCTTCTCTTGGCAGGTAGGACAGGAGTTTTAATATTGGTGGCATGGGTGTTATAGGAAGTAATCTAAATTCCTTGGTCTGATATGGAGGTAGTTGGTTCTTTGTTGGCCTTGTATCCGAGTATTGGTATGTTATATTCGGAATGTATTTAGTGTCCTTTTTCTCTGTTTTTTGCGGAAAATAGGTGATGCGAACCATGTTTCAACTACTTCGGTGCAGTCATGTCCAGCCTCTGTAGTGCTGGTATATATTTCTGCAGCATGTAGTTGAGTGCTTCAGCTGGATTGTGAACTATTTGTGTGGCTCGGAATGCTGCACCGAAGTAGTTTTTGGCTAGCTTGATGGATGGGTGGAATGAGTGGGGATGCAAGGGTACTGCTTGCCTGTAATTTTGTTGGATGGGTAGGAATTCCTTTTTGTTTGTGTCGTACATGGCGTCTTGTGTAGCATTGTCGGCTGTTGGTATCAGTTTGTAAGGTTTTAATGGTAGCGAGTCGATTGGATAAGTTGCCGCTACGTCTTCAGAACATAGTGTTAGGGATCGCCCTATGGGTGTTGATAGTTTCTTAGCAGGTATGCTGTGCACATCCGTGCTAGTTCTGGGGCGAGTGGCAGTCCCATGGGGATTCCGTTTCTGCCTAGGTGGTAAAATTTATTTCCATCTGTAAGGTACAGTCGACTCTCGTTAATACGAACACAGATAAGGAGTATAATCGGATAAGAAGTACAAGTTTTGATTCCCCAACCTAATCTATGGCAAAATATATACAAACGAACTCCGGTTAACACGAACACGGATAAGACGAAATATCGGATAATAAGTACGATTTGTGGGTCCCCTTCAGTGCGTTTTCAATACTAAATACATCGGTTAATACGAACAGGTGTGTGCCTACGAGCACTTTGAATATGGTACGTAGTATGTACGTAGATAGATACTAGACAGATATTTCTCAATGAAAATACAGTCGAATCTCGTTAATACAACATGGATAATGAGTTCTCTATTTGACAAGTACAATTTCATACTCTCACGTCGTTATCACTATGTATATTAAGTATTTTGGACAAATGTGGCTATGTGCGTACTTCGGTTAATACGTACTCCGGATAAGGAGTACACATCTCCACGGTCCCTTGGTGTACGTGTTAACGAGAGTCGACTGTAATTGTATTTGAGCAGTTGTTCAAGCAGTTGCAGTTCCCTCCTTCGTGTGAGTTGTAATGTTTAAATGCTGTGAGTATGAGACTGTGTGGAGTTGACGGATACAATTTTTCTATGTCTCCTGTGTATATTCTTTGAGGTGCTCCAAATGTCAATAGTGCGTCGATGGTTTTAAATATGTCAGGGGTCAGGTATGGGCGCCTTTCTATGGTTGGAGTGATTAGGGACGAAGGATGTCTGAACACAGTACTGTGATGAGTTAGTGTGATTTACGATTGGTCGTGCAATGGTGCACATTGTTAAGGGACCGATGTCGTAGGTGTAAATTTCTTTGTATTTAGTTTTTATGTGTTTTTATTTTGAAGTAGAATGTTGGGATTCTGTCATCGTTAGTTTTGATAGTTAGAAGGGAAACATAAATAATCGGACTTTTTAAGTAAATCAACCGAATCAATACAACTAAGGCTTCAATTGTATTGATAACATTTACTAGTTTAGGCGGGCAGCATAGCAATAAAATATTTTTCTAAGAATAATTGCTAAATTAAACTCAACTGAATTGAGTTATAAAAGCTTCGGACTGCCGGGATTGGAGTATAAATTCGTAATTGTGTGTCAGATTTAGAAAGTAACGTTTATCAAACAATTTCAGAAACAAACCTTCGGTTTATTACGCTTGTTTGAGCATATTCGAAAAACATTGAAGAAAGAAGAGACCAAGTATCTCTGCCCAGTGGTAGCATTTGAAGTGACAGAGAATCACGCAATTGTTCAAAAGAATGACACAGTATCTGAGTACAGGAAAGTTCACTTCACATCTCCTGGCTACACTTCCCAAGCTCAGAAACAAGCAGTCTAAACGTAAAGACGAAACCAAACACTGAACACAGCAATAAATAAATTCAAGGAAGATGATGACGTAATTTTACTTCTCTCATAGAGAAGAATGGATTCTGCAAATTATTTTGAACACGATATGTCCGCCCGCCGCGCAGCGCAAGCAAGCGAAGCGCGCTTGTCCCCTAGAAACTGACAAATATGCAGAACAAAGAAATTGTTTATTGTTATAACTGAAAAGTATAAAATTGTCCATCTCTTCTCTGCTCTGAGAAATTACTAGCGCTTAACGTGCACGGCTGCGAGCACTTCCTGTCCATTGAGCTAGAGTCGTGTTTAACATTCCACTGTAATAGATGGACGCAATACTCCTGAATAGATTTTTATTCAAAAACTCTTATGGTGCTTTGTGGCATAAACTGTGCTAATTCCATACTTTTTCTCGTTCATGGAAAATGTACGAAACCGAAATGAACTAAATTTGGACCATGTTCCTCAGATGGTTAAGGTTTACAGCTGGTTGTACTTTTGTAGAATTTTCACATCTTGCCACATGCATGGCTGTGAGCACTTTCTGTCTGTTGGGATCTATGCAGGTGGTCCTCACCAGGGTTGGGTTCAAGTACTTCTGTAAGTACTTAAGTACAAGTACACGTACACCGAAAAAATGGCGAAAGTACTTAAGTACAAGTGCAAGTACTTTCCAAGCTCTTATAATAAATCTCTTGTACTAATAGTGCAAAATGGTTTAAATAATATTACACACATTTATTTAATTGAATGTTGAAGTAGTACGGGACACTAACACAAAATCCTAATATAGTACTGTTGCATAAAAAAATGCCCCCACCATGGATATTCATGTAATAGGGGGGGGGGCAAAATTTCATGGAGTTAGCGTGAAAAAATGCCCCCACCATGGATATTCTTGAGTTTAACACTAAATATTGCTGATACTATTTATATACGATACATTTATGAAAGTCATTGTTATTACTTCACACGACTAGTTTGTTGATTTGCAATGCTTTAGTAAACGAATAGAAGCCAAATAGCATTCAAAATGTTTTGTATAAGCATTGGCATACTTTAGAATATTCATGGTGGGGGGCATTTTTTCACGCTAACTTCATGAAATTTTGCCCCCCCCCCCCCCCCTATTACATGAATATCCATGGTGGGGGCATTTTTTCATGCAACAGTACTAAGTATCACTACAAAGTAAGAATAAATATTGTGTTGGAAATATATTGATAGTATTCATTTCATACTACAATATAAAAAGTGAAGGACAACAAGAAAGTACTTAAGTACAATTACAAGTACAACAAAGAAATGGCGAAAGTACTTAAGTACAAGTGTACTTGAACCCAACCCTGGTCCTCACATGAACACTATACGGCCATTCATCGACAGCTTCCTGCCGTTATCACATTACGACAGCAGGGATTGGGCTGCGATCCACAGATACTCTCCTAGTCTCAAACCCATAAACTTTCATACGTCTAAATCGAAAATTAACATTATAAATAGGATAAATTGGTAATATTCTAAATTTTCAAGCTCCTAAACACTTTCTGACTTAAAATCATAGTCTGAAGGAGCGTCTCACACTCCTAGATGATCCCTTGTACAGCAGATATACGTATGAAACCTGCTCAGGTGATGATGAAGCATATTCTCCTTGCTATCACACTGGAGTGGATAGCGTCTGATCGAGGTCGAGCGTGCATCGAACGATTTGCAGACATATTTGAGCATTTCAGAATCAGAATTTTCTTAATTTAACCATGTCCATTTCATCAAGGTGTCCGGGAAATTTACTTGCTACTTTTTTTTTGCTCGGCATCCAGAATATTTACTTACTACCATTTATTTTCCTCCAAAAAAATAAAAAGGTAGTAAGTAGCAAGTAAAAAAAAAGTAGCAAGTAAATCCCTGCCGGAGTCGACTTAACTGAACATATTAAATGGGAATCGTAAAGTTTAATAACAGGGATGATCTTTTAGAAATTAGACCAATTTCTGAAATATTTTGCATCATACTCGAGCCATGATAAAAGCTGGCGCAGCGTTGAATTTCGGGGAGACATAATAGAAAAGTATTATACTTGGAATCTAAAGTAAAAAAGCGGAACATAATGGGGAAATTTCCTGTAAAGCGGGACACTCGAGAAAATTAGCTCAGTAGAAAGTAGAAGAGTGAAAAAGCGATACGGTTGGCTGTATGATTTGGTTTAGTGTGTTGTGTGTGAGAAATAGAATGTCAGATGTGAGAACGAGGACTACGACTCAATGTCTCTAGGCTCTGGTGCCCACTGCTGCAAGCGCTCATCCAGCTGATCGAGCTGGCGAAGGGGAGACTCCCGGAGGCAGGGAGCACGGCGGAGAGTCTGGAAGAGGTCGGGTACCAGGCGGCCTACTCCAGACTCGTGAACGCAGAGAGAGAGCCGACGGACCAGCTGCTGCAGCTGGCCCCTGACCTGAGGCAGTACGTGGCCACCTGTCTGAACGAACTCGTGCAGAAGTCCCCGGACGCCGCGAAGAAACTGCTCGGGGGAGCGGACTGGGACGAAAAGAACAAGCAGCGTCTACAGGGCTACCTGCAGCTGGCCGGGATCGCCATGTGACACTCCTGACTCTAGTCTACGGATTGTCTCACTTAGATTCTTAGGAATGAGATTGCTTCTGATTAAACTGTGTTCGTTCTTATGCGCTTAACTAACTGGGAATGTTAACTAACCAATCAATTGCTGTGCTTACACACGAGGTGTAGAGGTATACAGTATGTCCCATAATTATTTAGAATTTTGCTTGATTCAATCTTTTTCGATATCTGACTAGATTAAGCTCTAATACTGGTACTTTTATTAATCAACCTTATGTCAATAATCGTTGATAATGTAGTAATACACTAAACCCTATTCTAAAATGGATTTGTCCAATTTTTATATAATGATGACGTCATGATGATGCGACCAAAATTGCATAGTTTCTTAATCTGTATTTAACTATTCATATATTAGGTCCATATAATTGTAATGACTCAAACTGAGAAGAGAGCTCGGATTAGAGTGCTATTAGACGCTAAAAAACATACACCTAGAGAAATTTCTGATCTTATTGGTGTTTCTCTTGCTACAGTCTACAACGTTAAATCCAGGATTCAGGCGAATATCTCAATGAAACATCGCAAGGGAGGTGGCAGACCCTCTAAATTGGCTCCACTTCTACGAAACAGCATTGCACAACAAATACGAAGGACGCCATATATTTCTTTAAGATCTATGGCAAGCAAATGTCCAGTTGATGTGTCAAAAAATACCGTAGCTCGATGTTTAATAAAATTAAACTACACTAAGCCGTACCCCACCCCAGTTCCGATGTTATCTGAAAAAATCGTTCTAATAGGGTTGAATGGGCTTACAGGAATATCAGAAACTTCTGGCAAGACGCAATCTTCGCTGATGAAGCATCCATCTGGATAAATAGAGGTCGTGTTCGCATGTGGACCAAAAATGGCACCAGCAGAACTACACCAACAGTTAAACATACCCAGAAAATCCATATTTGGGCCGCATTTTCGTCAGCTGGGACATTCCCACTATATATTTTTAGGGAGAATCTAACTGCCCAGATATTTTGCGAGATTTTAAATGGACATTTGTTACAACAGGCACGTGTTTTACATGGAGAGAAGTGGTTTCTCGTCCAAGATAATGACCCGAAACATACTGCTAAGATAACCAAGGCTTGGATGGAAGAGAATATGCCACAAAATACCATAGACTGGCCCAGTCAGAGTCCAGATGTCAACCCCATCGAGAACTTGTTTGCGTGGTTGAAACAGGAATTGATTAAAAGAGGTCCAGCTACTCTAAAAGCTCTCAAGGATGATGTTGTTGCTATATGGGAAAGTATAGATGTATTTTTTCTCGAGCCATATTGGAGTTCGATGCCAAAGAGGTGCCAACTATTGATAGATAACAATGGCTCTAAAATAAAATATTAAACTACACAATATCAGTTATCTTATAAAAGCAGGCGAACAATGTTACTAATTAACAAAAAAAATTCTGAGTCATTATTAAAATTCTAAATAATTATGGGACATACTGTACATTTGGAATGAAACCTTTTCTTCCTCTTACAGAGGAGTTCGCTTATTAGCAAACAATTTTAAGTCCCAAGTATAGAATCTATATTAATGCTGTCCCCACATTAGCAACTTCGTTTATTAGCAACCATTTTATGAGCAAAACTCGAGTTGCTAATAAGCGAATTCTACTGTACTCTAATGTCCAAATTCCATTCTTTGGAGTATTGGACCCAGTGGACAAGGGCGTGGGTAGGGGGGTCAGGGGGTAGCTCCCCCTTGGATGGACAAAGTCTGATTATTTATTTTCTAAATTACAAATAATTCATGAGAGGGGAGTGTCATCGGAGTTAATTTTCATTTCTAGAACCTCAAAATTAGACGATTGTCTAAATAGTGAGACAAATCGTTGTTAGCTTCCAGGGACTTTGTCGCTGGACCCCACTGGGGGGATTACAGCACCCCAGACCCCAGCTGTTGATATGCCTCTACAAACTTCCTGACTACGTCCATGCCAGTGGATCCAGAAAACTGGCATACATGCCAACTTGAGTCTTGATAAAAGCGAGGCGTTGAATTCCCGGGGGATTCCACAAGGCAATGGAAAGGTTAGACATGTAACTATAAAACTGGACAGTGAAAATATGGAGATGTCTGTTAAAAAAGGGACGGTCGATATGCAAGAATTCGTAAATATGATTCAACGTAATATAACTGAACAAAATAACTTTGTTTCCAAGAGACCAAAAATAATAACATTTCTGACACTAAGTTTCGGTCAGCAAAGAATGTAATTTATTATGTCTACGGTAATATCTAAATTTAAACTGAGGGATGAGTAGCAAAAATAATTTCCAACTGAAAACCTATATTATAAGAGTGGAATGACAAAAGTAGCACATTTGAGAATAACACTCAATTCCTACTACGGATCAACAGAATAACTCAATGTAGTAACCAGGATGAGGACTAATGGTAGATTATACTGTGTTATACCATGGCTTACACAATTACAATACGACTAAATGTTAAATTTATAAAAGAGACCTAAATCGTAATCGCGTTAAAAGGAGAATACTCACCGAATCAGATCAGTAACTCAATGAAGGATAATTACAACAATCAATATACACATACAGAATCAAATACACAGATATCTCCCATCTTATACTCATCTTCACTAGGTTGAATCTCCGCAATATCTTCCTGAATCTCCACTGCACACTCACTTCAAGGAATTCTCCCAATTAGAAGCAGTAGCTAGCTTCTCACTGCTAATATCCGCTTAAGAGTGTTTTTATAATCTCTCTCTTCTGCCTCTTTCAAAGCTACGACTTTCTCGATGAGACCTTCCTTCTGTCTTTCAAAGGATTTGAGATACGTCTTCTCTTCATCAATGGCCCGCTTGTAAGTCTGTAGGGCAGTGATCTCTTTCAAAATTCTCATTTTCTCCTCGGTTTGGGTGTGCATACTCGGGACAGTCTCAGATAGGTTCGATTCACTCTCTGCCACTTCTCTTTCCAGTTCGGTCTGAAGAAGAAGAATTCTCTCCTGGGCCCGAGTAAGATCAGTTCGACTCTGCTCCCTTTCAGTCTCCACACCTCTCATATCTTCCCTCAAATTCTCTACATCTCTCACTCTCAAACCCAACTCCGCTCTAACCCTATCTACCTCAACACGCTTCCCTTCCACCTCTTCTCTCAGCGAGATAATAACACTATCTGCCTCGCTCTACCTCTCTCAGCCTCTCATCCATCCCACTCGCCTCACTCTCAGATCTCTCCCGCACGGACTGGAGTTGTGACGTCATGACAGACACTTGCTGCTCCACAGCTGATTTCTCACCTCTCAAAGCGATCAGCTGACTCTCCAACTCTCCTACTCTACCCTGGAGCACAGAGTTCTCTCGCAACAGCGCCGCTCTCTGCTCTCGCGACTCAGCACTGTCTCTCTTAAGAGCGGACAGCTCCGGTCTAATCTCATCCAACTCTGCACTCACTCTACTCAGGTCTGATTCTAGCCTATCTCTGGTTCCTCCAGAGCTGACTAGCTGGGCTGCTAACTCCTGTTTCTCTCTCTCTACAGCTGACAGCTGGTTGCTAGCAGTTAGATTCTGCTGGAATTGCTCTGTGAGTTGCCTCTTCTCGCTTTGCTTCCTCGCCAGCAGTTCCTTCATCTCGGATATCTCCGTGTGATTACTCCTCAGCTCATTCTCTAACACTCTAGCCTTCTCTCTCAGAGATTCTCTCTCTTGTTCAAGCTGCTCCACTTGATGTGTGAAGTGTCGAGAGAGACCCTACACAGTTATATGAATTTAACGTTTAAGAAATAAGTTATTTGATTCAATTAATAATTTCGGAAATATCATTTATGAAAGGTGAAATTCAGTGATACATTTTTTTTAAAAAAAATCTAAAAAACAAAGTAATTATACCAAAAATAAGTAAGACTGGTTTGGTAGAAACTCGAAAAGTCGGAGCATTCTAACTCAGCGAACTCTATAATTGCTGAGATTAATCATATTGCAACAGAACCCTTGGATAATACAGAGCTAAGACAAGTCCAGTAGAACCTCCATAACTTCTCAGCACCCCACTTAGAATTGTGTGCAATAATCACAATATAATTAGCCAAAACGATTTGAATAAATCGATTTATAGAAAATTTAAATGTCATTTTAGGTTTACAAAATTTGTCAATTTTCAAAATTTTGATGCGTAATGATGACGTCATAACAGAGTGATGAGTCATCATTTTTTATGATAGTTGCATCATATGTGAGATATATCAATATACACATTCTATTAAAATTTTAGCCTTCTATCACCTAAAATGGCGGTGAAATGATAACTTTCTCTCGTTTCTAATGATGAATTCAATGGATTTATGAAATATTTCCATGGTGGATGAAAGGTATCTGGTGCTAAATCGTCATAGGACATCGATGATAAAGACATTTTTTACAGAAGTAGCGACCTTGATTCTCGATTTTCGCTGCGTGCCAGGACAAATTTTTCCCCATAAAACTTACCATACAA
The DNA here is from genome assembly GCA_963281255.1 of Aphrocallistes beatrix. NCBI lineage: Eukaryota > Metazoa > Porifera > Hexactinellida > Sceptrulophora > Aphrocallistidae > Aphrocallistes > Aphrocallistes beatrix. The sequence goes on from OY725488.1 coordinate 11,631,228, forward strand.
AACACAGTTCCAGGTCTTAGACTGGAAAAGTTTTCTAAAATCATCGAGAATATTCGATTTAGAATCTCTAAAGACCATAATAGCTAAGATTGTTTGAGTATGAATCATTTTATACATAATGAAGCTTGTATCAGAACTTATGAGCCACCCTGTATGATAAATTATTTGTTTACTTTTGTTTACAATATATACATAAAGTAAACAAATTACAAAAATAGGCTAGAGACTAGCTTCCAACGGTTGACATGGGGTGTTTAGTGCTGTAGATTTCGAATATTATATCTTCGGATCCATATGAGAAATTATTTGTTACCCTTTGTTACAATATTTATATAAAATGAAAAAATTCCGAAATAGGTTAGATTGAGTAACTTCAGGCGCCCGCAGGAGGACTCTGCGGACACGAAGTGTCCGTAAGCCGCGCAGCACAAGCAAGCGAAGCGCGCTTGTCTATATAATAGATGGATTTTGGTTCAGAGAAATGGATACGTACTAAACAAGAACGTATTATCCGAGTACATACTAACCGAGTTCTACTGTACCTCATGGGAGATAAATTATTCAATGTCTGTTTCTACTCATGAACGCACCAGTTTCTCTTTCTCTCTACTCGCCAGAATCTCTCTGTTCTCCCCTCTCTCCTCTGCCAGAGCATCCACCTCTCTTCCCCTCTCAGCCAGCATTCTCTCCAGCCCTGACACCTTAGTCTCTGCCTCCTGCAGTCTCTGCAGCAGAGACACTCTCTCTCGCTCCCAGTCCCCACTCCTTCCTCCCGCAGCAGACCTAGCCTCCAGTCCCTCTACTCGAGACGTCAGCTGTCTCTCACTCTCCAACGCCTAACAAGAAGAACACAAATTGAATTATGTGCACAGTAGAACTCGGATAAGAGTACCCTTCCGGGAAGCGGAAAAAAGTACCTACTAACCGAGTTGATATGACATAGGAATCTTTATATATAGTCAAGTCAAAATAGGAATTAAATAGTCCCAACAAATGTTCACAGAAAAAGTAGAACCTTAAAATAGGATATCTTCCTCTTCTATCATTTCGAAATTATTATTCAAAACTCTTCGACACTTACAGAGAAAAAACTCCAGGCACGAGAATTTTATAAAAATTCTAATTCCTAATTCCTACCTCTGCGTTGGTCTAATTACCAAATTAAAAAAACGTTGGTATAACTCCTAGCATCACGCTAGTTGGCCAAATTCCTACCTAAACGTTGATCTTATTCCGCTGCCCCTTTTGAAATAAAAACAACCGTTGGTCAAATTCCTACTCGGCAAAAACGGTTGGTCTGATTCCTAACATCATACTTGTTGGTTTAATTCCCAATTAAGCGTTGGTCAAATTCGCGATCCCAAGATAATATCCTTCGATAGAGCCTTGGCCCAATCAAGCCTGAATGGCGGACACTTCGTCGCTCGGACATTTCGTCATGGAATTTTCGTTTTCTAAAATGCCCTTTTCGCACCTAGTGATTTTCCAATTAAAATGCCTCATTTTCACCCTTTTTTTCAAACATAGTCCACTCAAATGCCTCACTTTCCGTTCCTTACACATTAGTGCCGTTCATTCTAGTCTCTAATGAGACAAAAGTTCGGGACGAAGTGTCGGATTACCATCAAGCCTACGGAGGCTGTCCTGTGCTGAACTCACCACATCTCTCTCCTCGCTGGTCCTATCCACTTCGCACTGCAGCTGCTGCAGCTCAGCTCTGTACTGCTGGTAGTACTGTGCACCTGCTCACTCGCCTGCTGCTCCACTCTGGCCTTGTACGCCGCAAACCCTCCCACCACCTCGTCACTCCCGCCACTCTCATTGGACAGCTGTAGCCTCGCTTCCAGCTGCTCTACGTGGTACTTGTACTGCTTGGTCAGCTCTTCTGATAAGAGGGACAGCTCTCTCGACTTCTCTTCCTCTCCTAAAGCCTAGCAGATAAAGCTATGCTACAGTATGCACACATATATTCATCTTCATAATCTTATATATCAAAACTCTAGGATATGTTTGTTTGACGGAATTAAATGAAGAATTGGTAAGTGTAGAGATATGAAGATTAGCTTGTAGGTGTTAAATGATTAGTCTATGATTATTAAGTTCGAATATCCAAGCGAAATTTTGACAGTGCAAAAAAATAAAGGAAAAATCACACATTTCTATCAATAAACAATGGCTTCACTTTCACAATAGAAATCATTGTAGTCTATATAATACTAGACTATTGTTATTAAACTTAATTGAAACCAATAACTTATATAGATATCTTCATTTTATTAAAGTGTATAGCAATAAAAAGGTTATGTATACATTTTCACACCTTTAGATGTACATTTTCCTTTTGACGAATTTTTTAAAATATGCTAGATATTAGCTTTCAAAGGGGATCCTCTAGCTGACTGCCTCCCAATCATGTTCCAACGTCAATGGACTCATATATTGGTTGAAAGGGGGAAGGAGGGCCTAATTCTACTCAGCCTATGAGCCCAGATAATCCGGTCAATCATGCTAGTAGACTGGAACGCTATTTTCTGAACTGAGACTGTTTAGAAGTAAATTGAGTGGTGCTTGCTTACAAGACCGCCTTAAAGACATTACACATAGTTTTAGCTGAAATGTATCAGCTTATGAGTATCAGGTAGAATAGATTTACGAGGAATGCGGGTTTAAGGTTTGTATATTCAGTTCAGGGTCGGCACCACTAGAAGTGTCCTGTGTGATCTATACCCAGGTGATACAGAATAGTGATCACACTCCTATGTTACCTAATTGTACAGGATATATCTTCCATAAATGGACACACAGTTTCAGAGAAATTCCTCTTAGGACATACATGCCCGATAGAACATGGCGCAGGCCATGGTGTTCCTTCTAATTTTCGGGGACATGACTTCTGGCGGGGAAGACAGTCGAGATTCTGGAGACCTAAATGAAGTTACGGGGGGAAAGGTCTAAACTAGCATTTTTCACATTTTAATGTAGATTTTCAATCAAAAATATTATGGATTCCGGTGAGCACTCATCCCGGAATTCTTGAGGGAGTACTGACTCTATGCATAGGTATCAGCTCACTTGGGACTCAGTGCGTAGACAAACCTTAACACTTGCATGCCCATAGCGAAAGTGAAAGTAAATTGAAAGTGAAAATGAAAATGGGGTCATTTCTATTTATACCTTTGACCCCAAAGGCATTGCAGGGTTAAAACCGGTCACAAGACACAAATAAATGATCTCATTAGAAACTGAATTAATAGAAGTTATTTATTCGGAGAAGAATGGTTAGAACAGGAATGAAATATGGTTAGATTATCTAAGAAACAGCACTACACTAGACACAAGAACAAGTTCCGTACATACCAACTTGAACCATGATAAAAGCGGGACATAATCGTAAAATTTCATGTAAAAACGGGACACTACAGGGTGGCTTTTAAGTTCTGTCCCAAGCTTCATTAGGTATAAAATTTCTTAAACTCAAACAATCTTAGTTATTATGGTCTTTAGAGATTGTAATTCGAATATTCTCAATGATTTTATAAGATTTTTCGAGTCTAAGAACTGGAACTGTGTTTTGTATGGTGAGTTTTGCGAAAAAAATATGTGTCCTGGAACGCAGCGAAAATCGAGAATCAGGGCCACTGCTTCTGTAAAAAATGTCTCGATAATCGATTTTCCATGGCGATTTAGCACCAGATACCTTCCATTCACCATTGAAATATTTCACAAATCCATTGAATTCATTATCAGAAACGAGATAAAGTTATTATTTCACGACTTCAAATTACAGTAGAGTTCGCTTATTAGCAAGTCGGGTTTTGCACGAGAAAAACTTGCTAATAAGCGAACTCTACTGTAGGTACATTATGCAAAATCACCCAAAATGGCACTTTTTTTCACATCACAAAAAAATCTAATCCAAAAGGTTCTCAATACATACTGATCTAAACATTCTATATTTCTACAAATTTAGATTATTCGAGGAAAATGTGAGAGCTAATTTGTTCTGAAATTTGAAGACTCTAGAAAGATAATTTGAAAAGCAGTGGTCCCTGATTCTCGATTTTCGCTGCGAGCCAGGACACATATTTTTTCACAAAACTCACCATACAAAACACAGTTCCAGTTCTTAGACTCGAAAATTCTTATAAAATCATTGAGAATATTCGAATTACAATCTCTAAAGATCATAATAACTAAGATTGTTTGAGTTTAAGAAATTTTATACCTAATAAAGCTTGGGACAGAACTTAAAAGCCACCCAGTAGAAGAAATTAGCCCATAAAAAAGAGATAAAAACAAGACAGTTAGCATGCATGAAGTTCATAGTCAATAATTTGGTTTATTAAAGGACAAAAATAGTCTCAGACAGTACACCTTTAACAATGGGACTAATATGATACTTGAACTCACCTTTAGCTCTGATATCTTCGATTTCTCTCGCGTGACTCTCGTTCAGTTCTCCTAACCTCTTCTCCACTTCTGATTGGACAGCAGCGGTCCAGTCAGCTGACTCCTTCACACCTCTCAGCTGTTCCTGTCTGCGTCTGGAGACAAACTCTCTCCCTTGCTTGGCTAGAATCTCTCTCTGCTCTGAAGAGAGATGAGAGAACTTACTCTCATCTCCTCCTACCTCAGACATATACTCTACCTACCTACCTAGCTGATGTATACTGTAAATGCAATGCTATTGCATTAAGTCGAAGCCGGGTTTTTCTTACTTCTTTACAGGTTCAAACTGTATTAAAATACCGATGGACAGTAACATATATATTTGGGTCATTTATACCAGAAATATTGTGAAAATAAGAAAAACCGGGGAGAAAAAAATGATGACTGTGCATGCCAACTTGAGGCATGAAAAAAGCGGGATGTAGTGTTGAAGTCGCGCATGGCGGCAGCAATAGAAAAGTATTGTCTGGAATTTTTAAAAAAAGCGTGACATAGGAGAAATTTCATAAGAAAACGGGAAACTCGTGAAAATTAGCTTAAGAAAAGGGTGAAAAAACGGGACGGTTGGCATGAATGCATTTGCACACGACATGGCCAGCCCCCCTCCAGGTTTGGAGCCTGTGGGGGGGGCTGTGGTGCTGGGCAGTGGAGCAGTGGAGGAAGCTGTGGTATGGCAGGACTCCACACAAACTTATAGGTTACAACTAAACTCAAAATTATGTTAATTGAGTCTAAATATATATCCCAATTACATTTTTCATCCACTCTGCACTTTTTTAGGATAGTTATATCATATGTGAGATATATTAATATACAGATTCTATTAAAATTTCAGCAATCTATCACCTAAAATGGCTTAGTAATAGTCCAAAAACTGAAATGTCTATTTTAAAAGGTGACAATGACGTCATAATTCGATGATGAGTCAACATTTTCGTCTGAGGTCAGAACTTAGTGGAGTCATAATCAAAAGACTCCCACATGCCAAAAACCAGCTTTCTGTGCCTCGCAGTTTCTTCAATCATATATAGATATATACATATGCAATCTGTTTTGATACATTTTGAACAAACACACTATTTAGAATTCAGAAAAACTAATCATTCATTTAGGTCAGTGGTTCCCAACGGGAGCTCTACCGCCCCCCAGGGGGCGTTTGCTTGCCTCAGGGGGGCGCTGGAGAGGAAGGGGCGTTGTGGGGAACGTTGAGAAGGGAGCACTGAATAAGAATTTAATGTTATATATGTAAATATCATTGTAACATTGTAGTGTTGCTCAATTACAAGCTGCCTACAAGAAAATTATTCATCAATCAGAATATATCCAATGTATTATGTCTCAGTTTTGGATCAACAGTTACAGATGGCTTCTTATCGAGGAATTATAAAAAGGGATTCTACTCTGACTTAATAAACAATGAAGTAAGGGGGCCTTCTGAAAGTTTCAAGCACTTTAGGGGGCGTTACAAAGAAAAAGGATGGGAAACACTGATTTAGGCAAAGGGATCAGGAAAAAATAATCAATTTCAGGAAGGGGACTCTTAATTCATTTAGGCAAACTCTAAATAATAAGTGTCACATCATACAAAATGTTTGAAACTAGATATACTTTTAATTCCTTACCACATATAGAGTAAGACATATAGAGTAGAGTTTGGGTTAATATTATGCTAATCGTAAATTTTCATGCGGGGACTATAGCTAGAATTGGTCGAATCCCAATGGAATTTACCAAGCCAATATTAGCTGTCAATGGTGAGTCGACACTAGCTTCCATCTAGAAAGTTTCTCATCTACCAACTTGGTTATCTTGATTCTTTTACTTAATGTCAACCGATACAATTTGATTAGTTAATTATCTCCAAACCTTGTCACTGATACGTATGACTCTTAGACAAATCTCCCTCTGAACTTAATATAACATGTTGTTGTGTACTGCTCTTTAGTTCAATATTGTGCTGTAAGACAGTTTTACTTACAAATCATATGATGTAAGATTAGCAGTGTTTGGATGAGTTGATCTTGTGGATGCTAGTAAACAACCACACGACACAACTAGTGCCATCTCCACGTTATCATCAATTGCTTCGTAGAAGAGGTGGCACGAGAATAACCACATTAACATTCAACTTAACAAGGTTCAATCCACTCGAGTGGATAGTGTGTAGCGTAGGGAGAGAGTATATAAATAGCTGTAATGAGTTGGATCCAGAATAAACTCTCTAATCAACAGAACTCAAATATAAACTAAACAAACGCTAATTTGAAGACAGAACTACTTCAAGCTTTACATTTCAAGTGAGTTATAGACTGAATTCTATAAATAGAATATTTAAACTGTTTCAATTTCACACTATATTATTATGCTCACCATCTCGTTTCAAAATTAGCTGTTAGATCATAATTCTAATTCACTAAGTTTTTCAGAATCCCGCCCGAACCCCGAAACTGTTTCTGAGCTGATCCGACTCTATTCTAATATTAGTACAACCGTAATGTATGATTTTAATTGTCTACTGGAAATTTTCAATTATAGTACAAACCCCAATTTATAGGATTCCCCGCCTAAGATTGAATACCGCGACACAGTCCTGGTGAACATATTTGACCTCGTTCGTTTATAGTTTTTTTCAAATTAACTTCCAATTTTGTTGCGTTTCCGCGATTTGGATTATCCAACTATTATTCATACAAGCTCTGACTTGTAACCTCACTTACTTCATTGAAAGGAATGTGTCTTACATTGGAATTGTATACTTCTGAATTCGGCGAAGAAGATACCAAATACTTGAAAATAATAGATAATTGAACCCTTGCACTCATATACTTCTGAAAGGTTTTTTTGTTTTCAGCGCGAAGTTAAAACTGAGCAAGAGTTGTGTTTTAAAAACACAACGATAAAGAGTAAATTTTATGAGTAAATATAATCAAATTTGAATTTTTAGCTTTTTTTTTTAAAAATTTTTGAATCGACAATAAACTAGTAGTAGGCACTGACCATTGGCACTGATCATAGAAGCTACCCATAGGGACCGACGATATAAACTGACAATAGACACTGACTATTGGCACTGATCATAGAAGCTACCCATGGGAACCGACGATATAAACTGACAATACACACTGACTATTGGAACTGATCATAGAAGCTACCCATAGGGACCGACGATATAAACTGACAATAGTCACTGACTATTGGAACTGATCATAGAAGCTACCCATAGGGACCGACGATATAAACTGACAATAGTCACTGACTATTGGAACTGATCATAGAAGCTACCCATAGGGACCGAGGATATAAACTGACAATAGTCACTGACTATTGGAACTGATCATGGAAGCTAATTTTTATAAATATTTAGAATCCTCTTTGGAGGTTTGGGGAGGTACAATTACTTGAGAACGGTCAATATTTGAATATCTCCAGAGTATATACTTACCAACCCCTCTTGAAAATTTCCCTGGATTTTAAATGAAGCCGAATATATGTAATAAAGATTTTGAAATACACAAGCAAACTATTTAGGGAAAGGTTCATCGTATATAATGTAACCTTACTCATCAAATAATCACTTGATCAAAATAATAGAACAATTTTCGAAATTCGTTATCCAGGAAATTTTCCTGGATTCCTGGAAGACTAAATAATGAGGAACATCAGTAAATTCTATAAACTAGATTCCATTAATGGAAATTATTATAGACTAGTTAAAGGCTCAAAATCCCTGGATCCCTGGATCCCTGGATCATAAGTCATTTCCCTGGAGGGTTGGTAAGTATGAGGGTATAGACTGGGTCCACAACTCAACACCAGGGGGGCATCCTGGCATTTGCGCCTAGTTTGATTCTACGTCCTCGGATTTCTTTCGAACACCTAAGCCAAAATCATAGGAAGGCCCCGGTTTGGAAAATTCCTGTAACCGCTCCAGACTCCACAGTATAGGCTGGGTGAATTCTGCCAAATGAGTTAGTGCTTAAATCGATTAATAGTCTTGTCGTATCAATTTGATCAGAAGAGTTCAGTTTTAACTTCAAAACCCCAGTTGTGCTGAATCAAATTCAAACTTCAATAAATTATTAATATCAGTGAATGCATAGACCTTTCATTTAGAGTTTTATCTAGCTTTTTTATGATTTAGACCTAAGTCCCTCTGATTATTTTCATGCGCTTGTTTTATTTTGTTTTGTTACTCCACATCCTCCACCTAAATATGATTCCATCAAATAACAAAGATGACTCATTATCTTCACATTTCTAAGTTCCACATGAGTAGAGTTCTACTCTATTTATACTGTTTGTGTTTCTACAGATGTCGTTGAGTGAAATATCCATCTTGACGAAGCTTACGCGTAGCCTGACGAACGACGACGTGAAGAAACTGCACGACTCACTCTCAGTGCCAGACGGTGTCTGTGACAGAACGTGTGAAGTGGTCGATTTCCTTCTCGCACTGAAAGGATGGAGAGGATTGGACAAGTACCGATTCTACCTCTCTCTCCAATCCATACGACCTGATTTGGTGCAGCTAGCTCTGAATATAGCCTGGCTGTGTGTCGGGTATCCAGGAACAGAAGAAGCCACGTCCCAGACCATAACTATCAAGAGTCTGATCGAATTCCTGAAGTCAGAAGTCTCGATGAAGAACTTGAAACTGATCCAGATGAGCTACGGAGAGGAAACGAGCGAGGTTCGGTTTGAAAATGTCTTAAAGTTGATGTTAGACAATAAAGTAATCGAGAAAAATCTAACAAATCTGTCAGAAGTGCTCTGTGGCATGGAACGTAACGACATCGCAATGAAAATGAATCCTTTCAAGGGAGGATTTACAGAGATGTCTGAACAAGAATTCACTTCTAAATTCAGGAAAGAATTGACTCGCATTGGAAAGCAAATAGTCGAATGGGAAACTAACGTGAAAAACTACCTCGAAACCCAGTTCAGAGATGTGAAACAGATGTTGGGGAGTGATACTGCTGTCAGTCTAGAGAAGGTGTACGTCGATCTGACAATACTCAAGCAGAAACCGAGAAAGGTGAAACTGGAAGATGAGACGACGTATAACGAAATTGCATATTTGAGGAAAATTGCGAATAAAGAAGTTGAAGTAAGTCCGATAAACTTCACTGAAGAACTGGAATCCTGCGACCCGTCCAAGCCAGAAATTTGGTGTTTCATCGGAAACCCCGGTTGCGGGAAAACATTCCTGTGCAACCGCACAGCACTGAGATTCGGGAATAACGAAGTGTCCAGATTCTCCTACTCTCTGTGCATCCCCTGCAGGAAGAAAGAGTGGCACGAGATGGAGTCTTCGCGTGTGGACGCAGGTTTCCCAATCACCACCGAATTCGTTTGTCAATGGCTTTGCCTCGGTCTACCAGTCGGTCCCAGTTGGACGACACAACTGGCGAAACACATCACGGAGACGGACGGAGAAGGACTGCTACTCATCGTAGACAGTCTGGACGAATTCACGAAAGATGTCCCCTTCGACAAAACTCTTCTCTTCCTCCTCCTGACCAGACAGACTCTGACACGGTCCTTCATCCTACTGACCAGCAGGCCTGGCGCCTGGACAGATGTGTCGACTTCGCACCACCTCCACATCTCCACCTTCTTCCAGGTGTTGGGGTTCTCTCCTGCACAGAGGGACCTGTACTTCGAGAAGCAATTTGAGGACACTTCCCTGTTCGATCGGTGCACTGGTCTCCTCGATCGTTACGACGAGATGAAACAGCTGTCTCTGATTCCAGTGAACGCGTCCCTGTTCGCTGCCCTGCTCAAAAGTGAAGACGGAGCTCGCATCCACACACTGACACAACTCTACTACGAGCTGACTCTGTACCTGATACGGAGACAGCTGGACCGAATGGGATTCGATGAGCTGACCCAAGTGAATGAAATCTGTGAGCTGGATAGCGGCGTTGTGGAATGTCTGCACGAGATCGGTTGTATTGCGTTCCAGGGCGTGGCCATGAGGGAGATGATCTCCGACAAAAAGGTGCCACTGCAAATTGGAAGTGTGAAAATGACTAGCCACTGTCTGGGTCTGGTGCACGAATATGTGAGGGAGGAGAAGATGGGTCACTTCACGAAGGTTTGGTCATTCGCTCATTTGACCATTCAAGAGTTCATTGGCGCCATCTGGCTTCGTAGCACGAAATGGCACGACCAGTGTCTGTCCGTGAGGTTCATTGTGCACACGAACGACGTGTTCTCCCAGTTCCGCATGGTGGTGAGGTTCCTGTGTGGACTGTTGTCCGACGAGTCAATGAATGTGTTTTATCTCCTTTATAAACACGTGACACCTCGCCCTGTTCCCATCTCCCAACTTCCTGAATGTGTCCAACTCAGGTTTCAAAGTCGTGATTTATTCGGATACACAGACTGGAGTGAATTCACAGAAAAGTTTCTCCAGCTGAACGCCATGTTACGCGAATCGAACTCTGAATCCATTTCGAAATATTTCAACGCGTGCAGACGTTTCCTGCCTGAATCAATCTGTTTGTACATTCTGAGTGCTGTGACTCCCAACGAGTGGATCTGTTTCCTCGAATCCCTGCCACTTCTCAGCCACATCCACCTCATTTATGTGGATTCTGATTACGTCACTCCGGAACAACTCTTCCATCTATTAGAGTCCGTTGAACAATGCTCTGTGGATTGTGTAGCTTTGGATTTATCCTATAAATCTAACACAGAGGTTCTTCCTTATGCGAATGCAATCCAACGCACTCAGCTGTCTAACACTAAGCTAAGTTTAGACCTGGAGTATAGTAAGCTAACTGAAACTGAAACAGTTAAAGCCTTATTCTCCTCCTCAGCCAATCAGATTCTATCAGGCCTGCGTTTATGTAATAATGAATTTCCTCCTGACACTTACAGTCTGCTAGCCAATCAGATTTCGACTTGTCAGAACTTAGAATATATTCACAGTGAAACCTCTGAAATTGAAGTTCTATTTTCAGCTCTTTCCTCTGCCACACACTTCAATGGATTACACCTCGACATTCCCACTGAATACCATCAACAGCTGTTCTCTCTGCTGCCTACACTCTCTAACCTCAGAGAAATAGAATGGGATGACTACTCTATTCTACCTCACATAACACACCTCTCTACTCTGTCCTTCCTACTTATAGGATATTATCAGGATACTCGTGTCAACCTCTCAGACAGTCTGCTACAGCTGCTAAACTCAAACAGACACTCAATCAGAGTATTGGAATTATGGAATTTAGAGGAGATTGGATTCAGCAGTTTAGATGGATTTCTCCGTTGTTTGCAGTTCTGTACTAACTTAGTAAAGTTGGAACTATGGTATGCTCGTATAAGTTGTGATGACGTCACTCTCTGGTGCTCGACACTTCACAGTCTCACCTCTTTACTATATTTGGACTTCTACGATGTCTCCCTATCTGACTCAGGAATGTTGAGTCTGTGTAGAGGTCTGCTCTTCCATCCTACCATTAAATATCTGCGCGCATGCTACTGTGAACTGAGTTCCAATTCCTGTCTACCTCTCAGAAATCTGATTCCTACCCTCACACAGCTGAAGTACCTGAATGTGAATAAACTCTCCGAACCAGAAACTGAACCTATCGAACTCCTCAAACTAACAGCTGATCAGTATGCTATAAAGCTTGACCTCGATGATTAGGTAATAATAAGTTAAATTTAGAATGTGTCACTGCTGTCAGTTGCTAATCTGAATTTAGAACTGCTAACTATTGACTAGCTTAATCATTCGTTTCAGTTTCACAATCAACTGTACACTAAACTGAGTTTCTGCTTCCACTTCTGAGACACTCACCACTTCACACCTCTCCCTAACTGTACTTTGCATTCGTTCTAATAGAGCGACACTGAATAGATAAACGTTACAGAGGTGTTATAATATGGAACTATAAATGTGAGTTAGTGGCAGAGCTAGCGACACCAAATTATTGATTGAAGGAAGCGACAAATGATTTTGAAAATTCTGAAGATGGCTTTAATGTGATTTCACATTTAGATTGACCAATAGATTTGCAACTTTTCATTTTCATTGTAATTGTCGAGTATGAAATTCCATTCTGTTTTTCCCTGAAATAAACTCTGATTTTTGATTGGTTGAAATATCCTACTCTTTACTTCTTGTTTATTATTATATTTTTATTTATTTTTGATTGAATAATTATTTATTCTTTCTTGTTCTAGAAACATCTTTGAGGACTGGCTGTGGTGATCTTCTTGTCTCACACATTCCTATTCCCCCATTTCATCTCTATAGAACTTGACTTGAACATTTTTTGTTGTGTTGTTATTTACTTTTGAATTAAACAATTTTGTGAGTCTAATTTTGTTCCAAACACTTAGTAGGGAAATAAATATCTGATCTAGTGCAGCTTCTAGTATTATAGATTTCATATGGGGTACGACTAATCATATTTTCACACCTTGCATAAAAACCTATGTGCAAAGTAGAAGTGCTACAACCTGCCAATGCTTCTAAATTATGAATTTTGATTTAGAATGAAAATACAATCCTGGTTCCTTAACAAAGTATTAATGTAGTCAGTGGATTTGATAATTATAATCGTAGAATTACACGAGCAATCCTAAGGAATTATACTTATCCTTGTAACTATTGAGTAGTACATTATGGGCAATGGCGGATCAAGATATTTTAATTTAGAGCCCCAACTTAAATTAGACTTCCTAGAATTAGAAAACCAGCGTTAATGCAAAGTCAGGGATTTGGATTGGGTTCATGAGAGAGCAATTAAGGTCTGGGAGGATGCTGGAAACTCTGAATTCATTTTTTACTGTGACGACTATTGACTGTTAAATACCGTAGATTGAGACGTTAGGAGAGACGAACCTTTAGGAAAAAGGCATCTCTTATTTGTTGCCACTGTCCTAGCTATGGATTTTGTATTGGATTTAGACTGAGTCACTCTAACTCCCTATTTATTCCTAGTTCGAAACTTATACATAATACTACCAACTAGAAATATCCATAAACAGTATTACATTGGTTGACTTAAGAGTTTTATTTTTTAGGGACTGTCAACTTATATCATAAACGATACAGTCCTTTATGTACAATTCAATTAACACTTTGAAATTCTGTTCGGGATTTCATACATAATTCAGAAGCGTAGATAAAGAAGAATATTCCATCTCAACTAAGATTCTTCTGCCCCAAACAAGGCCGTAGACACCAGGTGTGATTGGTCTTGTTGGGAATAAATGTGGTCAGGTTGAAACTAGTCCTACCGTACATAATAATACATAACGGTCTTTTTAAGGCAAAATTGCCAAAAGTGGTCAGATTGAAACCAGACTAACCGGAGCGGTGACTACGGGCCTGCCAAATCTGCAGAACATTAATCTAAAATGGTCGCCAAATCAGGAAAAGTTTCGTTAGAAACAAAAGCTATTCGAATCCCAAACTCTCGAAATCCCTCAGATACTGCACCCCGCACTCGGAGCAAGACTCCAAGTTGGTGTTGCCGTGGAGCTCTGCTAGCTGCCGCGGGTTCAAGCCGCTACGGCGATGCAGTCCGTCTACGTTCTGTGACACGGTGAATTGGACCAGGCCCGCTTCGTGCAGTGCCACCATGGACATGTGTGTGAGTGTAGGCAGCGCACGGATCAGCTGCACCTCCTTCTTCCCCGCAGAACGTCTGCTCTGTCCGTGTGCGTAGCTCCCACATACCGGGACCTAGAAACAGGTGTAGCTAACCACTGATCTGTAATGCAACAAATTTTGAATGGAAAGAAAGTTATCAAATATTATACATACTAACAGTCCGTTTTTTGGGGGGAAGTCTCGCTTTATTCGCTTTTTCATTGAGCAAATTTTCACGAGTGGCTCGTTTTGGATATGTACAGTTCTGTGCACAGACAATTCGGTACATACTGCAATCCTTGCTATTAAAATTGATTAATGTATATATAAATTAGGGTGTTCCAAAACATTTTGATGACTTAAAATCTCACGTTTCGGAGATATTGGTCGAAACAGTTGGGACCATTAGTAATTTGAAGAACGAAGGTTGTCTCAACTCTTTTCACCGATATCTCCGAACCGGTATGTTTCAGGCCATTAAAATGTATCATTAGCTGATATATAACCACCTCCAAATATCTCAAAAATGAAGTTACTAGTTACTTTGCATGTCAGAAGTACGCCTTTTGCAATGTTAAGTCTCAACCTGGACAAATCCCATTATAAATCTGCATGAGGGGAAACCTAACTTGCACGAGCACTAAATCATCTCCAAATTGCTTGATTTTTTCATGGAGAATATTTGGTGATCAATGGAAGCTATTCGAATAGTGTGCATCTGAAGATATATATATACAAGCGCGCTTCGCTTGCTTGTGCTGCGGGCTGGCGAAAACTTTGTGTCCGCCGGAGGCGGTCTTTGGGCGCCTGTGGTCACCATTGATTAATTATATGGGAGATAACATCTCTAATACGTCTGTCATAGTGCTATAATCGATAACGCATGAAAAATCACCGAATCTGTCAATTTTAAAAATTTTTGATGCGTAATGATGACGTCATAACAGAGTAATGAGTCATCATTTTTTGAAGATAGTTGGATAATATGTGAGGTATGTTAGTATACAGATTCTATTAAAGTTTCAGCCCTCTATCTCCTATAATGGCTGAGTTATGCTCGAATAACTGTATTGCTTAACTTTTAAAAAAGTGACAATGACGTCATAATTCCATGATGAGTCGAAATTTTCATCTGAGCTCAAAACTTACTGGAGCCATAGCCAAAAAACTCCCACACGCCAAAAATCAGCTATTTTTGACTGCCAGTTTGTTCAATCAAATCGTTACATATATATATATATATATATATAAATTAATCGAGTTTTAATAGTAAGGATATATATATACAAGCGCGCTTCGTTTGCTTCCGCTGCGCGGCTGGCGGACACTTTGTGTCCTCCAGAGGCGCCCTGCGGGCGCTTGAGGTCACATTGATTAATTATATGGGAGATAACATCTATAAATATGTCTGTCTTACTGTTATAATCGATATCACACCAAAAATCACCAAATTCGTCAATTTTTTAAAATTTGCTGCGTAATGATGACGTCATAACAGAGTGATGAGTTATCATATTTTGATGATAGTTACATCATATGTGAGGTATATTAATATGCACATTCTATTAAAGTTTCAGCCTTCTTTCGCTTAAAATAGCTGAGTTATGGTCGAAAAACTGAAATTTCTAATTATCAAAAAGCTGACAATGGCGTCATAATTCCATGATGAGTCGATATTTTGGTTTGAGCTCAGAACTTAGTGGAGCTATAGCCAAAATACTCCCACGTACCAAAACTCAGCTTTCTGCGCCTGGCATTTTCTTCAATCAATTCGTTATATATATATAACGAATTGATTGAAGAAACCGCCAGGCACATAAAGCTGATTTTGGGTATGGCTCCAACAAGTTCTGAGCTCATACTACAAGTAAAATGTCGACACATAATGGAATTATGACGTCATAAACACCGTTTTTTAATTAGAAATGTTTTTCCAGTTTTTCCACTATAACTCTGCCATTTAAGATGATAGAAGGCTATTATCACATGTGATACAACTATCATCAAAAATGATGGCTCATCACTCTTATGACGTCTATAGAAAAGTGTTATGCTTGGAATATAAATAAATTGAGACATAATTAGAAAATTTTATCTAACAACGGGACATTCATGGAAATTAATTCAATAGGAGAGTGAAAAATGCGGGACGTCCCTCCAAAAACGTGACGGTTGGTATATATGTCACTCAATAAAGCGTCAACTTCACACTCTAGAAAATTTTTTCCTAAATAAATATTTTGACGGTGTACATCTACACCATAAATAGATCTTACATTCAAATTTGTTTAAAATCAGACGGTCCGATTTCGCAATAGCGTGCGTACAGACATACATACATTCATACGGACGGACGGAGTACGCCGTCCATGCCATAGTGCATCTCCCACAAGAGCTGCACTGAAACTAACCCGTCTCCAGCATAGTAACCATTCCACTCCTGAAGTCAGGAATGCCAGCCCCCGTGAAGAAGACCACATGCTTCCCTTTCCGAATCCACAGTCGACGAACTCTTTCTTTTGCTCTTCATCCCCGATATTGTATTGCCGTCCGGCGGCTCCGGAGTTAGGCTTAGCCCCCGGAATGACCGGGCACTCACGCACCACTGTCTCAGTCGGTTTCAGTTTCCCTTTCATCTCTCCAAACTTCTCCTTGAACACCGCCGTTCCTTCCAACCGCGGTCTCGCCTTCTCGGGCTCCTCCGTCGGTTTATCTGCTCCAGTGTTCGCCGGGATTTATCCACTTTGGTTAATTATCCCAGTACAAGAGTCTTGGAACTTGGAGCATGAATTCCGTATATAAAATCCGGGGGTCTTACTATGATTTGGCTTAGGTGTTGAATGAAATCCGGAGCCGCAGAATCAAACTCGGCGCAAATGCCCCGGATGAACTTTTGAGTTTGGGTTAACATGTTAATGAGGCAGCGCTATGTTACATTTAGGATAGTTGTGATTAATTAAAGTCAGCAACATTTGTAAACAATGTTTACTTCAGAGTGTTCATTGTGTTTATAAGCCATATGCTGTCCTGAAATAGTTTTATTATTTTAGAAAATTTTTACATCCTTTATCTTTAACTGATAAAGATTTAGTACACGAGTCAGGTGCTTAGGACCGCTGTTCAAGCTCTATTCAGATGTCTGATCCTCCATCGACCCTCAACAGGCGTTACTTACGCTGTCACAAGGAATGGGAGCAGAGTTCAGTCGATTACTTCTATGAGCTACGTGCTGTCGCGATGGCAGCCGAGTCTCTTTGCGAATGGCTTTCCTTGTACTAACCAGTCAGATGCCAGCACAGAATCCCTGAAAGAGTGGATAGCAGCCAAGACGAGGACACAAAACCCATTGCAAGAGACTCTATCGTTATGGACCGTAGAACACGCCCAACGAGGCTTAGGACTCGATCGGGTGACAGGGACTTGAACCGCAAACTCGAGGTACGGACAAGAGCAAGCGAGAGGATAGAAGAATTTGTGAAGAGTGAGAGCGAAGAGGTCTTAAGCAGAACCAGCCACACGTGGAGCACCATACTAAGCAAGAGGAAGCTGTGTGGAGAGAAGGCAATAACACGATTAGACGTCTAACTATCCGAGTAGATAAGGTTTCTTTGAATGGTTACCGCAGATTATCGGAATTTGAATACAGTTACGAAAAGGGACGCATATGGACGGCCCAATCCACAGCTGATTAAGATGAACTCTCCGGAAGTAGATGGTTAAGCTGCCTCGACGTCGCTAGTGCGTGTTGGTTGATGGACATACCTCACACGGGATTGGCAAACCCACGCATGCGTAGATGACATCCTGACTCACTCACTGGACTCACTCATCAACTGCACACGTGTGGCACTAACGCGGCTACGGGACGACAGAGTCCAGTTGCTCTCAGACAAGTGTGACTAGGATGCCAACGCACGGAGTTTGGCGGGCATCTGATTACCTCTGGCCGACACCAGCCGCTCCATAGCAACGTGGAGGAGACACTGGCATTCGAACAGCCACGTGACAAGTTGGAGCTTCAACGGCTCCTGGGCTCGTGAGTTTCTATCGGGCTACATCCCAATATGGCCTGTGTCCCCGAACCCTTGTACGGCTGAGGAGAAGGCTGTGTCCTATGTGTGAATGCAGAGTGTCGCAGGGCATTTGGCGCTGAGAAGGAACCTCACAGCTCTCCGTCTTACTCGCCTATCCGGATTGGATCTCCATTTTACTTGCAGACTGAAGTATCTGTGGCAGTTGGAGGAGTACTGTCCCAGTTGGATGGAAATCAGAAATTATGCCCGTTACTCTACCAGCCTGAATCCGAGACAGATAAGAAGGCAGCTGGAGAGATAGAATGCTGGATTCTCATAGCCTCAAGCAGGAAGTCCGAGACAACCTAAAGGCAGCCTGTAAGATAATCTTTCTTAGCGATCTCAACCCTCTGCGTTGGCTGAGGAAGCAGAGAGATCCTAGATGCAGGTTTGTGCACTGGGTCTGGATTACGAAATACGTACGTGCAGGATGATGGGTCTGTTTTCAGTGTTAGCAAAATTTCAGTACAGAAAATCACAGACCAATACAGAACTAGTAGATTTCTCCATTGTTGTATACTAATCTTGTCAGTTACACTTCGGGATAATTATACGCGTAACATAAATCTAGTAGTTCGTTTCTTGAATGACAACTCCCTTAACAGTTTGCATTCCCCCTTTAAGGCAAAGGCAGAAGATAGAGGAGTGAGAAAATTCGAGCAAGTGTGGTTTCTCTTGAAGCATCAGTTAAGAGGCTCCATAGCCTACTGTATATAAGGCCTCACAGTAACTTGCGGATTTGGGACTAGGGATGCGGAGGAAGACCGTTAAACTAATACATGAGCTGCCTTAAATCATTTACAAAGCACAATAGAGCTTAGGAATGTATTATCAGCATATATAAATATGGTGTCAAAGTATCCATATCCATTGTTAAAAATTTGATTAGTCACCATATGGTTGCGCGCAATAGGTCATATTTGTGACAAATTTGGTGATTTTCAGAGGCCGTTTAGGGGCACTTCTAAGTGTTTTTATTGTAAAATTTTTTGCATAGAACTGAGATGTGAATGGGTTAATACGAAAAATTTGGAATTTTTTCATGGAATGTTCTTACATTCCAGTGTTGCTATGGAAACGTGTTTTGGTCAGTTGGGGCTATATCTTGAAAACAGCGATAGCTAGACATTCAAATTTAATCCCATTTGATAGCAAATAGGCTACTTCCTATTAAGCTATAATACAATTTCTATGTCTTAATTCAATAATTTACGAGTTATTAGACAATTTATCATATTGGTCACATTTGGTAATTTGTCGAATATCTCGTAAAACATTGAATTTAGAGGTCGAAATTATATTATCACTTAATATGAAGTAGTATATTCGCTATCAAATGGGATTACATTTGAATGTGTAGCCATTGCAGTTTTCAAGATATAACGCCAACTGACCAAAACACGTTTCCATAGCAACACTGGAA
Organism: Aphrocallistes beatrix; assembly: GCA_963281255.1. NCBI lineage: Eukaryota > Metazoa > Porifera > Hexactinellida > Sceptrulophora > Aphrocallistidae > Aphrocallistes > Aphrocallistes beatrix. The sequence continues at coordinate 11,650,789 of OY725488.1, forward strand.
TGCACCAACTTTCCATGAAAAAATTCCAAATTTTTCCTATTAACCCATTCACATCTCAGTTCTATGCGAAAGAAATTACAATAAAAACACTTAGAAGTGCCCCTAAACGGCATCTGAAAATCACCAAATTTGTCACAAATATCACCTATTGCGCAACCATATGGTGACTAATCAAATTTTTAACAACGGATATGGATACTTTGACACCATATTTATATATGCTGATAATACATTCCTAAGCTCTATTGTGCTTTGTAAATGATTTAAGGCAGCTCATGTATTAGTTTAACGGTCTTCCTCCGCATCCCTAGTCCCAAATCCGCAAGTTACTGTGAGGCCTTATATACAGTAGGCTATGGAGGCTCCTACCTACGTATCTATGCCGATGAAAGCTGGAGGAAAGGGTAGTTTAGAAGCAAATCAAAAATATACGTTGGAAAACTATTTCAAGTTATTAAAAGAGCGCCTCGGCCCGCCTGCCGATATATTCGAAACCATAGGTTAAATTCGTCAGAAACAAAAGCCCTTTCGAATCCCAAACTCTCCAAATTAAACCCCATCCTAAGCTAGCAGATATTTAGAATAGATATAAGGAATATAATAGAAATAAACACTCTTAAATAAATGATAAACTAAAATATTCACAAACAAACTATACCCAACCCACAACTCTCCACCAGATAGAACAGCTATGAATCCATCTCACTCACTGCATGGCTCCACTCTCCCTTTCTGACGTCATAGTCCAGCCTCAACTGTTTCACGCCTGCACTCACGTCCACTCCCAGTTCGTAGTCAGGTTCATTATAATGCCCTTGGAAGACGATGATTATCTTCAGCACTGAAGATGGCGCGGATTTAAACTTGAAAGAGAATGGTTCCTTTTCAATCCGCGTTTCCGTTTCTTGGCTGGGCAGTTTGGCGTAGAGTGCGTGTATAAATGAGTAGGGCGTGTCCTCGAACACGTCCAGTCCTTGCATCTTGAACTCCCAGTCTCCCAGCATGGACGCTTGCTGGAGAGAGAAGCTAGCTCTGCGCTTCAGCTTGAAGCTGGGTATCGGGATGCTCAGCTGCGCCATGACTTTCTCCATGAACGCGTCACACATGCTGTGCACGTTGACAGTGGCTAGCTTGTGCAGAGCTGTCTTCTGCAGGTTGCAGATGGCGAGTTTCCCGCCTCGCGATCCTACGGTCGCTGGGATGTCAGCCGCGGGACTGACAGTGAGACTGGAGCCTAGCACCACGCACACGTCCGCCTTTCCCGCGTGCTCGTACGCCGCCCTGATCTCACGCTCCGGCAGCTGCTCTCCGAAGTTAACGATGGAGTCCAGCAACACGTTGCGACAGTTGGGATCGTCACAGCGACGCGTCGTCTCATGGCTGAACACGCCAAACGCTTCTCTCGTCTCGAAATCCCTCAGATACTGCACCCCGCACTTGGAGCAAGACTCCAAGTTGGTGTTGCCGTGGAGCTCTGCTAGCTGCCGCGGGTTCAAGCCGCTACGGCGGTGCAGTCCGTCTACGTTCTGTGACACGGTGAATTGGACCAGGCCCGCTTCGTGCAATGCCACCATGGACATGTGTGTGAGTGTAGGCAGCGCACGGATCAGCTGCACCTCTTTCTTCCTCGCAGAACGTCTGCTCTGTCCGTGTGCGCGTAGCTCCCACATACCGGGACCTAGAAACAGGTGTAGCTAACCTTCAAATATTATACATGCCAACGGTCCGTTTTTGGCGGGACGTTCCGCTTTATTTGCTTTTTTATTGAGCCATAGCCTACTGTAAATAATGTCTCACAGTAACTTGCGGATTTGGGACTAGGGATGCGGTAGAAGATGGTTGAACTAATACATGAGCTGAATTAAATCATTAACAAAGCACAATAGAGCTTAGGAATGTATTACCAGCATATATAAATATGGTGTCAAAGTACCTATATCCGTTGTTAAAATTTCGATTAGTCATTATATGGTTGCGCAATAGGTTATATTTTTGCCAAATTTATTGATTTTCAGAGGTCGTTTAAGGGTACTTCTAATTGTTTTTATTATACATTTTTCGCATAGAACTGATATGTGAATGGGTGGGTTAATAGGAAAAATTTGGAATTTTTTCATTGAATGTTGATACATTCCAGTGTTGTTATGGAAACGTGTTTTGGTCAGTTGGGGTCATATCTTGAAAACCGCAAGAGCCAGACATTCAAAATTCCATTTGATAGCAAATATACTACTTTCTATTAAGCGATAATATAATTTGGACGTCTAAATTCAATGGTTTACGAGATATTCGACAAATCACCAAATGTGACCAATATGATAAATTGTCTAATAACTCGCAATCCATTGAATTTAGGCAGATAAATTATACTATGACTTAATAGGAAATAGTTTATTCGCTATCAAATGGTATTACTTTCGAATGTTCAGCTATCGCGGTTTTCAAGATATGACCCCAACTGACCAAAACACGTTTCCATAGCAACACTGGAATGTAGCAACATTCCATGAAAAAGTTTTTCATATTAACCCATTCACATCTCAGTTCTTTTCGAAAAAAATTATAATAAAATCACTTATGGTGACTAATCTAAATTTTAACAACGGATATGGGTACTTTGACACCATATTTATATATGCTGGTAATAAATTCCTAAACTCTATTGTGCTTTGTTAATGATTTAAGGCAGTTCATGTATTATTTCAACCATCTTCTACCGCATCCCTAGTCCCAAATCCGCAAGTTACTGTGAGACCTTATATACAGTAGGCTATGATGCTAATTTCCACGAGTGATTCGTTTTGGGATATGGACAGTTCTGTGCACAGACTCATCATGGAATTATGACGCAATTGTCACCTTTTTTATAATGATAACTGAAGGCTATTAAACAACTATGATAAAAAAATGATGGTTCATCACTCTGTTATGATGTCATCTTTACGCATCAAAAAAATGAAAAATTGACTTATTGGATGATTTTTCGTGCAACATCGATTTTCAACTTCGTTCGTGCACACTTTATTATAACTTGATTGGTATGTATAAATATTGAGTTGAAATGTGTTCAGTTCATACTAGCCAAATTGAGCCATGATAAAAGCGGAGTTAACTTCGCGGGACATGGCGAGACGCAATAGAAAAGTGTTATTCTTGGAATATAAATAAATTGAGACATAATTGTAAAATTTCTAAAAATCTAAAAACGGGACATTCATGAAAATTAATTCAATAAGAGAGTGAAAAATGAGGGACGTCCCGCAAAAATGTGACGGTTGGTATATATGTCAGTCAGTCAATAAAGCGCCAACTTCACACTCGTGAAAAATTGAAATTTATTCCTAAATAAATATTTTGACGGTGTACATCTACACCATAAAGAGATCTTACATTCAAATTTGTTTAAAATCGGATTTCGCAGTAGCGCGCGTACGGATATACATAAATTCATACAGACGGACAGACGGACGGACGTAGTACGTCGTCCATGCCATAGTGCATCTCCCACAGAGCTGCACTCAACTAACCCGTCTCCAGCATAGTATCCATTCCACTCCTGAAGTCAGGAATGCCAGCGCTCGTACTGATGCCAGCCCCCGTGAAGAAGATCACATGCTTCCCTTTCCGAATCCACTCCGCCACCTGATCCACCTTCCGACTCAGTTCTTGCGGAGAGTCGACGAACTCTTTCTTCTGCTCTTCATCCCCGATATTGTACTGCCGTCCGGCGGCTCCGGAGTTAGGCTTAGCCCCCGGAATGACCGGGCCCTCACGCACCACTGTCTCAGTCGGTTTCAGTTTCCCTTTCATCTCTCCCAACTTCTCCTTGAACACCGCCGTTCCTTCTAACAGCGGTCTCGCCTTCTCGGCCTCTTCCGTCGGTTTATCTGCTCCTGTGTTCGCCGGGATTTTGTCCACTTTGGCCGGGGGCTGCTCGGGCTTACCAGGGAGCACCTTCACGATGGCTAAGTCTAGCATCTTCTGCATCATCTCCTCTTCCTTCTTGTCCGCCATCTCTGCCTTCTCGACTGTCGTGATGTACCCGCCCCGTCTCGTCAATGCCTTCACAGCCAAGCCCCCTTGGCACCCACCCTCCCATATAAGGAGGTGCTGCGCCCCCTTCTCACACTTGGACAGGTCGGGGACACTCTCAGGAGGGTACGGGTGCACCAGACAGTACTTGAAGTCTTGGCAGGTATTCAGCACGATGTTCTGTAGCTGGTTAGGATTCTGTGCCTGTACAATTATCCCAGTACATGACTCTATGTTGAGTGTGTGGAGAGGATTCAACGGGTCTGGGACTAGAGTGAAGTCTGTGCATTTGTAGACCTCGAATAGAGAGGAAATGACTTTGCCGCGCAACTCTAGTTTACACTTGGAACTCTTCTCAACGTACACCTTGCCAACGGTTTTGTTGATCTGGAATGTACACCCCTGACAACCGGATATGTAGACCATGCTAGAGGGACTCTCACACTCGACCTTAATCTCCTCCCCATTCTTGGAGATGTAGTCCACTCTGCCTCGATTATGCATCTAGCTAAGCTGTTGATCTAAGATAATTCCATAGGTCAATTAAGTACAGGTGATTCCGCGGAATCTGGACACTTTGGTCCCGGATATTTTATCCCGATTAAGCGGACATACCTAATTTACGGAATGGAATGGAATGGAACGGAATGGAATGGAATGGAATGGAATGGAATGGAATGGAATGGAATGGAATGGAATGGAATGGAATGGAATGGAATGGAATGGAATGGAATGGAATGGAATGGAATGGAATGGAATGGAATGGAATGGAATGGAATGGAATGGAATGGAATGGAATGGAATGGAACGGAACCATTCCGGGAAATCTGAACACCTAATTTACAGAACTTGACGGACGGTTCCGGAATTTTAAATGCCTAATTTACGGAATATTCCGTAAATTCGGTATGTCCCGAATAAGCGGAGTTCTCAATTATCCGATGAAATTTAATATTAGCTTCTATGTATTGGAACCATCCCGTTCCAGGAGATTTGTTCGATAACGGGTGTCCCGATTAATTAAGCGGCCATCGGCATATATTGCATCTTGAGCCATGATAAAGGCAGGACGCGGCGTTTGAAGTATTAAGCAAGTAATCCAAAAAAGCGGAGAGATTTCATATAAAAACGGGACCTTTAGAAAATATGCTCATAAAAAGAGATAAAAAAGCGGGATGCACCGGGGTCCGGGGAAAAAACGGAACAGTAGTAGCTGGGGCGATTGTTAATTCAATGAATTCAAGCCATTTTCAGGCCTCTCAACCTGTAATTTAACTAAATCGTGTGATGGCAAGTGACAAATAGTGAGATATGGAAAAATAGTATTATGGACAATGGTTTTAAATCGTGAGAGTTGAGATGCCTGCATTTTCTGCCTGATGAAAATTTGTCTTAGAATAAAAGGTTATTTAAAAATGAATGCAATAATATTGAGCGATTTGATAGAAGGAAAGAATCAATAACTTCCTATAAAACATGATTAGCCTTATTTACAAGGCAGCAGTTCTAGGCATTTTTATCCGTAGATCCTAATCTATTCAGGGTCTACTTTCAGAACCCAAACACGATTCTCTAAAAAACCTGTGGCATAACCGTAATACAACCTATTCGTTCCAGTGAACCACAGGTAGGGAACCAATGTTGTAAGGGGAAACAAAGTTATACTTAGTATCCTCCCTCTAGGGATTTAAAGCAAGTGATCGATTCGTTTTGACTGCCAGTGTGTACTCAGTACTTAGTTCTTCTCCTTAAAATCCATTGCTCTTATAGAAAAACAATGATAGCGTAGAGCATAGGTGTACAACGATACTAATGTTACTAATTAAGCCTTCTATGGAGTAGACTGATTTGGTAAAAGTCTGTTATCTGAGAATACAGTGCACCCTCGCTAATCCGAACCTCGCTAGTCCGAACACTTCATTCTTACAATCCGAACACCCGAAATATAATCTTATTCGCCTCTATGCTTTAAATCAACGTTTATAATATTATACATTTCAATAAGATTGATAAACCTCATTAAAGAAGCAATTATAACAAATTATTATCCTTAATATTCTAACAATTCAAATTTTTTATAGTTAATACCCCATTGAATTAGTGTTATTTCACTAATCGGAACAAATTCACTAATCCGAACGATTTTTTCGATCATTGGCACAGAGCTGTTCGGATTAGCGAGGGTGTACTGTATACAGTTTCTAATTTTGTGCATTAATTGTAATAGACTGATTTGGCAAAATTAATTACAAGCCTTATCTGAGAATTCTGCTGAGAGCATTCTATTCAGCTTCACGTTTGATGCAATTGCCTTAAAAAGCAATTCACAATGACTCAAGTAGACACATTATGCAACGTCTTTTAAGGACGATCTTAGTGTAAAACTTGCATCATAGTTTTTGGAGTTACATCATGTGGGATGCCTGGATGGCGACTGCCTACTAAAGGTGCAGACAAACTGGTGTATCATTATGATATATTTTACACATACAGTCAGGGTCGCTTATTGTGAACCACCAGGGGACCAAAAATATGTTTATAATAGAGATACATACTTCATATTAAGTGAACTTGATTCAATACAAATCCTTTCTAAAAAATGAAATTGGGACCAGGAGGTTAGTTCATAATAAACGAATGTTCATATTAAGCGGGTTCATAATAAGCGAACCCGACTGTAATGCAACCATTAATGAGTCATTATCACTTGATTATAAAAAAGCTCAGGTATTTGTATAATCACATCCTCATATACGAATGAATAATCTAGTCTAAAGTAATACTTGTATAACATAATTTGCTCTTTATGAATAGTTTCGTCCAAACCTGTTTTTATTGGTTGTGTGCTCGTATCAATAAAAAGAATATTTAAATGTGATAAAATTTAAGCTATCTCCATACTTGCCAGCTGTCCCGTTTTTGGTCGGACGTCCCACTTTTTTCACTCTTCTATTGAGCTAATCTTCACGAGTGTCCCGCTTTTACATTTCCCTATTATGTTCCGCTTTTTGTATTCTATTGCGTCCCAACATGTCCCGCGAAATTCAACGCTACGTCCCTCTTTTATCATGGTTCAAGTTGGTATGTATGTTGCAGTGCAAACGCGAGATTGGTGTACACGCGTGTACACTGGTGTAAACCCGGGTTTCCATTAAGTTTGATAATCTCGCGTTTACACCAGTGTAAACGCGAGTACCTATATAATTAAATATTGTGGTTGATTTATTACTCTAGAATACGATATGGTGAATTGTTTATTGTTAAAACAGTATACTATATTAATTAACAAATTTAATACGTATTAAAATTTTCTCTTTTAATTTGTTTGGATTTCGAGAGTCTGTAGTAATTAATTGCATTGTGTTAATTTTAAAGATTCTATGTAGCATGCCATGAATAAATAAGAGGAGTAATTGTAGAATTTGCAATCTGCATTATACTGAAATAAGTCACGATTTTATAAGTGTGATGAAAACCTAAAATAAATGTATGATGAACAACATAAAAATAAGTATTCATTAAATGTCTTTGTCATCTCGAGAGATATTTTTTCCTGTTTATAGTAAATCTGACAGCTGTTAAATTGCTTGGAATGGTGCATGAGCAGATGTTGAGTTTGATGTTCTTGTTGCAGTGCAAACCCGAGATTGGTGTGAATGTTGCAGTGCAAACGCGAGATTGGTGTATACGCGTGTACACCAGTGTGAACGCGTGTACACCAACTAGCTGGTGTACACGCGTGTACACTGGTGTAAACCCGGGTTTCCATTAAGTTTGATAATCTCGCGTTTACACCAGTGTTAACGCGAGTACCTATATAATTAAATATTGTGGTTGATTTATTACTCTAGAATACGATATGATGAATTGTTTATTGTTAAAACAGTATACTATATTAATTAACTAATTTAATACGTATTAAAATTTTCTCTTTTAATTTGTTTGGATTTCGAGAGTCTTTAGTAATTAATTGCATTGTGTTAATTTTAAAGATTCTATGTAGCATGCCATGAATAAATAAGAAGAGTAATTGTAGAATTTGCAATCTGCATTATACTGAAATAAGTCACGATTTTATAAGTGTGATGAAAACCTAAAATAAATGTATGATGGGCAACATAAAAATAAGTATCCATTAAATGTCTTTGTCATCTCGAGAGATATTTCTTCCTGTTTACAGTAAATCTGACAGCTGTTAAATTGCTTGGAATGGTGCATGAGCAGATGTCGAGTTTGATGTTCTTGCAAAATGCCATAAGTAGATATGTTCATTGACAATTTAGTCTAGATCATAGAATTGCAATTGTTGCATATTAAAATGTCCAAGGTAGAGTTTGAAAAATTGGTGTTTTCTTTGTCGAAGGATGCATCAAGTTCGAATTTTACACGAGCTGATATTGTTAACAAAATCGCAATGCTTCATGGAGCGAAACCGTCGGTCAACCAGAAAAAAGAACTCTCAAAATGGCAAAGGGTTCATGATCGCTTTGAGTTATTATCCTATCAAGGAACAGAAATTCTTTATCTGAAGAGGAGATGAGATGCACCTGCGAAACGGGTATTGGCAGTGGAGGAGTTGTTCCCAATCTTGGAAAAGCTTCACAAAATCGAGGGGAACCATACAGGTCGGACAACTCTACAAACGTGCTGCACAAGAGTTTTACGGTGTAAGTGAAAAAATATGTGGACTGTTCGTTAGGACATGTCAAGTGTGCCACCTCAAAAAGTCCAAGAAGTCCCTTAAGAGCATTGTTGTAAAACCCATATCTTCAACCAACTTTCTTTCCCGGGCTCAGATCGATTTGATAGATATGAGCGATCAGAATCCTGAGGTTAATCTATCACCAGATGGCGTCACACCCTATAAGTTTATATTGGTGTACATCGATCATTTTACCAAGAAGATAAATGTGTTCCCGCTCAAACGTAAAACAGCTGAAGAGGTAACTGAGCGACTTTTAGATATCTTCTGTGATTCTGGGCCTCCTCAAATCTTGCACTCTGACAATGGGAAAGAGTTTTCCAACAATCTTCTGTTTTCAACTCTAGCAGCGAAGTGGCCCACTTTGAAGATAGTTCACGGGAAACCTCGACATCCAGAGAGTCAAGGAGCTGTAGAGCGAGTTAATCGCGACATTAAGGACAGCCTATTCGGGATGATGCATGATCATGACAACGATCAATGTTGGGTCAAATACCTCAGATGGGTGCAATGGAATCATAATACTAGTTACCATACAGCAATTCGAATGAGTCCATATGAAGCTGTATATAACAAAAAGCCTTCGATCGGGTTATCCAATATTAGCATTCCTCAAGAATTCTGGGCAGAGATTAACACTAAAGATGACATTGATATCTTTCAAAAGGAGATAGAACAACGTGAAAGCTTAGAGGTTGACAACGAACTTTTGGATAGCATCGAACGTTCAGAGTTTGATAGCCATTATTCGCAAATTGATTCACCTCTTTCAATTATTTCTCATTACGATGAATATGATCATGTTATTCCATCACCACCTCCCTCAAAATTTCCTCCTATCGATGAATATGATAATGCAATTGTGGCCCCACTTCCGGTTGGAATAATTGTTCACGAAAATCTTGTCCCAATTCGATCTGAAAGTTTCCCAACACCGGTGAATAATTCATTTGCTCAAAATATCCAAATTTCTAATTCTCCAAGTAATTCATATCAAGTCCCCTCAGCAGAATCAGATTGTTTGAATCCTAGCAAAGAATGCGTTGTATGCTGCAGAGAAACAACTGGTGCACACTCATGTCCATATTGTTTTGGAAATATCCACACTATCTGTGGAAGAACTGAAGGAGAGGAAGGCTACGGAAGTAGTGTGGTGTGCCCTGCATGTGATTTTTCGACAAGAAATGCTGCATGCGATAAGATTGAATCAAACGCAGCCAAGAAAAGCAGCAAGAGAGAATGTTAAATGCAAGTGTGAAGAAGTTCAAGCATGCTGAAGTGGGTGATTCAGTGCTAATACCTATCTCGCAGCCTGATAAAGTAAGTTCCTTAGGTCCTCGTAACATTATTGGATGTATCACGAGCAGAAGCGATTCAACATACTCAATTGGAACAAATCAAGGAACGTTGGCTGTTAATTATTGTCGTAACCAGTTCGAAGTATGCCCAACAAATATTCTCTCAATTGATTCAATCCCTGCTGGTACTATCTCGCAGACCGAGGCAATGCAAAGCGCCTCTCTTGGAATTTGCAATAGCTCAGCTTGTAGATGTAAACATTGCAAGACTCAGAGATGCCCCTGCAAGAAATCAAATAGAAGCTGTAATACAAAATGCCATAAGGGTCATACTTGTTTTAACAAGTATGTTTAGTTTTGTGTGTTTACTGTGCAATCGAGTTAGTCGAAAAGACGCAATAGCGCGCGCAAAATTTGAAATCCTCTCATTTCATTACATTATTAATGATTTAGGTCAGCAGTATTCTGAGCGGAAAATATTTCAACACCATATATTTTTAATTCCATACTAATCCAGTGGCGGCGGACCGGGGGGGACGAACGTGCGGTCGCCCTCCCAAAGTTTTGATTTACCATTATAACTAGGGGTTGAACCTGGTTCTCAAAGCACAGGACATTTCTCGGGTCCAAAATTTCGATTACTATTCTATACCCAGGTATATGAAACCATGTATTCGTAAACATAATTACGTATATGCAATGAATAACAATAAAGTACTATTTCTTTTAATGTTTCGTTGAAGACTCTTAATAATCGAGTAAACATAACAATGTAGTCCCGTATGTATATATAAATTTATCATTGATAATAAAAATCAACTTGACCAGTTTTGTTGCTACTAATTGATAAATTGTTTATACAAACTTGCTGACTTTTACAATCCACAGCATGTTAAGCATCAAAACAGCCGAACTTACCGTATTGGTATCGACATATATCACAACCCCAACGACGGGTGCATTTGAACCAACTATATACTTATTTGTGTGTTGTGATATGGTATAATCAGTAAAGCACTAGAAAGATATCCCTATAGAGTTTCCTCATCCCAAAATGTGGGAGGATTATTTTATTTAATACCCCCGCCCCACTCAAAATAATGGGGGTATTTATGCTAACGCAAATTAGTAAATAATTAGATCCCTATGCATTGGTAGCCACTTTGACCGCCCTCCCCAGAAGAAATTCCCAGCGCCTCCACTGTACTAATCGAGTACTAAATACAATATATAAGTACACTTGTACATTGGGTCCAGCTTAATATCATACCTAAAATTAAACCTAGGGGGGCAAGAGCCAGCGAAGCGAGCGATTGTAAGGGGGTCTGGGGGCTTGCTCCCCATAATTTTTTGAATCTCAGACGCTCAAATATCGATCTACAGCTATTGTTGTCACCTAGAGAGGAGAGGAAAATCTCGGACTATAGTGGAATACAAATACAATTGGGATAAATATCTGGAGTCGCCTATAAAATATTATATACACCGGTGTGAACGCGTTCACAGTGGGTAGCGTATACACTGCAACAATCCCACAATAGTACCAAAGATAATTCTACGCAAATGTCCCTTTTCTATACACAAATATCTCAATGCATGTGTCTAAAATTCCCTAAGTAATAAAACTAGAAACCGAGATTATAATACTTATTGAAATCGAATTGCACACGAGAATAAATCAGATTAGATGTAATTAGTATACGTCTCATCATATCGTATTTTCTAGAGTAATAAATCAACCACAATATTTAATTATATAGGTACTCGCGTTTACACTGGTGTAAACGCGAGATTATCAAACTTAATGGAAACCCGGGTTCACACCAGTGTACACGCGTGTACACCAGCTAGTTGGTGTACACGCATTCACACTGGTGTACACGCGTGTACACCAATCTCGCGTTTGCACTGCAACATGAACGCGTTCACACTGGTGTACACGCGTGTACACCAATTCGGTTGGTGTACACGCGTTCACACCGGTGTAAACGCGAGATTGTCTAGACTCTAAAGTTTAATTATTCTCGCGTTTACACCAGTGTAAACGCGGGTAGTGATGTGATGGAATATTATGGTTTATTTAGAAAATAGTGTGTAAGTGTGTATGTATGTACATACGTATTCAATTAATTAATTTGTTTATTTTTATTGTAATGAAATCTGAACGTGCTGCATATTTATGCATATTGTAGTGGATGCAGAACTTGCACTCATTTTATATTATAATTATTCGTAAATTTATTTTAATTACACTAAGTGCATAGGCGCCGAACTTTTCGAGATCTAAGGACAATTTCAGGGTTCTAGGGGGGCTCAGCCCTAAATTTTGTATTGCGTCTATGGGCCATCATCCAATCTAGGGGGGGGGGCTCGAGCCCCCCCAGCCCCCTCTGGTTCGGCGCCTATGCTAAGATGTAACCCTGTTGGAATGTGAAGTTATAGAAGAGAAATTCCTATGGTATAATAACCTTTCTCAAATCACCAAACCGCATTTATATCTAGAAATTTAAGTAGGCGTTTTCTTTGAATGGCTATAAAGAATCGTTTATAATTTTTCCATGGAAACTACATAATCATGTTTTTAACAGTAATTACCCAGAGTACCAAATTGTCAATCATTCTGCTGTTTATATTCGAAGATTAGTTACTTCCTCAAAGATATTGAATAATAAACTCAATATTCCCTTTATGTCACTACCAATCTCCTGGGTCATAGGCAGATTCTCATTATCACCTCCTTCAAGTTTATATTGGAGATTCCTGATAAAGCGTCGGCAAAGCGATAGAGACTGGAAGTCAAGTTAAGGCCGGAGTCACATAGGCAAACCACCCGTACTACCTCCTTCCAGTATCAGGTTAGAAGGATTAGAAATAATGGTAGAAATTGTATAGAATCATAGACTCATCTTATGCACGAACCCGCGTAGGATACTTACTACTTAGCAATGTTCTGCAACTATCCTCAATTCATCATGCACAAAGACAATTTCATATGACCTCGGTGACGAACGTAATAAAAAATAACAAAATAACAAATTTTCCTTCAATTTAACACAGATTTAGAGCTTCTAACGTACTGAATGCTACATATATTTAAAAACATCGGGATGGATATATTGGTTTCGCGGTAAGCATTATTTTCGCCCTGGATTCATCTATAATATTTTCTTCCAAATTTCATTGCAATTACCCACTAAAGTTTTTTCAGTAAAATATGATATAGTATATCAGAGAGTTGTTATGTTTTTCTTTGTAAAAAAATTCAGAGTGAGTAAATATACAAGTATTTTCTGTTGATTGGTAGATTTTCGGAGAGGATATTATGATTTCTATATAGATCAATTGCAATAAAATTTAGTTGAACAATTACAAGCCCCTCTATTGAAAATAAATAAGCAGTTTTGTTGTTAAAACAACTATGACCCCTATGACATTTTGTGTTGCAACTTCTATTCGTTTTTTTGCAGGGACATCTCTGAGTTTTGCAATATTTACACCTGCAAGCTGAGTTACCTACGATGCCAAGAGATGCATTCTGCATTGCCTCTGTCTGCGTTACTGTAATACTAGGAATTGACTCAATTGAGAGAAGCTTCGTAGGACATACTTCAAACTGGTTTCGACTATAATTAACCGCCAATTTCCCTCGAGATGTTCCTATTGAATATGTGGAGTCCCCTATACTCGTTATACACCCAAGAATGTTGCGTGGGCCTAAAGAACTAATTTTGTCAGGCTGTGAGATAGGTATTAATACTGAATCTCCCACTTCAGCATCCTTGAACTTTTTGGAACTCGCATTTAGCATCCTCTCCTGTTGATTTTCCTGGCTCCGTTTGATTGCAGCTCTCATTTGATTGCATTCTTCATTCCTATTTGAAATGTCACATGCAGGGCATATTACCCCACTTCCATAGCCTTCCTCTCCCTCTGATCTTCCACAAATAACATGGATAAACCCAGAACAATATGGACATGTATGTGCACCAGATGTTTCTTTGCAACAAACAACACATTCTTTACTTGCTATTGACGACGAACAAGTAGGTTCTGGTGAAATTAATGGAGAAAGATCTGATGGGGCGTCAATGGGATATGAAAGTCTATCAACCGACGACTGACTTCCTTGATCAAATGAACTGCAAGATGGTAGAATATGAAACTTAGAGAGAGATGGTATCACGCAGTCGCTAACAATTATCCCAGAAGGTAGTGGTTCATCATATTCATTCTCGTACTCATTGACTCGGGGAGGAAATTTTGAAAGAGGTGAAGAAGCAATCAATGGAGAAGATTGTTCATCAAAATCGGGAACATTATCTCCTACTTCTGAATGATCATTGACTTCTGCAACACTAGGTTGGGCTATCTCCCTCTGAAAAATATCGATATCGTCTTCAGTGTTGATGTCTGGCCAGAATTCACGAGGAATGCCAATATTTGTCAAACCGATTGAAGGTTTTTTATTGTACACTGCCTCATATGGAGTCATTCGGATTGCAGTGTGGTAGCTGGTGTTATGATTCCATTGTACCCATCTGAGGTATCTCACCCAACAATGGTCGTTGTCATGATCGTGCATCATCCCGAACAGCGCGTCTTTTACATCGCGATTGACTCTTTCCACAGCGCCTTGAGTTTCTGGGTGTCGGGGTGTGCCATGAACGATTTTAAGGTTTGGCCATTTCGCTGCTAGGGTGGAGAAAAGGAGGTTGTTTGAAAATCCCCTGCCATTATCTGAGTGAAGGATTTGAGGTGGACCAGAATCACAAAAAATATTGAGGAGTTGCTCAGTTACCTCTTCGGCCGACTTGCGTTTGAGTGGCATTAAGTTGATCTTTTTGGTGAAATGATCAATGTATACCAAAATCTTATCTTAAAATATGAGATATTTACATACACGTACTGTTAATATCGGATGACTATTTTTTCTTTTATAGTAAACACCCCGAATCTTATGGTTTCTCCGCCCAAAATGACTTAAATCGGAAATGACGTGACACACTGCAGGAGCAAAGTTATTACTAGTAATAGAATATACAAAAGTAGATTGGGATTTTGATACTTCATAGATCAATGCACATACATATTTTTAAATTGAGCAAGAATAGTCATATAGGTTTATTCTTGGCTGTTTACAAGTGTGTAAAAAATGTATAATCAAATCTTTTTGGAAATCAAAAGTGGTCAATTGAGCAAAAGTATTTATTTAATAAGCCCTAAAGCAACAGAACAAAGCTTGTATACACAAAATGAATATAGAAAATTAAGGTATAGAGAAGAGTTTGCAAATTGTTAAACATATTTGTTTGCAGAATATAAGAAATTTGAACCTCCACCATTACTTGAAAGTAACTTCTTCATTTGAGTGTCAATGTTCGGTGTCTGAGATAAATTTGGCATGGGACAAGTGCTATTTATAGCTGTATTTGGAAATATGCTACTAGATTGTTTTCCTGTATTAGTTTTGGTATGATTTCCTTTGCTAGTAGAAGTTAATTTGCCTTGCGTATTCTTTGTAGTACATTTCAAGTGTTCTGGCTTGGGAATTATTTTCGAAATGTTTTGCGCCTCACTTTTATTAGTAGTAGAAAGATTTTTAGAATTATTAGAGGATTTGTGATAACCTTTGTCGTGTTCTCTGTTTTCTCTCATAGAATAACTATACATTTCCACACTTATATTCTCATCCGTTTTCGTAGTCTCACTAATCCTGAAGTCTTGCACTGGTAAACTTGTATTTTTGTCCTGTGATGTTGATTGGCATGCATTATTTATAGGTGAATGTCCACTTAAGTCTAATTGAGGATATTGAGTTGGATTTTCAGAATAGTTGCTAAGGATCTTACTTCTATGGCTTTCTTCGAATTTTGGTGATATTTCCGGTGACTCAAATGTATTTGATTTTAATGGCAACCTGCTTTGTGAATACTTTCCTGGAGATGGACTTTTACTTTCGAATATAGGATTAGAAGCAGTTCTTCTGAGTGTTATTCTAGTATCACCTTTTGGAGGCATTTCGATAGATACCACAGGATTACAGTCGTTAAACTTCAATTTAATGTTCGAAATATCTGAGTCATTCAACAAAACGGAATCCTCTATTGACAATTTTGTAGAGCAAGTAAATTCTTCGCTGTTAGATATGTTAACACAGTCAGTTGAAACTGTGGAGTGAAATAGCTCAAAGAAAATTAGATTCTTTCTATTGAATTCTTTACTTCTTCTAGCTAGTTTCCTTATTTTATTCTTCTTTAAATTCAAACTCCCCACTATATCAGTAGTCTCACTCATCATGAAGTTAAACACTCCTTGCAACATTGCTGATACAGTGTACGCAGGTTTCCAGCACTTAGGATTAAAATCACTCAATTCAAAGGAAATTTTTTCATTTTCTTTATAACGTCCGTTAGGCGTAATGAACTGAATTTGGGGAGGAGAGAAAGGGTAATTCTCTGGAAATTCTAATTTTCCATGATATTCTCCTCCCTCAAAGGGAGTTTCTTTAAGTCCTATAAATTTGAAATGCCAGTCTGAGATTTCATTTTGTCTATAATTGACTATAATGTTATCAATTGGATCTTTTGATAGTTTTTCAAATTCTTTTAAAATCCTTTCTTTCTTTTCTGCCGCTAAATTTAAATGAACATTATTCGAAAATGAAGAAGTTTCTGAAGGCAAATGTTGTTGTGAAATCGATTGGGAAAAACCTTTTTGGTGAACTTCAGAATTTTTGTAGTCAGTTTTACTTCCGGGAATCGCTCCGAAATCTGATATTGTTTCTGGGTTCGCTGGTTGAGGCAAGTCTGAAATATCGTATGAAATAGGGTCCGATGAAAGTTTCTTTCCTTCAAGAAATGTATTTGTTGTAGAAATATTTTGCGTTTTGATTTTATTTGATGTAGTTTTGGATAATTTACTGTGCTCATCTGATTGATTTGAAAGAATCTCGGTATGATCAGTGTCCGCGTTGGAAAATGGACCAGAATGGTCAGGATTGGATGTGTACTGATTACGGAACATTTCAGTGCAAATTTTATTTTTTCTATTAAAATCTTTGCTTTTTCTAGCTAAACTTCTTACCACAGCCGTATCCATTATTAAACTTCCCACTACTTCTGTTGTTTCAGTCATCATGAAGCTATACACTCCTTGTAACACTACTGACACAGTGAAGGCAGGTTTCCAACATTCAGGATGGAAATCACTCAATGCAAAACAAACTCTCTCATGTGTCTTGAAGCGTCCGTTAGGCGTAATGAAACGAATAGAGGGAGGGGAGAAAGGATAATTACCTGGAAATACTAGTTTTCCATGATATTCTCCTCCCTCAAAAGGGGTCACTTCAAGACCTATAAGCAAAAAGTGCCATTCTAAAAAATTATCTTCTTCGAAATTAACGAATATGTTGTCAATTGGGGTTCTTGATATTTGTTTATATTCGCCTAAAAGTCTTTTCTTTGCTCGAATTAACCAGCGTGTACTTTCACTTTGAGAAAAAGAAGAAACTTTCATCTAGAATATGATATAAAAGCTAAAATTTGATAAAAAAGATAGAATAACAAATATGAATGGCGGACACTTCGTCAACGGACATTTAGTATAATGAACATCCTTTCAAAAAGATATTTCATCTGGTTTGGATTTCGTCAGATATATTTTGACACTTTAATTTGTAATTGTTCAAAAAATTGATTGTTTACTTTATGGCTGCAGGGCTGGGTTTGGATAAATGATTTAGCTAAATATTTTTGGAAATTTAGGGATATTGCTTTTACTTGTAGCAGTATTAGCATCATGAAAAAGTAAAATAATTCACACTCTATGCTATCGAATATTTAGGCAGTCTTACTTCTATAGAAAAACAACAAGCATGTTTCCATAGAATGAATATAAACTACTGTAGATAATATTTTAGTCAATCTTGGATAACATATTAACACAACACAAAGTCTCTTTTAGGAATCATGTATATAAATTCATCCTCTTGTCATGGTGCGCTTGGTAAGTTATTTTTTTAGTTTAGTCTGTATAGGAGCCGGAGTACATGTAATTTTAGTGTAATTTCTTCCCTTACAAATGAGACTACCTCCACTAGTCTTGGTTAAGCAAATGAAGCAGAACTTTGTCTTACAACTCCTGCACGTCATTTCATTACAGCCACCATGATGCTGAATAACTGTAAAGCATTCTGGACAAGCTCTTATTTGAGGAACCTTTACCACTTTTGTACCATCATTAAATTCCATCAATGGACTCGCCCGAAGTTGGTCGATGTCATCCTTTAGACAGCCTGAATTCCCGCATTCTCTGAAGTTACTTGGATTGTTCCACTCCTTCAAGCAATACCAGCAAAAGTGGTAATCCTTCATCTTCTTATTGGTACAGCTAAGGCATTTCACTGCAGGGTTATTTGAATCTTTTCGTGTACAAAAGCTTTCACAACCTGGACATAATTGAATATCTTGACTCTCACAAAAGTTTACGGATATCGCAACAGTTAACAACTGTTCTTCTTTATCATTTGGAATACCAAACTTAATGATATCATCGGTGCTTATAATATGTGGACATTTAGCACAACTTATCTCGAATTTCAAGTTTTTAATCTGTTCCCACGTATTGTCAAGCAGATCATCAGGGCATATGAAATGACCACATGTCATTTTCAGACCGCTTTCATCAAAGCAAATACAGCACTCTCCCTTAGGATGAGAAAATGATACAGTTCTTTTCTCATCTCTTGCATCGATATAGTCGTTTCCTTTTCGTGTTCCCCATACATTGCAATTATATTCTTCGAGAGAAGATTTTTGAGCTGCACACATCACTAATTTTTGATATGAATTAATAAAAAGCAAGATAAATAATTAACGCTTGCGTCTCTAAGGGTTTTAGATATCACAAACAAGCTTTTTTGATTGCGTTCCGCAGCTTGCGGACACTGCGTATCCACAGAGTCGCCCTGTAGGCGCCTGAGGATTCTCTACTACTAAAGATTGCTGAATTTTCATTTGTCTATGGTTACAGTCATGAATTCAGAACTGTAGAAGAAAAAGTTTCAAAAACATTTTCAGATATTATCACGTATATATGAACGACAACCTATTGTTAAAGTAAAGTCGTAAATGTACCTGGCATTCAAGATTTAATCATTTCTTTTCCTTTTTTGATTGTGAGGTTTCTCGTATATTTCAGTTTTGAGTATTTCACAATTAACAATCATTGTTTCACTTGGCAAAAAACTTATGGAGTGATTATCTTGAGGATAGATGCCACACCTTTCAAAAATCACGAAGGTGTAGAGCCCAAAGATGAGTTTAAATTTGTGAGTCTCTGCGTGAGGCTTGGACTATTGTTAGAAAAATTATAGTATACCTTGGCAGGGACGTAACCAGCCTCTTACGCCTGGGTGAGGAAGTTTGGAAAATTTCCTCAAAATGAGTTTTCGAGCGCAGACCTGCCGACTTTTACAATCAATTACCTGAATGGATAACTATTTTCCCCTGGACATTTGCCCATATCCCTGGATTTTGCTTGTTTAAATATCCAAAATGTTTAGTTAACCCTTGTGACATGAATGATCATCCTAAATAAACAAAGGGAATTTACAACCCATAATGTAAAAATAGTCTTCGTAAATATGAAATGATGTGTGTCTTAGGATTTCCTGGGCTTCGTAAGAATTATAATATTTACGTTTCGTATCCTACGAGTCATTTAATGTGAGGTTGCACTATCGATCTGTCGATTTTTTTAGGAAGGGACCAGAGGCCGAACAACATTTCCAGGGGGTCAAATACTGTAATATGGGATTTAGTGCTGTACTATGTAGAGCGAAACTTTTTCAGTTTAATCACTTAAAAGATTTTATATACACCTTTAGATGCTAACCAAATATATGTTGTAAAGATTGAAGAATTCCTAGAGGTGACGGCTGATCCTGGGACATTGGGACCTGTGATACATATTGAAATCACGTTTATAGCAAAAATCAAACGAAATACAGTGAGTTTTGCTCATATGGAATGGTTGCTAATACGCGAAGTTGCTAATAAGGGAACATAATTAACACAAAATCTTCACCTGGGACCTGAAGATTGGTTGCTAATAGAGCAATATTGCTAATAAGGGAGTGCTAATAACCAAATTTCACTGTAATACAGTACATAGTATTATTGTTGTGATGTTACCATTCCAAAAATACAATAAACTACAGTAGAACCCCGCGTATCGGGGCACCTCCGTCCAAGCACAATGCGCCCCGATACGAGGGAGTGCCCCGATAAGCGGGATTCTGGGAAAATTATAATATACTTGTACTTTTGTGAAAATAATCAAGTTACAACTTACACAACACAACCTTAAAACTTAGTATTTCTCTATAATGGCCGCTAAGCGTCACCCACTCCCGATAGAGACACGTGCTGAGGTCATTGAACTAAGCAAGGCAGGCAGATCCGAGAGGCAGATCGCCTTGCTTAGTTCAATGACCTCAGCACGTGTCTCTATCGGGAGTGGGTGACGCTTAGCGGCCATTATAGAGATATACTAAGTTTTCAAGCACAAAAAGTATGTTACTTGAGGGAAAAAATCTCTGGCGGAGTGCCCCGATAAGCGAATGACGCCCCAATACGCGGGGTTCACTTTTAGTGGAAAAAAAAAAAATTCCCATCCTACCGCCCCGATAAGAGGGGTGCCCCGATACCCGCAGTCCCCGATACGCGGGGTTCTACTGTATATACTATTTCTATCCTTTCTTCATACTTATAAAACCCTTAAACGTGAAAATGACAGGTGCATATCTAAACTATAAACGGATTACCATCAGAGTGACCAGAGAAATTTTATCAAAGTCTGAACATTTTACTTTAGAGAAAAGAAACTTCCAAGAAGTCTTATGAAAATCTTTATACGCCATATAAGTTGACTTACATTTGTAAATAATATTATTCTGAACACATGGAAAAAACTGAACATTATCAAAGTAAGACTGAAATGTCCAGAGGAAAAAACGGTATCTAGTCACCCTAATTATAAAAAATAGAATATAAACTCAGTCCTTTCTTCCCATACTCAAAAAATCTTGCTATTTAGTAGACCAGCGCTGTCTAACAGGCGGCCCGCTGCCTTGCTTTGTGCGTTGTCTGCTTCAATCTCCCCCTTTTTTACCCACTTTTAGACAAATTCTCCAAATTTTTCCATATCATGCATCTCGTTTTCTCGTTGGTAGGGACATAGGGACATAGGGCTGATAGACCATGGTCCTACCAATTCTTTTCAATAGATATTAGCTTCTATTGTTCACGATACAAATTGTCCAAAATGCCTCTATCCATACCCATCCCGAGTGCACGCCCCTGTATTGCGGCCCGCCACTAAATGGTATGAAGCAGTTGCGGCCCAAAGTAAATATAGTTGGACGCCCTGTAGTAGACCACACTATTTTTAAATGGAAATAAGTACAAATAATTGAAGAGAGGATAACCTCATTTTACCAAAATAAACAAATTCAAGATATAAAAAGTTAATAAATATTATGAAATAATACTTATCATGATTGCGTTAAAATGCTTGAATGCCTCCTCCACCAGGAAGTCTCGCTACCATGACTATATTAGATCCATTCTTAATTCCGTAATCAATTAGCTTCTTTGTTTGACCATTGATAACTTCCTCTAATTCTTTCGAACCAAAAAGTAATCTTTGATCTTCCCGCTGGGTTCCACTTCTCACGACTAATTCTTCCTTTAACTTCGTAACTGTATAAGCCTAGCGAAATTAAAATTTAATTATCCAGTTATCCTTACTATTAAAACTCGATTAATGTTTATATACGTATATATATATATATATATCTGTAACGAATTGATTGAAGAAACTGCAGGTCATAGAAAGCTAATTTTTGGCATGTGGGAGTCTTTTGGCTATGGCTCCAGTAAGTTCTGAGCTCAGAGCAAAATGTCGACTCATCATAGAATTATTACGTCATTGTCACATTTTTGTTAAGCAACAGAGTTATTCGAGCATAACTCAGCCATTATAGGAGATGGAAGGCTGAAATTTTAATAGAATCTGTATACTAACATGTCTCACATATGATGCAACTATCATTAAAAAATGATGACTCATCACTTTGTTATGACGTCATCATTACGCATCAAAAAATTTAAAATTGACAAATTTGGTGATTTTTCGAGTGATATCGATTATCCCAGTAGGACGGACATATTTAAAGATACTATATCCCTTATAATTAACCAATGTGACCCCATGCGACCGAAGGGAGCCTCCGTCGGACACAAAGTGTCCGCCAGCCGCGCAGCGCAAGCAAGCGAAGCGCGTTGTCATCATTACGATACTTAAATATTCCATCTCTTAGAAAGTTGTTCAACAGACTGATAATACAGCTACTTTAAAATGTCAAAAAATGGGGAAATTGTCCATTCATAAATTCTTACAAATATGTATATGACATACTACTCTATTTATCCGTTGGAATCTCGTGGTAGTTTATAAGTTCCATCCCAAGCTCAATTGAGATTAAATATGTAAAACTCACACAATCTTGGTTCTCATGTTGGAGATTGTAGTTAGAATATTATGAATTATTTTGAAATTGTATAATACCTGACACTATAAATTTGCATGGTGAGTTTAAAAAGTTCACCGAAACATTGGAATTCTGTCAGGGTTACGCTGAGATTCCTTCACTCGGAAACATTCTAATTAGGTACAGAAAGCTGATTTTGCATGTGGGAGTCAAATGATATGACTACGATTAAGTTCTAAGATCTAAGCGAAAAAAAAGAAAACAGTTTTTCAATACAATACTACTATGTGCGGCTTCGCTCTCATAATAGACTCATTGTACAACTTTAGGGGTGTATAATTCGAATATTATATTTTCGGATCTATATGAGAAATTATATTTGACTTTTGTTTACAATATTTATATAAATTAAACAAATTCCTAAATAGGCTAGATTGAGTAACTCCAGGCGCCCGCAGGGCGACTCTGCAGACACAAAGTGTCCGCAAGCCGCGCAGCGCAAGCAAGCGTAGCGCGCTTGTTAGTATTCAAAACTTCAATTCTTTCTAATCTTATTTAAATTTTGCAATCAAATTCATTGTATAACCCATTATTTTGGAAACTATTTTTTCGAAAATAGTTTAAAAGAAGCGCATAGAGGAACGCGCTCCTTTATTGTAGGAGCGGGAGCTCTCCCACTCTTTAAAATTGGGAGCGGAGGCTGGTGGGCAGTCTAATTATATAGCTAAACCAAATTTTCACAATTACAAAAAATGAAAAATAACTTTACTATTCAATGTATATAGTACTATATTGCATCACTCTAACAGCATAAACCATTGTACGACACAACAATTTTCGTTGTTACTAATACTTCAAAGCAATAATTTATGTACATATGCAAATTTTATTATTATGTATAGCAATGAAAAAGTTTATATGCTAATATGTGTTAAGTTTTAAAGTAAACATATTCCTAAAATAGACTAGAGACTAGCTTTCAACAGTTGATCTAGGGCTTTTAGGAGTGTATATTCCAAATATCGTATTTTCGGGATTATATATTAAATTATTTTGCCTCTTTTTGCAATAGTTATATAAAGTAAACAAATTTCGAAAATGGATTCGGTAAAGTCATCAATATTTGGGACCGGTTGGGAATCTCTGAATTATTTTTAACTAGAAAATGATTATACTTGTATTTCGCCTTATGAGAAGATTCTTATATTAATACTCACATTAAATTCGCTGGTCTTAATATGTATAGTCATCTGCTTTCCTTTAAATCCTTGTACATAGATTTGATTCATCTTAAACTTGAAATATAGTAAGATTTAATAACAATATAATTAATATATTTGTAATATAAATTTTCTTGCAAGCTACTTTTATAACTAATTTTACTCATAATTAATCATATTTCTAGCAGTTTAATTCTGTAATATGACGAATAATGACTTATAAGAATCTATATTATTAGATCATTTATCAAAGACGAGGCATATCTCTTCATTAGTCATATTAATCCTAATATAATTAGTCATAACATATAGTTCTAAAGTTGCATTGTTGTTTGATCATATCCACTGTTTTATTTCAATTAGTCATATTTTAATTTTTCCTCTGATCCAATCCATATATCTTTCGTCTGGACACAGTGATCATAAAACAAGTGTGATGTTAGCAGTGAATTAGCAGCGAGAAACCGAGCACACTATAAGATGTAATCATTTTGGAACTATCCCTACTTACAAGGTTGCCGTGGGAATGGGAAAATGTGGGAATTCCCATGGTAAACCCACAGATTCCCATATGCGATGGGAATGACTTTAAGGCTATGGGAATTCCCATATGTAGTTATGCACGTTATGCACTATGCTATTCAATACAATAACATTAATGCTTCCATAGGCTCTTAAAAACAGGTTCTTGTCTCTATATCCGTGATGCGGACGGGAAGTATCTACTCCATGAGGCGATGGATTTCAATGCTGACGAATGCTTTGAACTTTTAATGAAGGAAATCGATGAAGACAAATATAAAATAACCTACTAAGAATTGATTTACTCTACAACCCCGTAGCCTTCGAATTTTGACTGAGACAAGATTTTATCCACAACAAACATCAATAAACACAAAATACTTGTATATCACATATCTTCTATTTACATATTCAGTTTTATACAAGTTGAATAAGTCAAGATTGGATATACATTAGTTTCTATTGAATAATAAAAAATATTCATTAATGTAACAAAATATGACTAAAAGTATAGTCACTTTGGAAAAGGCATTGAAGTAATTTACAAACTTTACATGTATACACAAAGAACATATTTTTCTGAACAAACTCTCTTCAGGAGTTTTTACTTTCTATTGAGGTGATTCATAAACAATTTCAACATCATCTGTGTCAGATATTATTAATTGAGTGTCGGATTCATATCCATCTGCAATGTTAGAGTAAATTTCAGTGGTTTCATACAGAGGACAAACGGGATATTGTAGATAGATTGGATTGGTTTGCATTTCACACCCCATTTCCATTGAAGATAGGTTCTTGTGGATTGGGAGATCATCCAATGCAGCGTTAGTAAAGGTGGTATTTTCAATAACTAAATTATTCTGCGCTCTCTTTCCGTGTCCAAAAGTTTTAAACGTTTCTTTCACATTAGAGTCAACTTCGTATATGTTTCCTTCAACATTATTTGGAGATTCACTCACCGATTTCAAATCTAAAAGGAAATTTTGGTTTAAATATTTAATACCCATCAATGTACTATGGATTTTGCTAACTCATTTCCGATTAAGTCATTTTGGGCGGGGAAACCTTAGAAATGCGGGGTCCAAGCTATAAATAGAATTGGCGGGATATTATTGATAATGAAAAATGTGATATATTTACTAACAGAGTTGTTTGACAACAATGATTTTTAATAATCAAAATCATGATTTAAATCATATACATAATAAAGCCTCTCGTTAATACTAGCACGGATAAAGCGAAATCCTATAAGTACAGTGGTGTTCGCTTAATAGCAAGCCGATTTTAGCTCGAAATTTGCTTGCTAATAAGCGAACTTGCTAATAGAGAAACGATATTAACATAATAAGCACGCTTGGGACCTGAAAATAACTTGCTAATAGACGAATATTGCTATTAAGAGCAATTGCTAATAAGCAAACACCACTGTACCATACGTACGTACATTCATTTCAAATCACCATGGATATCGGCTCTTACACTCAGCCAACAATTAAATGAATTATTTCCTACATTACTGATGCTGTAGTGCGAATAATTTGAAATGAGCTGAGCTCTGTATTCATTTTGCAAAAAATAACTCACCAATCGTTCCACTTCTTGTCTTGGATTCCTTATCAAGTTGTCTCTCTAAAGTATTTTTCTTGAATCGGTTGCTGGTCAAAGAACTCGCAGTAGAGTTTGACGCATTAGATCCGGCAGGAGTCTTAAGTGTGTTTGTGGAATAAGCATATTTATCCTTTCTCTTGAGAAATGCCAACACTTCTGCATTCCTGAGCACAACTACGAAGAGGAAGACTAGCCCCATCAAACCATTGACGATGATGAAAACCCATTCAAGAACTGAATGCTGAATTGCAACGTTGAAGATCAGAATCAACCAAGGCAATCCAAGCACAGGTGTCAGCACCAACCCAGCGACCAGGGCACTCTTAATGGTATCTCGAGCTTCGTTATCTTTATTGGATTTAGCTTGGATGATTCGAATCATGGCGATTATCAGGAAGATAACATTAACCAATATTATACTCCAAATAGGCACAATAAAAGCCCAAATGACGCCTCCTATAACGTTGAGGAAACAGTGCCTGCTGACATCCACGTAGTAATCTCTTGCAACAGCTATAGTGATGATTGGAATGATTACAGGAAATATCCAACCGAAAACCATCAGATACTTATATATTTTCCTTGTGGACAAAACGCCTAAAAGAGAGTATATTTTGTTAGTCAAAATTGTAAGTTTCATTCTTAATTCACTGTTTGGGAGCATTAGAAAATATTGAAGATTCAACACCAGTAATTAGGTTCAAACTCACCTATGACGAGTTTATGCATGATGAATATTCCAATGCAAAAGGTCCAGGTAAACACTGCTAGCCAGGAGTAGTGGAGTAGGAATGCAATTATCTTACACAACACAATGTGATATGTACCAACTTGAATCCCAAATACGAAGAGTCCAGTGGCGAGTAGCATAGAGATGCAATAGTTGAAGTAGACAATGTTAGCTTCCACTTTGAAAAAGATTTTTCTTGCTGAAATGAATATGATGAGAGACATTAACAGAGAGATGAATGAGATGCCAACGAACAGATAACTAATGACTGAAAGTGCTATTGATTCGCCAAAACTTCTCTGAATCTCATGAGGAGTAACGAATACTGCGAAACTCGTGAAATGGGAAGAGATACAGTTTGTGAAATTTGGACTCTTTTGATCTGTGTTTAGACCGTTACTGACCCAATTTGTTCCATTCAGGAATG
Source organism: Aphrocallistes beatrix (assembly GCA_963281255.1). Classification (NCBI taxonomy): domain Eukaryota; kingdom Metazoa; phylum Porifera; class Hexactinellida; order Sceptrulophora; family Aphrocallistidae; genus Aphrocallistes; species Aphrocallistes beatrix. The sequence goes on from OY725488.1 coordinate 11,677,884, forward strand.
CACAAATACTTTTAGATTTAGAAGCTTCACTAGAATACACATCGAATGAGAGTGTTGCCTAGAGGGATTAGAACAATAAAGTAGTTCGGTGCATTTTATATGCACATTATAATAGTACAGTCGACTCCGCTCAATAGGACCAACGGTTAATATGGGGCAAACACACTACAAAAATCGGACCACTTTTGGCAGGCCCAGAATAGTTATCACACATAGAAGCAGATACAAAATATTCTTGATCAATAGGGTTCTCAGCTTAATCAGATCAAAACATTCTTCCACCGATGTGGTCCTATTAAGCAGAGTCGACTTTATATTGTTAAATTGTTGAGTAAATATTCAGCTTTTACGCATTTGAAAGCTAATAATGTAGTATAATTATGAAGATTGGTATATCTACTTGTAGCATTGTTATAATATTATCTTTTAAGGATTCTTTACCGTCGGGATGATGCGAGGTTACTGGGGAAAAAGGGTTGATGAGAAAAAAGTATCTAATTTCGTAAATAATGAATTTTGGCCCTAACGATTTGAGGGATGTGGATTATCTACGTACACAGCTATGCTAATAATGAATAAAAAAGAGATTGAATGCATCCTTTAAAGAGGAAATCACAAATACAGAGTCACCACAAAAGTCACGTAGCACTTTAATATCACAATAATTCGCTTGGAAAACTGGAATGTCTAAAAAAGAACTTAAATTAATTTCAAAAAGTGTTAACTTACGAGTAACCCTAACTAACTTACGGGTGACCCTGTACTAGCATTGATGAAAGACAATTGAACATTGATAACGTATTATTTATACAATAAACTTACATTTTCGTTCAACATAACGATACCAGACCTTCCTTCCAATGCGATCGTCAGAATATCACTGCCTTGAGTAGACTGTATGAATCCATTTTCTTCGTTGGAAACTGAATGTTGACTCTCAATTCTTTTAGTAATCGAAGTAGCGATCTTGATAAAGGATGTTGTTAGAATATAAATTTAAATTTTTGGTTTTGTTACGCAGTAGATACAGGTTATAAGAACATCGTTGAGAGAAAAAATGTCCATAATCGAGATGTTTTTATTAAAGACATCAGACTTTGCTACCGTTTTAAAGTTATAAAACTATCCTACCATGGATGCATTATTATCAGAAAACCACATTTTTAAACGATACTTTCTAGTCCATTGATGAAATTACAATAACAATGACAAGCTATAAAACAATATAGATATTTGAAATTACGTATATCCAAGTATCTTTTGTTCTAGCTTTAAACATTAGGTAATTAACCAATGACTATGGATATTGTAAACTCATTTTCAGTTAAGTCATTCGGGCGGGGAAACTTTAGAAATGTGAGGTCCAAACTATAAATAGATAACCCATATCAACCGAAGGTTTATTAAATTTGATAATTCCTACCTTCGCTGTGGTATTGACTTACCGCTAGACTTCTTCCATCTGTTGATAGATTAGAAGCAAGATTTGCTGAAAGCTCTACCATTACAGAGTACTGCACATCTTCAGAACTCTTCTTCGGGAGAACAATTTCAGCTTTTGTACCATTCTTATCTTCACTACTGTTCAGAGCAACATTTTGGACTACAATGGTGATCAATTCTGACTCTAGCGTTCTAACAGTGTTAACTTCTCTATTTTCCGTGAAGTTCTCGCTGAGTCGCTGTGAAAACCTCTCCAGTATATTTAATGTGACTGCAAATGCTGTAGGTATGGTTGAAACAAGTTGAAAGACTTGTTGCTAGAAATCGAATTTACATACGTAAATATATATCGTAAACTCACAGTAAATAAAAGTACAGTAGACTCTGCTCAATTGGGTCACCTTTGTCAGGACCGGAATAGCTCTCACACATTGAAGCCAATACAAAATAATTTCGGCTATTAGGGTTCTCCGCTTAATCGGGTTAAAATGTTCTCTGATCGATGTGACCTTATTAAGCGGAGTCGACTGTAATACGGTTGCCCACATATTCATATTCAGTTAACGCGTGTTTTAAGCAGTGTATTTGTATATATTAAGGAATTCAAATATATGCTCGCATTCTAAAGCAGAAACAAAGAATGGTTCTAAAAAGTTCAAAACAACTACTATTGAACGCCCGTAGTATCATATGTACTAATTTAAGTTCTTAAATATGTAGGGTTTCACTCAGAGGGTGGTAAGGGGGCACTTCCACCCCTGCTCATTCAAGTGCCTTTTTAGAAATAAAATGAAGAGATGTGATTTAGTACCTGCCTAGGAATCTATTGAGGAGGAAACTGGCAAATGGTCTGTATGGATGTCTTAGGTAAAATTTTACATAGACGAAGATATTAAGGAATGTCTATAGACAACTGTAGAGTCTCACTAACAAACTATCAAGGATAGATACGGTAGAACTCGGTTAGTACGTACTCGGGATAAGACGTACTTCGGCTTAGTACGTACTCATTTTCTGAACCAAAATTCATGTAATACAGTGAAGATTGGATATAACGACGTACCATCAGGTAAGAGAAAAATGTCGTTATTTGCGATCTGTCACTACTATATCCGATCTTAGGGTCACACACACAATATACGCTTAGTTCGCTCTGGGTAAGGAAAAATGGTCGCTATTTGCGATTTGTCGTTATATCCAATCTTCACTGTATATATATTCATATGTAATATCAACTCGGTTAGTATTTATGGATAGTACATGCTTTTTTCCGATTCCCGGAGAGGGTACGTATTATCTACTACGTATATATGGAAATATCTTTAAAGTACCTGCGCTACATTCATCGTTTCTGATTCTTGCAAGAGTGAACTCCCATTCACGATACTACTCAGAAGCCGAGTGATCTTCTCAGCTGTCTCGCTACTGAATATCCCGTTCATCCTATCAATAATCAATTCTGCTACCCTTGCAGCATCCACTAATATCATGCTCCTATTCTCACTCTCGATTTCAACATCATTATTTGTAGCATCAATAACAACCTTTGTGAGATCTGCGGTTTGTCCCGATCTCTCATCAGAAATGGATCCTACACCATTTAACTCATCGCTGATTTCTTCTAAAGTTTCTTGAATGATTTCAATGGTTAATTCGAGTTCATAAGTGACAGATGCAACATCCTTTCCTGCTACATTCTCTGCTACGCAATAGAATATCTTCTCTCCATCATTTGCTAGATCTGTAATGTTGACTAGAAGTGTTGGTGAATCGATGAATTTTGACGTGAAATCTCTTGTCCAGTATATGTCTGGTAGCGGTACTCCTGTAGCAACGCATTCAATACTTTCAATAGCAACTTTGGTTAGATTCAGTATTCTCGTTATGTTCATGTTTGGGGAAGTGATTTGAGGAGCCGTGATAGTTGAAATTGTAGCAGTAGGATGTGTTGTTACATGTGATCCTAGAAATAAAAGAATTCGTTGCATCTCGTTTGCTGCTCGTGCTCCAGATCTCGACCACAACTAAATTATAATCAACATTCCGAATTTTAACATTCAAAAAGGTGCTATAGTCCTACAATTAAAGATCCTTTGATAATAAAACTTAGCGGGAATGCCTCTTCAGAGAAGTTTTGTCTCTCATCATTACTTATACTAGTTTTGTAATATTATACGTGTAAGTAATAGTATAGAAATGCAAAGATAAAGTTTGTTATGATAGTGAAAAAAAGATTTATCACTGATATTGATTTTAAGTAACAAAATATCAAGCCATGCATTTCAGAATTCGGCCGCTATACAATAAAGTAAAGTCTGCCAACTAAATATGACTATTTAGATAGGATTAATAAGAATCATATTGCTTTTCATCAATGAAAGTCAATTGTACTTACCGATTACAGTGATATCCAATTGAATAGCAAGTGTCTGTTGATCATCCCAATTGTCAACATAGAACTTGTACACTCCTCCCTGAGTGACATAGAAAGTTGAGAAGGAGAGAGTGTTGGATGCTACAGAGCTGTTATCAGGTCTCTGCCATCTCCCAGCTAGATCAGTACTCAGAACTACATTCTGTGTCAGCACAGCAACAGAAGCTGAGTTCATGTTAGGAGGTAGGAGAGAGAATGATTGGATGGATCCGTTGTTCAATGTTATAACAGGAGTACCTGGGAAAAAGAAACGATTTATGATAAAAATTGTCATGCATTTGAACCTACAATGCATTATATTTACGTACTACAATGCATTAAAACCTACCTTGTACAGTATATTGTGTACTGAGTATGGTGGAGTTAGTTCTGATATCAATACACTGGATGTTATAGCTGGTACCACTCTGTAACAACATATTGTTGTATGGGATTAGTGGGTTTGGGAATATTCTATTATTTCCTGTAACTCTCCACTTTATATCAGTTAATGAGATGGAACTGTTGGAACTGTTGCAGAATAGAACTATCTCCTCTCTGTCTATTCCAATTGTGTAGATGCGATCAATCGAGTTTAAACCATATTTGAACACTAGATGAAGTTGAATCTTTCAAAACGTTAAGTACAAAATAGGAATGCAAGCTATCCTTGCTCTCGCATTGCAGTTTACTTAAATTATGAAACTGTTTTGTAATTACGTTTCCTTTCGACGTTATGTATTTTATAGTATTTTGTTCGAACCTGCATAATCCGACATCCTTTAGGAAACGAAAAAATTGTCAGATTATACAGTGCAATTCATACTATGCAGCGCCAGTTAATGGTAGAAAACTAAAAACATATCGGAAAATGCAGGTCTTCCGGATTATACAGGTATTGAATAATAGAGGTTTTACTGTACAGTAAAACTTAAAGTTCACCATTTTTACTCGTATCAATGAAAGTAAAATGGAATTTAATCCTTTTTATCCTCCAAAAAAATTGGAGTATTTTTGATATATGATAAAAATCTAAATTTATACCGCCTATGGATGTAGCTAGGATTTTTAGTCCTGCACTTTTTAAGGTGATAAAGGTTACATGAAACCCTCCAGGGGTGGTGCAACCCTGTACCAAAATCGAATTACACTGCAAGCACCTTGGCTCCTCGGACGATACCAGACTAGCACCTATAAGTGCTGACCAAGCACCTAGATAAACCCCTGGTACTGTCCTAATGGAGTTCCTAATTTTGAGATTAATTAATAATATCTTCAATGACAATGGATTTTGCTAACTCATCCGGTTAAGTCATTATAATTACGAGGGAAGCCATAAAATGTGGGTCCAAGCTACATTAATAAGTTCAAACAATATTTGTATATTACCTTCAAACGACAGAGGATCCAGCATCTGAACTCTATAAATCCTACTGACTCCATTATCTCGAGTGACTTCACATGTGTAGTAGCCAGGTTTATCAGTGGTTACAGCCAGAACGCTAACTCCTGTAGCTACATTAGTTGTACCATTGAGAACTGTTATACTTCCATTTTGACCATAATGTCTCCAATTCACTTGTGGAGTGTTCTTGTTCTCTGTGATGCAATACAGAACTGTGTTTTCAGCAAGAAATGTATTATTACTCAGTTCATCCAATGTATTCGCGCTTTGTATTCTCCCAAATAAAGTTACTATAAACGGTAAATAATAAAGAAAAAGTTTGCTAATTTATCCATACAATTAAAACTTGATTAATGTTTATTTATCTATATATATCTGTAGTGAATTGATTGAAGAAACTGCCAGGCACAGAAAGCTGATTTTTAGCATCTTTTGGCTATGGCTCCAGTAAGTTCTGAGCTCAGACGAAAGTGTCGACTCATCATGGAATTATGACGTCATTGTCACCTTTTTTTATAATTAGAAATTTCAGTTTTTCGATCATAACTCAGCCATTTTAAGTGATAGAAGGCTGAAATTTAATAGAATGTGTATATTAATATAGCTCACATATGATACAACTATCATCAAAAATGATGACTCATCACTCTGTTATGATGTCATCATTACTCATCAAAATTTTAAAAATGGACAAATTTGGTGATTTTTCGTGCGATATCGATTATTACAGTAGGATAGACGTATTTAGAGATGTTATCTCCCTTAGAATTAATCAATGTGACCCCAGACGCCCAAAGTGCGCCTCCGGTGGACACAAAGTGTCCGCCAGCCGCGCAGCGGAAGCAAGCGAAGCGCGGTTGTATCTTGAATGTATGGTACAAATATCATCTTGTAACAAATATATTCGCTTCTATGCTTTGAATCAACTTTAATAATCTTATATCTTCCAACTAGAATGAGAAGCCGCATCAAAAAAGCATTCATAACAAAGTAATATCCTTAATTTTCTAACAATACACATTTGCCGCATTGAATTGAATTATGTTATTTTACTAATCGGAACAAATTCACTAAGCCGAACGACTTTTAGGCATAGATGTGTTCGGATTAGCGAGGGTGCACTGTATTAGTTATTTTTAACCTACCATCTCGAGAACTGCAGAAGTAACAACGTCTTTCCAAACCACATCTAGCATCGTTCCACCGGCGACCCCTTCTCCAATTGTTTTCAACGCAATCTTCACCTCCATGAGCATTATTTGGCTCATTGCGAGCCCAGTTCCTATAGGAGCTATTGCTTCCATCTAGCCATACAAAGCTCCTTTCTCTCTCCCCATCGTTAAGCCCAATCCAGCACGAATATCTCCTTCTAGAGTCTTCAATGTAGTTATATAATGCTGCATCTTCGCTTGCAGAATCTATACTAGCTAGATATCCTCCCCATGTCTGGCACTTAGCTCTAGCTTCAACCCAATTGATCCGAGAAAAGAAGTAGCTGAAACATTTTCCTTCACTTGTAATCAAATCACAGCCACTGGTAGGCACTATAAACAATAAAATGGAAGAGTAGATTCCGGATGGTTATTGTATACCTAGGCATCCAACAATAGGCATCAAAAAATCGGTACATGCCAAATTGAGCCATGATAAAAGCGGGACGCGTCGATGAATTTCGCGGGACATAATATAAAAGTATTATATATAAGGAATCCAAAAAAGCGGGTACATAATGGGGAAATTTCATGTAAAAGTGGGACACTTGTGAAAATTAGTTCAATAGAAGAATGAAAAACACGGGACGGCTGGAATGTATGGATTAGACTCCCTAATAATGGACCATTTAGGCCAGTGATGTCAAACCTTATTAATTTACGAGCCAATTCCAGATTTTTCAGAACTTACACGGGTCACAGGTTAAGATTAAATTAAATTTAACAGTTTTTCAATTGTGTAATATTTGTAAACTATATTAGTAAATCATAAATTAGGAATAACCAAATAATCATTATCGTAATTTAACCTGATTTTTTTAGATTTTTAATATTGTTGTAATAAGCTTTTGTTAAATATAATATATTTGTGAACTGTACTGCTGTGATGGAATGATGCAATATATTCTCTATAAAATTGCCAAAATGAAGTTAGAAAAACAAGAAAAATGGGTATCATCGGTACAAACTTAGGTAATAACTGGAATTGCTATAACTACGAAATTTATCAAGATATTTACCTTCAGCGAATATAGTAACAGCTGAGAAAAATGTAAGTAATAATATACTCAGTATCAAATTCATGTTTAGATGTTTTCGTCAAAGTTAGTTAACACACCACTAACGACAGCAATTTATTTATACTAGATTGATTGTAGGAAGTGATGGATTTTGCTTAGTTTAGCTTTTGTAAGTGTCTAATACTCACAGATCTCAGATCTTAGTCTTCATTGATTTACAACCACTTCGGGATCACTGTAGTTGAAAATTGCAATGTGTGCATTGCACACTTTGCAATTTTCCTTTCATAGTTAGAACTTACATTATAATTAGGATTCGACTATTTTCACATTCCTAGAAATTAGATGCTGCGTACCTGAAAAACAGGTATAAGCGTTTGATTATCTGTCAAATCAGATTATTCATAAATTCCGCGGTGGACACTTACATGCTAACTATGTCTTGATATGGGAACCGCACATTTGCGCACATGTTATTAATTCATAGTTGCGTACAGCACTTTATTCTTATTTGCGTACTACAATAACTCAATGGCTGGAAATATGTATTTAATTAATGTAAATTTATTAAGGGAATATATTTAAATACAAGTGCTTACTTGTCAACATTTGAAATGTATGCAAATTAATGTACGCAAAACCACTTAATAGAAAGATCGAGTATGACTTCTTTTTCTAACTTTTATCTTCATCGTAGCAGCATGCTAACCATCTTTACAATTTGCTTATCTGACCTTTTTTTCGGGTTTCAATGAGTGTCAGATTGTGTAGGTTCCACTATTGGAGGAGTTTAAGCAAATTCTGTGAGCCTATTGGTTTAAATTTAGGCACCTGTTGACTCTCGGCATACACCTGGATGAAACCTTGACTCACGTATCCATTGTTTATTTTTCCAAGTTCCATCCATAAGAATAAAGTAATAAATTGGGATACATTATTAAAACCCGATTTAGCCTAGGGGTCAGTTCTATTTATAGAATATGCCCGCACTCTTAGGATTTCCCCGCCCAAAATGACTTAACCGGAATTGAGTTATCAAAATTCCTAGTCCGACTCGGGGTTTTAAGTTAATCTCATTGCATTGTTGATGTGCATCTATGGAAAGGTTCTTCCAGCCGTAAGGACGCCAATACAGGCGTATGAATCTGAATAAACTCCTATCTCGTAAATTCGTGATGCTAAATGCAGAGGACCAGAAACACTGCACAAAGTACATACTGGAATATTGCAATCTTGAACACTGGGAAACCTACAATGGTTGAGCTGGAAATACTTTTAAGCAGGAGACTGAGAGTCCGAGACTCTAACACAGTAGTTCTCAACCTGAGGCACACTGGATCCCAAATATCAGCGCCACCACTGTCCCTGTCACCTTCCCTAGATTTCATCCCGTCCCTCCACCTCTTTGCATATTGCACTTCTGTATAGTATTGTGAATCATCATATGGAAGCATAACAAGGGTTTATCCACTAATTGATTATACTATAGTATAGTAAAACCTATATTAGGGAACACCTCCCATTAAAGAACACCTCCGCTTAGGGGACACCTTTTTTAAGTCCCGATTTTCTCAAATCCTTTAGGCAGACCTCTTATCAAGGAACACTCAACAGTCCCAAAAAGTGTTCCCTAATTGGAGGTTTTACTGTATCTGAATTCTGATTTTTCTATTACTGTTGCCCCGGTGTTACGTAAGTTAAGTGATAAGCTAGACGTCTAATACTTAATCACTCGAAAATATCTGCAGCACATATTTGGGATTGATAGACACAATAACTAATTTTTGATTGTTAGTGAGAGCTAATCCAAGTGGACTAGCAAGCTTTTTTTCTTGGTGACCTTGGTCCCCCAGGGTGTGGAGGAGTGATCCTTCCTTTGAAAATATTTTGACTCTGATATCTTCCCAATCACTGAGAATTAAGTTACCAGCAGCATCAATAGCGAAGAACCAAGGATCACCAATCTGCGTTCCATCAACACCACCACGAGTAATTAGCAGGGTTGCCGTGGGAAAGAAATTTCCATTCCCATTCCCATTCCCACGAGATTTCCCGTGGGAATTCCCACGTGGAAAAATCATTTCCCATTCCCATCCCCATCCCCATCCCATTCCCATTCCCATTCCCATTCCCATTCCCATTCCCATTCCCATTCCCATTCCCATTCCCATTCCCATTCCCATTCCCATTCCCATTCCCATTCCCATTCCCATTCCCATTCCCATTCCCATTCCCATTCCCATTCCCATTCCCATTCCCATTCCCATTCCCATGGGAAAACCCATTCCCACGGCAACCCTGGTAATTAGTGAACGTTTCAAGTCTCCGGCATGAGAGAAGACAAGAATGCAAGAGAGTTTGTGGTGAGAATATACACTTCTTCATTTGACAACTTAACGTCGCTAGGTTCAGTCATGGATTGGTGTGAAATGTCTCTCTGGTGGTGAAGATCGCTATCTAGGATTTGGATTCGATTGTTTAAAGAATCGGAGACAAACACCTCCTCACTGTTAGAAGAGACAGCAAGCTGTTTGGGCCAATCAAACTGTCCCACACCAGACCCCTTGCCTCCTAGTCTAACTACGAGACGGAAATATGCCAACACTTTAAATTGGAAAAGTCAGGGTCGCTTATAATGAACCACCAGGGGACCAAAAAATCTGTTTATAATAGAGATACTTCATATTAAGCGAAATAGATTCAATACAAATCCTATCTAAAAAATCAAATTGGGACCAGGAAGTTAGTTCATATTAAACGAATGTTCATATTAAGCGGGGTTCATAATAAGGGACTCTGACTGTATTGTCTTTATGCATCGCAATACCCCATGGCTCTTTCATATGATCATGCGAGAATGTAGTTAAGAACTCTCCACTCTCTGAAAATACTGAGATGCGCCCAGCGTTGCCTACATCGTCAAGATAATATCCCTCTGCGATATAAATCTGGCCTGAATCGGAGTTGATAGCGACACCTTTAGGCCAAAGGAGTTCTCCTGGGCCGTGTCCTTCAACCGCCACAGCTACTTTTGATTGTATTTCTTGGTAGCGGGGGACAGTTGGCACCTCTTCTTCTGCTACTTCACCCACGTGTTGGATCAGCTGCTCCAGTTCTAGAGGATCACCACGGAAAACCGGACGTGTCTCGGGGCATGGCTTACGAACCTCTGCCAGTTTCTCGTCCAACTTAGCGAGGAGTTCGATTTGAGTCTCTCGCAGTGAGTTCATTTGGAACCCACGCTCTGTTTCAGCTCTGAATATAATCAATTCTTCTTCTTCTCGTGCGCGAGATGTACGTCTGGAGGCTATGTCTACACGGGTGTCACGAGCTGTGTCGAGGAGCATCAAGCGTCTCTGGTTGAGACATGTGATCAGGTGATCAAAGAAATAATTAATGTGCGTCTCTGCTGGGTCTACCAATTGTGGAATGTCTGGGAAATAAACTGCCATTTTGAGTCGATATTCGTTTCGAAAGATTCTTTCAGCAAGATATAATTAGAAGTGGTTAGTTCGGTGATAAATGATAGAGAACGTGAATCGCAACTATTTATACAAAACAGTATTAAATCAAACAGCATTTCATTGAGAATGAAAGCGTTGTAATCATGCAATAATTTTAAAATACAGTCGACTCCGCTTAACAAGGTCACATCGGTCAGAGGACATTTTGGCCTGATTAAGCGGAAAACCATTTTAACCGAAAATATGTTGTATTGGTTTTTGTGTGAGAGGTCTGCCAAAAGTGGCCAGATTAAATAGTGACCTTATTAAGCGGAGTCGACCAGCGACTATATAATCTTATACAAGGTGTCTCAAAAGTTCTGAACAAATGTTGCTGATGTATTATACATAGACAAATAGATCGAATATCCGATACCTCTTTTTAATAAAAAAATAGGGAGGATTATCTTAATTATTTTGCATTCCCAATGGTCTGCTTTTCTCAATTTATTTGCAATGCTGGATCATATATATCGTTGTCTCGTAAAGAATATTTTTTATTTCAATAAAAATACTCATATCCATGGTACATTTTATGGCTGTACTTAAAAATACTCGATCTTATCGAAGATTTCCGTTGCATAAATTAAAAGTAATAATATTATTTTAGTATTATGAATCAATTACAGAAATAGAAGTGATTAATGTAATATTTCATCAGAAAAATAGTGATCTTCAAACTTGACATTTTTGAGCTCCGAATTTTGGAGTCAATGGTATGTAATTATTTAAAATTTTATAAGAAATGTCTTTTGCGTAATGAGTTGAGCTCATTTCTATGCTAGAAGGGTGCTAGATTTCATTTATGGAGGCTAATTTGGACTAAAACCAAGTGATCTTAGTCAAATTAACAAAGTAAAATTGATTGTTGCAGAACTTTTGAGACACCCAATATAATAGTGCAGCTCCTAGCAGGGGTTTATCTAGGTGCTCGGCCAGCCTGGTATCGTCCGAGAAGCCAAGGTGCTTGAAAGAGGATCCGATTTAGGTGCCGGGTTGCCACCACCCCTGGAATTTCTGTTTGGGTGCCATATAACCTTTATCACATTCAAAAAAAGTGCCGGACTAGAAAATCCTAGACAAACCCATGACTCCTAGTATGGGTCATGATCGGCGTGCGACATCCTACGTCTGTCTGCTAGCTCCTGGAAATTCAATTGGACCAAATTTGGACCATATACTCTTTATATGGTGGAGATTTGAACCAGCATTCACGTCTAATAAGCTAGGATAACAAGTGAAGAAGTAATGCAAGAGGTAAATAGTACTGATACTGAGGCTGAGAATCCTGTGACCAGTTCTAATTTCCAGTACACTGCCAGAGCATAAACCAAATTAGCTGCAATTAAATAATGTATAATTCTATATAAATATATGTAAATCCTATTGATATCGCCATGACGTAAAACATTAATTAAATAAAAATCAGTAAAAAATTAACACCATCGAGTTTAAGCCCCGATTCTTCACACCTACGCGAAATCTTTACAATACTTCCACTGTGTCCAAGTGCCGTCCCATGACGAAGTGTTCAGCCACATCTGATAGGGATGCCAGTCCAGGTCCCGTATCAGAGACTGGTGATCCCCCACCTTACGCACCAACTGTCCAGTCAGCAGATCATACACGCATGCGCTGCTCTTATTCCCGTGAGTGCCGGCTGTGTAGACGTAGCGGGAAGCAGTGCAATGCTGTGGAGAGAACTTGGCGCGTATCAGTGTGCTCTGCACTGTGTGTCCGGTGTAGGAGCAGATGGAGCAGTCGCCTTTCAGGCGTAGCTTCGAGAGGAAGCGGGGGGCGCGTTCCCATCGGTAGTCCCAGTTCTGTCGCGAGACGGCCGTCTTGGTCCGCTCCACTGCACTCCCTTCCCCAGGACAGCGGACGTCCCAGAGCTTGGCGCTCTGGTCCTTGGAGTTGGAGAGGAAGTAGCGCTCGTCGTAGCGGGCGTCCAGGCTGGTCACAGAGTCGATGTGTCCGGGGAAGGTGGCCACCGGGTTGTCCCTCTCCCCGCGCAGCCCCCGGCGGTCCCAGAGCCGAATCAGTCCGTCCTCCCCCCCGGTGATCACCATCTGGCCGGAGGTGTCAAGGAACACGCAGGCATTGGCGTGATCTTCGTGTGCGGCCACTCTCTCCACCTGAACTTTAGTCCGCACGTCGCTCAGGTATAAATAGCCGTCCGAACAGGTGCTGGCGATGCATTCACTGTCGTTAGAGAAGGAAGAGTCGAATATGGCGAACCTATCGTAGTCTGGAGAGAGTGTGATTGGGGTAGAGGAGGGGGACTTTGCTTCTAACCGGTAGAGGTACAGGGCCGGGGACCATGTGGTGTAGAGCATGAGGTTATTGGTCCGGTTCACGGCGCAACATAGAACAGCCCAGCCAACCTCCTCTGCATGTATACGATGCTTGGTACGGAAAGAAGGGACTTCGTATATGATCAGAGTTCCATTCTGAGCCGCCACGTAGAATAGGCTCCCGTCTTGCGAGTAGCGAGACACGTAAACGCGAGACTCTATATCCATGGTTACGCCTTTACAATTAGGAATGCGTCCTGACTCGAATCCACACATTCTTCCCGGACTGATGTTACAGCTGAACTCTCTGGCACGAAGAGAGGAGCAGAGATTGGGTGGAGACCGCAGGCCTTTCCCACAACCCGCCGCTACACTCAATTCCAGATCGGAGCCGCTTGTCAGAAGGGAGCACTTGCTCTTAGGGTCTACAGTGTCACAGTACTCTGAGAGGGAAGACTGCAACTGAGTCTCACTGTCCACTTCTGGACGGGTTAGGTGCACTCGTGCTCTCTGACGATTACGCAACACCTGCCGCAGGAACTGCAGGATCACCCCTGTCTCCCCTGGCTCCCCCTCACTCCCCACAGACTCAGAATCACTCATTTCTAACTTAGTAAGTGCGGGTTACACCAGGTTATACCGTAGCTAATAGCTGAAAGAGAAAATATAGAGGTAGCATAGGATTGGAAAACACATTATTGTACAGGGCCGTAGCCACCGGTCAGGGTGGTCTGGCTTCAACCTGATCACTTTTTATTAATTTAGCCTCAAAAGGGACCATTTTGTACGATCGGACTGGTTTCAACCGGACCACTTCACACCTGGTGACTGCATTGTTGTAATAATCTTAAAAGATTTAATTAATATTGGATAACTTGGGGTATTTCTATTTATAGTAATGACCCCAAATTAGGACATATCTAATTTACGGAATGGAACGGAACCATTCCGGAATTTTAAATGCCTAATTTACGGAATGTTTCGTAAATTAGGCATTTATAATATCCGGAATGGGATATTTGTAAAAAAGGTATGTCCCAATTTCTATGGCTTCCCCGCCGAAAATTAACGGAAATGAATAAGCATAATTCAAAGTTTCTCCCAGGTTTTAATTAAGGAGATGGCGGAGAAATAGAGCCCTCACAGAAGAGGGGAAGCGTGGTTCCAAATTTAAGGTTGGCCTTTCCTATCATAGCTAACTTTTGCTTTTTCAACCGATTCATTTAATTTTTTCAGTGCAGATTTGAATCGCAGAATTATCTTCAAAACTGCATTAATAATTGAAATAATTCAAGATTAAAAATTTTTTTTAAAAATTTGGTCATTTTACAAGGAAGAAATCGGCACAATATGCTGACAATCCTTTAGAAACTTTTCAAATTGTTTCACAAATCGATGATCTAACTAATGAACAGACAGATTTTTGAAATTTTGAAAATTGTTAAAATTCACACCAAAACACCCGAGGAATTTTATTTTTAGTAATTTTGACACTATTTTTTTCATAATTCTCTTTTATTTGTATTATCAAAAATCTGTCTGTTCATTATGTTCTACTCTTCGAGATCTATCAGAAACCGTTGAGTTTTCGCCCCTATGTTGAATTTACAAAAAGTTATCACCTTTATTATTGCTGAAAAAAAAGTCTCAGAAAATAGTATTTAGAAAATATTTATATATGTCCCTCAATTCCCATTAGTTTTAACTGCTTAGGAATATTAAATAACATGCAAATATTCTTATTCGACAACTTATAGCAGTACTTAACTTCAAAATATGGTATATCCAAATTTTTCTCCATCAAAAGTGTAAAAAACTGGTCATTGCTGACCGGCCACCCAAAAATAACCACATTCGATAGTGTTCGCCGGAATCCGAGATCAATAACTTCTTTGAACCATGTAAGATCATCATTTTAATACTAAATTCGTGCTCAGCACTAAATTTCCAGCAATTTGATATATATATTGACCACATTTGGAGAATTTTTTGGATGTCCGTGCATAGCAACGGCCAGGATTTTTTCACATTCCTGGCCGTTGCTAGGAACCCGCAGCCAAAGAATTTCTCCAAGTATGTCCAATATATATATCAAATTGCTGGAAATTTAGTGCTGAGCACGAATTTACCATTAAAATGATGATCTAACATGGCTCAAAGAAGCTATGGATATGAGACTTTTCGTTTCAAAAATGTGTCCTTTTTTAGGCGACAACAGGTGGGACAAGTGGCTCTAAGTGGCGAAATATTAGCATTGAAATTCTAAAAATCGAAATTAATGTTTAGAACCCCTTTACGGATCTAAAAATGATTAAAAAGGACTTTTGGCAAATTTTTGATAATAAACAAAATGCCCATAGGAAAGGCCAACCTTATTAAGGATCATGGAATATTACCCAATTTACCCTATATTATAATGTTATTTATCGATTTAGGCGTATGACGTACATGCTAACTGTCCCGTTTTTACATGAAATCTCCCTATTATGTCACTTTTTTTTGGATTCCGAGTATAATACTTTCCTATTGCGTCCAGCCATGTCTCACGAAATTCAACGTGAGTCCCGTTTTTATCATAGTTCAAGTTGGCATGTATAGACTAGGAGCATATCTCTGGAGGGCTATATACTAATGCCCTGCCTATGAGTCATAGAACTCATTACACTGCGATGGCAGGGGTTGATTAATAGATTCTAGGACGCGGTTATTCTAATTACTTCTATAAGGTTAGTTGGTAAACAGTGAAAATAAGTCAAGGATAATTTATATTCAACAACTAATTGGATATGACGGTAGAAACGTATATCTATATGTTGTGAGATCAACAAATTCCAGAAATTTGTTAATTAATAAATGAATATTTCTTAATTGTTTATGAAGGGTTCAATTGGATCGAACCAATTTAATGAATATTAAGTTTCCCTTCAATGAATTTTTTCATACGACGAATTTTTCGCCAACGAGATAATTATCTGTCTATGCTTTAGTCTAAACTTGTTTGGAAGAAAAGGATACAATAACAAGTGCAATTATTACTTTAATGTAGCCCTATCATGTTTTTAAATTTTGTTCTAATTAGGCGAGCAATTTTAAGTATCCTTTGTATCCTTTGCATTTTTCAAAATTTATTAGAATTACGTTGAATCTATTTTTATTTTATCCTTAGCACAGGGGTTCTTAAACTAGGGGACGTAAGGATATTGTAAGGGAGCGTAATACCGGATGAAAATGTGAAGAAACTTGTTGAATAGAAACAGTTACATCCTTCACATTAATATGTTTGCTTGATTTAAATATATACATATTCATTATTATAGTAGAAAATAGGTGTGTTCTCCGAGTTTGGTAGTCTGAAAAAGTGTAGGTGTAGCTGTGTAGGAGGCGTGATAATTCACAGATTGGTCAAGGGGGTCATGGGGTCAAAAAGTTTAAGAACCCCTGCCTTAGCACTTCTCAAAATTTATTAGAATACTTTGAATCTATTTTTATTGTATCCTTAGCATGTTACTATCCAACAAGTTAGTATAAATACAAACCAACAAGTGAGAAATGCCAGCAAATACCAGATAAATTCAGTTCAGCAATGAATTTATTCTTACTCACCCGTATTTTTAGTGCCACTTTGTCTCTATTAATCTTAATTGCAGAAATGCCAAGTCCTAATAAGCTTGATGGATCAGTAAAAAAGTCAAATAAACTGTCCAAAGAATTCATATTCTTACATTCCATCAAGTTATTGTCCTGTTGTTGCGTGATATTCTACTACTGTAGGTTTTGGCTAGTTCATTTGAATGGGTCAAATGAGAACGTTTTGAACAGTAGCAGCGCAGTAGCATTATCGGGTCTTGCAATATGTCTCCTAGGCAAGTATTTTAGAATCAGAGCTAAGCAGGATTTAGGAAGATTCTTCACGTATGAGGTAGGAGTGAGTGAGGAGCAAAAACTGATCAAAACAGGACTCTACTCACATCTGATGCATCCGAGTTATCTCGGAGCCATTCTTATGTATTTTGGAACTTGCATCATGTATACTTCAATATTACTATATTTCTTTCTCATTGTAAAACTTTTTGGCCTAATTAATAGAATGGTAGTGGAGGAAAAAGAATTATTGAGCAGCTTTGGGAAGGATTTTCAGGAGTACAGATCACAGAGATGGAGGATGATACCTTACATATACTAAATGTTTTCTGTTCTTATTTTACTCTTGTATGCTAATAATATGTGCGCATGTCTTTGCTGAATCTGTGATGAGAGTGATGAAGTTACTAAAGCTCGTAGCATATTTGTATCAAAGTTGTGTACATAGAATTCTTATATAGTATTAAACACTAGAGACTAGCTTCCAAAAGTTGACCTGGGGTTTTTAGGGATAAGAATCCGAAAATCATATCTTGGATATGATGAATATTTTGTTTGCTTGTTTAAAATAAATACATAAAGTAAACAATTTTCCAAATTATGCTAGAGACTTGCTTTACTGTTGTTCTTTGGGTTTTATTGGTGTGGATTTCGGATATTGTATTTTCGTTCTTTTACTGATAAATTTTCTGCTTACAGTAGATTCATAAAGTATGCAAATTTGAAATGGATTAGCGAAAGTAGTTAATATTTAGCACCCACAGGGGCAATTTGTTGATATTCCCAGGCGCCCGTGGGGTAACTCTGCGAACACGAAGTGTTTATTAGCAGTGATTGTATCCATTCAAATGAAATACTTTTACTGGCAAGTAATTTGGGCATTAAAAGTCGAATGCAGATGCTAATCCATATAAGTCATTAAGTAGATGTGTTGCACGCTAGTATAATTTACGAAAATTAATAGATCTTGAAGTCGATCAGGAAAGTTCATTACATTGCGATAGCACAGATGTGTATATGTTTTGTTGGTGTAATTTTTCAACATAACATACACGTATATGCATATGTATGAATGGTTTGCTGTCATAGAAGTTATAATGGGTAAAAGTATGAAGCATGAAACAACAGGCAGTATCTGTAACGATTTATGATGCAAGCTTTAATTAGATGTACTATGTGTCCATTTTTCATGCTCTCTCTTTGGTTGTGATGCATCTTCCGCTCTGTTTTACGGACAATGTTACACGCAATATTTATTCAAATATCGAGGCTAGTTTTATTAATAGTTCTCAAATTCTGCAATAGTGGACATTTGAAGTATAATTGGTTTATTGCTAGTCTTAATTGTCAAATGAGTGTCACAATCTAATCTATATGATGAAATACCACAAGCTAGTTTCATACTAGTTGTGCTCATTTATCCTAGATATAGTTATAGTTATGGGAATATCACTACCTACATCTGTGGACATAATTACTACTATCCTCTTGCTTCGTGCATTTTTATGCTAGATCAATATTCGTAATTTATCTCAATGAAGAGTCTTCCACGCAAACTTTTCAAGGACATTACATTTACATACACACTTCCACACTAATGTAGTCATAGCTTTGTTGCATGCAACATTCCTCCAAACATGATTCAACAATTTTGGATTCGAATTATTTTATAAACCGGTTCAAGGCAAGTAAAAAGGAAAATAAACAACCAAATCATAGAAGCGTAATTAGATCAATGAAGCCAATTCATAACTACAGTCATGATGTCATGATTAAGGAGAGAGTAATCTTTATTTAGAACTCAATTGTTGCATTTGTGTTCATTTATTTGCCCAAACATCTGAAACGAATGGAAAAGTTTCGAAACAACTATTGTACATGCCGGCGCCACGGTTTTAGAAGTGGTCCGGTTTTACCGAAACAACCTGGGGTCACTTTCGATTAATGATCCGGTTAAAATCGTACCAAATGGACCATTGGCGCCGGCCCTGCAGTCGAACTCGGTTAGTACGTACAGTCGAAACCGATTTTTCACACTCTGGTTTATCCTACTTATATCGGGTTTTGTTTACTATTTCAGAATCTTAATTATTTAAAGAATTTCAAATATATATTAATTTCCATCCGTTTTTTCTTACTGTTTGAACCTGTAAATAAATAGCAAGAAAAAACCGGTTTCGACTGTACTCGGGATGAGACGTACTTCGGCTTAGTACGCACACATTTCTCTGAGCAAAAAAAAATAATATATAGATTCCCATGTAATATCAACCCAGGTAGTACGTACTTACTGATAATGCGTACTTTCCTCGCTTCCCGGAGAGGGTACGTCTTATCCGAATTCTACTGTACATAAAATCAAGGTGTGAGGTTGTTTTTATACTTCGAGGCATTATAAATCTTCAATAATGAAATATGCAAACATGAAGTGAGTATTATTACCATTGAATACAATGCATCCCTCCCAAGCTCAAATCTATAAATTTTCATACCTAAATCGATAAATATCATTAATAGACAATGATCTTCCATCCCATTATTCTAAAAAAGGAATGCCGATCTTCTGTAATTTTTGCATATAATAATTGAACCATTTTGTAATAAATTTAAGATGTACTTGTACAATTGTAGATATCTGGCGGAAATTTGGTATTGGAGAAGATAAAAATTTAGTTACGACAAGCGCGCTTCGCTTGCTTGCGCTGCGCGGCTGGCGGACACTTTGTGTCCGCCAGAGGCTCCCTTCGGTCGCCTGGGGTCATATTGGTTAATTATAAGGGAGATAGCATCTCTAAATATGTCTGTCCTACTGTTATAATCGATATTACTCGAAAAATCACCAAATTTGTCAATTTTAAAATTTTTGATGCGTAATGATGACGTCATAACAAAGTGATGAGTCATCATTTTTTGATGATAGTTGCATCATATGTTATGTATGTTAGTATACATATTCTATTAAAGTTTCAGCCTTCTATCTCCTATAATGGCTGAGTTATACTCGAATAACTGTGTTGCTTAACTTTTAAAAATGTGACAATGACGTCATAATTCCATGATGAGTCGACATTTTGCTCTGAGCTCAGAACTTACTGGAGCCATAGCCAAAAGACTCCCACATGCCAAAAATCAGCCTTCTACGCCTGGCAGTTTCTTCAATCAATTCGTTACATATATATATATATATATATATATATATATATATATAAACAATAATCGAGTTTTAATAGTAAGGATACAAATTGACAGATTTGATCTACATCAATCGAAGGAATTAGATTGGGAGCCCATACTCCGAATTAACACTAGGCCCAGGCATTAATTATTCTTCAATATTTCAAAAGATGCTTCTTCGCTTTGAATTTGTAAAACATTATCGCACATGATTGCGCTTAGTTAGTATAATTGAAACAGTTTATAGTATAAAACTCTGTCTGTATCCTAAATGGATTCAACTCATGTCGCTAGATAGTGAAGAAGAAAATCCTGATATTATTTAAATTTACGAAAAGCGATAGATCTTGCAGTCAGTCACGGAATGTTATTGTATTGCAGATAGCACAAGTGCATATGTTTTGTTGGTGTGATATATCAACATACTTATAATATACAAGCGCGCTTCGCTTACTTGCGTTGCGCGGCTTGTGGACACTGCGTGTCCGCAGAGTCGCCCTCTGGACGCCGGGAGTTACTCAATCTAGCCCATTTTGGGAATTCTTTTTATTTATGTACAAATATTTCAAACAAAAGTTAACCAATAATTACTCATATTGATCCGAAAATATAATATTCGAATTCTACACCTCTAAAAACCCCATGTCAACCGTTGGAAGCTAGTCTCTAGCCTATTTTTGTAATTTGTTCACTTTATGTATCTATTGTGAACAAAAGTAAACAAATAATTTATCATATCGATCTGAAAATATGATATTCGAAATCTACACCCCTGAAAACCCCATGTCAACCGTTGGAAGCTAGTCTCTAGCATAATTTTCAAAATTCGTCAAATCGTGTGAAAATATGTATATCAAGGTGTGAAAACATACACATAACCTTTTTTACTGCCATACTCCATAATATAATCGAGAAGTATTAATAACAATGACAGCCTACAATAGTGTCGTACATAGATTTCTATTGTGAGAGTGAAGCCATAGTATTGTATAGAAAAGGTGTGAAAATTTGTTTTCCATTTTTTGCAGAGGTGTTAAAATTTCGCTTAGATTCGAACTTAATCGTAGATTCATCACAAACAAACAAACAAGCGTTTTAATATACAAGATTATTTATATTTCCCAGGCCCTCCTGTTATAACACTGTACAGCGGATCTATCCAATCATTCTCTCTCCTACCTCCTAACATGAACTCAGCTTCTGTTGCTGTGCTGACACAGAATGTAGTTCTGATTACTGATCTAGCTGGGAGATGGCAGAGACCTGATAACAGCTCTGTAGCATCCAACACTCTCACCTTCTCAACTTTCTATGTCACTCAGGGAGGAGTGTACAAGTTCTATGTTGACAATTGGGATGGACAACAGACACTAGCTATTCAGATACTCATTTATCTTAGATATACTTGTAGTTATGGGAACACTCATTCACGTACATTTGGTGGACATTATCACTACAAGTCCAAAGGTACTTCGTGAATCTTTCATGCTATTGTCATTTATTTCAATGAAGAGACATCCAAGCAAACTATCCATAAAACAGCAATGGACTTTTCACTTCAAATGTCAAATTACTCCGCCTTTTGGCTCCAATTCCACTTTCGAATACCACTCGAATTCCTTTTCTCAGTAAATTCTATCTTTACTTCATTTTAAAATTATTCTGAGACCTAAACATTAATTTCATTGATTTTGCAGATATTGGAAATTCTAAAATATTAATATGGTATTCTCGTGAAACTGTGTAGATTAATGTGTCTAAGAGATTATGAAAGTGCATCGTTGTTTATGGCTAGTTGGCTTGGATGTTTCTTCATGAGGTTAAATTTCAGACAGATCGAGCATAAAAATGCACAAATTTTTTGGAATGGTAGTGATTAAGTCACTAAATACACGTAAATGAGTGTTTGTAGAACTATATTTGCTGTAAATTAGCGAAAATATTTGATGATAGCTTGTGGTATTTCACTATGTACATTATATTGTATCAACTTTTTCCCATTAGTATTACAAGTATGACATTAAATCAATTATATTTTGAATAATCGCCATCGCAGAATTTGAGAGCTATTAATGGAGTAACCTCAATATTTGAATAAATATTGTATTCAACCTTTTTCGCAATATAGAGAGGATATTGTATCACAACCAAAGAGAGCATGAAAAATAGTTACATTTTTCTGATTAGAACAGTTTTTTAATTAATCTTTATTGATTGAGTGTGTTGGTTCATTCCATAATTTCTATTCCAGCAAAACAATAGTACAGATGCATATGCTACGCGTATGCTGACAGATCAACAAACATATACATATCTGTGTTAACGCAATACAGTGAACTTTCCTGATCGATGCAAGACCTTTTCGTAAATTATATAACATCAAGATTTCCTTCTTCACTAGTGTATTTAACTGAGTCATTTCATATGCAATAATCGTATTTCAAAATCTAAAAACATATCACTAATTTTAGCAAAATTAATTTTCACTGATGCTCGTATTAGAAGCTTTAACATGATAAAAGATGCTTTGAAGTCTTTTGATTTAATTAATCCTGAAATTTTGCTTATTCCCAAAATTTAAATGTTGTAATGTGTATAGATTAATGAATGTGAGAGATTGTGAAAGTGCATTGTTGTTTAATGAATAGTTTGCTTTGATGGCTTTCATGAGGTGCTTGTAATATTACAAAATTGATCCCGCTTAGAAGGTGCACAAAGCACATTTTGGATTAACAAATGTTCCCACATTTAAATAGAGTTTATTGTTAGATTACGTTTGTAACTGCTTAGTTTGAATTTAATCATTGAATTTTAGTTTAGGTCGAGAGATTATTAAAAACGGTGCATAACTTCCTAAATGCAATATTGTAAATCTTCAAGCTCTTTAAAATTTTAAGCTTAAGATCATTCACATAGAGATGCGTGTCGTGTTCCTAGAAAATCACTTACGGTAAATCATAGGCATAAACCAAACTATTGAAGTTAAAATTCAGCTTTTTATTATTCAAGAAATGCAGACATATTAAAAAAATAACACACAATACTAAACTGTAAATAGCAACAAATAGTATCATAATACAAAAGTGGATTTAATAGATGAAGGGCATCACTCTCCATCTCTGTGAGCTGTACTTATGAAATTCTTCACCAAACCTCTTCAACAGTTCCTTCTCCTCTACGATCATCCGATTAATTAGAACGCAAAGTTCCAAAATTGCACAGAGGTACAGGAATATTGGAGTATACATGATGCAAATTCCGAAAACCATAAGAATGGCTCCGAGATAACTCGGATGCATCAGATGTGAGTAGAGTCCTGTTTTGATCAGTTTTTGCTCCTCACTCACTCCAACTTCATACGTGAAGAATCTTCCTAACTCCTGCTTAGCTCTGATTCTGAAATACTTGCCTAGGAGACATATTGCTAGACCCGATAATGCTACTGCGTTGCTACTGTTCAAAACGTTACTATTCTCACCGTTCAGAAGAGCTGTCCAAAACATGAAGTAGCATAATATCACGCTACAACAATACAGCACCAGTACCGAGCGTAGGAGGATGAATTCTATGGAGAGTCTCTTTGACTTTTTCACAGACTTGTCAAGTTTGTTTGGACTTTTTATCTCTGACAAGAGCAATGATAGAGAGAAGGTTGCACTAAAGGTGCGTACGATTAAGGATAGAGACATTACTATACTTGTAGTGAAATTATTTGCTAGTTGGTTTGCTTCATAAGTAACTGCTATATATACTATTCGAGTCATATTTCAGCATACGCGTATGTTAATCATCGAAAGCTCCTGAAAGAAGGTTTCATGCAATATGAATTTAAATGTGATATCATTGGCCCATCCAACACCAAATTTATTTAGTTTATTCATATTTCTCGACCAAAACTAGCCTTAATTTCCACTTTCAATTCAATCATTAATTCCAACTAAGCAGTTACAAAGTAATCTAAAATAACCATTTAAAAGTGGGAATATTTGTTAATCCAAAATGTGCTTTGTAGACTTCTATGCAGGATCAATTTTGTAAAATTAACCTGATTAAAGTCATCAAAGCAAAATATTCATAAAACAACGATGAAATTTCATAATCTCTCAGATACAAGGGTGAGCTGAAAAGTTTTGAGAACTAATGCTATTTTTGTAAGCTAGTCAACTTTTAATAGCATTAAATTAATGTTCCATATGTGTTTAGTAATTATAAACAATCGCAAGTATCTAAACTACTCCCAACAAGTGAAATTTTACTTTTCTTTGTCTGTGGTCAACTAAAAAGGATTTTTTAAATTGAGCGTCGTGCTGTGATCCTGTACACATATCTCGTGTCTCACAGGCCAGAATTAAACGTAGAACTCAGAAGAACTCAACCATCCCCCACACAGTCCTGATTTGGCTCCAAGTGACTGTACTTATTTGGAAATTGAAATTTCACTTAAAAGGAACCCGATTTAAGGACGATGAGTCCTTGAGAACGGAGGTTGACACATGATTAAAGTCCAGTCAGAAAAGTTTATTATTCTGGAAACCAGGCGTTAAAATCTATATGTACTCACTAAACACATATGGATCATTAATTTAATGCTGTTAAAAGTTGTCTAGCTAACAAAAATAGTACTAGTTCTCAAAACTTTTCAGCCCACCCTTGTACATTAATATGCTTAAATTCACAGTAATACCAGCAGATGTATAGAATCAGATTTCAAATTTGCTTTTATTGTAATATTTTCATCAACATCAGTCGAATGGCTTAGATTGGGGTCCAATACAACATAATTCGAGATTCAAGACAATTCGTCAAAAATCTGCAACCATCAAAAAATATTTACACGAAATGTGTACCGAGCTATCGCCCCCCTGATTCTTGCATATGATAATTGGACCTATTAATATTAAAAACCAACTATACACAGTTGTAGACATCTAGTGAAAACTTAGCAGTAGAAGATGAAATTAAGCCACTATATAAAATGACTCAGATTTAGCTCTTAAATGCACTTAACGCAATTTCTATAGTTTAAAGTTCTGCACCTTTAGTATGATTTCAATCCATAGAGATTATTAGGCAGTTGTGTTGTAATATAATTTACTAGTATAATTTACGGAAATTAATAGTTCTTGAAGTCAATAAGGAAAGTTCATTACATTGCGATAACACAGATGTGTATATGTTTTGTTAGTGTAATTTTTCAAATTAACATATGCATCTGTGTTAATGGTTTGCTGTCATAGAAGCTAGAATAGGTAAAAGCATGAAGCATACAACAGGCAGTATCTATAAATATTTATGATACAAGCGTTAATTAGATGTACCATGTGTCCATTTTTCATGCTCTCTTTGGTTGTGGTACAACATCCGCTCTGTTTTACGAAAAAGATTGCATGCATACTTATTCAAATATCGAAGCTAGTTTTATTAATAGTTCTCAAATTCTGCAATAGTGGACATTTGAAATATAATTGGTTTATTGCTGTCTTAATTGTCAAATGAGAGTCACAGTCTAATCTATATGATGAAATACCACAAGCTAGTTTCATACTATTTGTGCTCATTTATCCTAGATATAGTTATAGTTATGGGAACATCACTACCTACATCTGTGGACATACTTACTACTAGCCACAAAGGTGGTCCGTGCATTTTTATGCAAACATGAAGTGAGTATTATTACCATTGAATACGATGCTTCCATCCAAAGCTCAAATCTATATATTTTCATACCCCTAAATCGATAAATAACATTAATATATAGCAATCTTCGATCACATCATTCGAAAAAGGAATACCGATCACCCGCAATTTTTGAATAGAATAAATGAACCAATTGCCAGTAAATTTACTATGTACAATTATGGAGATCTTGCGGAAATTTGGGATTAGAGAAGATACAAATTAGTTACGATACAAATTGACTCATATTTTATCGGCTTCAATCGGATGAATCAGATTGGGAGCTCCTACTCTGACTAGGCCCATACATTAACTATTCTTCAACATTTCAGAAAAAATGCATCTTCGCTTTGAATGTGTAAAACATGATTGCGCTTAGTTAGTGTAGCTAAAACAAGTTTATAGTAGAACCCTAAATTGATTCAATTCATGTTTCAAGGTAGTAAAGAAGGAAATTCTGATGTTATTTCAATTTACGAAATGCGATAGATCTTGCAGTCAGTCACGGGATGTTATTGTATTGCAGATAACACAAGTGTATATGTTTTGTGGTTTTGTGTATTAATTAATCCTGAAATATTGCTTATTTCCAAAATTAAATATTGCAATAGGAGCAAAATTGAAATCTGATTCTATTCATCTGCTGGTATTATTGTGAATCTATGCATATTAATGTTTCTGAGAGATTATGAAAGTGCATTGTTGTTTTATTAATATTTTGCTTTGATGACTTTCATGAGGTTAATATTACAAAATTAATCCTGCATAGAAGTCTACAAAGCACATTTTGGATTAACAAATATTCCCACTTTTAAATGGTTATTTTAGATTACTTTGTAACTGCTTAGTTGGAATTAATGATTGAATTGAAAGTGGAAATTAAAGCTAGTTTTGGTCGAGAAATATGAATAAACTAAATAAATTTGGTGTTGGATGGGCCAATGATATCACATTTAAATACATATTGCATGAAACCTTCTTTCAGGAGCTTTCGATGATTAACATACGCGTATGCTGAAATATGGCTCGAATAGTATATATAGCAGTTATTTATGAAGCAAACCAACTAGCAAATAATTTCACTACAAATATGTCTCTATCCTTAATCTTACGCACCTTTAGTGCAACTTTCTCTCTATCACTGCTCTTGTCAGAGATAAAAAGTCCAAACAAGCTTGACAAGTCTGTGAAAAAGTCAAAGAGACTCTCCATAGAATTCATCCTCCTACGCTCGGTGCTGGTGCTGTATTGTTGTAGCGTGATATTATGCTACTTCATGTTTTGGACAGCTCTTCTGAACGGTGAGAATAGTAACGTTTTGAACAGAAGCAGCGCAGTAGCATTATCGGGTCTAGCAATATGTCTCCTAGGCAAGTATTTCAGAATCAGAGCTAAGCAGGAGTTAGGAAGATTCTTCACGTATGAAGTTGGAGTGAGTGAGGAGCAAAAACTGATCAAAACAGGACTCTACTCACATCTGATGCATCCGAGTTATCTCGGAGCCATTCTTATGGTTTTCGGAATTTGCATCATGTATACTTCAATATTCCTGTACCTCTGTGCAATTTTGGAGCTTTGCGTTCTAATTAATCGGATGATCGTAGAGGAGAAGGAACTTTTGAAGAGGTTTGGAGAAGAATTTCATAAGTACAGCTCACAGAGATGGAGAGTGATGCCTTTCATATACTAAATTCACTTTTGTATTATAAAACTATTTGTTACAATTTTACAGTTTAGTACTGTGTGTTATTCTTTTAATATGTCTACATATTTAAATAATAAAAAGCTGACTTTTAACTTCAATAGTTTTGGTTTCTGCCTACGATTTTCTGTAAGGGATTATCTAGGGCTTCGACACGCTTCTCTATGCATATGATCTTAAGTTTGAAAGTTTTAAAGAGCGTCAAGATTTATAAAATCGCATTTTAGGAAGTTACGTACCGTTTTCAAAAATGTCTCGATCTAAACAAGCCTTAGTTTCCACTTTAAATGATAGCAAAACAATTCAATGATTACATTTCAAATAAATAGTTACAATGTAATCTAAAATCCAAAATGTGATTTGTGCACTCTCTATGCGGGATTAATTTTGAAATTTTAATCTCATGAAAGCCATCAAAGCAAAATATTCATAAAACATCAATGCACTTTCACCATATCTCAGATACATTAATGTACACACTTTCTGCAGGGATACCAGGTGATAGAATCAGATTTCAATTTTTGTCTTAATGTAATAATTAAATTTGGAAATAACCAAAATTTAGGATGATTTAATACAAAAGCCTACGAACATGTAATGAATAAAGTCTCCGAGTAGAAAAAATATCCGTGTAGTTGCCTCGATTGAATCAATACAATAATATCCTAAAATCGCATTCTGAATTAAGCCGAAGAGAATATTAATCATGTATGCACATAAACATGACTAGTTTGTGTACATATATCAATTTGGAACATTTTAACTATGCACACTTTTGACGAATTTCTTTAGAATTCCCCTATATTACCATTTAACAACAAGCAAACTATATCCATTATAAAGATGAGTCATCCGATATAAAGAATATCTAATAAGCAGATATGACAGACAGTTATAGTATAGAATGATGGGGTCTATTAGTGAGAAAAACCTATTATATACAATTATAGACATCTTGCAAACACTTGGTAATAGAACAAGATAAAATTCAGCCACCATATTAATTGAAAACATTTGCTTAGATTTGGAAATACAATTACTTCATATGAATTGATTCAGTTTAATGCACTTAGACAATTTCAATCCATATAGATAATATTATTACTCAAGTAGCTGTGTTGCATGCTAGTGAAGAAGGAAAATTTACGAAAAGGTCTTGCATCGATCAGGAAAGTTCACTGTATTGCGTTAACACAGATGTGTTATGTTTGTTGATGTGTCAACATACGCGTAATATATGCATCTGTACTATTGTTTTGCTGGAATAGAAATTATGGAATGAACCAACATACTCAATCAATAAAGATTAATTGAAAAATTGTGCTAATCAGAAAATGTGGCCATTTTTCATGCTCTCTTTGGTTGTGATACAACATCCGCTCTGTATTGTGAAAAAGGTTGCATACAATATTTATTCTAATATTGAGGTTACTCCATTAATAGCTCTCAAATTCTGCGATGGCAATTATTCAAAATATAATTGATTTAATGTCATACTTGTAATACTAATGGGAAAAAGTTGATACAATATAATGTACATAGTGAAATACCACAAGCTATCATCAAGTATTTGCGCTAATTTACAGCAGATATAGTTCTACAAACACTTATTTACGTGTATTTAGTTAGTTAATCACTACCATTCCAAAAAGTGTTTTGTGCATTTTTTATGCTCGATCAATCTGAAATTTAACCTCAATGAAGAAACATCCAAGCCAACTATTCATAAAACAACGATGCACTTTCATAATCTCTCAGACACATTAATATGCAAAGATTCACAATAAAGCCAGATGAATATAATCAGATTTCAATTTTGCTCCTATTGCAATATTCAATTTTGGAAATAAGGAATATTTCATTAACTAATACACAAAACTGAATTCCTAGTTTCCGGGATGGGACTAATAAAATACATAATTTTCGTTCCATCCTGAAATAGGTGCGTATCTAGATTTCCCGAAATGGCCTGTCCCGTCCCGGAAATTATATACCATACACGAATCAACTTTGCTGTAAGCAACCTTTGCATGCAACATGGCTCCACACACGATTTAACAAGTTAGTGCTATTTGCTTACTCAATGAAATGTATCGTCCATAACACATTTTGGATATTCCAAAATCTGCAAAATCAATGAAATTAATGTTTTAGGTCTCAGAATAATTTAAACTGAGGTAAAGGTGGATCGGTGCTTTATGGATAGTTTAATGTATGTCATTGAAATAAATAACAATAGCATGAAAGAATCACGATGTAGTCTTGGACCTGTAGTCATAATGTCCACTAAATGCACATAAATTAGTATTTGCATAAGTATATCTGCTGTAAATTAGTGCAACTAATGTGATGATATCTTGTGATATTTCATCATGTAGATTAGATTGTGCCACCTATATTGACAATTAAGACGCATTAAATCAATTATATTTAGAACAAGCGCGCTTCGCTTGCTTGCGTAGCGTGGCTGGCGGACACTTTGTGTCCGCCGGAGACGCCCACAGGGCGCCTGGGGTCACATTGATTAATTATAAGCGAGATAACATCTCTAAATAGGGCCTGTCCTACTGTTATATTCGATATCGCACGAAAAAATCACAAAATTTGACAATTTTTAAAGTTATGGTCGAAAAACTGAAATTTCTAATTATAAAAAAGGTGACAATGACGTATGCCACATACGCCCATTTTAATCACTATACATGATAGCAGTGAATTACCTATAGTGGCTCACGCTGATATGATTATTCTTTGAGTTGAACAATTTTTATATAACTCTTATTATGCGATATATGATCACTAATCAGAATTTTAACAAAAGATATTTGTATTTTGATGGCATGTTTATAAATTAATACCTACAGATTCGGTCGATTAATATCGTCTTGACCAATATAAAATGAACCAGTCAACTTAACTACAAATATATTTAACAGTGTTTAAAATTAATGGTCCCAAAATTTTAAGAAAATTATAAGCATAAAACCAATTTTCAATGAAAAATTGATCTGTCGGACCAATATTCCATGAAAATATAGTCTCCCGTACCAATTTTCGGGTATGCCTAATTTACGGGACGGGACGGGACAGTCCTGTAAAATCTAGATGCCTAATTTAAGGGACGGGACGGCATCCCTTCCCGTAAATTAGGCATGCCCCCAATATTCCCTTTAAGAAATGCTCCCGGAACCAAAATTCATGAAAAGATTAGTCTCCCGGACCAACTTCAGAAATATTTTCCAACTTATTCTTACTTCGTAGGTTTTCGAACTTATTCTACTTCAAAGTCGGACTTAATTCAGCGATCCATTTGTATATATGAAAACTAAATAGCAATTAAATTCAATAGAAAATGGATTTGTCCTTACTTTACCGCATTTTTAGTACAACCTTCTCTCTATTGATTTTCTTAGCAGAAAGTCCAAACAGCCTTGACAAGTCAGTGAAAAAGTCAATGATAAAATTTTGTATTGGCTTCTATGCATAGATAATATTCCGCTCCTCAAGATTTGTCCCAATTAATTGGGTTTACCGATTAACCGGTAACTTAATTAAGCGGAGTCAAATTTATTTTTTAAATTGATAAATTCTCCATTTGCCTGCAAACATTTAACGCAATGAATTCAAGGATCTCTCATCGATTTGCATTGTCCTAGAGGCTTATCAAGTATTTTAACCGTACTCTATGATCGAATTTAGGTGACCTATTTTATTTAAGATCAAGTCACCAAATTTGTGAACCATAACTATGGATTAAGAAAAGGCCATTGAATAAATACATAACAGATCCTAAAATTTTTAACCATGAATAATATGGCTTAAAGGCAAATCAGGAATAGAACCACATTTCATTGAAAATATTTTGAATTAACTCATCCTCAGTTTGGTTCACGTGAAAATTCTATGTCAATAATGCTTCTAAGCGTGTTTAAAACAGTTCAGAAAATGGAAAATTATGTTCAAAATATAGTTTATTGGGAAATAACATGACTAATCATAATTTTCTCAATGAATATATGTATTTGATAACATGTTTATATATAATCCTGGTAATACATTCTTAATTATGCATGACCAATGGTTTTAGGGGGGGACTCAGCATTTATCCGAATTGCATTAAATATCACAAGCGCGCTTCGCTTGCTTGCGCTGCGCGCCTGGCTGACACTTTGCGTCCGTCGTCTTTCGGACGCCGAGGCTCACATTGATTAATTATAAAATAGATAACATCTATAAATACATCTGTCTTGCTGTTAAAATCGACATCACTCAAAAAAACAATTTTTGATGCATAATGATGACGTCATAAGTCATAACAGAGTGATGAGTCATCATTTTTGATGATAGTTGCATCATATGTGAAGTATATTAAATTATTAATATACACATTCTATTGAAACTTTAGCCTTCTATCGCCTAAAATGGCTGAGTTATAGTCTAAAAACTGAAATTTCGAATTATAAATAATGACAATGGCGTCAAACTTCCATGATGAGTCGACATTTTTATCTGTGGTTAGAACTTAGTAGAGCCATAGCCAAAAGACTCCCACATACCAAAAATCATTCACAAATTTGTTGAATAGGCTTTATATATAGTAAGTCATGGTTGAATTTTGATATTAAATTCATTTTCATTTCCTTGCATTAATTATTAAACCTAAGTGGACTAATTCATTATAAAATGGCAAATAATTATGAATTATTCGAATAATTAATAATTCAAGCATGAATTAGTCAATCATAAACTAAGTTCATGAATTAATGAATAATTCGAATTATTCATAATCCTGAATTATGAATTCGAAAAATTCATTCATATAATTCATGATATTTTCTTGTAAAAACTTTCAATTTTGAATAATTATTCTCAGGCATGATGAATAATGAATTATTCGAATTATTCATTAATTCATGAATTGGTCAACTTACCATTTTAAACCGAGAGAGAGAAAGTCTAAATAATTTGTTTCGAATTCAATAAAGTCTTGTGTTCACAGATTGTGTACATAGGCTATATGACCTGTCTATATTACTACTTTGATAATCTCTGTTCATCAGGGGGGATTGTGCTATTTAGGCGGCTATGTCAAATTTCCCTAAGAGACCCACACCCCACCGGATCACTGGCCAAACAGCGCACCTGTTCATCAACCCAGACGCCCACCGGGCATTTTCCCGATGTTCTGATGGCCCAATCTGCCCCTGTTGTTCATAATACAATTTATATTCTTTGAGGAGGTTCTCTAAAAACAGCATTGATTTTGAGTACTTTTATAGTTTTAAATTTAAAGAGGCACATTAATAACCATTTTTAGTGTGCTTCCTATGCTATTATTTAAGATCTATGATCCTATATAATCATATAGGTGCACAGTTCAAATGTGAGGGTTGGTGTTGGTTGATTGGCCGTAATGCCTCCAAAAGCAATAGTTTGAAAAATAATGAGCTAACCTTTCGCGATGATGGAACAGTATAAGTAGATTTGCACCTTCGACTTTCCAAATAAGCAGTAATTCCACCATATTACATGGAATGTGATCATATGTATTCTTGAGTTGAAATGTCGTTGCTATTCAGCAACAGTGCCGTCAATAAGAAATCCATAAAATCGATCCAACCAACCTTAAACAGTTTTAGCAAATTCGTATTCCTCTACAGCTTTCGCAGATATTTTCCCTCTATTGTTAGTTACAAGCACGCTTCGCTTGCTTGCGTTGATCGGTTGGCAGACACTTTGTGTGCGCCGGATGCATCCTTCGGGCGCCTAGACTCACATTGATTAATTATATAGCAGATAACCTCTCTAAATACGTCTGTCTCACTTTTTTAATCGATATATCACTTAAAAATCACTAAATTTGACAATTTTTCAATTTTTGATGAGCAATGATGACGTTATAACAGAGTGATGTGTCATAATTATTTGATGATAGTTGTATCATACGTGAAGAATATTAATACTATACACATTCTATTAAATTTCAGCCTTCTGTCACTTAAAATGACTGAGTTCGAGTGAAATTTCGAATTACAGAAAGGTATCAATGAGGTCATAATTCAATGATGAGTCGACATTTCGTCTAAGAGTTCAACTGTTTGGAAGTTTTATTACGTATTTTTAATTTTATTAGATAATCTCAAATCATTAATTCGAGATTATCTAATAAAATTAAAAGTACGTAATAAAACTTCCAAACAATGCTATTTTATAAGTACAGATTGTGGTTTTAATCAATAGCAGCTGTTCTCGAGCTTTTTCTCTCTCTATACCCTTCGTATTGGATTTTTTGTGTCATGTACCCTGACATTGTGAAATTATACTATTCTGAAACTCAACTCTATAAATTCCTCTTTAGTTTGTCATGTAGAGAGTTTACACCTAAATTAGATGGATTTCGAATCATTTTCATATCCCCCCGCTCAGACCTGGAAAGTAGGATTGAAATTCATTACGTAAAGATGAGAATTAAGCCTTTATAAATAGCCCAACTATGCCTGGATCAAGAGTAGCTTCTTCTTCAAGAGTTGCTGAGAGGATGTAAAAAAATTCGAACCTTCCCCACATTTACTTTTGTTTCCCAAAGTTTCAACTTCATAATGAATTCTTCTTTGATTATGAATGTAAATCAATATTGGATGTAACTTTCTTCGTACTCCGCTTTTACATATGAATATATGTAGTTATCACAAACTAAGCGTCTTTCAACTTGAGTAATCCAATTTATATGGAGAAGAACAAGATACGTATACAAGTGTGAATGATATACAACTGCATTAGTTCTATGGACGATTAGGTAGATGAGCCTTACCACTTTCTATGAGCTTCCGACGGCAATGAATTAGTATGCGTCTAGACTATGCAGTGGTAAATTTAAATGGACCCTATTTTATTCCTCTCAATTAGTAATTGTTAGTTGTTCTGTAATAATTCACTTTCTTCTGAATAATATATGCAAATAATTTACCAATATAATTTACTAGTTCTACCACAGTTCACTGCTGAAAACATAATTATAGAAGAGACAAGAATCGAAGAATTCCTAGTATAACTAATACCTATAAATTGCGAGAATTTGTTTGTCCATCATTAATCATTGGATCAGTAAATTTTCATATTTTTGACAGATCCGAACTTGTGATGTATTTACTAGTAAATAATGGGCATGCCTAATTTCCAGGACGGAACGGGATACCGTCCCTGAAATTAGGAATCTTAACCCGTCCCGGAAATTAGGTACCTTTTCTATCCTTCCCGGAGATTAGGCATCTTGAATCGTCCCATCCCGGAAATTAAGTATCAATTTATAGGAGTAACCCCAAACTTATATGGCTTCCCCATTGAAAATGACTTAAACCGGAAATGATGCAACAAATTCCTGTGACAAGCGTGGGTTAATTAAATAACAGAATACAACTTCAAATCCGCTGAAATGATTTTAGGTACGGTAATCAGATTCAACTGAATTGAATAAATTAAACTTCTAAACTTTGCTATTGGAAGTACAGTTGGTGGTATTATTCAATAGGGAGTTTTTGCTTGTCGCACAAGTATGAAATAATTTCCTGGATATTAGATAAGATATGACCTCAATCAATTAACATTATTTTCAATAGCAAAGCAGTTTCTTAAAAACAATCAAGTTTTTGATCGCTCCATTTCCTGCTTGGTCTGCGAAAATTTCGCTATTATTAAAACCTAAGTGTGCTTAAATCAGGTCAAATTGGGCAAATTTGTCCTTATTTATGCGTGTGTTCTCTACGTATCTCTAGAGGAGGGTTTTAACAAGTGTTTTAGGATTTGCACCTAATGCATCCCTCTGATTATTTACATGCACCTAGCCTATGCAATTAATATTACAATATAGGAGTTTAGGCCAAATTTCGTGTAAATATTCAATATTCGTTTAGATTTACGCGGCTCTAGCATAAATCCTCGGTAACAACCAATCAGGGTGCACCATCCGTTGTTGGACAGGAGCATACTATGATAGTCAAAAGGGATTGAACAACTCAAAACATAGTTTCTCCTCCCGTATCCATAACTAGATATCTGGTCAATAGTAGTTCTTCAGATACAGCTCTATCTTATATAAAGTGTAAGTATGCTAGTCGTTACAACTACTACTATCAATAGAGAAGCAATGAGATGTGATAACTCAAAGAATCTTGAAATAATGTGTGAACAGTATTAATATCATATAAGGAGTAATAGATTGTGGATTGAATGGTATAGTTTCTTAATCTCTACAATTATACCTTTACTTTTAGGGCTTAAACATGTTGCCTTATCAAAAATTCAAGCATTAGTAGAATTGGGGATAACAATGTTTATAATGAGCTAGAGCAGCACAATTTTTCTCTATTATTTTGTAGGAGAGACGACGAGGCATCTTTTGGGGCATGGATATTTTTTGATGTAATTAATACCCTTTGAGATTTGCTACACCATAGATTCGAGATTCGGAATTTTGCCAAAATTTGAATTTAAAGTTATTGAAACAAGTGGGAATTTTATGTCAACTAAAGCCTCAAAAGGTTGCTTAGTGGGGTTTTGCTACAAAACAACAAATTTCAAATTCCTTTCCGTCCAAAATAGGGAAAGTGTAGAAAAACTGATTTACGCAGGGTGGGCTAGGGCGAAACATTTATCAATTAATACCCAAATATGTATCAATATTCTTTTCCTACATCTTCTTCCCACATTTAAATTGTGCAATACGAGTCTACGTAATATGTTATCCAGATGCAACTCAAAAATTAATTTGATAGTATCCTTACAATACTAAATTGTGTAAGCATAGTCATTTCCAGCGCACCTGTCTAATTTTGATGGTAGTTTACATGAAATAAGTAACTAGAATTAGTACAGAAGCACCTGGCTTCTTTGAACTTCTTTGAGTCCTTTTATAGACATTATAGCAACAATATTTGAGAAAAGAAAAGTTGTAGTCAGGGCAATATGATGTATGACCCCAAAAAATTCCATGAAATTGCTTTAATGCATTTTTCCGTGGTATCATGTCATTAAGAATAACATGCTAAAAGTTTACCAAAATCCGACTATCAGAAAGTGAGTTGGTGCGATCCCGTTGTTGAATAACCAAGTTTTGGAATTTTAATTTATTCAATTTAGTTGAACCTGATTACCCCAAATCATTACAGCGGATTTTAAATTGTACTCTGTTAGCTATTTACTACACCACAAGCTCGGGTCTGTCGAAAGTCATAAAATTTACTGATCAGATCCCATAATTGATGCTTTAATACCGACGATTTTATATTCTTGAGGGAAGTACAGTTTGTAGTATGTATTATTCAATAGAAAGTAATTTATTGCGTATCAAACAAGTTTAGAATTAATGCCTACAAGCGCACTTCGCTTACTTGCGCTGCGCGGCTTGCGGAAACTTTGTGTCCACAGAGTCGCCCTGCCTGCGAGCACCTGGAGTTACTCAATCTGGCCTATTTTGGGAATTTGTTTACTTTATATAAACATTGTAAACAAAATTTAACAAATAATTTTAATTAGACATAGGCGGATCCAGGGGGGGGCCCCCCCTTCGAGGACTAGCCTAATGCACTCGTTCTCGTAGTAGTATATTCATTGTTACATATTTGGGGGCCCCATTTTCTTTAGGCCAATCTAGAAAGGCAATCTAGAAAAACATCGACCTTTTGTTAGTAGCACCAGTGACATCTGCTACTGTTGAGAGGGCCAATTCTGCCCTGGCATATGTAAAGACGGAACTCCGTAGCTCAATGGGTGAAGAACGATTAAATGATTTAATTCCACAAAGACATTAATCTCACGTATTCTAAGATTGTAGATCGGTTTGCCATCAAAAGACCACGCTTGATGAAGTTAAGAAATCTATTAGATAACGCAGGTGATGAGACTGAGTGCTAGCCATCAGCAGCTGCTAGTTTTCAGTCTCTAGTGGTAATACAGTGGCACAGTATTACATACTAAAAAATATTATGAATCTTAGTATAGTATATGCAAATGGTTATTCGATATGGGTTTTAATATAATTATTCAAAAAAATTATCATTCATATCCTTGAGAGGACAAAGCCTATCATAATCACATGAAATAATGCATCTATACATGAGCTGAAAAAATGTTTCCCCACCATCATCAATTATAGGATTAATAAATTTTCCAATTTTAAACGAACCCGAGCTTGTGTTGAAAATAATTAGCAGAGAATACAGCTTCAAATTACACTGAAATGATTTGAAGTAATCAGATTCAACAATATATTAAACTTTTACACTTTGGAATTGAGAAGTACAGTTTGCAATAATATTATTCAATAGGTAGCAATTTATTGCTTATCACACAGGTTTAGAATTTTTGTATATTTGTCTAGGCTATTGAATAAGCTACAAGCGCGCTTCGCTTGCTTGCATTGCGCGGCTTGCGGACACTGTGTTACCGCAGAGTCGCCCTGTGGGTGCCTGGAGTTGCTCAATCTAAACTATTTTGGGAATTTTTTTCTTTTATATATAGTATATTGTAAACAAAGGTCAGCGAATAATTTCTCATATGGATCCGAAAATATAATATTCGAAATTTACGCCCCTAGAAACCAAAGTCAACAGTTGGAAGCTAGTCTCTAGCTTATTTTTGTAATTTGTTTAATTTATGTATCTAATACAAATAAATTAAACAAATAATTTATCATATTGATCTGAAAATGTAATATTCGAAATCTACATCCCTAAAACCCCATGTCACACGTTGGATGCTAGTCTCTAGCATATTTTTCAAAATTTGTCAAATGGTGTGAAAATATGTATATAGAGGTGTGAAAATATGCACATAATATTTTTTATTGCCATACACTATAATACATTTGAGATATCAAACATAAGTTGTGGCTTTGAAGTATTAATAACAATGATGATATATTGTAGTATCGTACAATGGTTTCTATTGTGATAGTGTAGTCATTTATTTTGTACAAGCGCGCTTCGCTTGCTTGCGCTGCGCGGCTGGCGGACACTTTGTGTCCGCTGGAGGCTCCCTTCGGTCGCCTGGGGGCACATTGGTTAATTAT
Source organism: Aphrocallistes beatrix (assembly GCA_963281255.1). Classification (NCBI taxonomy): domain Eukaryota; kingdom Metazoa; phylum Porifera; class Hexactinellida; order Sceptrulophora; family Aphrocallistidae; genus Aphrocallistes; species Aphrocallistes beatrix. The sequence continues at coordinate 11,716,650 of OY725488.1, forward strand.
AAGGGAGATAGCATCTCTAAATATGTCTATCTTAGTGCTAAAATCGATATCACTCGAAAAATCACCAAATTTATCAAATTTTCAAATTTTGATTAGTAATAATGACGTCATAAAGTGATGAGTCATCATTTTTTGATAATAGTTGTATCATATGTGAGGTATGTTAGTATACAGATTCTATTAAAATTTCAGCCTTCTATCTCCTATACTGGTTAAGTAATGCTCGAATAACTGTATTGCTTAACTTTTTAAAATGAGCAATGACGTCATAATTCCATGATGAGTCGACATTTTCGTCTGAGCTCAGAACTTACTGGAGCCATAGCCAAAAAACTCTCACATGCCAAAAATCAGCTCTCTGCGCCTGGCAATTTCTTCAATCAATTCATTACAGATATATATATATACACACATTAATCGAGTTTTAATAGTAAGGATAGAAAAGGTGTGAAAATTTGTTTTCCATTTTTTTGCAGAGGTGTGAAAATTTCGCTTAGATCTTAGAACTTAATCATAGTCATATCATTTGACACCTATATGCCAAATTTCACATCCCTATGACTTCCCAATTCTTCAATCAATTCGGACAAACAAAAACAAAAGTCAAATAAAATCCTAGCATTTTACTACTAACAAGCGCGCTTCGCTTGCTTGCGCTGCGCGGCTTGCGGACACTGCGTGTCCGCAGATTTACCCAGTGGGTGCTTGGGAATATACGTCGCTTTCTTGTTTTATACTAAGTACGCTGGATTATCATTTGTCTACGGTTACATTAATCAGATTAATGAAATCAGAACTGTAGCAGAAATTTTGTTTCATGATAAATATAATTTACTTCGTATTAAGTCAACTAATCCTGAATGTAAGCTCAATTTGAATACACAAAGTTCACATTGCTAAAGATTATTATACTTAAATAATCAATTCCAGTCCATGTCGTTAAAAGTTATTTTATGATCGAATTGATTGATCGTAGCATATAACACACTTTAATTCTTGTTAACAATCAAATTATAGACTCAAAATAGCAGTATTCAATCATTTATATGAAATAGAATCGTGTGAATGGCATTATAAAAGGCTGATAATTGATTGGTTCTCACATAAACCAATGAATTTCAATCACAAATAGTTCTTTTGATTGTATGCATAAGTCACTACGATTTTATTCCAATGTATTTGCATTATAAAATAATCGAATTTGATTGGCCAGCACATTTTGTCACCTATCTCGAAGAGGTGTGATCTCGGCGAGGTGTGAACACCGAGGTGCACATCTCCATATCACTTTGCACCTCCTGTAAAAATTTCAAGACGATATCTCTTAAACTCCGGTCAGGACACGTATTTCGGACGGCCGGCCGGCCGGCCGGAACATCCTCATTTTAGTACTGTGCATCCTATACTATTAGTATAGTAGCTATGCTACTATACTAATACTATAGAAAGCACACTAAAAAATCCTAGAGTTTTAATATATAAGATTTACAGGGTTGAAACCGAATAGTTGATTATTCGGTTTAACCAAATATTATTTGCAAATAGTTGATATTTGGTTTGTAACCAAATATCATTATTTGGTATTCGGTTGAGAACCGAATAATTTGGTCAACCGAATAATTTGCATGCTTTTCCAACACAATCACATGTTCTTACATTAGGTGGTCCGACACAAATAAATCTAATAGGCCTACTTATACTTGATTATATTTTTGTATAAATATTTATAAAATATATAAACATTTATGGAAAAGTATTATTTGGTTGACCAAATATTCAGTTGACCAAATTATTTGGTTGACCAAATTATTCGATTGACCAAATTATTCGGTTAACCAAATTATTCGGTTTGACCATTATTTGGTTAACCAAATTATTCGGTTTGACCGTTATTCGGTTAAATTGGTATTTGGTTGAAGCGGTTAACCTTGCTAATTTATAAGATTTCAATCAACTAACAATATTTTCCGTAGCAAAGCGGATTCATAACATTCCATAAAAATCACATTTTCCCGCTCCATCCACATGCTCTATAAATTATTTGATTATTAGTACTGGAGCTCTAGAATGAGGATATTGATGGACATGGGCGCAGCCAGGAGTTTTTGTAGAAAGGGGGCATATTAAACACTGGAGGGTCTGGGGGCGCTGTAAGCCCCAGTGGGTCCAGAGGCAAAGTCCCTGGAAGCTAACAACAATTTGTCCTACAATTCGTTTAAATTCATCTAATTTGGAGGTTCTAGAAGTACAAATTATGTACTTGCAAACCTATCTTAAAATTTGTGTTATTTACTCCATAATTATTAGTATACATGCGGGGCTTCGAGCCATGGCCCAGTCGGCTCCTCCCTAAATACGACCCTGGGTGGAGCTCCCAAATTTAGCATTCTAGATCGAACCTTGCTAACATCGCTTAAAATTAGTGGATCTCTATTTCCGTAGACATCTCCATAATGTTGACATGAAGTGGATGATGGAGTAGGGTTTGATTAATGTATATGCACACTATATCAACTATCAAGTAATTGACGGTACTATATGTATTGATTGAAGGTACTATATGTATATATATATATATATAAACTAATTGACATTTAAATTCAATAGAAAATGGATTTGTCCTTACTTTATCGCATTTTTAGCGCAACTTTCTCTCTATTAATCTTCTTAGCAGAAGTGCCAAGTCCAAACAGCCTTGACAAGTCAGTGAAAAAGTCAAATAAACTATCTATAGAATTCATATGGGTACGTTCGGTATTGTTAATATATTTTTGTTGCATTATATTCTTCCACTTCAAGTTTTGGAACTTTCATTTGAATGGGGCAAATAATGACATTTTGAACAGTAGTAACGCAGTAGTACTGTCAGGTCTAGCAATATGTCTCTTAGGAAAGTATTACAGATTCAGAGCTAAGCAGGAGTTAGGAAGATTCTTCACGTATGAAGTAGGAGTGAGTGAGGAGCAAAAACTGATCAAAACAGGACTCTACTCACATCTGATGCACCCGAGTTATCTCGGAGCCATTCTTATGTATTTTGGAACTTGCGTCATGTATACTTCAACATTATTGTACTTCATTTGTGTGGTTCAGGTTGTTGGTATGATTAATAGAATGGGAATGGAGGAAAAAGAGTTGCTGAAGGGGTTTGGAAAGGAATTTGAAGAGTATAGGTCACAGAGATGGAGGTTGATACCTTACATATACTAAATGTAGTTTCACTATATTACTACAAATCAGCTTTTTTTATGTTTGTGTGATAGTTTAGTGGTACATTTAGTAATTATGTGTATTTCTTAAGGAACTATGAAAAGGGAGGTGAAATTTAATTCTGATAATTTGGTGATCTTGTATAAACTTATAATTCAACTTTTCTATATTGTCTGATTGTGTAAATGGTGTATGTACATGCTATATAATTAAATCTGTCATAATTACATATGTATCTATCATATTTAATAGAGCATTATGCAAAATATGAGTATAATTTAGAACAAAAGAACCATGTATTTCTATGTTATTATATTATCATATCGGAGGCGGGGGCAGGGCCGGATCATGGGTCTATGGACCTATAGGCTGGGTAGAAATTAGGGGCCCAAAAAACAACAAAAAAATAAAAAATAAAAGCAACGAGAACAGTCGCTACAAGAGGCCAAACTGATAAGTGGGAGTCTGGTGAAAGAATAGTATGTAGCAAGGAGTCGATTGAACGAGATGAGCGTATACTGTTACTTGTTGGAGATTATGAGAATCGGGATATACGTAACAACATATCTTAGGGGAATCACATACAATTTTGATTTTTAACTACTACTTAAGTTTTGACTACTTCCTCACATACCTATTTCATTATTAATTAAACCTTATTTATCCTCATGAATGAATATAAGCCGAATAACAAGGAACGACGAAATTTCCGGCTGCTAATCGATTTTTGGAGGTATTTCATTTTTAATCTATCCAAATTTGAGCATCTTTCCAAATAGGTAATGTAATCCAGCAACACTAGACAGTATAGAGAGAATTGATTTTGTGTAAGGATAAGACTACTGGACAAGGACTGTCTTTCCTGCTTGAAGATATAGTTCCAATAATTTTACCAACACATTTTTCTGATGTGAATGTTAAGTAACATTATTAGTACTTTACCTTCAAGCAGGAAAGATAGTCATTGTCAGTAGTCATCCTTACACAATCAATTCTTTCTAGAGTCTAGTTTATAGGAAATAACTAATGGAATTGTAAGAAAAGAAGAATAATTATCACTTTGATTGATCTAAATTGAATCAATTACAATAAAAAAATTACGATGATCATATTTTAGGGGCCCCCAGAACCCAGGGGCCCCTAGGCTGCAGCCTACTTAACCTATTGGGTGATCCGGCCCTGGGCGGGGGGTAGAGTGGATTATAAAATTTAGTTTCCTTCCTCCACTTTATCGAACACATTAACGTCAATGATCTATGTCTAGAATCAACTGAACACAATGGCTTCCGAAACTTGAGATCTGATTGGTTGAAATCAAAATGATCATTAGAATAGTTGAAATATACGTTTAAGATTTTTCATACTATCTTCATTATACTTTGATTTATATATTTAAAGAGGCATGGTAGTTATGATAACCTTTTTGAATAATTTACATTTTCTTGAAATGTTTCTGATTAATTCCTAACCGAAATTTTTATTAGATACATTTCTAATTTTAAATATTATTTTTCCATCAGACAATCAAAGTAGCAATAATTAATAATAGTCCAGGTTACTATTCTAGGATTTACAGTATCTAGTGACTTGAAGATGACTTTAAAGATCGTGAACATTTACTTACTACATCTCATTACAATATCTGGGCCGGAGACACAGGTCCAGTTGGTCCGAGTTATTCGGACCAATTTTCAAAAGTGTCACCGGTTGGTCAAGTTAAATTGGGTCGATTTTTAAAAGTGGTCGGGGCAAAACCTATCATGACTGCATTAAATAATGCAACTATACATGAGCTGAAAAAATATTTCTCCATCATCAATTATAGGATTAGAAAATTTTCCTATTTTCAACTAACTCGAACTTGTGGTGCAAATAATTAGCAGAGATTACAGCTTCAAATACACTGAAATGATTTGGAGGATCAGATTCAACTGAATTGAATAAATTAAACTTTTATACTTTGCAATTGGGAAGTACAGTTTGCAATAATATTACTCAATAGGGAGCAATTTATTGCTTATCACACAGGTTTAGAATTTTTGTTTATTTGTCTTGGCTATTGAATAAACTATAACTTCAATCAACTAACAATATTTTCCGTAGCAAAGCGGATTCAACATTCCATAGAAAATCACCTTTTCTCTCTCCATCCCCATGCTCTATAAATTATTTGATTATCAGTACTGGAGCTCTAAAATGAGCATATTGATAGACATGGCCTCAATCCTTTGTATCGTTAAGATATACTTTTGATTGTTGCTTCAACAACTTTTTATACTAGTTTATTTACAACAAATCACCACTTGCTCATTTGGAGCATGTAGATGTTGTTGATTCGTTTATTATTTTCATGCCTTTGGTATGTATCCTTGTTTTACACACTCACATTGCTAGTTTTTTGTTTTTGGCAAACAAAACGACTATAAGTATTCGTGCTTGACTATTTATGCCGCCTGTTTGAATTACTTTATATATAATTGAAAATATTCATAACTAGGTTGATGTATTCATTGAATTATGGTTGTGAATAATAATTAATTCAAGGATATTTCCAGATACTAAATCTTATATATTAAAATGCTAGGATTTTTTGTTTTTTGTTTTTGTTTGTTTGTCCGAATTGATTGAAGAATTGGCAAGTCATAGAGATACGAAAATTGGCATGTACGTGTCAAATGGTGAATCTAGGATTAAATTCGAAGATCTAAGCGAAATGTTCACACCTCGCCGAGATAGGTGACAAAATGTGCTGACCAATCAAATTCGATTATTTTATAATGCAAAGACATTGGAATAAAATAGTATTGACTTATGCATACAATCAAAATAACTATTTGTGATTGAAATTCATTGGTTTATGTGAACCAATCAATTATCAGCCTTTTATAATGCCATTCACACGATTCTATTTCATATAAATGATTGAATACTGCTATTTTGAGTCTATAATTTGATTGTTAACAATAATTAAAGTGTGTTATATGCTACGATCAATCAATTCGTTCATAAAATAACTTTTAACGACATGGACTGGAATTGATTATTTAAGTATAATAATCTTTAGCAATGTGAACTTTATGTATTCAATTTGAGCTTACAATTCAGGATTAGTTGACTTAATACGAAGTAAATTCTATTTATCACGAAACAAATTTTCTGCTACAGTTCTGATTTCATTAATGTAACCGTAGACAAATGACAATCCAGCGTACTTAGTATAAAACAAGAAAGCGACGTATTGTTTCTCTAATATCCCCAAGCTCCCACTGGGTAAATCTGCGGACACGCAGTGTCCGCAAGCCGCGCAGCGCAAGCAAGCGAAGCGCGCTTGTAATTAATAAAGATTAATTCAAGAATGAATCACATGGAATCATTCGAGTATATCTAGAGTGATTCAGAAAACTAATGATGTTGAATAATTCAAAAAGATATCAACAATGCTCATCTATATGATAACACTGTTAATTAAGGACATATATTTCAATAATATATCTCAACTGTACCACTTAATAGAAAGTATACTAGTAGTCTATTGTCTGCTAAATAAGATAGAATCTGGATGTCTAGTTGTTTTGACTTTGAAGATGTGACTTCTAAATGTTAGTAACAACCTCGACTTAGTGATAATTCATGCCGTCCCATCAACATTACAAGTATTAAATTGATGTTAGCATGCATATAATTATGTTACTAATTGTCTGGCCACGAATTGTATACACAGCCCCGACAAAAGTATTCGTACACCCTAATAACTTCCATCTAAATTATTATTATAATACTAATCCATTTATGAGGCCAAAACATTTAACCAGTAACAGATCTGACTTCAGTTCATTTTCTTTATGTTCAAATTACTTACTTTATGAACTTTCAACATAATTATGCTCCTTCAAGAATAAGTATTTTCAGCATTCTCTAGCCTATGCCACACGTTACAGTTATCACTATCCTTACTATTAAAACTCGATTAATGTATATTTATTTATATATTTATATATACATATATACATATATATATATATATATATATATATATATATATATATATATATATATATATATATATATATATATATATATATATATATGTAACGAATTGATTGAAGAAACTGCTGGGCACAGAAAGCTAATTTTTGGCATGTGGGAGTCTTTTAGCTATGGCTCCAGTAAGTTCTGAGCTCAGAGCAAAATGTCGACTCATCGTGGAATTATGACGTCATTGTCACATTTTTAAAAGTTAAGCAATACAGTTATTCGAGCATAACTCCGCCATTATAGGAGATAGAAGGCTGAAATTTTAATAGAATCTGTATACTAACATACCTCACAAATGATACGACTACCATCAAAAATAATGACTCATCACTCTGTGATGACGTCATCATTACTCATCAAAATTTTAAAAATTGACAAATTCGGTGCTTTTTCGTGCGATATCGATTATAATAGTAGGAGAGACGTATTTAGAGATGCAATCTCCCGTATAATTAATCAATGGTGACCACAAGCGACCGACGGGAGCCTCAGGTGGACACAAAGTCCGCCAGCCGCGTAGCGCAAGCAAGCGAATCGCGCTTGTTGTATACAATAGCATTGGTGGTACGAGGTGACACAGTTTGAAAATGTTCAACCATGTTGGAGCATGTGCGTAGCTAGGGCCAAGTTAGTGGTGGGACACATACAAGGGGAAGTTGCAATGAACTACATGCCACGTGCACAAGCTAATAAAGTTTAACTAAGATCTCATTAAATTGATTGAATAAGAAGTAGGAATGGGAGGAGCCCCGCATCCGCATTGGCATCCATGGAACTCCGCCTGATTTTCAGCTCCGTCTTCACACTCGGAACCGAGGATGTTGAATATACGTCCCATTCCTAATAAAAAGTGGTGGGGCAAGTGCCCCACCTTGCCCTACTGACGCTACGCCTATGTGTTGGAGAGTAAATGAGTTGAAAGATCATAAAGTGAGTAATTCGAATTTGAGGCTAAATTTAGTGTAGTCCTCAAAAATTGAATACATTTGACTCGATAAATAGATTAGCATTATAACTATTTGTATGCTAAATTTTGGGATGTACGAATACTTTTGTCCAGGTAGAGTATATCTCAATAAAAATGATGTATAATAAATCCAGATCCAACTCAGCAGTTTAAATTTATTTGATATTATATTCTTACCATAATCCACCTCTGTTTAATTAAATGATTTTGGATGATATTCCCACAAATATTTAAAGATTCCGCGTAGATCTTCGAACATAATCGCAGACTCATTATTATTTACCTGTCTGCCAAAATTTACATTTCTAGCACTCCCCAGTTCCTCAATCAATTCTGGACAAACAAGCAAAACTGTTGTGTTTTAATATATAAAATACAACAAATGAAAGTAAAAATAAAAAACAGTTAATGCAAATGTATGTTTAGGGGAAAAGAATAAGGCCATAACTGTACATCTCTCTCCTTTTATCACTCATTAGTGAAAAAGTTAGAAATTAACCACTTATATATGATGCACGTTTTTGGGTAGATTTAATATATGAAAGGTATCATCCTCCATCCAGGAAGTACTAGTCCATCGTCTGCCAGATTGGATAGGCTCTGAATGTCTAGTTGCTTCGATAATGAAGATGTGACCCCAATTTTCAAAATGGTTTTCCTTAATAAAGGAGATTGAGGTATGAAATACTACAGTACACCCTCGCTAATCCGAACCTCGCTAGTCCGAACCCTCGCTAATCCGAGCACTTCATTCTTACAATCCGAACACCCGAAATATAATATTATTCGCCTCTATGCTTCAAATCAACGTTTATAATACAGTAGAACTCGGTTAGTACGTACTCGGGATACAACGTACTTCGGCTTAGTACGTACTCATTTCTCTTTCCCAGAATTCATTTATTATATAGATTCCTATGTAATATCAACTCGGTTAGTACGTACTTACGGATAGTACGTACTTTTTTCCGCTTCCCGGAGGGGTACGTACTAACCGAGTTCTACTGTATTATATATTTCAATAAGATTGAGAAACCTCATTAAAGAAGCAATCATAACAAAATATTATTCTTAATATTCTAACAATTCAATTTTTTTTATAGTTAATACCCGATTGAATTAGTGTTATTTCACTAATCGAAACAAATTCACTAATCCGAACGATTTTTTCGATCATTGGCACAGAGCTGTTCGGATTAGCGAGGGTGTACTGTATTCGATTTAATCGATTTATCCCAGCTAGAGTCAACAAAAAATATATATCTTGATTCCTTAACTAAGAGTTCAGAAAATTGTCAAATTGTCTATAATCTCTTATTATGCGATAATACTTGTATGATCACAAATCAGAATTTGAAAAGTCTGATACGTAATTAATTGGTTCTCACATGAGCCAATGAATTTCAATCACAAAAAGTCCTTTTGATTGTATGCATAAGTCACTACTGTTTGATCCCAATGTATTTGCATCATAAAAGAAACGATTTGATTAGTCAGCACAATTTGTCACCTATCTCGGCGAGGTGTGAAGATTTCACGTAGATCTTCGAACATAATCGCAGACTCATTATTATTTCCTTTCTGCCAAATTTTACATTTCTAGTGCCTCCCAAATCCTCTAACAATTCTGGACAAACAAACAAAACTGTTGTGTTTTAATATATAAAATACAACAAATGAAAGTAAAAATAAAAAACAAAGTTAATATAAATGGTATGTTTAGGGGAAAAGAATTAAGCCATAACTGTACATCTCTCTCCTTTTATCACTCGATGGTGAAAAAGTTAGAAATTAACCACTTAAGTATGATGCACGTTTTGGGTAGATTTAATATATGAAAGGTATCATCCTCCATCTCTGTGATCTGTACTCCTCAAATTCCTTTCCAAAACCTTCCAGCAATGCACTTTCTTCCGTCTTGATCCTAATAATCAGAATTACAAAACAGAAACTTAAAGGCACATAGTATATAATATAACATTTCCTAGAAATACAAGAAAAAGTGCGGAGTAGCTCGGGTGCATGAGATATAAGTAGAGCCCGTCTTTGATCAGCTTCTCCCTTTACTCACTCCCACTGCATATGTGAAGAATTTCCCAAGTTCCTCTTTAGTTTTATTTCTGTAATATTTCCCCACAACACATGTAATTAGACTGAAAAATATTATTCCACTACTACTATTCATTATATTCTCTTCCTCTCCACCCAAGAGCGATACCCAAAACTTCAAGTAATTGAAGATGACGCAGAGATCAAATAATAGTAGAGATGAACGTGTAAACATGCATTCTATAGAGTATTTAATCTTTTTCACTAACTCATCAAGATTGTGAGGACTGTAGGGTTTCAGTTGGGGGGGCTCCCCCATATTTGGGGGGGACCCCCCATTTCTATCAAATTTTGGATCCCATTTGGGGGGGGGCCTTCAAATTGGGGGGGACCCCCCAATTTTTATTATTATTATCCTCGATTTGGGGGGGCCTCCCCAAATTTGGGGGGTATCCCCCAATTATTTCTATTTTAGCAGTCTATATGGTGGGTCCCCTCCAAAATTGGGGGAGACCCCCCCCCAAATTAACATTTAGATTTCTGTCTAGGGGGACCCCCCCAAATTTGGGGGGGTCCCCCCGATTTTATCATTAGCCATATTTTAATTTGGGGGGTTCCCCCATTTATAATTTTATGGAAAGTATTACCCATTTGTTTCTACTACTACTAATGTTTTGGCAATTAATGTTTACTATTTAATGTTGATATAACCTGACAATTTAAAATTGAATTGTATTTCAGAGCCGTAAGAGCTGTTCGACCGAGATCAGTCCATAGGAAACCGCCCCTGCTCTCCCCGTTCGCTGCGAATAGTTTTAGACGATTTAGAAAGATCACTATTCTGAAAAGTGCAATGCCTGACGGCTTCTACGCCATGACTGGTCCGGCCCCGACCTGTTGTGAAAAGGGGCGGCCAGTTATGGCATCCACAATTGCTCCCCTCGTACTAGTTAAGGTGTTATTTTTTCAATTGTAAAAAATGAAACTCGGGCCGTATTTGACATAGAAAAAAATAAGCGCTGGGTCGCTTATTGAGGGAAATACGGTATATATCGATGCCTAAAACGTAGAGAAAATTAGTTTGCAATCTATGGATTATGAAAAATATGATTTTTGAGCGTACTAGATTACCCTAACTAGCCGTTGAGAGCAAGCCTCTTCGATTATTTTGGTATTACACAATACTTTGTCTAAACAATAAATATCGGCCCAGTAAAAACAACCTAGGATGTAATCTAAACTGCGGAATTCGAATTCAGAATATTTAAATATTGATCAAAGTTGAATCACATTGCTTACATTCTTGAAAAATAACACGTAATCAATAGGTTTTCAATGCTCTATTATTATAATGGAAGACACAGACACGCCCAGACACACTCAAAGATATATAACAAAAAAATCGAAATAATACAAAATCTTAAAGATTAACGATGTATTAATGCTTGTTTCCTGTTGGAAATAATTAGAGCTTGAAATCGCTACATTAATACAAATGGGGGGACCCCCCCCCAAATTAAAATATGACTAATGATAAAATCGGGGGGACCCCCCCAAATTTGGGGGGGTCCCCCTAGGCAGAAATCTAAATGTTAATTTGGGGGGGTTCCCCCCAATTTTGGAGGGGAGCCCCATATAGACTGCAAAAATAGAAATAATTGGGGGGGCCCCCCCAAATCGAGGATAATAATAATAAAAATTGGGGGGATCCCCCCAATTTGAAGGGACCCCCCAAATGGGATCCAAAATTTGATAGAAATGGGAGGTCCCCCCCAACTGAAACCCTACAAGGACTTCTTATTTCTGATATGAGCATTAACTTAGAATACCACACATAATGAAAGGATTTAATTTAGTCATTATTTGTTTTCGCATGCGATACCCGCATGTGATGAACGTATTTAATATATGTTAGATTTAGCTTGGAAGAGAAATACAATTACCTGGTTATACGGGCTTATTTCATTATCGCAAAGATCGAAGAGGAGGAGGTGTGGCGATTTATGTGAAGGATGATCCATCTATTAGATATTCTTCTATCGAGACAAACTCCAATACTGGATACGAGATAACTGTTTTAATGCTAACTATTGAATCAAAAGAGCTGACAGTTTGTACTGTTTAGAAACCTCCAAATCTAACTAGTGAGTCGGCGAAACTCCTGTTCGATAACATCCGATCGTTACCAGGTAGGAATCTGCTTTTATTGAGAATTTCAATTTTGGGAAAATAGACTCGTCCTTGCATACTGTCTCTGATAATTCTAATTTATTAGCGGAGGAATTCTTGGATGCAATGGAAGATTTATTATTCCTGGCTCAGCATGTCAAAGAATCCATAAGAGGAAGTCCATCAAGCTTTAGTTCTTCCGGAGATAGAGAAGGATCCACTTTAGATCTCGTATTTACTAGCATATCTCTACCAATTAATGATTTGAAATATCTCGCTAAAGAGTAGTGACCACTGACCATGCCATTATAGTATTTAGCATCCGTTTTACTACCCAGCTCCAAATACATGAAGAACGATATTTATTTAATAAAATAAATATAGAATTACTAGTAAATCGTGCTCTGGAAAATTCATTACTTTCGAATTTCCCAACTGACCTTCCTCTGGATGATCTGTGGAGAAAGTTTCTTCAGAGTATAATTCAATTAGTGTCTACTTAGGTCCCTAAGGCACCTGCAAATAAGAGATACATTCCCAACTATCTAAAAGACTACCAGGGATAATGTCGCTAATTTGTCTATCAAATTGAGACGAAAGTACGAGGAATATATTATACAGGACACCTCGGAACTACTTAATATCAACAAACTTTTCAATTACGTCAAGCAACATCTGCGCATTCCTTCCCCAAATATTTCGGTAATCAAATCCGATTGACTTCTCTCAACTATAGACGGCGAGGCAGCTTGTACTCAGAATGACCACTTTGCCTCTGATTATAATACACCAGTGGAAAGAAGCACTTACCGGTCTAATTTACCCACTTTAAATACCATGACAGAATTTGATATTAGTGAGGAAATGGTGTCACGTAAACTCGAAGTTTTGAATCCAGGTAAATCTCCTGGCCAGATAAGATTCATCCTAGAATGCTAAAGCAATTTGCCAAATACTTTGCTCATCCCTTGAGAATAATATTCAAAGAAAGTCTAGTGACAGGCACGCTGCCAGAGGATTGGAAAAAGGCAATTGTCATTCCGATTTATAAAAAGAACTCCCGTTGCTTGGCAAAGAATAATAGACCCGTGTCACTAATTTTATTGATATACAAATTATTGGAATCCCTTATTACAATCGCAGAATCGCAGAAATAACAAGCGATGCTAATAGACTGTTCGGTTATATGAAGATATATTTTCGCATCTTACTCCCAAGATATTTGATAAGATTTATAAGTCTGATCCTAAGAAAATTAGAATATGCCTGCCAGTCCTGGAGATTTTACTTGAAGAAAGACATTCACAAGTTAGAAAAAGTCCAAAGAAGAGCAACTAAATGTGTACAAGGATTTGCTAACTTATCTTATCATGAGAGGTTATCTATTCTGGGACTAACTTGTTTAGAGTTAAGGCGTTGGAGGGCGGATATGATATTATTCTGGAAGTACACTGAAAGGACAAAAGTATTTCAACACCAATGTATTTTATACATTCACTTATCCAATCCCTAGTTATTTCATTATTAAATTAAATTCACTTCAACTGTATTCTCACTTTTTTCAAGTAAGAATTCCACCCGTACTTGAATTTATCAAAATATTTATGTTTACTATCTTTCTATGTCTGTTAGATTGATTTTAATGCCCAGGTCAAAAGAAATTCCATCCTCCGTAAGAGACCAAGCAGTGGGATTATCAAAAGCTGGCAAATCCTGCCGAAATATAGCGAATATTCTAAAAATAAATTATTCGTCAGTATATTACATTCTTAAGAAGTACCGCCAAACAGGCTCAACAAAAAATATGCCAAGGGCTGGTAGACCAAAGCTAATTTCGCTTCGTGCCTCCAGGCGGTTGAAGTCTATCGTGAAATGTAATCGAAGAGGAGGACTCCGAGAGCTTACGCAGTTATTCAATGTAGGTAAAGAAGTCACTGTCTCGCAAAAGACTGTGGGTCGGAATATCCATAGCCGGGGATTCCATGCTCGACGTGCGTGTAAGAAATCCCTAATTTCTTCGAAAAATAGATTAAAAAGGTTAGCATATCATAAACGTCATAAATTATGGAGTGTAAATGATTGGAAAGATGTTATTTTTTCGGACGAATCAAAATTTAATTTATTTCATTCGGACGGGCGAGTAAAGGTATAGAGGCAGGCGCATGAACGCTATCACCCTGATTGCAAGGCAAATACTATCAAGGGGTTTGGAGGGTCACTAATGTTTTGGGGATGCATTACCTTTCAAAAGCTCGGACCATTGATTGAAGTTAAAAGTACTTTAAATTCAGAAAATTATATATCTAATATTCTAGATCCATTTCTGACATTCTGGAGAAAGTTCAGGAGAAAGAAGAAAGTTTTCATGCAGGACAATGCACCGTGCCATACATCAAAAAGAGTAGAAACCTGGTTTAGGTTAAAAAAGGTGAGAAAATTGATATGGCCCCCGCAATCACCGGATTTAAACCCTATAGAAAGTGTATGGGAGATATTATTAGAAGGGTAAGGGAAAACTATCAACCAAGATCCTTGGAAGAATTACGGGAGAAGATAATGGAAGAGTGGAAAAAATTCCCAATAGAAATAATTCACAAATTATACAAAGAACTACCAACAAGAGTAAAAGAGGTCAAAAAAATGGGAGGGTACGCGACGAAATACTAAGGACGAATTAGTGAGCGTGACATTTTTTCTAGTCATTTACTTTTTAGTTCTTTACTTAGTTAATAATTCATAGTGTTGAATATTGAATTGTTACGTGTAACTTCAATTGTTACAGTGTGTAACGTTTAGCTTTTATGATTAATTATTAAATATTACGTATGTGTTGAAATACTTCTGTCCTTTCAGTGTATATAAATAACCTGATGGAAATCAACTTTAAATTCCTCCAGTATGCACAATTTTTGTGTTGGAAATCCAAGTTAGCAAATTTTTTGAATAGTGAGTAATTCATGAATGATTGAATTATTCATTATTCCTCCCTACGTATATTTTCAGATCTATATGAGAAAGTATTTGTTTACTTTTGTTTACATTAGATACATAAAGTAAACAAACTACGAAAATAGACTAGAGACTAGCTTCATATGGTTGACATGGGGCTTTGGATTTAGAATATTACAAGCGCGCTTCGCTTACTTGCGCTGCGCGGCTTGTAGACACTGCGTACCCGCAGAGTCGCCCTGCAGGCACCTGGAGTTACTCAATCTAACCTATTTTGAGAATTCTTTTCCTTTAATATAAATATTGCAAACAAAGGTTAAAGAATAATTTCTCATATGGATCCTATTATGTTAATTGAGTCTAAATATATATATTTGGCAGCTAAAACTGATTTTGCAAATTTGGCAGCTAAAACTGATCCCCCGGACTAATTTTGGCATCCAAAACTGTCCAGGTGACCACATTTATCCAGGGGGGACCAATATTGGCTGCCAAAACTGGTCCCCCGGACCAAGTTTGACCAGGACCAGTTTTGGCCTGACAGTCCCGTTTTTATCATAGTTCAAGTTGGCATGTATAGACTAGGAGCGTATCTCTGGAGGGCTGTAAGCTGTACTAATGCCCTGCCTATGAGTCAGAACTCATCACACTGCGATGGCAGGGGTTGATTAACAAATTCTATGACGCAGTTATTCTAGTTACTTCTAAAGTTAGTTGGTGAGTTAAAACAGTGAAAATAAGTCAAAGATCATTTATATTCAACAACTAATTGGATATTACGGTAGAAACGTGTATCTATTTGTTGTGAGATCAACAAATTCCAGAATTTGTTAATTAATAAATGAATATTTCTTAATTGTTTATGAAGGGTTCAATTGGATCGAACCAATTTAATGAGTATTAAGTTTTCCTTCAATGAATTTTTTCCTACGACGAATTTTTCGCCAACGAGATAATTATCTGTCTATGCTTTAGTCTAAACTTGTTTGGAAGAAAAGGATACAATAACAAGTGCAATTATTACTTTAATGTAGCCCTATCATGTTTTAATTTTGTTCTAATTAGGCGAGCAATTTTAATGTATCCTTTGTATCCTTAGCACTTCTCAAAATTTATTAGAACTACTTTGAATCTATTTTTATTGTACCCTTAGCATGTTACTATCTAATATAGGGTGGAGTGAATTTCACTTTTTTCAAGCTATCAAAAAGCTCTCTTCAGGATTTTGGAGGCTTAGTCTAAGAAGTATTCTTGCAAAATTTGAGCAAGATATATTGATGTTTGACCCTGCCACAATCGACTTGTATGAACCGATTGAATTCAGTGTGAATTAATATAGACCTATAAAATATGGATTACACCTCGATTTAGTATTAAAATTAGACTTTTTGGGAATTTTTCTTAATAAATTGAGTTTTACCTCCCTTAAAATTTACAGAATATGTGTATTATCGAACCACATTGACTCCCAAAGTATTTCACGTGTATTAAAATGTTGCAATATGCCTTATGGCATTTTATTAGGTAACTTTTGGGTATTCCTTAAGAATCAAATTTTAATTATAGTATATGAACTATGAAGCATATAATAATCAACTAGTAACTTAATTCTATAGTATGAATTCTCTTTCTGTGTCAAAAATGTGGCATTTTATTTCTTGATGCTAAGGTTGATGATACATGAACATGACGCTCTTCATCTGATGTTGTTTACATATATTTTTCTGTTGTTAGTTTCACAGTCAGTTCCACTGATTAGGTATTACAAGCTACCTTTAGAATCAAAAGTTTCCCATCAATGACAACCTTTTTCAGAATACTTATCGGGAGATCTGAAATTTTGGTAAAACTGTAACATCAGTTGATTCCTAATCAATTAAATTCCAGTATGTGTCAGCTTGAAAATTAATTGGGGGAGGTTTAAATGTTCTGATTATTTCATGAGATGCTGATGAATAAATGTCCTTAGCTTCAATAACTTTTAGCAGAGCAAGTTTCCGAACAGACAAATCATCGTCCACTAGAGCACTCAAAAGAATATTTTCAGGATGTACCATATGTGCATTATGTTGTATAACTCCTTTGGCAATTTTGAATTCGCTCACATTCAGATGGTCACGCATTAGTTGGATTGGATAGAATAGAATAGAATACTTGATCCATGATAACAGTAGGGATGAGATTTGAAATAAAACCAGGATGGCGCATAAATATTGATTATAATAAGTTCCACAGACGGATGCAGAGTAGAGACGTACAATCTTAAGATCCGATTTGCCTTTGTCAACCAACGTGCATACTGTTCCCGGATTAAGCAATGCAAGCTTCTCATCGAAATGTTCACGTCCCTCTTAGACTGCACGCGACATCATGCAAGCTATTTATGGTCACAGCTAAGTTCGGTTAATATATATTGTGGAAAATGCTCGACATTTCCGTCAATCTGTTGAAAATTAACAAAGTTGAGTTTTGTAAGATCATCTGTAATTTTTTTCCCTAGCTCACTTGAGAAATATGCTGATCCTGCAGTTTTACCGAAGTAGTTTTTTCGAATAGATATTTGAATGGAAGTTCGTTGAAGTGAATACAACAAATCATTCGTTGTAAGGGTCGACCTAAAGATAATTCTAGGATGCGAACAATACCTCCATCAAGTCCGATATTAACATTGGTGCCATCACACCATACAGCTTTTAGAGATTCTTTAGAATCAGTACTGCAAATGATGTCCTTTTGTTCTCGAGAAATAGTTGTAGCTTTACCATTCTCAACTGTACAGTGATCTATATAGAGTGATCCAGGCCAGGTTTTTTATACGCAGATATGTTCTTCTTGAACAGTATGGAGAGATTTTTTTGTCACCATGTTTTTAAATTGATACTTTCGTATTATCCTTTCGTGCATCGAATGCAATTGCTAATAATCCCTTCCTTTGTTTGTTATTCTATCGTAGATACTCAGTCATCACTCGTTTCTCTCGTAACACTTTGTGTCGGTCCAATTTGTTGGTCTCATCCTAAAGATTTGTCTTGGAGCATAGCATTGCAAATTGCAGCAACTGCACGATCTGAAACACCATTTCTGATAGCCATTTCAGCAAGAGATTGGAATCTGTGTGTATTAATGCATGTATAAAATAGAAGATGTACATATATACAGTAGAACTCGGTTAGTACGTACCCCTCCGGGAAGCGGAAAAAAGTACGTACTATCCGTAATTACGTACTAACCGAGTTTATATTACATAGGAATCTATATAATAAATGCATTTTGGTTCAGAGAAATGAGTACGTACTAAGCCGAAGTACGTTGTATCCCGAGTACGTACTAACCGAGTTCTACTGTATTAATATTTTTCACATGAGATACAACTATTTTGAACAGTAGCAACGCAGTAGTATTATTGGGTCTAGCAATATGTCTCGTGGGCAAATATTTTAGAATCAGAGCTAAGCAGGAGTTAGGAAGATTCTTCTAAGTAGGAGTGAGTGAGGAGCAAAAACTGATCAAAACAGGACTCTACTCACATCTGATGTATCCAAGTTATCTCGGATCTTTCTTATGTATTTTGGAACTTGCGTCATGTATACTTCAATATTATTGTACCTCATTTGTGTGGTGCAGGTTGTTGGATTAATTAATAGAATGGACATAGAGAAAATAGAGTTGCTGAAGGGGTTTGGAAAGGACTTTGAGGAGTACAGGTCACAGAGATGGAGGTTGATACCTTACATGTACTAAATGTAGTATCACTATTGTAGTACTACATATCAGCCTTTTTTATGTTTGGGTTATAGTTTAGTGGTACATTTAGTAAGTATCTATATTTTATAAGGAATTATGATAAGGAAGGTCAATTTGAATTCTGATCGTTTCCTGATCTTGTATAAACTTCAACCTTTGTATATTTACTAAGTGTTGATGATATTGTACAGATGTTGTAATAAAATATATCATAGTTAAATGGTTATATATCATTTTTCATGAGTAAAAGAGGTCCAAAACCCAGGTCAGGGCCTACGAAAGGGTGGGGCAGCCGGGGTAGTGCCCCGGGGCCCATACCAAGATGGGGGCCCAAAATCCGAAGGAACCTTAAATTAGAGTCAAAAATTTGTCATAAAAGTCATTTAATCTAATTGCAAATTTGACTAAAAATGATACTATCAATACTTCCTTACCACAATGTGAGAAAACTACTAGTGTTAAAATTTAATTGCAAAAGCTAGAATCTAGAACCATTAAAACTGAAATTATGATATCAATGGTTTTCTTAACATATTGTGATAATTATATTGTATAATTGCAATGTAATTATCTCAATTTCAATGCAATATAGTTATCACAATATGTTATGCAAATCATTACTCAAAAAAGACGCGAGAGAAGAAAGAGAGAAAGGCATTATTTAATGTCTAGTTGGTATCTGTTATATACTTAATTTAACTCTAATACCCATCAATTTAATCATTCCCTTCTATTATTTACCAAAATTATACGACTATGCTGCGCAACTTTTGTATAGAAGGGACCCATCGATAAGAGCTGCCCCGGAGCCTTTTGATTCTATCGGCGGCCCTGGCCCAGGTTATGTGTGTTTCTCTGGGCATCTCTTTATTAACATAAAATCTTGGTGATTAAGAAAGCCGAATAACCCAGGTTTTGATTTAAAATGTCTTCGTGCAGGCCATGTCATTTATCGAGATTCATACGTAAAGGAAGGTATTTAAAAAGAAGGAATTGCATATCTCTATGAATTTTGATAGTGATTTAAATGAATTAGGTGGCACTGATTTATAATTTGAAACCTTAGGAATAAATAGTTGATTAAAAATATTCTACCTGACTAATTCGAATATGTAAATTTCGTATCCTAAATCCGACTAGTTTTATGCTGGAAATCATAGACGTAGCAAAAGGGTAGCTAAGTGCTGTTGGAAAATCCAGTATACTTGCTTGAAACTCTTATGGATGGTTTCCAATGTCAAACTCTTAAGTTGCTTCCAACTCCAAATTAGAAGTGCTAGCTACGCCTAAATATGTTAGGGATACAGGAAGTGTTAGCTAACTGCTAAGGCTACGTTAACAGCACTTACTTCAATAAATCATTAAATATAATGATGGATACATTAGATACTAAGCATAAATTAGGAAGGTGCTAATGGTACATTAAAATACTACTTAATTGAATAACTTAAAGAACTTTTAACCTCCTTGAGGTGTGAAAAATTCTGAAATTCTTTGAACGTATTGTATAGTTCAAACGTTGTAATTCTTTCATATTGATGATGCTATATACTCGTGCAGTATAAATACGACGTAGTATATATAAAGAATACAATTAGTAGAAATATTACAATCCAACTTTGAAACTGAAGATACATAACACAAATCATCAAATTTGGCATGGAAATATATCTACTCATTCGTATCTTGAGTTCCACTTTCTCTGTATTAATGCTAACATCAGAGATAAGAAGTCCTCACAACCTTGATAAGTCAGTAAAAAAGTTAAAATACTCCGTAGAATTCATGGTTATACGTTCAGCACAATCCTTCTTTACTCTCTGCGTCATCCTCAATTACTTTATGTTTTGGGCAATGCTCTTGAGTGGAGAGAAAGAGAATATAATGAATAGTAGTAGTGAAATAGTGATTTTAGGTCTAATAATATGTGTTGTAGGCAAATATTACAGAAATAAAGCTAAAGAGGAACTGGGGAAATTCTTCACGTATGAAGTAGGAGTGAGCAACGAGCAAAAACTGATCAAAGACGGGCTCTATTCCTATCTCATGCACCCGAGCTACACTGCGATTGTTCTTGTGCTTCTAGGAAATTTAATTTTATACTCTTCTGTATTACTTTGCATTCCGTTCAGCCTCTTTTTCGCCATTCTGATTAATAGGATCGTAACGGAAGAAAGGGCACTGCTGGAAGGTTTTGGAAAGGAATTTGAGGAGTACAGGTCACAGAGATGGAGGATGATACCTTTCATATATTAAATATACTCAAAAACCTGTATTATACTTAATTGTTGTGTTAATTTCTAGGCTTTTCAGTAATGAGTGATAAGGAGAGAGAGTGTCTATTTGTGTCCTAATTCTTTTCCCCTAAATAACCTATTTCCATTAACTTTGTACTTGTATTTTTACCTATTTCTATCCAACACATGAACATAATCGTGTATTGTATGAATAAATTAATTAAATAAATTTAACTTAAATCCTTATCAAAATTTAAAGGGAACAAAGATTCACATATTTTAAACTGTGTTAAATAAATATTGGTTTGTTGACTAATCCATTCTACACCAAAGGGACAAAACTATTTGAAAACTTCATTATTTCATTTACAAATGTACTAGAATGGGTCTATTCAGGAAGAGAATTGCTTCTAAACAGTATGAGATACAGCTAATCGGATTCCAGATTCGAATAATACACATTCGAACTAGTCAGAGTTGAATTTTTCTAATTAATCATTCATTCCTAACTTTTTGTAATTATCAATCAGTGCCATCGTATGCCACATACGCCCATTTTAACCACTATAGATGATAGCAGTGAATTACCTATAGTGGCTCACATTGATATGATTATTCATTGAGTTGAACAATTTATCATAAAATATTCGATGATTTAAAAATTTGAGACAATATCGAATAGGTCAGGAATTATCCACGATTTGCGAATTATATAACTACAATTGGAGAATATACGCAATTGATGTATGAATTTGGACACACAGCTGCATAATACCATTCTCCACATTATAATTCAAATATTCTCAAACTGCACAGAATGATTTTTTGATCAAAATACTCGAAATAATTACGGGAAAAATTATTACCATAAATCTTATAGTATTTTGTTTGTTTGTCCGAATTGATTAAAGAATTGACAAGTCGTAGAGATACGAAAATTGGCATGTATGTATCAAATGATGAATCTAAGATTAAGTTCTAAGATCTAAACGAAATTTTTACACCTCTGCAAATAAAATGGAAAACAATTTTTCACACCTTTTCTATACAATACTATAGTATGTATGGCTTCACTCTAACAATAGAAATCATTGTACGACACTATTGTAGGTTGTCATTGTTATTAATTCTTCAAAGCAATAACTTATATAGATGTCTCAATTATAATATAGTGTATTGTAGTATAAAAGGTTTTGTATATATTTTCATATCTTATATACATACATATTTAAAATACTGCATAATTGCAATTGCTGTTGTACTCTTATTAAGTTCTGCTCAGGCGTTTAATTTCTGTTTCGAACTTAGTACCCATGACAATACCAGATCCGGTCAACTTCTTAATGTTAAGAAGTTTTAACCTGTTAACTAATTATGTTTTTATTCCTAAGTATGGGCAATAATGGAAAATCAAATGTTTTGAAACACAAGTGGAATAATACTAGTAATATCTAACTTTTTCACTTGCTTGATAATACTGCGCATTTTTGAAGAAACCGGGCGACCTGAACGGGGGGTCATTATGAAAGTCCTCATCAGTCATCACAATTATCAAATCGTTCGATCCATCTATATATGATTGCTTTTGAAGGGCATTCATCACCAAAAATATCAAAATGTTTATCGTTTTCCTTCATTGCTTGAATCCATCATTTATAAAAGTAGCTTATACATATTGAAACTGTATCCTATAGAATACAACTATTGATTAATTACAAGTGTTAAGTAAGAGATTACATGTGAAATGAGTTATGGCATTTGAATTGTTTAATTTGATAACAATACTACTTGTATAATTGAAAATGAATAGATTAGTTCTAGCTAATTATAGGTCAAAGTTTCTCAAGTTACATTTCGAGTTAATAAACCGTTAACAATGATATCTGTAATTAAGCTTAAGAATTTAGTATCATTGGTATATATAATAGGAATCATGCTCAGTCATTCATTTTAATTTACTGTTCTCTCGCATTTCAATCTGTTTATTTGAGATAATTGAATCAATATTCGAATAGAGATTCAAGTTTTGGAAATTTTTAAACAAAAAACAACCATTATCTTATTGTATATGGATTTATATATACTCAATTGTATCTTGAGTTCCACCATCTCTCTGTTAATGCTAATATCAGAGATAAGAAGTCCTCACAATATTGATGAGTCAGTGAAAAAGATGAAATACTCCATAGAATTCATGTTTATACGTTCAGCGCAATCCTTCTTCACTCTTTGCATCATCTTCAATTACTTTATGTTTTGGGTCATGCTCTTGAGTGGCGAGAAAGAGAATATAATGAATAGTAGCAATGCAATAATATTTTTCGGTCTAATCGCATGTGTAATAGGCAAATATTACAGAAATAAAGCTAAAGAGGAACTGGGCAAATTCTTCACGTATGAAGTGGGAGTGAGTAAAGGGCAGAAGCTGATCAAAGACGGGATTTACTCATATCTCATGCACCCGAGCTACACTGCGATTTTTCTTATATTTTTCGGAAATTTTTTCTTATACTCTTCCATGTTACTTTATGTGCCGTTAAGTTTCTGTTTTGCCGTTCTCATTATTAGGATCAAGACGGAAGAAAGGGCATTGCTGGAAGGTTTTGGAAAGGAATTTGAGGAGTACAGATCACAGAGATGGAGGATGATACCTTTCATATATTAAATCTACTCAAAAACTGGCATTATACCTTGTGTGTGTTAATTTCTAGGGTTTCAGTAATGAGTGATAAGAAGAGAGACGTACCTTTGTTTTCTAATTTTGTTCTCCTAAAAATTACATTTCCATAACTTTGCACTTGTATCTTAATTTATCTATTTAACCCATGTATGAGATCATGTATTTATAAATAAAGTAATTAAATAAGTTTTACTTAGATTTATAGACTTATATGGGAATAAAAATCTCTTATTTAAAGCGATTTTAAATATTGTTCATAGTTAAATTGACTAATTCATCGCATATTGGTGAAGACGAATGAACAATTCAATTTTTGATAAAATTCGCCGAATATAAGTGTAGATTAGTGGGAATTTCTATATCCAAAAGGCACAAAGGCAGATTAAAGCTGAACACAATATATGCCACTAATATTGTTTGTTTATCAAGGAAATATATTCAATCAAGTGTTAGAAAATATTGAATAATTCAGGAATTAATCCATGAATTTCAAATTAATACAGCAATAAGACAATACGAAGAATAAATTAATGTTGATTTAATTTGTTTGCGGCATGAATATGAATACAAAAATCTTATTATCACTTAACAATAAGTATATCTTTTATATTAAAACGCTAAGGGGGTTTTGTTTGTTTGTTTGTCCGAATTGATTGAATATTTGGAAAGTCATAAAGATATGAAAATTGGCATATAGGTGTCAAATGATGAGTCTGCTATTAAGCACAAAGTGTTCGCTAGCCGAGCTACGCAAGTGCGCGAAGCACGCTTGTTTATAGTATAGAAATTTGTTGTAATGCATGATAACTCAGAAGATATCTCCTCTTATTTTTAAGTAAAAGAAATTTCGTTTTTTTCGGGACGGACCAGATCCAGGTTCAGATTCGTAGTTCTGATTCGGTTTCGAATTCGGAATCATGTTTAGATTTGGTTGAGCCATGGCCTAATTAATATACGGCCATGTATGTCACCGAGAAGGCATGAAAACTAGCTGACCAGTTTTTACATGGAAATCATATTTGTGAAGCAAGCTCGGACATATCACAGTCAATGTAACGTCAGTAATCGGAAAAAGGTGAATAATATCACTCTATTGTATAACAAGCACGCCTCGCTTGCTTGCGCTGCGCGGCTTGTGGACGCCTGAAGTTACTCAATCTAGCCTATTTTGGGAATTTGCTTACTTTATATAATTTTAAACAATAGTTAACAAATAATTTCTCATATAGCTTCGAAAATATGATATTCGAAATCTACACCCCTAAAACCCCATCCCATGTCAACTGTTGGAAGCTAGTCTCTAACATATTTTTCAAAATTCATCAAATGGTGTTAAAATATGTATATAAAGGTGTGAAAAATATACACAAAACCTTTTTATTGCTATACACTATAATATAATTGAGACATCTATATAAGTTATTGCTTTGAAGTATTAATAACAATGACAGCCTACAATAGTGTCGTGCAATTATTTCAAATGTGAGAGTGAAGCCGTACATAGTATTGTATATAAATGGTGTGAAAAATTGCTTTCCATTTTTTTGCAGAAGTGTGAAAATTTCGCTTAGATCTTCGAACTTAATCATAGATTCATCATTTGACACCTACATGCCAATTTTCGTATCTCTACGAATTCTTCAATCAATTAGGACAAACAAACAAACATATAAGATATAATATATGTAGGTACTGGGGTGTTCAGCTAGCGAGTTTATTGTACGATAAAGCCCATTGGTCGCCAATAATTAGTCTTTGTACCACTAGGTACTCACTGTGCTCCAGTTATCTGCAAAGTTCAGCAAGTTAGTTCATATTCAACAATATCGTTCAAATGGACTGCTCGAGTAATCATACCTAAATAGCCTTCTTCTGAAGTCTCAGGCTTAATTTAAACCTGCAGAATTGTTATATGTAAGAAATAAAAATATTTCATTAGTCCAGTATGGCATCAAAGAACGCCGACAATGGAGAAATACCAGACAGTGACATTTAGCAATAGCTTTACAAATAGCTTACATATGGAAAGTAAAAAGAGTGCAAATCCAACACCAGTATAGAAAAGTGGTTATAGTTCAAAGTAGAGCTGTGCAAACACGACGACACAAATACATGTTCATGTTCTTAATCCTACTCGTTGTCTCTTGCGTCATTAATGCTATCTGCATCGGAACATGACGTTTGAGTTTCGTAATGCTAATTTCTTCATATTGATGATATAATAAACCCGCCCAGTATATATACATCTATATATATGTACAATGCAACAAGTCAAAATATTGTAAGACAACTTTGAAATTGACGATACCGCAAATCATTAAATACGACTTCCTATTCAACAATAATACATTTCCCATGTCTAACTTGAGCGGATTACGAGATATCAATAATACACAATGGACCCAAGTTCCAGGACCCGAGATTGAACGCCTACAGTCCTTACTTAAAGGGGTCTATGCTACATTCAAACATTGCTATCGAAACTCATTTTGGACAGTTAGGATCATATCTTGAAATCCGCAATAACTAGGCATTCAAATTTGATCCTATTTGATAGCCAATACGCTTAAATTCAATGGTTTGCGAGTTATTAGACAGTTTACCAAATGTGCCCAATATGATAAATTGTCTAATAAGTTGTTTTGGATGGAAACGGATTCAGGTCCAGAATGCTGGAGTTCCTTTCCATACAATATCTATTTATGATTCATTGTTTTTGAATTAGTAAAATATTATATAAATACACATTCATTATTGATTCTCACTCCTCTTCTCAACCAAGCGTACATGCCAGAGTTGCCATGGGAATGGAATTTCAAATTTCAATTCCCACAGGATTTCTTTGGGAATTCCTACAGAAACCCACAGTAAATCCTACAGAATTCCACAAATTCCCACATGTGGGAATTCCCATAGCCTTAAAGTAATTCACATTCCCATCCCATATGGGGATCTGTGGGTTTTCCCATGGGAATTCCCACAGCAACCCTGGTACATGCGCAGAGTTGATGGGCGCCAATTTTTGGGCCAATTGAGAAAATCTCTATGGGTTAACTTCAGACTGGGCACCCCATCCCCCTGTTATTTTAGCTTCAGTCACGACCAGAGGCGGCGCCAGGACGCCGCCACTGGGGGGCACCTTGGGGGCCCAAATCATTTCCAGTGGGGCACCAACATTTTTTGGACACAGATTACCCGCCAATGAGAACTAATCATTAAAGACATTTGTAGCAACAATTGATTTATTTATATTTGTATGAAATTACACTTAAATATTGGTGGTACACTATTGAATTAGAGAAACCTGTTTATTTAATATAATAGAAGCCTAGTAAAATAGTGCGAAGGCATGGACAAATGAATGACGCATGTATTCCTGTCGGAAATTGGTGCCCCCCCCCCCCCTGGCACCGCCACTGGTCACGACTATAAATGTAATGGTTAAGAAACATTGATTAAAACAAACATACCATATTTCTTGAGTTTGTCAAATCACACTCTTTTTTGAAATCAATTTTTACCCATTTGATGATATATCAATGAATTCTGGTTTCTATACTCTTACTCTACCATTCAGTTAGTTTATTATCCAAGTATTCTCACATCCACCAAGTGCTGCATGAGTGGAGCTGTTCCCTGCTAGAGCTGATCAGCTAGTGCTAGCTACAGAGGAGAGAGGTTAGGGACAGATCAATGGACTAAATTAGATAAAAGAAACTCAAAATCTGTTTTCAGCTTAGCAAGAATCAAGAAACTTGATTGATGTGTGACAGCATTAGAGAACTCTAAGTGGCTATGGAAGCAATGAAGGCTAAAATGAAGCGTGTGGACTTTGAGTGGGAAGGAAAACTGGAAGAAAGATTGAGTGGGATGGAAGAGATTATGATAATCAGATAACAAGATTATCTAAACGAAGGTACTCATAATTAACATACAAGGACATAGACTGGGAATATGGATAGGTAGGGGCTTTAGACTAGAACTCAGGATTAGTAGGGCCATTAAGGCCTTTTTGAACAAATTTATTCATGATTAATAGATAATAATGACTTTTTATGAATTATGGCCAGGTGCGGTCCATGGTTTTATCCAGGATTTTCCAGTCCGGCACTTTTTTGATAAAAGTTATATGGCACCCAAACAGGTGTTTATCTTGTAATTCCAGGGATGGCACCAAAATCGAATCACACTGCAAGCACCTTGGCTCCTCGGACGATACCAAGCTGGCACCAATAAGTGCCGGCCGAGCACCTAGATATACCCCTGGTGCGGTCACAGGAGTTTTCCAAACCGGGATGAGGCGGGGCCAAAGGAAAAAATCTTACTTTGACTTTGGTTTTGGTGGTCAAATGAAATCCGGGAAATCTTGGCTTCTATATTAATAATTATTTGCGTTTGAGATGTGAGTTACTAGGGCAGTGGTTCCCAACCTGGAGTCCATGGACCCCTTAGTGGTCCACAAGATATCAGGGGGTTCACAGGATTCGAAATTTTGTGTTATGGTTAATAGGAGGGGGTCCACAGAATATATGAAAATATTATAGTGGGTCCACTGCCCAAAAAGGTTGAAAACCGCTATACTAGGTGATCCCGGCCATGTCCCTAGATTTTTAAAAAAATTATTCCTACTGAAACGCTATTTCTTGAATTCTGACAGTTTTCGATGCAAATCAAATTGTTCAAAAAGATCCTAATGTCCTACTTGAAATCTATGTGTATTAAAACACGATTACTTCATTCGTCTATCATATCATGCAAATAACAAACATTGATGAACCCAGATTGACAGTAATGAAACAGTGGTGGTTGCTGTGGAGTTTATCAGGGAATGACTCTTGATGTTGAGTTCAGTAATCTTCTCGTTTCACTTTTTGAGAATGACCTCAAGGGAACCATGTTACTCAACTACTGAAAGAGCCACTTCGCCTCCAGTGCTGAATGTGTAGCATTTGCAGTTTTCAAGATATAACCCTAACTGACCAAAACACGTTTTCATAGCAGCACTGGAATGTAGCAACATTCCATGAAAAATCCAAATTTTTCGTACCCATTCACATCTCAGTTCTATGCGAAAAATTCTATAATAAAAACACTTAGAAGTGCCCCTAAACGGCCTCTGAAAATCACCAAATTTGTCGCAAATATAACCTATTGCGGAACCATATGGTGACCAATCTAAATTTTAACAACGGATATGGGTACCTTGACACCATATTTATATATGCTGGTAATACATTCCTAAGCTCTATTGTGCTTTGTTAATGATTTAATTCAGCTCATGTATTAGTTCAACCATCTTCTACCGCATCCCTAGTCCCAAATCCGCAAGTTACTGTGAGGCCTTGTATACAGTAGGTCAGTGGTCCGCGGACCCCTAGGGGTCCGCAAAAACATTTCAGGGGTACGCCAACGATGTAGGGGTCCGCGAAAAATCGCTGATCGAGAAGGGGTCCTCAAATGAAAAAAGTTTGCCGACCACTGCATGCTGATTATTGCAATTGAAATTTGCATGAAAACAGTACATTTCGAATTGTTAATGAGAAATCTCAATATAGTTTACTAATTTTTATAATACAATGTTATTCATCAAGTCCAACAATGTCAAATTCTCCGTCGGACCAATATAAATTAACTTCCAACGCCCCTGTGAATATACTATACTCTGCCCTACCTGAGTATTTCCTGTGCAAATAGTTATTAGATACTGCATCTGCATATGTTATGAGCTAGGAATTGCTCTCAAGAGAGATCCATTGCATGTTTATAGATCTGTTTATTCTCGTTTTAGCGATTATAACTATGGACAAAGAAGAAACTGACTTAAATGCAGTAAAATTGATAAAAGGACATTTATTTGCATTGTTTACAACAAAGGAATGGTTAGAAGCAGCTACAACGTTTAAAGCAAGAGATACAGATGTGTTCGTAGCATCTTTTCCGAAGTCTGGCACACACTGGCTTGCATACATAGTCTATTTACTCATCCACAAAGAACGCATATCTAAAGCATTTATGTATAATCATGTATACATGTTTGATATACCTCAAGTTGAAACTTTCCCACCATACATGGAAGGGAAAGTAACTTTCAAAGATCTAAAAGTGTTGAAGTCCACCGTAGAGAAATTTCCTGATCCCAGGATATTCATAAGCCATTTCCCACAGGAGTACTTGCCTCAGAATCCAAAATCAAAGTTTCTCTACATCTATCGCAATCCTAAAGATACAGTGATTTCGGCTTATCGATACTGCACGAATGTAAAATTCGCTCCTTATCAAGGCACCTTTGAGGAATTCTTTCAAATTTATATAGAATCAAATTGCTTTAATTTCTGTAAGCAGTTTAGAGGTTATATGAAGCACAAAGATGAACCAAACTATTTTATTGTTTCCTATGAAGAATTGAAACGAAATTTCAGTACGAAATTACAGGAAATAGCCATTTTTCTGGGTATCGAACTAACTGACAAACTCCATGAACTGATAATAAGGGAGACTAATTTCGAGTCAATGAAGGGAAACGCTTTGATTACTCATAATTACATGAAAGCAGGGGAAACATTTTTCCCTAGAGGAGCTGTTGGCACCTGGCAGTCCATTCTTACCAAAGAGCAATCGGACAAGATCGATTCAATTATACTTTCAGAATTGGGTGAAGACTTCTTAAAGATATTTCCATATTTAGTTAGATCGAAACTTTGATTTATTTATTGCTGTTATTTTTTCAAAAACAGGATACTCTAGTTATTATGTTTATCTAGTATATATCTGCCTTTATCTATCTTGTATATACTCCTAGTATGTTATTACAGCGCATAAATTAAGAATTTTCAATCACTGTCCACCTTAGTTGATGTACGTCATCCAATGGTAATTGTTCTAATTGCAAATTTGCTAAAACTAGAGGCGCTCATTTATGGATTTTCAACACCTCCCTGAAGTAAGATTCCAATCTATTTGAAGTATACTTGTAATAACCATTTTTTAACAGTCGCATTTGGAAGAGATAAACGATTTCCAATCTCATTACTGATCACTAAGAGTATTCATGAATAAAATTAACCATAACAAATGGTTATTTACTTTCAAATGTTAGCATCGTATCTAACCCCCGGTGCTTATTCAGGGAAAGATACCTATGAGAATATAGGTTATGCTTCCTTTGGATACGGATTATATTTCATGTTCCTTCGAGTCACTTCCTGGAGCTGCACTATCGGTCTGTCGACCGACATTTTTTTATCACAGTGGAACCTCCATAATCCAACATTCAATGGGAGATGACGAAAAAAATGTCGGATTAGCAAATTGTCGGATTATCGAATAACCTCCATAATCTGACATTATTTGATAGACGAAAAAATTGTCGGATTATACAGGTCGAATTTGCATTACTGGAAAATCATTAAATTGTCGGATTCCGGAATAGCGAGGTGTCGGATTATAGAGGTTGTTTTCTATAGAAAAAAGATCCGTGAACAAAAATAATGTCGGTTAAGAGAAATGTCGGATTACGGAGGTTCTACTGTATAAGGAGCATATGGATGAATATTTTTTATAAGGTTCCGAGATGAACATGGAATTGTTATTGATTGCCAGAAGCGAGAGGTTAGTTGTATACTAGTCAGGACCGTAGCTACCGGTACTGTAGGTCCGGTTTCAATCTGACACACTTTTGAAGAATTTTATGCCAAAAGTACCGTTTGGTACAGTCGGACTGGTTTCAAAGGACCACTTTTTGTCCCAACCGGACCACGTGAAACTTGACGCCTACGGCCTTGCTAGTTGTATATCAAGGCCACTACTGTTAATAGTAAACCTGTTTCACCTCCTCAAATATCTCTTGTGAGGACACGGACAGCATTTCATTATCATTATCTCATTATTTAATTATATCAATTACCTTGCAAAAATATTGCTACTGACATCCTATGATATACAAGTGTATTAGTACAATTTAACATCGTTAATGAATGAAATAGATACATTCTTAAATGCGTTGAATAGTTAAGATCCTACAGAAAGGTTCAATACAGTCAGGGTCGCTTATTATGA
The DNA here is from genome assembly GCA_963281255.1 of Aphrocallistes beatrix. Taxonomy (NCBI): domain Eukaryota; kingdom Metazoa; phylum Porifera; class Hexactinellida; order Sceptrulophora; family Aphrocallistidae; genus Aphrocallistes; species Aphrocallistes beatrix. The sequence goes on from OY725488.1 coordinate 11,748,745, forward strand.
ACCCGCTTAATATGAACATTCGTTTATTATGAACTAACCTCCTGGTACCAATTTCATTTTTAGATAGGATTTGTATTGAATCAAGTTCGTTTAATATGAAGTATCTCTATTATGAACATATTTTTTGGTCCCTTGGTGGTTCACAATAAGCGACCCTGACTGTATTACAGTAATAGTAAAACTGCAACATTACTTGTTATGGCACGCTAATCTCTTGTGACACTTAGAATTACATATCTTTCCTAGTCGCCTACATCTACAGCGATTAGACCCACAGCCGCTGGTACAATGGCAAAAGAGTCTGATTTTGCCGAGAGAAGAGGCCAAAACTGCTTCTCGTAGTGTGACGATCACGTTAGGAACGTCTTCAAGGGAGAGAAAATGTGAAAAAGAAAATTCCACTTCTGAAGGGAGATAAGATCTATCTAGTGTTCCTGTACTAGTACCAATCTTTAGGTACCCTTCTTCGTTCCGTTCCGTTATCACACCTGAAATATTGGGTGGATCAAACGGTGACCCTTTATCTACCTCAGGAACATGAACAAGTATGTTGTCACCGATGTCAAGTTGCTTTGCCTTCTTTAATGTTTCTTCTCCATTCTATGTATTTGCTTTTCTTGTCCACGTTTTGCAGATGTTCGGCCTTGATTGAGCGAACCTTCTCTTTCTTTTAGGAGACAACTCACACACCACACAGGACTCCCAAACCCTTCAAGACCTGCTACTGGTTGACCGCAAATGGTATGGACAGGAAGGTCGCAGCCAGGACAATGGTGAGCTCTACTGCAGCTTTGTTGGCAAACAGCACAACTAGGTTCATTCCCGTCATCACAACTCTCTGTTTCTAGGTTTTGAATCTGAGTAAACAAACTGGGAGAGTGTGATTCCAGCTCAATATCTTGCCCATCTTGGTCGCCCAACAAGAGAGGAGCAGCGTAATAAGAACTCGTGGGAATTGGTGTGTACGGAAGAGAATGTTCAAGTGAGAGAAAACTGGACGTTTCTTGAACGTCGACAACTTCAGAATTCACTGGATCTGTGTTGGTCATGGTCTGTTCATCGTCCATCTCCTTAGCGTGTGTAAGGAACCTGAGGGAAGTTAGATTTCAGTTATTATCTTAAATAGTTTCAACTTACTAATACAAGATGACAATTATTTTTCTGTTACATTTTGATAGAGCCGCAAGTAGCTTTGATTTCTGTATTTCAGTGCGAAATTTCGAAATGTATCATCTAGTATTACTAGATATGCGTTTTCCAAAATATACAGCATATTTTTTACAATGATTAATAATCGGGATAAGAGACAAGCTTTGTCTCACTAATATTTTCATGAATAGTCAACAAATGTTGAAATACTTTTAAGATTGATTTATATCCCACCAAGATGAAATGAATTCAGAAACAAAGGGAAAATTTATTTTAGAGACGGAATTCAAGAACGCTGATCGAAGAATATTCAATATTTGAAGTGGATATTCAAGCAAACTTCACTACACCTCATGTCTCAAATGCAACAAATTCTGGCTTAGCTTTTGGAATGTCGGGTTTATATCTAAGATAGACCTCAAAACATTCCACTCATCTGATTTGTTTGGCAATTAAAAGGAGAGGACTTGCGCGGAATAATTTATTTTATATTTGAGAGTCAAATATTGCAGAGAGAATCTAACAATGACAAGACAGGGCCTACAATTCTACGATTTAGCAGTTAACTTATCACTAAATAAAGGCTAATTTGGAAAGAAGATGGAAAAATTATCAAATGATTATGTGAAGACAAAGGGAGTATGTGTTGAATGGCAGAGAAACAATGAGGATATACTGGAAATATGGTTAAGAAATGAGGGAAATTTTCTACAAAGTATAATTTAACGACTCTCTGATCGGTTGATTAGTTTACGACTTATTAGTTGACGCTGACGGGTAACAAAACTTAATTGTCACCGTAGTGACATCTGCAGCAATCTCATCTGGGGTTCCAAACTCTTCAAGCCCCTGTACATGCTCCCGACCGAAGAGAATTCTGTAAGGAGTCTTATACTCTAGTGTAGAATGCTGACTAGTATTGATTGAGTACTGACCTGCGAGATTGTATTGTCTTTTGTTATTATATTCTGTATTTATCTTCTCAAGAAATAAATGCCTACATGTATTGCCCATCCAATTGACGTATTTAGACAGCTCAAACTAATCCCTTCAGCTGTCTTTGTTGCTATTCCGAAATCGTCTTCGCTTGATACGCAATTGAATATGACCAGTTTTGATACCATTATGTTCTTCTTTATTATATGTTTCGATTGCGAAGTTTGGGAATGAGCATAACTTATTTTAATGAATAAATACAATTTGAATCCTAAAATTAGATCGTTATCGTGCTGAAAACAACATCATCGTTACTATTAAAACTCGATTAATGTTTGTTTGTTTGTTTGTATATATATATGTAACGAATTGATTGAAGAAACTGCCAGGCGCAGAAAGCTGATTTTTGGCATATGGGAGTCTTGGGGTTATGGCTCCACCAAGTTCTGAGCTCAGAGCAAAATGTCGACTCATCACGGAATTATGACGTCATTGTCACATTTTTAAAAGTTAAGCAATACGGTTATTCGAGCATAACTCAGCCATTATAGGAGATAGAAAACCGAAATTTTAATAGAATCTGTAGACTAACATACCTCACATATGATACAACTATCATCAAAAATGATGACTCATCACTTTGTTATGACGTTATCATTACTCATCAAAATTTTAAAAATTGATAAATTTGATGATTTTTCTTGCGATATAGATTATAGCAGTAGGACAGACGTATTTAGAGATGTTATCTCCCTTATAATTAACCAATGTGACCCCAGGCGACGAATCGAGCCTCTGGCGGACACAAATTGTCCGCCAGCCGCACAGCGCAAGCAAGCGAAGCGCGCTTGTTTACTTTAAATTAGTACACTGAAGTTAAAAATACGCCATGATATTCTATCAACAGTCGAAACGCGTTTCGACTGGAAACGCATTCTGACTGCAACAAATATACTATCCTCTGCCCTACCTGAGCATTTCCTGTGCAACAACTAGTTATTAGATACTGTATCTACATACTTGCATGTTATGAACTAGGAATTGGTAATAAGATGGATTCATTATATATTTATAGAGCTGCTTATTCTTGGTTAATCAATTATAACTATGGATAAAGAAGAAAAACATTCAAAAGCAGCAGTAAAATTGATAGAAGAACATAATACTATATTCACTCCGTTTACAACAAAGGAATGGCTAGAAGAAGCTACAACGTTTAAAGCAAGAGATACAGATGTGTTCGTAGCATCTTTTCCGAAGTCTGGCACACACTGGCTTACATACATAGTATATTTACTCATTCGCAAAAAACGCATATCTAAGACATTTGTGTCTAATCATGTATACATGTTTGATTTGCCTCAAGTTGAAACTTTCCCACTATACACGAAAGGGAAATTAACTTTCAAAGATCTAAAAGTGTTGAAGTCCACCGTAGAGAAATATCCTGATCCCAGGATATTCATAAGCCATTTCCCACATGTGTACTTGCCTCAAAATCCAAAATCCAAATATCTCTACATCTATCGCAATCCTAAAGATACAGTGATTTCGGGTTATCAACACTCCACGAATTCAAAATTCGCTCCTTATCAAGGCACCTTTGAGGAATTCTTTCAAATGTATATTGAATCAAATTGCTTTAATTTCTGTAAGCAGTTTAGAGGTTATATGAAGCACAAAGATGAACCAAACTATTTTATTGTTTCCTATGAAGAATTGAAACGAAATTTCAGTACGAAATTACAAGAAATAGCCATTTTTCTGGGTATCGAACTAACTGACGAACTCCATGAACTGATAATAAGGGAGACTAATTTCGAGTCAATGAAGGGAAACGCTTTGATTACTCATAATTACATGAAAGCAGGGGAAACATTTTTCCCTAGAGGAGCTGTTGGCACCTGGCAGTCCATTCTTACCAAAGAGCAATCGGACAAGATCGATTCAATTATGCTTTCAGAATTGGGTGAAGACTTCTTAAAGATATTTCCATATTTAGTTAGATCGAAACTTTGAATTATTTATTGCTGTTTTGTCAAAAACAGGATATTCTAGTTATTATGTTTATCTAGTATATATCTGCTTTTATCTATCTTGTATATACTCCTAGTATGTTATTACAGCGCATAAATTAAGAATTTTCAATCACTGTCCACCTTAGTTGATGTACGTCATCCAGTGGTGATTGTTCTAATTTCAAATTTGCTAAAGCTATTCATAGGCACTCATGGATTTTCAACACTACGTTAAATAAGATTCCAATATATTTGAAGTAATAATAATTTTTTAACAGTCGCATTTGGAAGAGATAAACGATTTAAAACTCGATTAATGTTTATATAGTATATGTGCATATATACGTGTATATATACGTATATATATACACGTATATATGTATGTAACGAATTGATTGAAGAAACTACTAAGCACAGAAAGCTGATTTTTGGCATGTGGGAGTCTTTTGGCTATGGCTCCACTAATTTCTGACCTCAGACGAAAATGTCGACTCATCATGGAATTACGACATCATTTTCACCTTTTTTATTTTTAGAAATTTCAAAATGTTTTTCCACTATAACTCAGCCAATTTAGGTTATAGAAGGCTGTAATTTTATGAACAACTATCTGTCCCAGAGTTGGACTCTGGTTCGTGCTCCGATTCAGAGTTCAGATTCGGATTCAGGTTTAGGTTTAGGTTTAGTCCAAATCGAGTCAGGCTCACAGAAAATCCAGACTTTAAGTTGTGTATATTTCACTACAAACTGTTGTTTAGTAAGTGGCAATGCATAATCCCTAGCTATGAACCGATATGTGTGTAGTATATAGAATATAGTCGGGTTTAAGCCCATTAACATACCGTAAACTGGGGTGACTTTGGCCCTAAGAGGTGACTTTGTCCCACAATAGCAATTTTAATAAAATATGCTCCAACTTAGAAATACTGCAGCTTACCTTTGGATATACTCTTATTGAGAGTTTCATTCAACATATTAGCAGTGTGATTACATTGATTCATTAGTTTGAGTATTTTTTATTAAAATTGCTATTGTGAGACAAAGTCACCTCTTAGGGCCAAGGTCGCCCCAGTTTACGGTATCGGGTTCTGAAAGGTTGATCCGATTCCAACTCTGATCTGACCTACTGGTCTAAACCATAGATGGGACTGGATCAATTCATAAAGGTTATTATTTATTTAATCATAGATAATATCCAGGCTACAATATTGCGAATGTTACAGATCATCGAGGAGCAACTAAGACTATTTTAGGTTGGTCGTGTTCAATCTGGTTTAGTGAGTGCCCGCACAGAATTGTTCAACCTAGTATAATACGAAAGTATAGGGCGCTTCCATCCTACTACGCAAAATTAAGCAATTGCTCATCCAGTGACCAGACTCTAGTAGCGCCTATGCCCAGTGTAATAAACCTAGGGAAACAGAAATCCTATATAGACTGCACTGATAATGAACAAATCATTTTGGGCAGGAGGTTGCAAATTGAAGGAGGTATGACACAATTGTATCTGAAAAGTTGTATGGCAAAATTATGATTTTGCCATACCTATATAACACAAATTCAGCGAAAAATTGACACAGAAACGCCGTACCTAATGTACTGATTCCGTCGGGCCTGTTGTTCCTCCCTTGTCGCCCTCCCGGTGGATCAAGTACTACATACTATTTCATCAAACTAATCTAACAGTAAGTTTTTGACAAAGCAGGCAACAGATAAATCAAAGTTTCGATCTTGCTAAAAATGGAAATAGCTTTAAGAAGTCTTCACCCAATTCTGAAAGCATAATTGAATCGATCTTGTCCGATTGTTCTTTGGTAAGAATGGACTGCCAGGTGCCAACAGCTCCTCTAGGGAAAATGTTTCCCCTGCTTTCATGTAATTATGAGTAATCAAAGCGTTTCCCTTCATTGACTCGAAATTAGTCTCCCTTATTATCAGTTCATGGAGTTTGTCAGTTAGTTCGATACCCAGAAAAATGGCAATTTCTTGTAATTTCGTACTGAAATTTCGTTTCAATTCTTCATAGGAAACTATAAAATAGTTTGGTTCATCTTTGTGCTTCATATAACCTCTAAACTGCTTACAGAAATTGAAGCAATTTGATTCAATATAAATTTGAAAGAATTCCTCAAAGGTGCCTTGATAAGGAGCGAATTTTACTTTTGTGAAGTGTTGATAAGCCGAAATCACTGTATCTTTAGGATTGCGATAGATGTAGAGATATTTGGATTTTGGATTTTGAGGCAAGTACTTCTGTGGGAAATGGCTTATGAATATCCTGGGATCAGGATATTTCTCTACGGTGGACTTCAACACTTTTAGATTTTTGAAAGTTACTTTCCCTTTCGTGTATGGTGGGAAAGTTTCAACTTGAGGTAAATCAAACATGTATACATGATTATACATAAATGCTTTAGATATGCGTTCTTTGTGAATGAGTAAATAGACTATGTATGTAAGCCAGTGTGTGCCAGACTTCGGAAAAGATGCTACGAACACATCTGTATCTCTTGCAATGAACGTTGTAGCTGCTTCTAACCATTCCTTTGTTGTAAACTTAATAAATAGATGTCCTTTTATCAATTTTACTGCATTTAGATCATTTTCTTCTTTATCCATAGTTATAATCGCTAAAACGAGAAAAACAGATCTATAAACATGCAATGTATCCCTCTCGAGAGCAATTCTTAGCTCAAGACATACACATATGTAGATCAGCATCTAATAACTATTTGTACAGGAAATGCTCAGGTAGGGCAGAATATAGTCTATCCATGACAAATTATTTAAATGCTTAGAAGTACAACGTTGTCTCGATTATTATTGGTGATTATTTAGTCAGTAACAAGTGCCTTTTGACGAATTTTGAAAAATATGCTAGAGACTAGCTTCCAACAGGGATTCCAGAACTTGAAAAAAGTTGCACGGATTCTTTCGCCAACCGTTTTTACTTGCTACTTATTTTTTGACCGGAATTTAGTTGGTATAAGGAGTAGAAATTCACAATTTTCAAATTACAAAAATAGGCCCTAGACTGGCTTCTAACTGTTGACATAGAGTTTTTAGAGGTGTAGATTTTGAATATTATATTTTCAGTCAATATGATGAATTAGTTTTTATAGTGTAGAGTTCGCATATCTTAGAAGTATTTTAGAATCTATATCAGTGGTTCCCAACGGGGGCTCTACCGCCCCCCCAGGGGGCGTTTGCTTGCCTCAGGGGGGCGCTGGAGAGGAAGGGGCGTTGTGGGGAACGTTGAGAAGGGGGCACTGAATGATAATTTATTGTCACATATGTAAATATCATTGTAACATTTTTGTGTTGCTCAATTACAAGCTGCCTACAAGAAAATTATTCATCAATCAGAATATATCCAATGTATTATGTCTCAGTTTTGGATCAACAGTTACAGATGGCTTCTTAACAAGGAATTATAAAAAGGGATTATACTCTGACTTAATAAACAATGAAGTATGGGGGCCTTCTGAAAGTTTCAAGCACTTTAGGGGGCGTTACTTTTTCAGAAATAGACTAGATAATTTTTAAACAAAATTACATTTACAAGTGTCTAATAACATTTCTACCTGGTGTTATCAACATCAACACTAAAATGATGAGTCACTTCCAAACTATTATGTTATTATTAATCACCAATGACCAATTAAATTAATAGAGAATTAAAAAACAATCAAGCGTTTCTTTGAAATCCCTAGACGCCACAGAGTAACTCTGCGGATACGCAGTGTCTGCAAGCCGCCTAAAGCAAGCGAGCGAAGCGCGCTTGTAAATTGTTATAATTCACTGTGTGAAGATACTCATCTTAACTATTTGGATGTAAGCATTGAGATGCACAATGTCATTGTTAGGGTATTGTATAGCAACCGGAGTAATTATTAATTTTTAGACTCTGTTGGAAGATTGATATACAGATGTGGAACAATTATTAAAACTCACGAAAATGTTTGGGTAAATGGTAGAGGAGGGAATTATTTTCTTAAAAACTTTATTCAAAGGGATAATGAAAAACCTTATCACCCTCTTTGGAGGTGCGATTATTCGAGGACAGGATACTATTCGAGTATTATGGTATTTGTATATCTGTTGTAAGTTAATGGTAAATACGCACTTATACACTGAGCTTATTCGAAAATGAATTTGTCTGAGACGACTTCAAATAAAATACAATTTCTCACCCTAATCCTGAGTTCCGAAAAGTATAGTCTGTATATCTTGTATATTGATTCAAAGGAGCAGGTTTGAAATGCGAAAAACAAATTGAAATGACTAACTGAGTATTTACTATTATATACCATAGCAATCATACCAAACTCTTAGGCCTAATACTAAACAGGTTTGTTATGTAGCCTAATACTAAACAGGTTTGTTAATAGATTTTAAAACTCAAATTGTAACTCGAGAAACTTTAACTTTGTAAAAGCAAATCTATCCACACAACGATGGATTAGTTATTTTTCCTATCTTCTATTATAATTAATTTGTTTTTTAGTTGGCTGACTATAATAAGCCACTGGCGTTTTAATTTTAAGCGAATTTGATTCAATACGAATCCTATGTAAAGAATGAAATTGGTAGCCCCTTAGATCAGAATGTCTGAATCTAAACACAAACTGAAAGTGTTTGTTCGACTCGACAATTTATTGACACCTGAGATCGTAAAAAGTTTGATTAAAGCGATCGAAAATGAGCGAATTAATCGGAACGTACCCCACCAGATTCATACCGTTAAGAAATAAAAAACCCAAAAACGTTAAGAAATTGGAACCATTTTAACCCAAGCGTATTTCATTATCATGATCTCATTATTTGATATAGCAATAAAACCTGCTTATTTGTAGTGAAATCTCATAAACAATCAGTATACAGTCGAACCTGCTTTATTCCACTTCTATATAGCGGTCATTTTCACATAACGGCTCCCTAAAAACATGTAAACAGTCCCGTTCGATTTCTTATAATACTGACCTGTGTATAACGGGCCACCTGCTCAACGCAGCGACCCCCCTTTTCCGGTCCCTTGGGGACTCTAAAACTGTCAATAACTGCCCGTTTATTTTTAGAACGAGTACAAAGTGTTTATTACGATCCCTATTCCGAACGATGATCTAGTTTAATATACATCAGTGATATCCAAAGTATATTTATACTTGTGTAGATTGCCACTGCATCGTATCGTTTTCAATACAACAAGCGCGCTTCGCTTGCTTGCGCTGCGCGGCTGGCGGACACTTTGTGTCCGCCGGAGGCTCCCTTCGGTCGCCTGGAATCACATTGGTTAATTATAAGGGAGATAACATCTCTAAATATGTCCATCTTAGTGTTAAAACCGATTTCACTCGAAAAATCACCAAATTTGTCAATTTTAAAATTTTTGATGCGTAATGATGACGTCATAACAAAGTGATGAGTCATCATTTTTTGATGAAAGTCGCATCATATGTGAGGTATGTTAGTATACAGATTCTATTAAAATTTCAGCCTTCTATCTCCTATAATGGCTGAGTTATGCCCGAATAACTGTGTTGCTTAACTTTTAAAAATGTGACAATGACGTCATAATTCCATGATGAGTCGACATTTTGCTCTGAACTCAGAACTTACTGGAGCCATAGCCAAAAGACTCCCACATGCCAAAAATCAGCCTTCTGCGCCCGGCAGTTTCTTCAATCAATTCGTTACAGATATATATATATATATATATATATATATATATATATATATACAATAATCGAGTTTTAATAGTAAGGATAACTTATATACGTAGATCTCTCAATTATACTTAAGTAATATAGTGTATAACAATAAAAAAGGTTATGTATACATTTTCATACCTTTATATACATATTTTAACACCATTTGACGAATTTCGAAAATATTTCTAGAGGCTAGCTTCCAATGGTTGACATGGGGTTTTTAGGGATGTAGATTTCGAATATCATATTCATACTTACCAAACCCTCTTGAAAATTCCCCTGGATTTAGGAGTGAAATCCCTGAATTTCAATGGCAAATCCCTGGATTTTAATATATTTATAATTTTGATGACTAAATTAGGTTGGTAAGTATGCATATTTTCAGATCGATATGATAAATTATTTGTTAACTTTTGTTTACAATATTTATATAAATTAAATAAATTCTAAAAATAGGCTAGATTGAGTAACTCCAAGCTCCCGCAGGGCGACTATGCGGACACAAAGTGTACGCAAACCTCGCAGCACAAGCAAGCGCAGCGCGCTTGTATGTATTAAGTAGCTATGCAGTATATTGTAGTGGCATACAATGATTGCTATTGTGAGGGTGAAGTCATATATAGTGTATAGAAAAGGTGTAAAAAATTGTTTTCCATTTTTTGCAGAGTCCTGAAAATCCCGCTTAGATCTTAAAACTTAATCGTAGACTCATATTTTGACAACTACATGTCAATTTTATATCTCTACGACTTACCAATTCTTGAATCAATTCGAACAAACAAACAAACAAACAAATATGGCAAAAGAACATCCTAGCATTTTAACATATAAGTTTATATGTTAAATTATTCAATTACTTATTTATTAATTATTCACTATTCAAGAATTATTAGTGCAGCTCCTATAGGGAGATGCCCTTATGGCATGGACGGAGTATCTCGTCCGTCCGTCCGTATGTATGATTGTATGTATGTATGTATGTATGTATGTATGTATGTATGTATGTCCGTACGCGCGCTACTGCGAAATCTAACAGTCCAAATTTTACCAAATGATGACGTCATAACAAAGTGATGAGTCATCATTTTTTATGAAAGTCGCATCATATGTGAGGTATGTTAGTATACAGATTCTATTAAAATTTCAGCCTTCTATCTCCTATAATTGCTGAGTTATGCTCGAATAACTGTTGCTTAACTTTTAAAAATGTGACAATGACGTCATAATTCCATGATGTGTCGACATTTTCGTCTGAGCTCAGAACTTACTGGACCCATAGCCAAAAGACTTCCACATGCCAAAAATCAGCTTTCTACGCCTGGCAGTTTCTTCAATCAATTCGTTACAGAGATATATATATATGCTACGGAACATGTTGACATTTGGAAGATGTTAACATCTACCGCGGTAGATGTTAACATTTTATTTTCAATTTGTTTAATGTATTTATACGACTTCCGAAATAGTTTCAACTTCATTTTTTACCTGGTGTTTAATTAAAACTTTCATCGTAACTACCTCACACTTTTATAGGTTCCGAAAACCGCACCCCCACGCAAATGCCATATTAATTAATCCAAGTCCTCTTCAGTTAATTATAAAAGCTAATTAGGGTACTAATCTATACTTTATTATTACAGTTGTGACATACAGTAGTATATATGTATGTATGCTAAGACAGATAATGTAACGATGATCCAAGAATACTAAGGAATGTTATCAATTAATTAAACGACTAAGATAAATGCGATAAAATTAATTTTAGCGATTTCGGGAAATTTAGATGGTTCTTCAACTTGAATCTTAGGACTTCTGATTCCATCATATGAGACAAGCTTTTCATTTATAAAGGTTTGGAGTGTGAAGTGGTTTCCATAGATGAGTGAATGACCAATATGCTTGAAAGTCGATATTGTATCTTCATGCTCCAAGGTAATGTATGGATCAATATCATTCACTTCCACTCGCAGGTGTCCTGCGTCTATGAATAACAATGGCGAAAGTTGAGGAAACATACTTCCCATTTTTGTTTTCAAGTTTTCATTTTTACATTGACATATCTTGCACTTTTTAGGGATTAGTTTAGAGTCAATAGTGTGTTGAAAACTTGTGAGAAAATTTTTGAAATAGTTGATGCGTTCTTTCATTGTAAACACCCCTGAACAGTGTGAACACTTATATGTACGTTCATATTTTTGGACGATTAGTCCAGCCAGCATTAACGAAAATCTGAACAATTCTATATTCGGATCCAAAGAAATCGAATGTGCCAGTCTCAAACTTGACTTGTAATTTTCTCGCTAGCCAGAAACGTAGCGAATCGAATTTCAATTTACGAATATCGGATATAATTTTCCTCAGGTCATCTTGGATCGTTATTTGAAGCCAGATCAGTATTCTTTGTAATTCGTGAAGTTAGAGACTAATTAGAGTTATGACATTATCAACATTACATGTGTCACACAAGTTGATGCCTTTGTAACAACCTCCCCAGCTTGCGCAATACTGCTCAATCTCAGCGAATGGAATGCTTAATCTCCCAGTATCCATTATCAAAGGTTCACTATCAGAACTATCGGCATCTAATATGTTGTCATTAAATATTTCATCTTTTTTTACAAGTCCATTGATGAAATCTTCATTACCTGAAATATCAACAATTTCCTTGCTATCTTTACGTTGTATTTTTACTGAATTCATTGTACAAGTAGAACTCTCAATTTTATATTTACACTCTTCGTGTTGCTCACTAGGAGATCCTGGTGGTGAGATTGCATTATTACATTTACCTCTTATTTTGGAATGGCAGTTGCTGGAACATGTGACACCAGATCTTCTACATGAACAGTAATTTGTATTACATTTTCCCTTACACTGACAAGAAGTTCTTTTACATAAGGTAACTGATCTGGCAATGGTGTGCATTGTGCTTTCAGTTTTAGGAATATCACCAACTTGAAGAAATGTAGAACCATTCCAAAGTTCAAATTCGCCTCTGGTATATTTTCGATTCAGGACACCTTCTTTTGTTCCAATTGTGTAATAGATTCCACTTATATCAGTGATAACACCTAATAAGTGTTTATCTCCAAGTTTTCCCCTATCAACCTTGGGAATTGAGACCCTGACATTATCGCCAATGGTAACTGCTGGTAAATACTTTGCAGTATCAGAAAGCATCTTTTCTGCTTGCCTCTTTTGGCCCCTTTGAGCAAGTGTGCATATTTTGCTTTGGTTCAGTATTTTAGCGCAATATGGACTTACGCAAAAATGGTGTAATGTTACCAAATCTTGACTAAAACAATACTTATGCCAACGTTTGAACATGAAAAACAAGTCACGAATTCGCTTCCTACTGAAAAATTGCATATTGAATAAGACATACCTTCAGATATTTGATCCATTGTAGCTCCCAATGTTGTAAGATCAAAATTCATCGTTACATCATAATGGTCCGAGCCATTATCACTATCGATATTTTCAGAAAGAGATACTGATTCCATTTGGGAGGTATTTGGGATAAAAGGTGAACCAACATCCTCTACGCTGTATGTAATGTCTTCGTTATCGCTTAATAGTTCAGTTTCAAAACTTGGGAACTTTGAACTAAGATCTTCAACTGTATTGATTGAATGGTGAAGTGTAGAAGGAATATCAAAATCTCGAAGTCCTCGAGGTGGATCTCTACCATATAGAACCTTATATGGGCTGGTGCTCAGAATCGTAAGTAGTGTTGTGTTTTTCATATATGCTACTCTGTCCAATTCCTTAGCCCAATGAGAATGGCCTCCTTTTTCCAACAAACTTTGAAGAATATTCTCAACACGACCATTTGTATTCTCAACAGAGCCTTGGGATTGTGGCTTTCTAGGTTTTCCATGTATTATTTTGGTTGATGGCCACAATGCATTTAGAGTTTCTAATAGAAGCCTATTATCAAACTCCTTGCCATTGTCACTCTGGAGTATGTTCGGTGCACCAAGTGAATAGAAGATTGTGACAAGATTGCTGGCAACTTCTTCCGCACATTTTTGTTTTAATGGTTTTAATACTACCCACTTAATGAAGTGATCCTGGTAATTTAAAATCCACTTAAATCCGATATCTGGCACAGTAAGCATATCGATAAGATCAACCTGTCCCCTTGAGCCAAAGCTTGTAGACAGAATTGGATTTGTTACTAAAGATTTGACTCTTTTTGGAAATTCTTGCCTGATGGCTCGGGCTGTGCTCTAAGAATAGCCTCACTAACCCAACACTGATATAGATACCTTGTTCCCTTAAATTATGGTGAATTGGTTTCCATCCTGCAAATCCTGTCTGTTCCCACGACCAATATAATTTATCGAACAGGTCTTCGAACGAAACAACTTGGAAGGACTTATCTTTATTGTAAGGATCTATATAGCGCAATTCCTTTACTTCCAAGACCTTAAGAACGCGAAAATGCTGAAGGGATCGATCAGCTCGGGGATACGTCCCGCTTGGATCGCAGAGTTGCTCGATTATCCCTTCTATCTCTTTATTATTCCAGATACGACACTTTGGCTCCTGTTTTTTAGCCAGTACTTCGTCTTCAAACTTTCGACGGTGGTAATTTAAACGAATATCAGACATATGAACAAAAGTACGCGTAGGAAAATAAGATTTTTTATATGTACTTATAATTTATTTGGCTCTTATAACAAACAGGGAAGATAGATCATCCATCTGCCCCATCTGTACCAGGACGAAAGCAGTAAAGAAAATAGGATCTATCATTATTTTTATAATTTTTTTAAATTTGATTCTCGATAGTTCGATTATTGCACCTGTTCCTCCCATCTGTATCAGGTAGTAAACATATTTAGAATGTAAACAGTTACAAAATCGACATATCAAAGATGTTTATCATGTGAATGTGAAAGCATTAGGGAAGCCGTCTAAAAAACATTAAACAAATTGAAAATAAAATGTTAACGTCTTCCAAATGTCAACATGTTCCGTAGCATATATACACAAACAAACAATAATCGAGTTTTAATAGTAAGGATATATTCATATTTTAACACCTCCACTGCAAAGCTTTGTTTAAAGATATAAGCAAGATCTCAACGACTAATGTAGGGTATTTCACCACGTAGGATCCGATTTTCGCACTTTGAAAGTAATAATATGAATATTTTATGAGTTTTTAACATATGTTTAAATACATATATTCACACCTTTCGAAAAAATCTTATTTTGAGTTAAAAGCGAATACTCAACGGCTAATATAGGATATTTTAATATGTAGATTCCAAATTTCACACTTAGAATGCCGTAGGATTAGTAATTCACGATGTAATCCGATATTTATATTACATGTTCCTTCGAGTCATTTCCTGGAGCTGTACTATCGGTCTGTCGACCGACATTTTCACATTAGATAAACTATTGAGTTGGATCTGGATTTATATCACACAATTTTAAAATTAATTTGATACTATTCTTACAATAAATTGTGTATCGCGTGATCATATCCAAGACAAAACTTCCTAATTTACAGTTTGAAAGTACAAATTGTAGTACTGTATTTATTAGTACTGTATAATGCATGCCAAAAATCAGCTTTCTGTGCCTAGCAGTTTCTTCAATCAATTCGTTATAGATATATATTAGGCTGGATAAAGAAATGTACAAATGGACGGATCAACTTCTCCCTAAGGGAAAAGTTGCCTTTCCTCCTTTCGAGGATTATAAGAAATTTAGATCCGAAAAAAATTGATTTGACCTTTGCGATTTTATAGTTTTGATGTGTCACTCCCGCAATTGACTTTAAATCGTCCGAATTGTCAAAATCCTTTGGCTAACCCCCTTTAAATATATTAATTGGTAATAGTAAGTTGCTAATTTGCTGTCGAATGGTATATAAAACTAATCTCTATCTCTTAGGATACTAAAGTTATACATATATTTTTTTCCGTTTTCTATCATACCTTTATTATCACCCCCATCACCCCCCCTTTATTTCCCAAAATTTTAAAACGTACAACACAAGCTTTTTGATCAATTGTTGAATAGAGCAAGATTCAATAATTTCATATTCAGTTAAATTAACATTAATCATCTTTTTTGACTCAAAAGCAGACATTTTTTCTCTCGAGGTTTGTGTTGAAAGAATAATCCATGTCTCGCCTCTTCCCCTGTAACTGAAGACGAAGCTTAGTAACCAGTTGAATAGTTCTTTCAACAGCTTGTGTATGGCATGGATATCCTGGAATTTCCACAGGAGTTCACACAATATTAAGTAGTATTTCTTTTAAGAAGTGTTTTGTAAAAGGCGGTTCTGTGATAAGAGATGTCTCCCAATCAATCATATTCACGTATGTTTCAGCAGTGAACCTTAAAGAAGGAATTTTAAATGCTCGAATTTCTATCTGTTCAAATGATGAATTGTTGATATGCACATATGGGCCTCGAAACATGTTCTATACAATATCTTTACTGCGAGAGTTCCCGAGTATGATCAAGAAGTAAATTGTGATGTTCTACAGAGAAATGCATATTTTTCAAGGTTGAGACCGATTGGACCGAATATCAGTATTCATGAATACCTGAACCGAATACGAATACTGATAATATTCGGTTAGTTCAACCGAATACGAATACTGATACTCGGTTCCCAATCGAATATCAGCTATTTGCCAAATAGTATTTGGTCTAACCGAATATTGAACTATTCGGTTGCAACCTTGATATTTTTATGTGATAGTTTTGTGGGCATTTAGGAATATCTGTACTTCTTAAGATTTAATTCTGATAATTTGATGATCTTATAAATGATATACTTGTAATTCAAATTTTCTATATTCTCTGACTGTGTAAATGATGTACATTAAATCTATTATGGTGAAATATGTGGTTATATATCATTTTAACAGAGCATCATGCAAAATATGAGCAAAATAGATCTACTCAACTTACGCCTCGCAGGTTGAGAGCCCTGTAATTGAAACCTTCGAGAATCGTAACTCTCACTGTTCAGATTAGTTAAGATTTACTGTAATTCATAAAGATTAATTGAAGAATAATTCACATGGAATCATTCAAGTATTATCTAGGAAGAAAATTTATGAATATAATTATTATATATACAAGCGCGCTTCGCTTGCTTGCGCTGCGCGGCTGGCGGACACTTCGTGTCCGCCGGAGGCTCCCTTCGGTCGCCTGAGGTCACATTAGTTAATTATAAGGGAGAGAGCATCTCTAAATATGTCTGTCCTACTGTGCTAATCGATATCACTCGAAAAATCACCAAATTTGTCAATTTTAAAATTTTGATGAGTAATGATGACGTCATAGCAAAGTAATGTGTCATCATTTTTTGATGATAGTTGCATCATATGTGAGACGTGTTAGGATACATATTCTATTAAAATTTCAGCCTTCTATCTCCTATAATGGCTGAGTTATGCCCGAATAACTGTGTTGCTTAACTTTTTAAAATGTGACAATGACGTCATAATTCCATGATGAGTGGACATTTTCGTCTGAGCTCAGAACTTACTGGAGCCATAGCCAAAAGACTCCCACATGCCAAAAATCAGCTTTCTACGCCTGGCAGTTTCTTCAATCAATTCGTTACAGATATATATATATATATATATATATATATACATTAATCGAGTTTTAATAGTAAGGATTATAGATAATATTCAAGATAAATCGGATTAATAATGTAATATTCCGAAAGAATTTTGAAGAATAATTCACTTCCAAGGAAAGATAATGAATTAATTATTCAATTATTCATGGGTTATTCACTATTCAAGGGTTAATTAATTCATTAGTCAACTTGGATTCTTCCTACGTAAAAATTGTGTGATAGTATATCCAGTTCCAACTCGACAGTTTAAAATTCAATTGATTTAATACTATTCTTCCAATAAATTGAGTAACGTGTGATCAGACCCATTCTCGTATGTACAAATTAAAAAATATTCACAGTGCACATCTACACCTTAAAGAGATCATATATGTGAAATTTGGTGGACTTTAAGCTTTCGATAGCTCACGTACGGACATAATAAGGGCATCTCCCTACTGTAGTACAAGAGCTGTACTAAAAAGTGGAAGAATAACATTATTCAACCATGATGGAACTCTTAGTATTCAAGTCCTGGAATATTAGTGAACTTGCAGGAATCGACCATTAATTTATGTTAGTACGTACTTGTCTCGTTACTGTATTAATTCGCAATGTTTAAATAAACTTATTTAATGACTTTATTTATACAATAAAAGAAAAGTAAAATACAAGTACAAAGTTAGTGGAGAAGGAGTGTTTAGGGGAAAAGAATTAGAACACATACAAACACTCGCTCTATTTATCACTCATTACTGAAAAGCCTAGGAATGAAAACACAACACTAAAGTATAATGCGAGTTTTTGAGTATATTTAAAATATGAAAGGTATCATCCTCCATCTCTGTGACCTGTACTCCTCAAATTCCTTTCCAAAACCTTCCAGCAATGCCCTTTCTTCCGTCTTGATCCTAATTATCAGAATTACAAAACAGAAACTTAATGGCACATAAAGTAACATAGAAGTATATAATATAACATTTCCTAGAAATACAAGAAAAAGTGCGGAGTAGCTTGGATGCATGAGATATGAGTAGAGCCCGTCTTTGATCAGCTTTTGCTCGTCACTCACTCCCACTTCATACGTGAAGAATTTCCCCAGTTCTTCTTTAGCTTTATTTCTGTAATATTTGCCTAAGACACATATTATTAGACCGAAAAATACTATTTCACCACTACTATTCATTATATTATCTTCCTCGCCACCCAAGAGCAATGCCCAAAACTTCAAGTAATTGAAGATGACGCAGAGAGTAAATAATAGTAGAGATAAACGTGTAAACATGAATTCTATGGAATATTTCATCTTTTTCACTGACTCATCAAGACTGTGAGGACTTCTTATCTCAGATATGAGCATTAGCAGAGAGATGGTTGAACTCAAGATACAATTGATTTGATATAAATCCATGTACAATTTGATAATTTGTGTTATTATTTTACCAAGATACTGACTTGTCCAAATTAAATACGATTTCTCACCCTAAGTCGCTACTTTGTATTTTGTATATTGTTTCAAAGGAGCAGATTTAAATACGAAAACAAATTGGATTGAATTACTGAGCATTAAATATATTATATACTTTGGTAATCTTTCCAAACTCATGCAAGCCTAATATTAAGCAGCAGTGTTAATAGATATTATAACAAATTGTAACTTAAGAAACTGCTTTTACAAACTTAACTTTGAAAAAGCAAATCTATCTGCTCATTATTAATTAGTTAGTTAATTGATTTTGCCTTAGGGTATTTTCTATTGATTGGATATCAGGGTTGCCGTGGGAATGGAAGGCATACAGTACTAAAGAATCCCACAGAAACCCACAGGAAAACCCACAGAAACCCACAGGAAATCCCACAGAAACTCACGAGAAATCCCATAGAAACTCACAGGAAATCCTACAAGGAAATCCCACAGAAACCCCCAGGGAATCCCACAGAAACCCACAGAGAATCCCACAGAAACCCACAGGAAATCCCACAGAAACTCACGAGAAATCCCATAGAAACTCACAGGAAATCCTACAGAGTCCCACAGGAAATCCCACAGGAAATCCCACAGAAACCCCCAGGGAATCCCACAGAAACCCACAGAGAATCCCACAGAAACCCACAGGAAATCCCACAGAAACTCACGAGAAATCCCATAGAAACTCACAGGAAATCCTACAGAGTCCCACAGGAAATCCCACAGGAAATCCCACAGAAACCCCCAGGGAATCCCACAGAAACCCACAGAGAATCCCACAGATTCCCACATGTGGGTTTTCCCATAGAAATTCCCACGGCAAACCTGTAGGATATACCTCACACTTTTAGCGTTTCCCCGTCAAAAATGACTCAACCGGAAATTAGTTAGTAAAACTCCTGTCCGATGTTCAAGGTAAATAGAGGACTTTACACGTCGCTTCGAAGACGCTTCAGTTGTTCGAGAGTTCACCTTGAGCAGGCTTCTCCGTCTCCTTTGGCTTTCCAGATGACTTCTTTCCAATATGAGGTTTACGATTACTGTCTCTGCAGGGAGGTGAAACACTGTGGAGTATGAGGGAAGGGTGGATATGCATCTAACACAGACACCAATGCTAGGAACCCATCATTGAATATATTCACTGCTAGAGATGTACCTGCTTCAATTGACTAGTTGCCGACGAATTTTATCTTATGTGTCTTATGCCAGATTATTGAATGGAGGAACTCATGACTATTCCGTGTCTTTTCCATAGAGAGTGGCGAACAGAGAGAAATGTTAGAAAATATACCTCGAATACCTCCGACACACTTCAACCGATGGATCCTCTGCATTCTCCGCACATCGGCGTTGGTAATAGAAGCACGAATCGATCTTTGTGGAGCAGTTGGAATGTTTCTGAAACAGGTGATCCAGAAGGTTGAACAGGGCTGGTATAATTGCACAATACGTTCTATCTTCTCTATACTAATAGCACGACCAAGCTTCTTCTTGAGATAATTATCATATCGTTTGAGGTGCTTTTGAACGTGGCCCAGGCACTCTTCTTTGCGAATAAATTCAGAGCCATTGTACGGATCACTCTGTACTTGACGTTTAAACGAAGAAGAATCTCTGTCTCCTATAGAAGTCGAATAGATGAGTTGATGTTTTGAGATTGACCGGTCCATATTTCTAAGACCCAGAACCCTCCATTCCCTGACTGGTGCTCAAGAAATTTGCCGAACACTGAGATTGATATTTATCCCAGAATGCGGCATAGTCGTTCAGGCGATTTATCTCTCTTCGGGCCACGGGAGCAGCTCTTACAAACGTGGTTATAAAATCAGTAGTCGAGCAGTTTGCTGACACTGCATCTATAGCAGAAGAAATCCCTGGTTACTATAATACCCTCTTCTGTGCCAAGTTACTGGTTGTTCTGGAAACCCTGAGGTCGGAGTAGAACTGTGGGAAAATTCCTAAGGGAACACGGGTCTCAGTTTGATAACATTTGGAGTATAATGTGAAGAATGTTATTATGCAGCTAGCTAAATTAATATATTGCGTATATTCTCAAATTCTAGTCATACTATTCATTTTTATTCACTTTTCTAAAATTTGATACTGAACATTGACTAAATAATACACTTACTCCAACAAGCAGAATCATTTGAGTTGAATAATTCGGTGAGTCATAATTTTTAGATAATATTATAGTGCTAGTAAAGAAGATCAAGTGTACTGCATAATAATAAACAAGTTTCATCATTTGAATCTTAAAAAATATTAATAAAGATCAATAGGATTTAGCGTCAGATGACATAATATAAGGAACAAGTAGGTTCGAATACTCTCGAATTTTTCTTACAGGATATTAGGAATACAATTAATCCACTGTCAGAGGTAAATAGGATAGTAGGGAATTGCACTTATTAGTACTATTTTAGTTGAATTATTGAATAGAAATAACACTGTTCAAATATTTCTCACCTAGTAGAGTATATTTATAATTTATGCTACTTGTTAAGATACCTAATTCCCTCCCAAGAAATGGACATGTCCTCAAATTATTTGTATGCAGTTTCACCAAAAATACAGTCAAAATCTCTTATTATGAACTACTATTGGACCAAAAATGTGTTCATAATAGACTTCATATTAAGCGAACTTGATTCAATACAAATCATATGTGAGCAACAGGATTGCGACCAGAAAGTTAGTTCATAATAAACGAATGTTCATTTCAAGCGGGTTCGTAATAAGTGACTCTGACAGATTGTCTATAGGAACTAACTAACCCTGTTGGACCTGGTGGCACACTTTTAAAATCTATTCATTCGATATATTTTGTCAATCGAGGCTACTACCTGCGATAACTTGCAAGAAATCTAAACATTGTCAAGGTCCTGAGATTTCAATTATGTAATTAAAATAAGTTCAGTTTATCAATTACTAGTTCTACTGGATTTGTACTATACATTTGTTTTCTTAAGAATATTTATATTATCTAGAAGTAGTTTTGATTAATTTAAGGAAATATAATGGACTTCAAATGTATCAAAAGCAAGGCTGGATTCGGTTAACCGGCTAACCACCGTCAATCACGGTTAAAGGTTAAGAAAATTTTGGATCGGTTACCGTTCTGCTTTATTTTCTAAATATTTGGACTAATTTCATTGTTTTTCGATGAAGATTCATGAATATTACTTAAAGTTTTGATATTACAATATTATTACAATTTTTCCAACCAAATAGTATATTTCGAGACCACTGAAGATTGTAAATTTTTCAATATCAGGTTAAACATTAGTCGACAAATCCATAATTATACTAATTAATATTGACATCGGTTAACCGGTTAACCGCCCTGGAGGAAACCAAAATAACTGACCCCGAATATCGGTTAACCAACCCCAGCCCTGTCAAAAGTATAAATAATGTAACTAGCCACAATGACAAACACGCAAAGAGTGAAAGATTACTTTACAAATTTTTACATAAAATAGTTGAAAAGTTTAATAATAAATCACAGATAATAGTAACAGTAGTCAACTAAGGATAAAAAATGATAAAAATAAACAGTAATTAGGAAATATACGTTACACAATGCATACAAGGCATGCTTCTATCGAATCATCAATCTATGAATTACAATACATAATAGTTCACAAATGTTCTTATCTAGGTAGCAAGTCTTTATTGAAGTTACTTTAGTTCTGTCTGGATAGGAGCAGGACTGCATCTAATTCCAGTAGTCACATCCCAGCTAATGCTTTTGCAAGATTTCTTAACTGTCTTATCTGATAGACAAATAAAGCAAAATATGTGTTTACAAGTAGAAGAAGAACATGTAAAAGTATTGCAACCACCCGAGTATTCTAACATTGTTTGACATCGAGGACAAGCTCTCATTGTTGGAATAGTCACTTTTTTGCCATTACGATCTTGAAATTCCATTTTTGGAGAGTTTATAAGCTTTTCGATTAACTCTTTATTTGTACAATTTTCACACACTTTATTATCTGAAGCATTTTTCCATTCACGTTTACAGGACCAGCAAAACATGAAACATTTCCCACGCTTCTTAGGACAGACAGCGCATTGGACTTGTGGATTATGTATATTAGTCCTCTGACAAAGCGTTCGACACTGAGGGCATTCCTGGGTATCCTGACTCTCATAGAAATTCGTAGTTATAGCAGCGATGAGAAATTCTTCTTCTTCTAGAGTTGGCAGACCAAATTTGATAATATCCTCCCGCTTTATAGGTTTATCGCATTCATTACAGCCAATCTGGTACTTCCTGTTACTTAACTGTTCCCACGTCCAGTCTAGAAGATCATCTGGACATATGTAATGGCCACATTCCATCCTTAAACCATTATCTTCAAAGCATGTGTTACACTGACCTCTTGGATGGAATAATACAGTCCTTGTCTGATCTCTTGTTTCACTGAAATTTTTTCCATGAATTCTTGCAGCACAAAATTCTACCTCAAAGTTTGAATTTTGTATTGGTTCATTTTTTTTGAAAAGGGATCGCCAAAAAGCCATTTGATTTTGCTATTACTTTTATTATCTAAAGAAGCAATATCAATACATATTATTCACACTAAAATTAATACTTTATTTACATGTTGCAAAATTAAGTATAGGTAGAGATATACTTGTGTATTTGACGAGAATAACGAGATGCAAAGGTTGACTTAATCTAAAGAGTTTTTTAGGAATAGAAAAATGGTTGATTCCGATTGAATCAACCAATGGCTGCCTAGGTTTAAATTTTAAACTGTATTAAAGTGCTAAAATTTTTTTAGTGCTGCTCCTAGTATAAGAGATGTTTCTTACGTCAGGATTGGTATGCTAAGTAGGGGTGAACATATATATATCCATCTACTCGCTCCTGGAAATTCTACTGGACCTAATTGAACCAAATGACACCAAATGTATAAATAAAGACCATACATTATTTCTATCGAGGTCGAGATTTGAACCTGGGCCCAAATTTGACTTTTTCTCAAAATATGTCAAAATGTATTAGCCAATCAGAATCCAGGATTTTGCATTACACTTGGCTTTAATTTATTGACTAACAGAGATGATACCTAACTCAATGAACATATAAGTTCGGAATCACTCTCTAGCCTATTTTAAGAATTATTCATATTTTCATATCTTGACTCTAAATGTGACAAATTTGCCTACAAATGAAATTTCAGAATTTTAATTTAAAAATATAATTTAAATTTCTTATATATTAAAATGCATTGTTTTTTGTGCAAATCGATATAAGAACTGGGAGGTGCTAGAAATGTGAAATTTGGCACACAGGTAAATAATAATCAGTTTAGAAGGAAAAATAGAAGGAAAAAAGATCTAAACGATAGCTTCTCACCTTGATGAGATAAGTAGCAAAATGTGCTGACCCATCAAATTCGATTATTTTATAATGCAAATAACACACTCTAATTATTGTTACGAACCAAAATTACTGCTACAGTTCTCATCTCATTAATATACCGGCGTAGACAAATACAATTCTGCATAGAAAACAAGAAAAACGACATGTTGTTTTATGCATAACTCAGCCATTATAGTAGATAGAAGGCTCAAATTTTAATAGAATCTGTATACTAACATGCCTCACATATGGTGCAACTATCACCAAAATGATGACTCATCAATCTGTTATGACGTCATCATTACGCATCAAAATTTTAAAAATTGACAAATTTGGTGATTTTTCGAGTGATATCGATTCTAACACTAAGATAGACATATTTAGAGATGCTATCTCCCTTATAATTAATCAATGTGACCCCAGGTGACCGAAGGGAGCCTCCGACGGACACACTGTCCGCCAGCCGCGCAGCGCAAGCAAGCGAAGCGCGCTTGTACAAAATAAATAGCTACCACAACTTATGTTTGATATCTTAAATGTATTATAATGTATGGCAATAAAAAATATTATGTGCATATTTTCACACCTTTATATACATATTTTCACACCTTTATATACATATTTCCACACCATTTGATGAATTTTGAAAATAATGCTAGAAACTTGCTTTCAACGGTTGGCATGGGATTTTCAGGGGTGCAGATTTAGGATATCATGTTTTCGAGTAAATTTGAAAATTGATTTATTTACCTTTGTTTACAATAGATACATAAAGTAAACAAATCTCAAAATATGCTATAAACTAGCTTACAACGGTTGATATGGGGTTTTCAGAGGCGTAGATTTCGAATATCATATTTTGGAGTAAATTTGATCAGTTTGTTTACTTTTGTTTAGAATAGATACATAAAGTAAAATAATCTAAAAATATGCTAGAGACAAACTTTCAACAGTAGACCTGAGGCTTTTTGTTAGCCGCGCAACATAAGTGTGCTCTTGTTATTTATTAAAATCATTAGGGATCATTTTTCTATCCAAAATTACTACACTGTGAATGATTTGGGTGATAGTGGGATAAATTGTATCATATTCATGTTTTATTGTACCATAATTTAAGTCTTATGATTTTCCGAATGATTATAGATTTTATTACAGTACAAAAAGAAGTATTTTACATACTTATAAAAGTCATTTTGTTAAAAAAGTATATAGAAACGAGGAAATGTGGATATAGAATACTCTATGATGAATAACCGCCGTGAATCCTAGTCACTAGTACGATTGTTGATCCGCCCTTGATTCCATAATCCTGAAAGGTCATCGTATTACCAGCACAAATATCTTCTAGTTGCTTGTCTGCATAAAGTAGACGTTGATGCTCTATACTGACCCCCATTCTATCTCTAATTAGTTCTCTCAGTTCTGAAACTTTGTATCTCTAGAGTTATAAACGATGTGAATATGCATAATTGACATAATTTCGAAAAATATTATAAAATATACAACATACTTTAAATATTGAAGATTGAATTTGAAAAGTTACGGTTTTTGACTCAAATCCTGAAACATAGATATTCTCCATATTTCTTCGTTGATATGTTCACAGTTTTTGAAAATTATGAGAGAGCTAAATATCTAAAGTAGAAAGATTATATCCCTATTGAAATTTCTAATTATAGAAAAAGTGACAAAGACGTCATTCCATGATGGGTTGACATTTTCGTTTGAGCTCAGAACTTTGTGGCAGTAACCAGCCATTTTGTGGAATGTATTCTACTATCACACACACTGTCCTAGAACTGATAATAATCTAGAGGGATTCCATAGAAATTGTCGCTCGCACTAAATTTCTAGCGACAGTCCAGCAACCTACAGTAGAACCTCGTTAATACGAATGCGGATAATACAAAACTCAGGATAATAAGGAACTATCCGTGGAGAAGAGAACACTCCAAATACCACGAACAAATTTCGACTGTCCCCTGGTATTCGTACTAAACTTGTGTTATTATATATCAGTAATTTTGATACTACTTCCTGTATACACCAACCAGACAAGACATTTCAACACTTGATTCTTTCCCATACAAATAATACATACTAAATCGGATTTTTTCATGAAGGGCAGTACGTTCAAATTCAGAGAGATTCTAAAATCTGATTTCAGATTCGAAATCTACACATTCGAACCATTGACTAATTTGAATGCGTATTATTCGAATCTGGAATCCGATTAGCTGTATCCCATACCGTTTAGAAGTAACCCTTTTCACGAATAGACCCATTTTAGTATTATTTGTATGGGAAATAATCAAGTGTTGAAATACTTCTGTTCGGTGCAATTAGAATATTACAATTGCTTGGAATCCAAAAAATTTCAGACAAAATAATCCCACTTCACATGGATGAGATGGGATGAGACAACCTCTGATGATCGTAGTATAACAATGGATTGTGGTCATTTCAAAGGTCCAGAGTACATTCTAGACTGGGAAAAGTGAAGAAACATGAAAATTGAATCTAGCTGTAATGACTACGAAGCGTACTGGAACATGTGATTATATCGTAGATAACATCTCTAAATACGTCTGTCTCACTGTTATAATCAATATCATGATGATTGTATCATATGTGAGATAAATTAATTAATATACACATTCTATTAAAATTTCAGCCTTCTATGATAGCAACTAAAATGGAGTTATAGTCAAAAACTGAAATTTCTAATTATAGAAGAGGTGACAATGACGTCATTCCATGATGAGTCGACATTTTCGTCTGAGCTCGAGTTTTAATAGTCAGGATATTTGTAAGACGTACTAGTATTTTTTTGAACATTCAAATATTAATAAAATACGTGAAAATATCAAAGTCTAGAAAAAGTGCTTATGTACTACTCAGAGGATAATATCTAACAAAACCTAGTACGTATATAAATGTGAATATTAAAATTTTTGTAAGTTGTTGAGGGTGGGGGCTGCTAGAAATGTGAAATTTGTTATGCAGGTAAATAATAATGAGTCTACAAGGGAGTTCGAAGATCTAAGCGAAATCTTCGCACCTCGCAGAGTTTGTTGACAAATTGTGTAGAATGTTTAAGAAGAAATTTCAATGCAAAATTGGGTCCGAACAATTATACTTAAACAGTACTTACTAACCGAATTAAAAGAAAAGATTGTTATTGAAAATTTAAAAAATCATAACACAGACTTTTGGAATGCGATTGACACGATTTATTTCGTATAAACATTAAAAACAGTTATAAATATTTCATGATAAATTATTTATAGAACATAGAACAAATCGATGCAAGGGTGAGGGGTCGTTTGAAAAACCTTACGCTCCTGTTCAAAAATACCCATGAGAACATTATGAAGCTAACATACGCTCATTTGAATTTGAATTGCGAAGGTGTTAGTATTTCCTTCGAGTCCTGAAATATTCATATTCTCCATCAGTCTATTTTATCATCACTAACTGTTACAATTTATGAAATGGTATAGCTAAATGATAGAGAAAGATTATATTTCTATATATGTATGTAACAATTATACTATCTGGGGTATAATTCTATGTAGGCACACAGTTACTATAACTTAAAGTTCATGATGATATATTATGCAACTTTAAAATGCAAGATGAAATGTGATATATATAACGATAAGATTAATAGTGATCTTTAAATGGACTGAATGCTCCGTATTTTACTTACTGAAAGCATTGTTTGCTTAGTCCAGTTGAACTTGTGACAAGAAAATCTCAAATCATATATCCTAGTCATGTGTGAACTAAACAACTTCGGGGACATTTCAGTCAGATGGCTAAGAGCAAAAATTCAGAATTATAGCAGTTTGTTAGTGATTCAATGATCTAGTTTGGGATTCTATGGAGTAAAACCATAGAAAATATTGTATTGTAGAATGATCTAGAATATTGTATACAAGCGCGCTTCTCTTGCTTGCGCTGCGCTGCTGGCAGACACTTTGTGTCCACCGGAAGTGTCCACTGGAAGCGCCCTTCGGGCGCCTGGGGTCACATTGATTAATTATAAGGGAGATTACATCTTTAAATATGTCTGTCTTACTGCAAAAATCGTTATCATCTAAAAATCATCAGATTCGTCAATCTAAAATTTTTTTTCACTTCACAGTGCATTAATAGAAAAGGTTAAGGGAAAGCAATTTGTAAAGATGCTGTTGTAATGAATCGAGCTATTCGCAAAACGGCAGCCCTAGCATTTATACCTGCAATTCTAGTTCTTCTTGGCTAGGAAATCGTTAAATCATTGCCACTTTCATCTTTACAAAAGTGGATTTATTAAATACTTTGAATACTTTAGAGTTGGTTGGTAAGGCAGTTTCCACCCATTTTGTGGAATGTATTCTGCTATCACACACACTGTCCTAGAGTTAGCTAATAATAATCTATAGGGATTCCATGGAAATTGTCCCTCGGACTAATTTTCTAGTGACAGTCCAACAACCTACAGTAGAACCTCTCGTTAATACGAATGCGGATAATACAAAACTCAGGATAATAAGGAATTATCCGTGGAGAAGAGAACACTCCAAATAGCACGAACAAATTTCGACTGTCCCCTGGTATTCGTACTAACTAGGTTCTACTGTATTTTAAATTTTTATCTTTTTATAAATACAGTTTTGTAGGCTTAATGGAAGAATCAATTGACGGAGAATAATAAGAGGTGATACAGATGATATGTTGGTGGATCAATGGTTTTAATTTCCAGGACAAAGACATTGGAAAGTTCCTGCGAGAGGACAGTGATGTCAGAGTGGAGTGGTAGAGGTTGCTATTGATGTAGATCAAGCAGGGAATTCGCTTTGCGAAATAGGGATCGCTGGTTGTGATCAACCTGAGTAATCCAATCAGAGTAGAATTTGCTACGCTCCAAGTTCATTGGGTTTGTCGAAACATTCCGCTTCTGCTTAAAATCAGCAGATAACTTTTGCTCACAACATGCTTAGTTATTTTGATTGCCTTAGTGAACCAGAGGATGCGACGATGGGATCATTAAGATGATTTTGGTTCGAGAAGATGCATAGCAGTCGTAAAGGGTAAATGATTTCACCCCAAAAATAAACTGTCAGAAATTACATCAATCCAAAACTTTTTTTGTAATTCTTCTATTTCACATCATAATCTTTATTATCACAATTACGATATCAATAATTTCTAACAGAGAAAATAATTAATTACAAACAACAAATAATTATTTAATATTTATAATAGAATAAGTGGAAAACTGTTACTCGTCGTCTATTACAACTTCACTGCTAAAACTGTCCGAAGTAAAATATGACTGATAGCGGCAGTTAATTAGGTCTGTAACAGGCTGAAAATGTTCATCAAAATTAGTTAGGTACATCGCTTGGTTAGATCTGTGCTTTTCATAAAAATGGTAGCGATACCATCTTATTTCGTTGTATGTTTTCTTCGAATCACAATGGAAGTTCGCAACAAACAGGTCTATCCCTAACATCATGGATACTGCCATTATTTCGATGTCGGTTGCCCAAATATGATCACTACCCATTTGTGACTGTAAAAGATAGTGCTTTGATGATAGATTGCTAAGTTTTAATTCAAGGTAGCGTGTAATGTAGCTAGCTCCTTGAACTCCAATAAATCTATAAACCTCCCCGCGAATTTTCTCGTGGTGATTCTCTGAACCCGTTAGTGCGGCTAAGATAGCTCTGAAAAAGCAGTTACCATCGCGTTCTATGGGATAATGTTCAAGGAAATGAAACCTCCTAGCGGTCTTTCAACGTAATAATCTGCCTGAGGTAGTTTTTTCTCGAATGGAAGTTGTAACAGATTGCACTTTGATATTTTCCATTCTCTAGATATGAAGAATAATTAGGAATGTCTTGATTTTTTAATTGATGAAATGTATAAGGGAGCGATTTGAGATCTTGTTGAGTTCTTGAGACAATCAGCTGATCTTCTAGATATTCTATTACCTATATTTACGTACATATTAATTTTATCAATTTTTAAAAAGAATAAATAAACCCAAATTTACTCACGGTTGCATAGAGGATCTGATAAACATAGTCAAATGGTTTTGTATGAGGAAGTTGAGAAGTTGCTTTCTCTGAGTACAAGTAAAATAATATAGGGTGTATATACATCATATATCTTTCTTTATATGCCTGATAATTTCCTCCTAAAGGTAAAATATTATACGATACATACTTCGAAACAAAGAACAAAAACATAGAATAAACCAAAAATACCTTTAAACATAACAAAGAGCGCATTATTGCTCTGGCTGGTATACCATAAGTATAGGTTATCAAACACTTCGTATCCACCTAAATATAGTACACTTTTGTAAGAATCAGCAGTGTCTCTCCCTATACACTAAACTTAGACTTAGTTAGACTTAGTCAAACTAAGTTTTGGTTTTGATATTGTGAATGTTGATCATTAAAATTCTTGTTTGTGATTACTAGTATAATTTATCACAGCATATCTGCACAAATTCTAAATGTATATAAAGACCTTGACGTGTTTGTCTCTACTCGTTTGAAGAATTGATGCTTGACTCCCTAGTTTAACATAGTTTAACATAAATTTAATTATTTAAACAAGTAGACCCTCGCTACTTGAACTGTCCTGTAGATCATTCAAACGTTACATAATTATGATAATATTATCGCTAAAATGGCCTCAAACATACCCTACCCACTTCAGTCACACCATGTCACAAAATAGATACCCCTCCTTCAACATTACATAATGCTAAAACCATTTCATTGAATATATCCGATATGATTTATACATTTTACAAGTAGCAAGGAATATTCAACATTTTCCCTCCGATACTGCGTTACGTTGCGCAACCACTAAGCACCCTTACCCACTAACAATTTTGCAGCTTATTAAGCAGCGGAACTAGAATAGTCCGCAGTATATTTATTAATAGTACACAAGATAATAATGAATTAATTCTCAATTTCGTAATATAACACGAACCTTGCTTGTAAATTCTTTGCCTTGGTCATGCTGAATAATTATTGGAACGCCGTAGATCAGATAAATTTCAGAGAGTGCGTTGATAACTGATTTCGTTGTTTTGGACTGTAACGCTCTTGCAGCAACGAACTTGGTTAGGTAGCATACAACCACTAACACATGTCTGTATCCTTCTGGAATAGCTGGCAAATCAGTTATTAAATCCATACCGATATGATGCCAAGGAGACTTTGGTGGTGCTATTGGTTGCAATTTTCGCTGAGGTTGTGGCAAAAGAGGAGTCTCATTTGGCACTTGTGACAACTTTTACACTATAAGCAAAATTTAATCCTCACGGATCAGTTTTCGGTATCAGAGCTAACTTCTGAAGTTTTAAAACGATTTGCAAATTTTTACTGCAGATTCATATCTCATAGTTATGCAAAATTCGAATAAAAACAGGAAAGTTGAAGGGAGAATTTTTTATTCCCAAATTGGGACCAAATTTTGTAAACCTTCCCTTAATTAGATAACTTCACATGTTTAACGTATTTATATTTGTTAAATTAATTGGTAATGATGATGATTATGATATAATACACTAACCTTATAAAGAAGATTGTCTCCGCCTAATTGAAATGATGAA
The DNA here is from genome assembly GCA_963281255.1 of Aphrocallistes beatrix. NCBI lineage: Eukaryota > Metazoa > Porifera > Hexactinellida > Sceptrulophora > Aphrocallistidae > Aphrocallistes > Aphrocallistes beatrix. The sequence continues at coordinate 11,780,640 of OY725488.1, forward strand.
CCAAATGTTTTAAAATTAGCTCTTGCAAATTTTGTAGTTGACAGTAGACGAGAAGGTATGGTCTTTGTTGTTAAATAATTAACAAGTTCTCTATATTCTGAATCGTCCATATTATCAAGATAGATTATTATTATTATTAACAAATACAATAACTTGGGGTAAATATTTGACATTAAATACTAGGAGTGTGGTGTTAAAAGATAATCAAATCTCGACTAGGGATGGAAGTTTTTTATTACTGCTAAGATTAGGGTAGTAAAAATCTCACGGTAGTAGAAATCTCATGCAACAGCACTATTAGTAAGATTATAGTCATGAGAGTTGTAGTACATCGAAAAAATGTAATGCAATGAAGTACTTTGCTGTTCTTGATTGTGTAGACTAGAAACCAGGTGAAAATTTCTTTGGGACACATTTACTACAATTTCAGCAGGAAAATAATGACTTAATGATGCACTCATACAATAATAATGATATTTTATATGTTGTGATCATTTAAGTATAGAAATCGACATACAAAAACTTATAACTCTCATATGTGCCAACCATTTCATTTTTTGCTGGATATCCTGCTTTTTTTACTTTTCTATGAGCTAATTTTCACGATGTCCGTTGCACCCACTAAATTCAACATCGTGTCCTGATTGTATCATGGCTTAATTTAGCATGTCTGAACCCTAAAAAAATAACATTTTTAATGCACTTAACATTTGAATAGGATCTGAGCCGATTTAACATGTCTTATTGGGAGCAATTTTGAAATATATAGTGTATATAGTATATATATATGGCATTTCCTCACTTAAGTACTTGTCAACAAGGTGATTATATTTTGATGTATGTATTAAACATATTGTAGATATTAAATGAATGTAAAATAATAAACACTATATTAATATCTAAATATTAATATCTAAATTATTAGTGTAATTTCCAAATTCCATTCCAGTATTCTATTCTAACTTAACCATTAAATATCCTTCCTGATTCATTTACTTCCTCAGTTTAGTTTGGATAGGAGCAGCTGTACATGTTATTTCTGTATAGTTTCTCCCTCGACACACGAGACTGCCTTCTCTAGTCTTGGCTAGGCAAATGAAGCAAAATTTATTTCCACATCTATTGCAAGTCATTTCATTACAACCACCTTCATGCTGAATAACTGTAAAACACTCTGGACAAGCTCTTTTTTTAGGTACAAATACCACTTTACCGTTTTTGTCCTTAAAATCCATCTGAGGACTTTTTCGAAGTTCGTCAATTGTTTCCCTGAAACACTCCAAATTACCACATTCTTTATAGTTACCTGCATTCTTCCACTCCCTCAGGCAATACCAGCAAAATTCGTATTGTTTTCCTTGTTTCTTCGTACAATTAGCACATATCACCTGAGGCTGCTCTGAATTAACTCTTTTGCAATAGCTCTGACAACCGGGACACAACTGGATATCTTGACTCTCATAGAAGTTAATTGATATGGCAGCTTCAAGAAATTGTTTTTCTTCATCACTTGGAAGACCAAATTTAATGATATCAGCAAATTCGATAATGGATGTGCAGCTAAAACAGCTGATCTGGTGTTTTAAATGTGTAATCTGTCCCCAAGCATAGACCAGCAGATCATCAGGACAGATAAAATGACCACATGGCAACCTAAGGCCGCTATCATCATAGCAAACACAACATTCTCCTTGAGGGTGAACAAATGATACTGTCCTCGTCTCGTCTCTTTTTTTGAAATGCTCTGGCCCCTTTCGAGCGTCCCAGATGTTGACATGATAAGTTTCAAACGCACTTTTGCTAGCACCTGACATTCCTAATCTGACAAGATATCTAATAATAAACTACGCAGGAAGACAATCATTTATAAATAAATATCCAATCTTACAATAGAGGGTGAGTATCATTTTCTGGTTTATTTATTGAAGATCTTGATCTTGTTCTGCGCCAAGTGGAAATTTATCATGATGATATTTTGTAAATCTCTTATGGTAAGATATACAGTACTATCTACTAGATTAGGTGATAATACCAGAGCATTTCGGAGTGTTCTCCAAAGCTCCTGGTAGCGCTACTAATTTGAGGAGCGGAAGCCGGAGCTCTCCTATTTTGGGGAGCACACTCATTTTAATAAAGTTTGTTCTTACAATTCCCATGAAATCTATGAGATTTTCTCAATTTCCTACGGAAATTAATTTAGGACAAATTTACTTTAGAATGTGAGCTTAAAAAAAGGAATTTATTAGTAAAATTCAAACTTTATTTTTATGCTCTAAATACAACCTATTCAATTTTTAGCCATAGATAAGTTAATGTATGAAACCCGATTGAATTGAGAATGCACGATGAATTAACAACTAGAGCGCCTAATTAAGTGATTAATTCCAATTCTTGTATACTTTTTTTCAGTGAAAGTCACATAATTTCCTAAATAAGTACTACAATGTATGTCAGGGGTTACAAAGAGGAAAGAGCACCAACGTGAGAATAACAAAAAAATGTCAGACAGACCGATACCGCAGCTCCATTAAGTGACTCGTTGGGCAAAGTGAATATTGAAGAAGTGGGAATTTAATAGTAGGTAAAAGCTAATTTACTAGAATTAACCCAACAATAAGTAATGAATATTAGATCAGAAGAATTAGAGCTTGTGATTAATTTAAATGATTTACTCGATAACATTTAGGTTTGCCAAGTTGACCCTCCAGGGTATCTGGAGGCCTGCGCTCATAATACCGACCTTTTTTATATCTTAAGCCCGCAGACGACTCAATGGACACGTGTTCTCTAGCTGTGCTATGCAAGTGCGCGAAACACTTGCGTAGTACGGCTAAAGAACATACTTTTCAATTATAATTAACTTCAGCTGTAATATTAAACCCAGAAGTTAATTGTTCTGCGCGATTTGTCGTGTTCTAAGTTTTTCATTAACACAAGCATGAAATAGAAATATTATGAAGTTATATGCATACTATATGTAGAGAGTTGTGAGATAGAACTTAAAGTTAAATAGAACTTATCCAAATTGTAGCATTATATTTGACGTTACTGCCCACCACGCACTCTGGCCGCCATTACTATTGTGGAGTTATTAGTTATTCCATAGTCACATAGCTTCATTACTTGACTTTGTTTTTCATCTTCCAGATTTTTGCCTCGAAAAGATAAAACTTGATCATCTACCTCAACACCAGTCCTTGAATGTATATCTGCCTTTAACCGTTGAACTGTGTAGTCCTAAAATAAATAGTTGGAATGATGTGTATAATTCTTCCAAAATAAGAATCATATACTAGTGATTCAGTAAATAAATATTCAGACATTATCCAGTCAGGATATACGTATATATTTATTTACTAATTTAATAATTATTTACTAATTTATAAATTATTTGATGAGATGGGCGTGTCATCGGCGTAATTTGTATATCTAGAACCTCCAAATTTGATGTATCTGTCCAAATTGTGAGACAAATTTTATTCTTTGTCTCTGAACCCCAGTTGGTTCATTTGCCCCCTACGAAACATCTTGGCTACGCCCATGATCTGAGCATATAGAAGTAAAAATTTATCTGGGGATGCTAACCCCACACACCTCCAAATAAAGTCGCTCGCTATGCTCATGTTTTGTTTAAAATGGGCAGTACCTATAAGCAGGGGCGCCGACACTTTTCGAAATTTATGGGCAAATTTGTAGTTCTTGGGGGCTCGAGCCCCCCCAGCTCCCCCGGGTTCGGCGCCTATGCCTATAATGACATCTCGTTTATAGGGTTGCCAACTCGACTCAGTTGTATTCCGGGAGGATGATTTCGGGGGTAGATAGTTCGTGACAGCTACATATTTGAAATGTGAACAAATTAGGCAAGCCTAAGGCTAATAGTCCATATATATATAACAACCAATGCTCTAAAAAAGAAAGGCCTACTTCTCCTCCCCTAGCATCCCTCACAATTGTTAAGAATCAGAGTCAAGGTCAGTAATCCCATGGATTTAATATTAACATATTAACATTTTGGATTAAAAAATCTCCCGGATTTGATTAGCGGATTTCCGGGAGACTGAGCCTGATTCCGGGAGTCTCCCGGCCAATCTGGGAGGGTTGGCAACCCTAGGTTGCAGTCAATGTAATTTTTTTAATAAAGAGAAAATAAGATTTATTAAAATATTACATTTAGGGAAAGATTTCCATTTTGAGAAATTATACAATATTGATACGAGTTTATTTATTAAAACTAACCTTGATTTCACTATTAGATATGGCTATTGTCCTAGTCTTTCCTTCAAATCCTTCAACAAAAATATTGTTCATTATTTATCAAATTAGAATTTTTATTTTGATTGAATATATTTATTGTGAATACTGAAATATATAATTCTCTACTATTGTACTTAAGTAACACTGATTAGGATTCTTCTCATGGATTCTAGAATGTTCTTAGGTAACCAAAAACAACTACGTAGTTTGTAGCTCCTTAATAGAGCTTCAGCGTGTTTAGTACTGTTTCAACGGATTTTGACCACCTACGGATTCTGACCACATATCATACAAATATGCATTATGGTTAATGGACGATGGATATTTCATTACCTACGGATTCTGACCCCAGCAATTACTATTGAATATAATACTAACAAATCGCTCTATAGTGAATTTGTACATAGGGAGTGATAATTTAATATGCATAACTAACATAAACTTTCTATTCTCCTGCTGTTATTCTCACATTTTTGTGAAAATTATCCCAATTTAGCAAGTACCTGTACTAAGAAATTTGTTTTCTATATTTTACCTAGCCTAATAAAATACGTATTTCATAATAGTCAATTGTCAGTTCTTCCCCCAACTGATTCCGTTCTAAAGTAAATTTTCACAAAATGGTAGAAAAGGAATATAATAATTACAGTTAAGAATAATAGTATTTAACTCAAGAATCAAAAGGATAAAATACAATACAGCACCGTTTCTTATATAGTCACATATGTTCTTATCCATGTAACAAGTCTCTACTGAAATTACTTTAGCTTGGTCTGGATAGGAGCAGGACTGCATCTAATCCCAGTTTCATTCCAGCTAATGCTTTTACAGGATTTACTAGCTGAGAGGCAAATAAAGCAAAAGATGTGCTTGCAGATGGAAGAAGAACATGTGAAAGTATTGCAACCGCCGGTATGTTCTAACATTGTTTGACATCGAGGACAAGCTCTCATTGTTGGAATAGTTACTTTTTTGCCAATAGAATCTCGAAATTCCATTTTCGGAGAGTTTATCAGCTTTTCTATTAGCTCTGTCTTGCAATTTGCATTTCCACACACTTGTTTATCTGAAGCAATTTTTCCATTCACGCATACAGTACCAGCAAAACATAAAAAATCTTCCAGCCTTCTTAGGACAGACAGTACAATGGACTTGTGGATTATCTGTCCTAGTCCTCTGACAGAGAGTTCGACACTGAGGACATTCTTGTATATCTTGACTCTCATAGAAGTTAGTTGTTATAGCAGTAATGAAAAATTGCTTTTTGTCTAAGAGTTGGTAGGCCAAGTTTAATAATACAAATATCATCCTGATTTATAGGTTCTTCGCACTCATTACAGTCAATCTCATGCTTCATGTTACTTAACTGTTCCCATGTCCAAGTTAGAAGACAATCTGGACATATGTAATGATCACATGCCATCCTTAAACCGCTATCATCGAAGCATGTGTTACATTGCCCTCTTGGATGGAATAATACAGTCCTTGTCTGATCTCTTGTTTCTCTGAAATATTCTCCACGACTTCTTGCAGCACAAAATTTCTACTCTAATGTTTGAAAATGGATTTGATTCACATTTAGTTATCAATAGTTTATATCATAAAAATTATTTTTTAAAATAATTGGGCCATCTAATTTAAACTTAATAATATCAATAAATAGTATTAGTATTAAAAATGATAACTTATTTTACATATTGAAAATTACAACACAAGTTTTGGTAGTAATAAGAATAATGAGCTACAATAGTTGACGTAATCCAAGGAGTTTAAAGGAATTAGGAAGATGGTTAATTCAGATTGAACCAACTAATGGCTAAGTGGTAGTAAATTACGGAATAAACAATACTGCCTATAACTAGAATGCTTCATTGGAGCCAATCTACATTATTTGATATGTAGAATTCAATGGAGGAACCAGCTTTAATCTAAAATTGCTCAAAACTGAAGCAAAAATTATGTACAAAAGCAGGATGATAAACCAGTAGCATAAAATTGTGTGCAGCAACCACTATAACTAAATGATGACAACAAGCCAAAATACCAATCGAAAGCTAACCCTTTAAATAATATAATAGAGGAATCGAAAATAAACTACATTCATGACCATTTGAAAAAATATAGATATGGGATTGGAAATTATTGAAAGATCCAAGTAGGTGTAAATTCGAGTGTCAATATTTGTAAGGACATTTTCTAATTTAGATTTAAACATAGCCTACTCTATTTAAGACCAGGTATCAACCCCATTATACACGTATACTAGAAATCAAAATACTATAAGTCAATGTTTGTATAAATGTAGTAATATAGCATATTAAGTTCATCTAGGCAAAAATGTCATTTTACCCTAATACTCCCTGGCGACACTACCTTAGCTTGGTCTGAATGGGAGCTGGGCTGCATTTGATACCGGTTTGATTGTAGCTTACGCTTCCGCATTTAAGACTGCCATCAATTACCCTTGAAAGACATATGAAGCAAAATTGTTTTCTGCAACTACCACATGTAAATCTGTTGCAACCGCCAGAATGTTCTAGGAGGGTATGGCACTCTGGACAAGCTCGCCTTGTTGGGATGTTCACCTTTTTTCCGTTACGATCTTTAAATTCTTTTTTTGGTGAGTTAATCAGTTTATCGATGTCTTCTTTCTTACAATTCTCATTTCCACACACTTTATTATTGGAAGGGTTATTCCATTTACGTTGACAGTACCAGCAAAACATGAATAAATTCAATCCTATAGTAGGACAGACAGTGCAAGGAACTTGCGGATTGTCTGTCCTAGGCCTCTGACAGAGAGTTCGACACTGAGGGCATTCTTGAATACCCTCGCTTTCGCAGAAGTTAGTGGTTATCGCAGTGATTAGAAATTGTTCTTCTTCTAGAGTCGGTACCCCAAACTTTATGACGTCATCCTGCTTTATTGGTTTATTGCATTCATTACAGCCAATCTCAAACTTCATGTTACTTAGCTGTTCCCATGCCCAAGTTAGAAGATCATCTGGACAGATGAAGTGACCACATCCCATTAGCAAACCGCTTTCATCAAAACAAGTAGTACATTGACCTTTTGGGTGAGGAAATGATACCGTTCTCTCTTGATCTCTTTTAAAAGAGAAATATCGTCCACGACTTCTGGCTTCACAAAATTCGATTCCAGCACTTGAAAATGGATTTGATTCACATTCTGCCATTTAAATACTGCTAGTGCTTTTATTTCCAAAGAATAATAATTACATACTAGTAGGGTAGTATACGCATTACAAGTAATAGCTCATGTTATTTTTTTAGATGTGAAAATTTCGCTTGGATCTTAGAGCTTAATCATAGTTATATCATTTGACACAAACATGCCAATTTAAAAGTTATCTCTACGACTTCCCAATTCTTCAATCAATTCGGACAAACACAAAAAAATCCTCGCGTTTTAATATATACACAAGCACGCTTCGCTTGCTTGCGCTGCGCGGCTTTCGGACACTGCGTGTCCGCAGAGTCGCCCTGCAGGCGCCTGGAGTCACTCAATCAAAAATATTTTGGATATTTTTTCCTTTAAATAGATATTGTAAACAAAGGTCGACGAATAATTTCTCATATGGATCCGAAAATCTAATATTCAAAATCTACAGCACTACAAACCCCATGTCAACCGTTGGAAGCTAGTTTCTAGCATATTTTTGAGATTTGTTTACTTTATGTATCTATTGTAAACAAAAGTAAATAAATAATTTATCACATCGATCTGAAAATATGATATTCAAAATCTACACTCCTAAAAACCCCATGTCAACCGTTGGAAGCTTGTTTCTAGCCTATTTTTGTAATTTGTTTACTTTATGTATCTATTGTGAACAAAAGTAAACAATTAATTTATCATATCGATCTGAAAATATAATATTCGAAATCTACACCCCAGGAAACCCCATGTCACCCGTTGGGAGCTAGTCTCTAGCATTATTTTCAAAATTAATCAAATGGTGTGAAAATATGTATATAAAGGTGTGAAAATATGCAGATAATCTTTTTTATAGCCATACACTATAATACATTTTAGATATCAAACATAAGTTGTGGCTTTGAAGTATTAATAACAATGACGATCTATTTATTGTAGTGTCGTACTTGTACAATGATTTCTATTGTAATAGTGTAGTCATTTATTTTGTATAGAAAAGGTGCGAAAAATTGTTTTCCATTTTTTTTGCAGAGGTGTGAAAATTTCGCTTAGATCTTAGAACTTAATCTTAGATTCATCATTTGGCACCTACATGCCAATTTTCGTATCTCTACGACTTACCAATTCTTCAATCAATTCGGACAAACAAACAAACAAACAAAAAAAAATCCTGGAGTTTTAATATGTAAGATATAAGATAATATCTTTAACGAATTGATTGAAGAAATTGCCAGGCACAGTAAGCTGATATTTGGCATGTGGGAATCTTTTGGCTATGGCTCCACTAAGTTCTGAACTCAGACGAAATCATGGAATTATGACATTATTGTCACCTTTTTATAATTATAAATTTCAGTTTTTCGACTATAACTCAGCTAATTTAGGTGATAAAAGGCTGAAATTTTAATAGAATATCTATATTAATATATCTCAAATATGATGCAACTCATCACTCCGTTATGACGTCATCATTACGCATCAAAAAACCTTCTACTATATATCCATAAAAGGCATCAACATAATTAAATTTCAATGGTATATATTTTATTATTGTACAAAATAGGTCTTTTTTGATATTTAGAAAGGTTAAATTGTTAAAAAGTATTTGGAAACAAGAAAAATGTTCGTTTAAATATAGAATTATGATGAAAGATAACCACCTTGAAGCCTAGTCACTAGCACAATAGTTGCTCCACCCTTGATTCCATAATCCTGAAATGTCATAGTTTTACCAGCATGAGTATCTTCTAGTTCTTTAGTTCCATAGAGTATACGTTGGTGCTCTATACTGACCCCCATTCTATCTTTAATTAGTGCTCTCAGGTCTGAAACTTTGTATGTCTAAAGTTATGAATTATGTTAATGTGCATAATTTCGTTTAAAATATTAATTATAAAATATACATACGTTCATTTTTGAAGATTGAATTGGGAAAGTTCTTGTTTTCCCTTCGAGTCCTGAAATGTAGATATTTTCCATTATTCTTTCACTATAGCTGACAAAATTATGATTGAGCTAAATATCTAAGGAAGAAAAATAAACAAAAGTATTTAATCAAAAATAAGTTTAGTTGATCAATTACAAGCTGTTCGCATTGATTTCTACTATCTACTTGTTTTTAGAATAATTAACTTATATATTTTCTCGAGGTAATTTTGAAAGTGAATTCCAAAAAATATACTAGACTTTAAATGTATTCTTTTCAAATCTTGTAACTAACCAAAGTTCACAAACACGCAAAGGGGGCTAGATTACTTTACAAATTTTCACAAAATGATAGAAAAGGAATATAATAATTACAGTTAAGAATAATAGTGTTCACCTCAAGAATCAAAAAGATAAAATGCAATACAGCACCGTTCTTATCCATGTAACAAGTCTCTATTGAAATTACTTTAGCTCGTTTGGATAGGAGCAGGACTGCATCTAATCCCAGTTTCATTCCAGCTAATGCTTTTACAGGATTTACTAGCTGAGAGGCAAATAAAGCAAAAGATGTGCTTGCAGCTGGAAGAAGAACATGTGAAAGTATTGCAACCGTCAGAATGTTCTAACATTGTTTGACATCGAGGACAAGCTCTTATTGTTGGAATATCGAATGTTCTACCTTGACGATCTGTAAATTTTTTTTTCGGAGACTTTACCAGCTTTTCAATTAACTCTTTCTTGCAGTTAGCATTTCCACAAACTTGATAATCTGAAGCATTTTTCCATTCACGCATACAGTACCAGCAAAACATGAAAAATTTTCCAGCCTTCTTAGGACAGACAGTGCAATGGACTTGTGGAGTATCTGTCCTAGTCCTCTGACAGAGAGTTCGACACTGAGGGCATTCTTGTATATTCTGACTCTCATAGAAATTTGTGGTTATAGCAGTGATAATAAATTGCTTTTCTTCTAGAGTTGGTAAACCAAATTTTATGATGTCATCTTGCTTTATGGGTTTTCCGCACTCATTACAGCCAATCTCATGCTTCATGTTACTTAACTGTTCCCATGTCCAAGTTAGAAGACAATCTGGACATATGTAATGACCACATGCCATCCTTAAACCGCTATCATCGAAGCATGTGTTGCATTGACCTTTTGGATGGAATAATACAGTCCTTGTCTGATCTCTTGATTTTCCGAAGTATTCTCCACGACCTCTGGCAGCGCAATATTCTATTCCAATTTTTGAGAATGGATTTGATTCACTTTCAGTCATCAATGATTTCGATTCCAATTTTTTTAAAAATGACCATCCAGCCATTTAATTTTGCTAGTACTTTTTTCTTAAGAAGATAATATCAATGCATAATATTCACATTAATAACTTACAAGCGCGCTTTGCATATTTCCGTAAAGTGCGCTTGTGTTGTGTTTTTAATAATAATGGTTTTATATCGTACTTATACCACATAAATATTAGATAAAATCATTACATATCAGAATTTTAGAATGATTCATGTTTGTCAACTTTTGGAAGTTAGTCTCTAGCATATTTCAGGATTTGTTTACTTTATGTATCTATTGTAAACAAAAGTAAACAAACAATTTATCATATAGATTCGAAAATACTATATTACAAGCGCGCTTCGCTTGCTAGCGCTGCGCGACTTGCAGACACTGCGTATCCGCAGAGTCGCCCTGCGGGCGCCTGAAGTTACTCAATCTAACCTATTTTGGGATTTTTTTAATTTTATATAAATATTGTAAACAAAGGTTAACGAATAATTTCTCATATGGATCCGAAGATATAATATTCAAAATCTACAGCACTAAAAACCCTATGTCAACAGTTGGAAGCTAGCCTCTAGCCTATTTTTGTCATTTGTTTACTTTATGTATCTATTGTAAACAAAATAAACAAATAATTTAGCATATAGATCTGAAAATATGATATTCGAAATCTACACCACTAAAACCCCATGTCAACCGTTGAAAGCAAGTTTCTAGCATATTTTTGACATTTGTTAACTTTATGTATCTAATGTAAACAAAAGTAAACAAATAATTTATTTTATAGATCTTAAAATATGATATTCGAAATCTACACCCCTGAAAACCCCATGTTGCCCGTTGGAAGCTAGTCTCTAGCATATTTTTCAACATTCATCAAATGGTGTGAATATATACTATACCCGGACAAAAGTATTCGACCACCACAAAAACTTCCATACAAATAGTATTAAATTAGGTCTATTAAAAAAGGAACATGTCCTTAAACAGTAGAAAATCCACTATTTTTTATTTCAAATTCGTAATCTACACATTCTAATTACTCATAATTGAGAGTTTCAACTCAATCACTTATCCTTATGTAGAAAATTATCAACCTATGCCACTTTGTGTCACTAAACGCCATCATATACTCGTATAATGGCTGTGACTTGGGACAAGTAGCATCAAGTTTCAAATGTTGTTATTTATTAACTTGGGAGTTAGTAATTATGCTGAGGCTATCAATTATAAGTAATTAGAATGTGTAGTTTACGAATTTGAAATAAAAAATAGAGTAGTGCTCAATTGAAAGTACGGGTATTTCTGACTTGTGGAATTTGGCTTGAATTAACGGCTGCTTTTGTGCCCTAAATCTTGAGTAACGAGTAAGACGAGGTATTTGTATTATTGTGATTGTGCTTCATTGTAATCAACTTGTTAGATATAGTTTTGTAGCAATGCATACTATAACACATTCTGTGGCAGTGAATTAAAGTGTCTCTTTGTTTATATTTCACTTTTAGATATTATGATTTTCCGAAAGATTCCGCTCAGGAAATTAGGTATCTATATTTTTTCGAAATCATTCCGTTCTGTTACTGAAATAAGTTAAGTCTTATTATTAATTGAATTTAAATAGAATAGATTTATTATTATACACAAAGGGTATTTTACATACTTAGAGAGGTCATATTGTTAAAATATACCCAAAAACAAAGGACATGTTCATTTAAAAAATAGATTACTCTATGATGGAGGATAACCACCTGGAAGCCTGGTTACTAGTACGATTGTTGCTCCACCTGTGATTCCATAATCCTGAAATGTCATTGTATTACCAGCATGAGTATCTTCTAGTTCTTTGGTTCCATAGAGTAGACGTTGATGCTCTATACTGACCCCCATTCTATCTTTAATTAGTGCTCTCAGTTCTGAAACTTTATATCTCTAAAATTATAAATGATGTCAATAAGCATAATTTTACATAAAATGTCATAAAATATCATAAAATATACATACGTTCATTTTTGATGATTGAATTGGAAATGTTTTAGTTTTCCCTTCTAGTCCTGAAATGTAGATATTTTCCATTATCCTTTGTTATTATATCCACTAAAAGTGACCAAATTGTGGGAGCTAAATATCTAAGGTCGAAAAAGATTATATCTCATGTATCTAGAAATTATACAAGATGTAGTATATATATATATAATTCTATATAGTATAGCCACTGTGCACAGAAGTGTATAGTGATATATGATGTAATCTCCACCTATCCAAGATGATATATGACATAATGATAAGGTTAAAACTCCCAAATGGTTTGAATGCTCCATATTTATCATTTCATTTGCTGAAAGCATCGTTTGCTTAGCGATCTAGGTTTATTACACATAAATCTCAAGTCATATAACTTCGTCATCTGTTGAACGCTGCATACAACTTCGGAGACACATCAATTATATATCTATGAGCAAAAACCTTTTAATTGTAATAGTTTGATAGTTTTGAAATTACTCTTACTTATCGCTGTGCTTTTTAGGAATTACACATTGGGAAGTATGCATGTATTTGAGATTCATGGGAGTATCGGGGATACACAGGTACAGGGCATAGTTTTCGATTAACATCCAATATTATGTGCAAACTGTTAAAATGGGCATTATCAAACTCCAATAATTGCACAATTTCTTTTTCATAGAGTTCAAATTGATAAGTCTTTGTTATATGCAGCGTTGAACATATGACGACGTTATATGACTTAAGATTTCTGTGTAGTAAACCTAGATCGCTAAGCAAACAATGCTTTCAGCAAATAAAATGAAAAAAATGGAGCATTCAAACCATTTGGGAGTTTTTAACCTTATCATTATGTCATATATCATCTTGGATAAGTGGAGATTACATCATATACCACTATATACTTCAGTATACAGTGACTATACTATATAGAATTATACTATATACACCACTCGGACAGGAACTATTTGAGCACGTCATTCATTCCCATACAAATAGTTTTAAAATTGATATTTTCAGGAATGGTCATACATTATAAGTTATCACTAATATACCGCAAGTCTTATTCAAATTCGAAATCTAAAATTGGAATTAGTCATAGTTGAAGAATTCTAATAAAATGCTCAACCCAAAGTATAAAATGATCACCTTTTCCACCAGAGGTAATTCATCACCATCATGTATTATGGAAAATGTGGCACTGATTATCACGTTAGGAATGAATATTTGTTCAGAAAAGCTTTACTGTGACTACTTCGAATCTGTATATTTTTGAATCTAGAATACAATTAATTGTCTCTCATACCGTTTAACTTAAACGGTTTAAGGTATTTCTCTTCTTAATAAATTTAGTACAATTTGTATATGAAATAACGAGCTCAAATTCTTATGTCCTTTTGTTGTATATACTTTACAGGGTGGCCGAATAAAATTGAGACAAATTTACTTGCTTTAAAAGTCAACCTTGGATCAATCTAAAATAACATTAGCTACTAAAATTCTCTTTTTGCATAGCAATATTGTATTATCATTGCTCGTTCGAAAATGAAAGAATTAGACAAGAAGAAAAGTTATTCAATCATTTTTTAATTATGGACAAACTGTTTCTCAAATATGGAGACATGTAAAGTACGTAGATATTTCACGAGCTACAGTCTACAGAGTTGTCAAACGGCTCCAAAATGGTGGAAATAGCTCCAGAAAAACGGGGTCAGGAGTTAAATTCTTAGAGACCACTCGTATTGCGAAGAGAAAGATAACTGATCGTCTCCGGCGGAATCCCGCCCAGTCAGTCCAAAACCGCGAGGGAGATCGGAATACCGAAATCAACGGCCCAATACATTGTCAGAAGAGACTTAAAACTAAGGGCAAAGAAGAAAGAAACAAAACAGGCCCTCGTAAGCCCCCAAAAGGTCAAGAGAGCTACAAGGTCGAGAGCTTTACGTCGATCTTTGGAAGGCGATTTGCACAGGCGAGTGCTGTTCAGTGATGAAAAATTAAAAATTTCTTTTAATGGATCAACCCATTAATCGGCAAAACGATCGAGTTTACGTCAAGGAAGGGATTAAGAAGTCTCTTAATGAGAAAACAGTAGTTAAAAAGAGCAAATTCAGTCGGAAACTGATGGTTTGGGCAGAGGTAGCTCATAACTTGAAAACCGATCTTGTTTTCTTCCGACAAGGGGAAACTTTGGATGCAGATCGGTACCAAAGTGCGATTTTGGCTCCCATCGTTGTTCCCCTTTGTCAACAGCACGATCTTGTTTTCCAACAAGACTCCGCACCATGCCACACAGCTAAGAGAAACGCAGAATTTTTGAGATCCGAAAATATCAATTTTTGGACAAAAGAAGATTGGCCCCCAAACTCACCCGATCTCAATCCTCTCGATTACGGAATTTGGGGTATGCTGCAGCAGGAGGTATATCGCGTACCCCTAAAAGTTTGCAAGATCTAGAAAGAAAAATTAGGAAAGCTTGGGAGTAAATGGATCAGTCCAAGGTTAATCGATGTATTGATATATTTAAGAGCCGACTACGACAGTGTGAAGATGCCAAAGGCGGATATTTCGAATGAAAATAGCTTCTAACATCATATTAGACCAGTTAATACTATGTAACTTGAATAGACTGAATTATCGAATTTTATACACATTTTTCATTTTTGTCTCAATTTTTCTCGGCCACCCTGTATATTGTGTAATTTGTAGACACAGGATGGAAAACAGTTTAAGATACAAAAACATCCAGATGAACGTTTCCTTTCTAAAATATTTGAACATCAGAAACATCGTAATTAGCATAGATATCATACGATAAAATCCAAAATTGTGCAGGATACGTCGGTAAGAAAGACGTCAAGAGGTAAGGAATAACCATATTTGCCTGTTAGGTGATTACCTTTTAGTATAGCCACTATACTGAAGTATATAGTAGTGGGATATGATGTAATCTCCACTTATCCAAGATGATATATGACATAATGATAAGGTTAAAAACTCCCAAATGGTTTGAATGCTCCATATTTATCATTTTATTTGCTGAAAGCATTGTTTGCTAATCGATCTAGGTTTATTACACAGAAATTTCAAGTCATATAACTTCGTCATCTGTTGAACGCTGCATACAACTTCGGAGACATATTAATTGTATATCTATGAACAAAAACTTTTGTAAAAGTTTGATAGTTTTGAAATTACTCCTTATTTAAATAAAGAAAATTCAAATTTCCAGTAAAAAAATGCTCTTTAACAGTTTGTATATAATATTCTATGTTAATAGAATATCACATATCCCCGGGCCTGCGAATCTCCGATACTCGATACTAGTGTGTGATGTGTAATTCCTACTTGGTGCAGCGCTAAGTAAGAATATTTCAAATACTCAAATCATTCCAACTTGGTTGGGTGAAGTTTTAAAATTTCAAAAATGGACAAATTTGCAATAATAACATTCCACAAATACTACTATATGTGAAGTCAAAATACATACTCATCACTCATCATATCGGGGACGCAGTATTTGTGGAATGTTATTATTGCAGCTCATATATGGAGATCCCACCTGCTCAATATTTTAATTCCTCAAGGAATTTGTCACAATATTTTGTTGTTTTGGAATATATGAAAAATATACATAGTGCAGATATTCCGAACCAAGTAGGAGTTTAAGGTGGCGCAACCAAGTTAAACCAAGTTGAATAATTCGAGTTTTAAAAATATTCCTACTTATCGCTGTGCTTATTAAGAATTACACATTGGGAAGTATGCATGTATTTGAAATTCACGGGAGTATCGGGGATACACAGGTACATGGCATAGTTTTCGATTAACATCCAATATTATGTGCAAACTGTTAAATGGGCATTATCAAACTCCAATAATTGCACAATTTTTTTCCATAGAGATCAAATTGATAAGTCTCTGGAGTTATATGCAGCGTTGAACATATGACGAAGTTATATGACTTAAGATTTATGTGTAATAAACCTAGATCGCTAAGCAAACAATGCTTTCAACAAATAAAATTTTTAAAAATGGAGCATTCAAACCATTTGGGAGTTTTTAACTTTATCATTATATCATATATCATCTTGGATAAGTGGAGATTACATCATATACCACTATATACTTCTGTGTACAGTGGCTATACTATATAGAATTATACTATATACACCATCGGACAGAACTATTTGAGCACGTCATTCTTTCCCATACAAATAGTTTTAAAATGGATATTTTCAAGAAGGGTCATACATTATAAGGGTCATACATTATAACCATATTTGCCTGTTAGATTACTTTTTTTGAGTAGCACAAGGCAGGAATTCTAATGATAGTGAAAGTCGGTTTACTTAACTCTTTATCAGGGAGTGAGCTGCTACTCAGTAGACTACCTGACCTTAGTCAAAAATTAAAAAAACCCTCGTCATTGAAAGAATTCGATCGAGATAGCAGGTCATTTAAACGAAAATGCTCAAAAGGAATGTTATATTGAATTTTCAAAGGGAAAGTAGAATTTCAATAGATTCTGAAGTGTTGTATATATACTGCGGACAACATTTTCGTTTTGGATAGCTAACGCAGCAATGGTAGATTCACGATTTATCTGGCTCTACTCTCCATTAAAGACCATTATACCTGCTAACTGGTATACTCGTATTTTGAACTTTGTATAGTAATTTCTAATATTGTATTATAGTTGAAATTGAGCCCACTTTTCAGAACCCGACAATACAAAACTAGAATCTATATCAGAATCTGAACCCGATCCGAACTCGAATCTGGACCTGTTTGGGACCCCAGACCAGACTATCTCATATATAAAAAATGTTCGAATTGATCGAAGAATTGGTAAGTCATAGAGATTTGAAGATTTTCACGCATTCACGCCAAAAAAATGGAAAAAAAATCACACCTTTTTATACAATATATATAGTTTCGCTGTCGCAATAGAAATAATTGTGCGACACTAAATAAACTGTCATTGTTATTAATTATTCAAAGCCACAACTTTATAGATATTCTAACTTTATTATGCTATATAACAATAAAAAAAGGTTATGTGTATATTTTCACACCTTTATATATATATATATATAAATCTCTACTATATAAGGAATACATATTATCGTCCAAATTTGGCGCATTTTGGTCAATACAATTTCCAGGAGCGAGCTGACGGACATCGCACGCCGATCATGACATAAGGCATCTCCAATGCTAGGAGCTGCACTAAAATTCAAATAAGTATTATTGAATGAAACAATTAATCATAGAAAACATACGATCTAATTGCATGTACTAAGTTTAGTTTGAAAGAGAACAGGAGTGAGGTTTGAGAACATGGGATCAATAATACAATAACTGGCAACTATTAATAGACAACACAAATGTGCAGTTCTCTATAACTAGTGACAATATTTAACATTATAGTAATATTATAAACATATGAGATGCAATACTTATTTAGGAACACAGCGTCTAATAGTCTGTACTACAATAGCTACCTAAGTTTCGTCTGAATAGGAGCAGGAGTACAAACAATTCCAGTATACTCTAGACTTGAGCTCTTGCAGACGAGACTTCCACCACTTGCGCAAGTCAGACATATGAAGCAAAACTTTTGATTACAGAAAGAACATGCAAATTGATTACATAGCTCTTTATGTTCGAGGAGTGTGTGACATTTGGGACAAGCTCTAATTGAAGGAATTCTGATTCTCTTACCACGAAGATCTCCAATCTCTTTAAAAGGTGAGTTTACCAACTTGTCAATTATTTCTCTCTTGCAACCCACATTCCCACATATTTGATAGTTTGAAGGGTTATTCCATTCACGCATACAGTACCAGCAGAACATGTAGGGATTCCCTCGCTTCTTAGGACAGACAGTGCAATGGACTTGTGGATTATCTGTCTTAGTCCTCTGACAGAGAGTTCGACACTGAGGACATTCCTGAATATCCTGACTCTCACAGAGATTAGTGCTTATGGCTGTAAGGAGAAATTGCTTTTCTTCTAGGGTTGGAAGACCAAATTTTATGATATCATCCTGCTTAAGAATGTAACTGCATTGGGCACAGGTAATTTCATATTTCATATTACTTAACTGTTCCCATGCCCAGTCTAGAATGTCGTCTGGACATATATAATGACCACATTGCATTTTCAAGCCACTTTTATCACCACAAATAGTACAGTCCCCTGTTGGATATAGGAATGAAACTGTTCTTGTTTGATCTCTCCTTCCTTCAAACAAATCTCCACAAGCACGCGAACTGCTGTATTCGACCTTTCTGGCGAAAAAAGGGTCATATTCTGCCATAAGTTATTAATAAATTGCTAACACATATATAGTATACAATTTTCTTTAAATTTTTTTACTACAATTGTTTAAGTATCGTAGTATATACTGATAGTAGTATTAAAAATTATTAGGATATCTGGGAAATTGTGGAAACAACTATAGTGGAGTTTGCTTATTAGCAACCCCCATATTAGCAACCAATTTTAACCCAGTGTAGATTTTGTATTAATTCTGCTCCCTTTTAGCAATTTCGAGTATTAGCAACCTTTCGTCCGCACTTAGTTGCTGATAAGCGAATAAGTTTGAAATATGATAATGCATATAACAAAAAATGTTATTCGACAGACTGATAGTGCAACTCCATTAAGTGATTTGACTTGTAGGGTATTTGCATAATATATACATCCTTAATTGTGAAAATTATAAAAAATGTTAATGTTCATAATTTGTCTAAAATGTTATGAAATATACAAGTACATACGTTCATTTTTGATTGAACTGGAAAGGTTTTAGTTTTCCGCTCGAATCCTGAAATATAGATATTTTCCATATTTCTTTGTTATTATGTCTACTGAAAGTGACTTTACAAAATTATGACAGCTAAATATCTAAGGTAGGAAAGTATATCTCTGTGTATCTAGAAATTACATAATATGTAGTTTATATATATATATAATCCTATATACAAGTAGTATAGCTAATGTACACAGAAGTATATAGTGGTATATGATGTAATCTCCACTTATCCAAATGATGTATGACATAATGATAAGGTTAAAAACTTCTAAATGGTTTGAATGCTCCATTTCTTTTTAAAATTTGCTGAAAGCATTGTTTGCTCAGCGGTCCAGGTTTATTAACGCAGAAATCTCAAGTCATATAACTTCATCATGTGTTAAATGCTGCATACAACTTGGGACACGTACCAGATAGAATTCGATGAGCAAAAACATGTGCAATTATTGCAGATTTAAAATTTGGATATTACTCCTTATTTAAATAAAAAATTCCTTATAATAATGCTAGGAATCTATACTTTTTCAGACAAAAATATGCATATTTTAGCAGTTTGCCTAGAATATTTCGATGTTAGTAAAATATATTTGCTACCGCACCCTGCGTATCCACGATGCTCTTAGTAATCTCCAAAATGAATTGAAAATATATACATACTTCCTAATGTGTAATTCCTACTTGGCAGGGTTGCCATGGGAACGGAATTTCAATTCCCATTCCTACAGGATTTCTGTAGGAATTCCCACAGAAACCCACAGGTAATCCCACAAAATCCCACAGATGCTCACATAACCCCACAGATTCCCATATGTGGTAATAGTTATCTTTAATGGATTGAATATTTTTCTTGCTGAAAGCATTGATTGCTAAGTCCAGTTGAACTTTTGGCACTGAAATATCAAGTCATACATCCTAAGTCATGTGTTAACTGAACTTTGGGAATTAGTCTCAAGGTTTTATAGTTCGAGGACTGGAAGATATACACAGTGTAGATATGTATCCCGAACCAAATGATTTAGGACCACGAGGAGTATCGGGGGATATTATATTACGCAAGACAAGGGATCAAATGTATTTAACTAATATATAAAAATTATATACAAACTCTTAAAATGGGCTTATTATTGTCCAAAAAAGTTGGATTCAAAGCAATGTGTGTGTCTTATTTAAATTAGAGTAGTACTATCAAAATTCTATAATTACGCAAGTTTTGCTCGTAGAGATCTAACTGATACGTCTTCGAAGTTGTATGCAACGTTCAAGAGATGACGAAGTTTCTCTTCTTCCTACTCCATCACAACCACCAACCATTCCTCACTATAGGCCTACACCTCTCCTCCCCCGAGTGAGCGCAGCGAGCGAGGGGGAGACAGGTGCTCCGCACCTGAGCCACTTTCCTCTTTCTATTCCTTCTCTACTTCCTCCTCATTCTTATTCTCATCTTTATCCTTCCCTCTTGCCTAACACCATGCGTATTTCTTCGGCTCGAAATCCATCCAATCTTATTACTATCAAGCCGATTAAATCTTCCCCGCGTGGTCATCCTCATCTTATATCTTTCCATCTTCTCAATGCTAGGAATCTTAGGACTAAATCCTCTCGTTTTCTTGACTATGTATCTGACCACCATCCTGACGTTGTTGCCGTTACTGAGACCTGGTTCACGTCAAGGGATGCGGCGGTGAGAGCTGAATGCACTCCACCCGGTTACCAACTCCTTGATCGTGCTAGGTCAGCACATCGTCAGGGTGGAGGCACTGCACTTCTCTGTCGTGATTCCTTCACGCTGAAGTGCAATGCATCTGGAGAAGTATCATCTTTTGAGTTCTCGGATTGGACTATCTCTTCTTCTGAAATCTCCTTTCGTATTATCCTAATTTATCGGCCTCCCTACTCAAGGAATCATCCTATTTCTATTTCTACCTTCCTTGATCAGTTTTCTTCTCTCCTCGAACCCATCCTCTTATGCAAGGAGCCCCTAATAATAACTGGAGACTTCAATATCCATGTTGACATCCCGTCTGAGTCTTTACAGTTCTCCGAGCTCCTGCGTTCTCTATCTTTGATCCAGCATGTGAATCAGCCAACTCATGAGAAGGGTCACATTCTCGATCTAATAATATCCCGTTCTGCGGACAACATCATCCTCTCTGATCCCTCTCCTGTCCATCTATTCTCTGACCATTTCTCAATCTCTTGTAGTCTCTCGCTTTCCAAACCTTCTCTTTCCTCTCAGGAGGTTACCTATCGTTCCAAATCCATCAACCTCCCAATCTTTCTTGCTGATCTCGCTTCCTCTGATCTATGTGCTAGCCCACCTGATCATCTTGACGAACTTATTGTATCATATAACACCACCCTATCTTCTATCTATGATCAACATGCTCCTCCGCGATCCAAAACCATAGTCACCCGTCCCCGTGTCCCTTGGTTCACCAGTAGCATCAAGCAGGCCAAGCGAGCGAGAAGGAAAGCTGAACGGAAGTGGCGCCAGTCTAATGACTCTGACCATTTGGCTGAATTCAAGCATCAGAGGAATCTTGTGACTGACCTGATGAACAGGGAACGTCGCAGTTTCTATTCTGATTGGATCAGTCAGTCCTGTCATGACCAGCGCTCACTCTTCCGTAAGGCTAACACACTTCTCGGCTTACGCCAGCAACAGGTCCTACCACCTCATGCTGATAAGGCTGCTCTTTCTCAGGAACTCGCCAACTTCTTTGTTCTTAAGGTAGATAACATCCGTTCCACCATTGACTCAAGTGCATCGTCGTCTTCCGTTACCCCCTCAGATAATTCAAACATCGAATTCCAACATACTTTCCACCAATTCAAAGAATTATCTGAGGAAGAAATTGTTTCCCTTGTTTCCTCTGCTCCTAATAAATCTTGCATCCTCGATCCTATCCCAGCATCCTTGGTCAAATCATCTCTACCCATCCTAGCGCCCATCCTTACGAAAATTGTAAATGGTTCCCTCTCCACTGGTCATTTTCCTTCTCCCTGGAAGCGCGCCATCATCTTGCCCAAACTTAAAAGACCAAATCTTGATCCCATCTTCTCTAACTATCGTCCACTTAGCAATCTTTCTTTCATTTCTAAGATCACTGAGAGGGCCGCTTCCATCCAGGTCGTGAATCATCTTACATTACATCATCTCTTCCCCGGGACGCAGTCTGCCTATCGTAAACACCACAGTACGGAAACTGCGCTCCTGAAGGTCACAAACGACATCCTCCTCAGCATGAATCGCCAACATGTATCTCTTCTGGTTCTTCTTGATCTTAGCTCAGCCTTCGACACCGTCGACCATACCATCTTACTCAACCGTCTCCAGTCTCATTTCGGCATTTGCGGCTCTTCTCTGTCTTGGTTTGAATCTTACCTCTCTGGTCGGACTCAATTCGTCTCGATTAAGGGTTCTAATTCCTCCAATATCCCGGTCCAACACGGAGTTCCTCAGGGTTCTTGTCTTGGTCCGCTTCTCTTTAGCCTCTATACTAGTCCTCTATTCGACCTCATTAGGTCCCACCTCCCCGACATGCACTGCTATGCCGACGATACTCAGGTCTATCTTTCTTTTAAACCCGGTTCCATCTCTTCTGAAGAATCTGCTTTCTCCGCCATCCAATCTTGCATCTCCGCGATCCGTTCTTGGCTCCTCACCAACAAGTTGCTTATCAATGACACCAAGACTGAGTTCCTTATAATAGGGACTCGTCAACAACTATCTAAAGTTCAAACTGATAACATCTCTGTTGGTGAGTCGAGAATCTCTTCTTCCAAAGAAGTACGGAATCTTGGAACTTGGCTCGACAATACCCTCTCAATGTCTACTCAGGTCAGCAAAGTTGCCTCCTCCTGCTTCTACTACATCTATAACATCCGGCGTATTAGAAAGTATCTCTCTAGGGAAGTCTGTGAAACTCTCGTTAATTCTCTTATCACATCTCGTCTTGATTATTGTAACAGTCTCTTGTATGGTTGCCCCTCATCCCTCTTAGCTCGACTCCAGCGAGTCCAGAACAGTGCAGCCAGGCTTATCTACAATGTCTCTCGTACCTTTTCGTCATCTCCTCTTCTTATTAACCTCCACTGGTTGCCTGTTAAACATCGTATCCTCTTCAAAATCCTCCTCATAACTTACAAAGCCATCCATTCTCTTGCTCCGGACTATATCATCCAGCTCATACAGGTTAAGTCGTCCAATCGTACTCTACGATCATCCAACGCCATCCTCCTTGAACATCCTACTATCAAATCTTCCAAAACTCTGGGTGATCGTGCATTCACTTTAGCTGCGCCTGTTGAGTGGAATCTTCTTCCTCCGAGCATTCGGAATGCCCCCTCACTTCTTCTCTTCAAAAAACTCTTGAAAACTCATCTTTTCCGTATCGCGCACGACACATCCACTTAAATTAATTTCAATGCATATACGTACATACCTTACAAGCATACATACACATACATACGCATACATACACATACATACATACATACATGCTTAACACACACCTACTTTTATTGAATTGTACAGCGCACTTGAACATATTAATATGGAATCTGCGCTATATAAATGTATATTATTATTATTATTATATGTCATCTTGATACAGTGGAACCTCCATAATCCAACATTCAATGGGAGACGAAAAAAATGTCGGATTAGCAAATTGTCGGATTATGGAGGTAAAATAACCTCCACAATCCGACAATATTTGACAGACGAATAATTTGTCTGATCAAAGAGGTAAAATAACCCCTCCATAATCCGACATTTTTTGATAGACGAATAATTTGTCGGATTATGGAGGTAAAATAACCTCCATAATCCGACATAGAAAAACGATCCGTGAACAGAAATAATGTCGGTTTAGAGGAATGTCGGATTACAGAGGTGTCGGATTACGGAGGTTCCACTGTAGTCGGGATTACATCATATATCACTATATTACAAGCGCGCTTCGCTTGCTTGCGCTGCGCGGCTGGCGGACATTTTGTGTCCGCGGAGGCGCCCTTTTGGCGCCTGTGGTCACTATTGATTAATTATATGGGAGATAACAACTCTAAATACGTCTGTCCTACTGTTCTAATCGATATCGCGCGAAAAATCATCAAATTATCAATTTTTAAAAATTTTATGAGATGACGTCATAACAAAGTGATGAGTGATCATTTTTTGATGATAGTTGCATCAATGTGAAGTATATTAAAATACAGATTTTATTAAAATTTCAGCCTTCTATCTCCTATAATGGCTGAGTTATGCTCGAATAACTGTATTGCTTAACTTTTAAAAATGTTTCAATGACGTCATAATTCCATGATGAGTCGACATTTTGCTCTGAGCTCAGAACTTACTGGAGCCATAGCCAAAAGACTCTCACATGCCAAAAAATAACTTTCTGTGCCCGGCAGTTTCTTCAATCAAATCGTTACATATATATATATATATATATATATATACAGTCGAACCTGCTATAACGGCCACTCTATATAACGGTCACCTGTCTATAGCGATCACCAATGAACAGTCCCGTCCGAAATTCCATATTATTGAACCTGTGTATAGCGGTCACCTGCTCAACGCGGCCAGCGGCCACCCGTTTGTAGTCCCTGACTGACCCTAAAACTGTGTATAACGGCCATCAACTGTGTATAACGGCCACTACCTATCTATAACGGCCATCACCTTTTTCACTTTTTTAAGTGTTTATTACATGACCTGTTACGAACGATAAACAAATGTCATGTAATTACTTCAAGTAATAGATTTCTAAATGCTTGATATTTATTGCACTATTTAGATACCTTTTGGGAATTAAAACAATTACCTGTATATAACGGTCACCTGTGTATAACGGCCACCTGTGTATAACGGCCAATTTTGTCCAGTCCCTTGGGTGGCCGTTATATACAGGTTCCACTGTATTTGTTTATTAGCAACTCCATCTTAACAAAATTCCTCTATTATCAACCAATTTTCAAGTGCTAAGGTGCTAATATATAAAATTTTTCATGCCCCACTTGGACAAAGGTATTTGAGCACGTCATTCTTTCTCATAGAAATGGTGCTAAAATGGATATCAAGAGGGTCGTCACTATAAGTTATCTCTAAGAAATATCACAAGTCATAGCCTACTATATATAAGGCCTAAGAGTAACTTAACCAGGGATGCGGTAGAAGGTGGTTGAAGAAATACATGAGCTGCCTTAAATCATTAACAAAGCACAATAGAGCTTAGGAATTAGGAATGTATTACTAGCTTATATAAATATGGTGTAAAAGTACTCATTTCCGTTGTTAAAATTTGGATTAGTCATCAAATGATTGCGCAACAGGTTATATTTGAGTCAAATTTAGTGATTTTCTGAGGTCGTTTAAGGGCACTTCTAAGTGTTTATACTATAATTTTTTTTGCATTGAACTGAGATGTGAATGAGTTAATACGAAAAATTTTGAATTTTTTCATAGAATGTTCTTACATTCCAGTGTTGCTATGGAAACGTGTTTTGGTCAGTTGAAATTATATCTTGAAAACAGCGATAGGTAGACATTCAAATGTAATCCCATTTGATAGCAAATAGACTACTTCCTATTAAGCTATAATACAATTTCTATGTCTAAATTAAATGGTTTACGAGATATTCGACAAATTACCAAATGTGACCAATATTATAATTGTCTAATAACTCGTAAATTATTGAATTTAGACATAGAAATTGTATTACAGTTGAACTCGGCTAGTACGTACCCCTCTGGGAAGTGGAAAAAGTACGTACTATCCGTAAGTACGTACTAGCCGAGTTGATATTACATAGGAATCTATATAATAAATGAATTTTGATTCAGAGAAATGAGTACGTACTAAGCCGAAGTACGTCTTATCCCGAGTATGTACTAACCGAGTTCTACTGTATAGCTTAATAAGAAGTAGTTTATTCGCTATCAAATGGAATTACATTTGAATGTGTAGCTGTTGCAGTTTTCAAGATACAACCCCAACTGACCAAAACACGTTTCCATAGCAACACTGGAATGTAGCAACATTCCATGAAAAATTCCAAATTTTTCGTATTAACTCATTCACATCTCAGTTCAATGCGAAAAATTTTATAATAAAAACACTTAGAAGTGCCCATAAACGGCCTCTGAAAATCACCAAATTTGTCACAAATATACCCTATTGCGCAACTATATGGTGACTAATCAAAATTTTAACAACGGATATGGGTATATTGACAACATATTTATATATGCTGGTAATACATTCCTAAGCTCTATTGTGCTTTGTTAATTATTTAAGGCTGCTCATGTATTTCTTCAACCATCTTCTACCGCATCCCTAGTGCCAAATTCGCAAGTTACTCTGAGGTCTTATTATAGTAGGCTATGCACAAGTCTTAGTCGCCTTAAGGTACCCAAAGAATACATTAATATTGAACGCAATATGGATACTTTATACTATTTACTTACAAATCCTAACACCTAGCTTTAAACGTAGATTAAATCCATTTAAAGGTAACTCTAAATGTATAATGTATAAAGAGAGTATTAGAGGAGCGCGCTCCTTTCGAAATGTTAGTCTTCTTTAAATTATTTTGTAGAAGTAATACTGTTTACTTGCTCGGAGATATTTGATGCTTACATTATTAACAGTCGAGTAGTCTAATTCCAATGAACATACCACTAAAATATTGGCAAGTCAGGATTACGTTTTAAGAACTGGCAAGTAGTTTTGAGTACACATTCTTCTATGACTTCTCCATTTTCTAATTTGAATTGTGAATACGTTTATCTATAAAATTCTCAGTGAAAACAATGCAAAGGACTCAACCTGAGAGCGTTCGGAATATGACTATCCCTTTTTAATCTCGTTACTTTATCTATAAAAGGAAAAGACTATAGTCGATTCTATCTTGAGATCACATTCATCTCAAAAATGTGGGAGACAGAAAAATTGAATGACAATACGTATATGCGCTAACACCTAGTTATTTTTAATATATGTATATATTAGTCAAACTATAAATTAATTTAGGAAAGAGGGCCCGTACACATGCCAGTCCTGGCCCCGTGTTTTGCTCTCTCCGGCCCTGCATAGTGTCAAGTTTGCCCACCGGACCTGTGATCCTATGTCCTCAGATCTCTGAAGCTTGAGGGCCATGTACCAGATCTCTGGGCATAGGATCATTTGTCTAAATGACTCCTCGCTTTAGTGCCACATGTTCAGGTGACCTCTGACCTACAAGCGCAGGCAATTATCCCATCTGAGTATCGTAGTAAGATATACTTAGATATTAATATTGACTATACACAGGGCATGCCTAATTTCCGGACGGGACGGGACGGGTTAAGATGCCTAATTTCCGAGACGGGCAGAAAATGTACCTAATTTCCGGGATGGGATGCCGTCCCGTCCCGGAAATTAGGCATGCAATCTATACACATACTTTTCTCCGAATTTCTTTTGAAAAACTTAGATTAATACATGTTTTCTAAAAAGAATGAGTGATGAGGACAGAATAAACAGTTATAATCTGCGCAGAGCTACAAAACGATTGAACAGAGAATTCACTCTCATTTCTAAAGACCCAATTCCTGGAATAGACCTACGCGCTAATGAAGAGAACATCCTAGAATGGCATTTCGTTATACACGGGAAAGAAGATACTCCTTATTATGGTGGAATGTATCACGGAAAACTCATATTTCCTTCAAACTTCCCTTTCACTCCTCCAAAGATTATATTCCTAACTCCAAACGGTAGATTCAAGACGAATGAACGTATCTGTTTCAGTTTGAGTGACTTCAATACTGAAGAATGGAAACCAGCCTATTCAATAACTGATGTGTTACAGGAAGTTAGAGACTTTATGCACGATAGTACTGAGACTATAGGTAGCATTGAGACGAGTGAAAGTGCGAAGAGACAACTCGCTAAGAATAGTTCCACTTTTAATGGTCAAAATGTCATTTTCTGTCACTTATTTCCTCAATTGTGTAGAAGAAAATGTTTGATCTCAAAGAATAATTCAAATGAGTCTAGTAAGAACTCTGTAATCTCTCCATTCATAACTAAGAACACGTTACCTGGTGAAATCACTCTACTACCTAAAACTCTAGCTTCACTATCTATCGGGGAATCCTTAACACCAAGAGAAACATTTCCTTTGTCTGAAGAAATCACTATTTCCTCCCGAGAAGAGTACTCAGCAATGCATGGAATCGAAAACTTTAGAGAAATAGCTCCATTGTCAAATGAAGCCATCCAAAGACACCGAACTATTTCTCCTCCTCCTCCTCATACCACTCCTTCAGTTGCTATGCCAATCCTTGACGTCATAAAGTATCCTGGAGCACAGCCTTCCTCAAGAGAAGTAAGACCTTTACAGAGTGTCTATCAGAGTCCCTACACTGAATCTCTTTTATTTTCCAAGCCTCAAAATCTTGAGACTAATTCCCAGAGGACAGAATATATTCAGCTGATGGAGGAACCAGCAGATTATTATTTTGGTGAACATAGAAACCTACCTTCTCCACCAATCAGATATCGAGGAGTTACAGATTCACAGAAAACCCCCTCTTCTTTGTCCACAAGAATAATTCCTCAACAAAATCCCTTTCCGGAGAGGGAAATATCTCCATTGTCCAGTGAAACCATCCAAAGACAGAGAAACATTCCTCCTCCTCCGCACACCACTCCTTCAGTCGCTATGCCAATACTTGACGTCATTAGATATCCTGGAGCACAGCCTTCCTCAAAAGAAGTAAGGCCTTCACAGAATGTATATCAGAGTCCCTACGCTTATTATCCCGCAAATCATAGTCCTCAAATTTCTTATACTAATTCCCAGAGGGCAGAAAGTAGAAATCCACCTTACCCACCAACCAAATGGTAGCCAAGGAATTTCAAATTGACAGAAAAATTTTCCTCTTTTCACAAAGAAATATTTCCTCGAAAAACTCCCTCTGCACACGATGTGTTTTCTCCAGATATTGAACAATCTTCATATAGCAAAATACCACCGCGGTAGGTAGAGATATTTTATCTACAATACCATATAAGGAAATATTTCATCCTTAATTTTTAGGAAGCACAATGAAGGTTCATATTGCTTCCTTTTTTACTACCTTCCTTGCACTCTTCTTAGGCCTATTGGCACACTAGATCTGATTTCTCATTTTTATCCATCTCTTTTTCAATATATATTAATACATTTTAATATTTTTATGTTTGATTCTATTTGTGCAGTTCTGGCGAATAGTACGTATTTATATTCGGTAATTTCAGTTAGTTTCCATACATTGATTGATTTGGGTTTTGTAAAGTCATTGTTTGTCATTCGAGTACATCAAGTTGCTTGAGTTTTTGGAGAATCTATTCTTTCTCATTTTCATTTTGTCCATTTCTAGAGATATTTTGTTGAACCTTTTTGATAAAAAATGTTCACTAGTTTATCATTCGTACCCACAATGGTTTTGATTAGGGTATTATACAGCCCACCAGAGATACACTCCTAGTCTCAAACCCAGAAATTTTATGTTTAAATATATAAATGACATTATAACATAGGGTGAATTTCATGGTTGCCGTGGGAATGGGAATCTGTGGGAATTCCCATGGGAAAACCCACAGATTCCCATATGGGATGAGTAAGAATTTAAGGCTATGGGAATTCCCACATGGGGGAATCTGTGGGATTATGTGAGCATTTGTGGGATTTCCTGTGAGTTTCTGTGGCAATGGGAATTAAAATTCCATTCCCACGGCAACCCTGGTAAATTTTGTAATATTCTAAATTTTCACACTCCTAAACACTTTCGAGCTTAAAACCATATGCATAAAGGGGCGTCTCTTAACCTGTCAACAATATTCGTATTGCCTAAGTAAGTTGAATACATTTAGGGAAGAATTGCACTTTATTATTTGCTCTGTATTTGATTTAACTTGAGTTATTATAAGTAATATTATTACTAATGAATTCGATAAATGGGAGCAGTGATTTATAGAAAGTAAAATCCCTAATATGCATTGTGCCAGAAGGAAACTGAATAAGGAAGCAGACGCTGTTGCTAAACATCCAATTCCTGGCATAAACATAAGTGCCAATGTAGACGACACCCTAGAATGGCATTTCGTTATACACGGGAAAGAGGATACTCCTTACTATGGTGGAATGTATCACGGAAAACTCATATTTCCTTCAAACTTTCCTTTCAATCCTCCTAGTATAATATTCCTGACACCAAATGGTAGATTCAAGACGAATGAACGCATATGTTTCAGTATAAGTGATTTCCATCCCGAGCAATGGAAACCCTCTTACTCACTAGTGGATTTACTTTATGGAGTTAGAGAGTTTATGCATGAGAATACTGAGACTACTGGAAGCATTGAGACGAGTGTCAGTAAGAAAAGACACCTCGCTAAGAGCAGTCATACCTATAATTGTAAAGATGTTAACTTCTATCATAGATTCCCTCGACTATGTGACGATGTTTCTGAAAAATCAGATGATCCCGCTTTTCCCCCTGAGAGAATATTTTCCCCTCGAAAAATTACCCGATCACTTAGACAATTAAATCGATCTCGTCAACTATCAGGAACAAAGTACACTCAACTCCATAGAAAAAATCTTCCACCGCTACCGAGAAAATTAACTCCATTACTTAGAGAAGAAAATTCGCATCCAATGCGAACTACAGCCAAAGAAATTATTCTTACACCTAGGGAGATAGCATGCTTACAAGAAGGAATAATTCCGGTACCTCGGCGAATTACCACAAAGATGGATGACTCTTGGTTAATCAGAAAAGTGTCTACGCGATTCGCTGACATTTCGACTGTTCCAGGATCAAATTCATCTCTAAGGGAATTTGATTCTCCTAGGAAAGCAGCAAACTGTTCTCATATTCAGATATCTCGTTACAGTGAAATCTACACTCAAGAGAGAGAAAATGAGATTCCTTTAGCTTACAAAATATCCCTCAAAGAGAATATTAATTTCTCTTATCGTCCCAGTCTAATTTGTTGCATTGTCGCTACTCTATATCTTCCTGAGCTTGCTACTGCCAACCTGTTCCCTCATTTTTTTAAATGATAAAAGTTGTAAATAACAATGACAAACAGTTGTTTATGAATTCGGTGTTCATTACATTATTTTATATGCAATATATAATTGTAACGAAAGGGTAGATACTATCTAAACCGAATTCTTGCGTTAATTTCAACAGCCGCTGTCCTATTTACTTTATATTCTCAATAATTCCAGAGCGATTATTGATTTATTCATCTACTGTTAAAAAATAATATTTTAGATAAAAGAGAAATTTCAATGGCTGTATCAATTTAATATGTTGAAGGAGACAATCATTTACTAAACATTATTTTATGGCAGGGCCGTAGCCACCGGTACGGTTGGTCATGTTTCAATTGGATCACTTTTGACCAATTTAATTAACTGATAATTATAGGACCATTTTGTACGATCGGACTGGTTTTAACTTAACCACTATTTACTCCCAACCGGAACACTTCACCCCTGGCGCCTACGGCCTTATAAGGGCATAGTATCGAAAAATAACTTCCTCTTTGGGGGGGGGGATTTTTTAGTATTGGCATTACATAATGATCATACATGCCAAACGTTCCGTTTTTGGTGGGCGTCATGGTTTTCTTCCATTGAGCAACCTTTCACGAGTTTGGGACTGAACTTTCTCCATCGTGCCCCGATTTTTTGGAGTGTATTATACTTTTGTGTTGGGTCCCGCCATGTCCTGCGAAATTCAACGCTGCGTCCCGCTTTTATTATGGCTCAAATTGGCATGTTAAATGAGGCTCTGACCCTAAACAAAACCTTATTCTCATGGATTGATTACAAGATGAATTTATTTTGCAGAGTTTGAATAAGGAGGAATTACCCCACGGCAAGCAAATTAATGTTATGTCTGACTCTGTCCAGTAATAAATTGATTTCTACTAGGGCTGAAATGAATATACCGAATATTCGGATATTCGTTCGGAATCATCCTAACGAATATTCGTTTGGTTAAATGGGAAATATTGAATTAATTGTGACAGTGTAGAGTTCTTCAGTCGAAAAAACAACAACATTTTTTTGCACTTATTGCAGGGTTGCCGTGGGAATGGAATTTCAATACCCATCCCCATCCCATTCCCACAGGATTTCTGTGGGAATACCCACAAAAACCCACAGGAAACCTCACAAAAAACCCACAGAAACCCACAAGAAAACGGGCTTGCCTAATTTCCGGGACGGGACGGGACCGTCCCGGAAAATCTAGATACCTAATTTCCGGAACGGGACGGCATCCCGTCACGGGAATTAGGTATCTTCACCCGTCCCGTCCCGGAAATTAGGCATCTTAACCCGTCCCGTCCCGGAAATTAGGTACCTTTTCTGTCCCGTCCCGGAGATTAGGCATTTTGACTCGTCCCGCCCGGAAATTAGGCATGCCGCATGCCCCCAAGAAAACCCCCTGGAAAACCCACAAAACACACAGAACCCACATGTGGGAATACCCATAGGCTTAAAGTCATTCCCATTCCCATCCCATATGGGAATACCCATGGGAAAACCCACAGATTCCCATTCCCACGGCAACCCTGAGTCTTATTGTGAAGATGGATTTTACTTGGGGGATAATTTTAACCTTAAAAATTCTTAAAAATGTAGTTCAGGATTGTTTGCATTGAAAAAATGCTTACGTCATCTAAACGAACGAATATTCGAATATCCGTTTCAGCCTAATTTCTACACACTATCATTGAGAAAAGTATTATCGACTAGTCTAGACTCTTACTAAAGCCATAATAAATTCCTTGGCAGTCTAAAGTTCTATTAAAACCTGCACTTGGCTCAGTGAAACTTCTGAATTTTCTTTGTTTTTTTATTGTTATTTTCGCATACTCACGAAAAAACACGTTTAGCGTTAACAGACCAGTTCCATCAATTGCATCTAACTTCACGAGCAATCTGTATTCATTTAGGAACATATCAACTTTCTCTCGAATGCGAACTTTAAATGTTCCGACATCATTATTCCTGTAGTGTCTGCTTGAAGTCTTCATTAATTGTATTTTGTAATTTGTTTTATTTTTATTGTTTGTTATTTTTAAATATTTGTATCATTTTTATAGCATTTAGAGTTTGAACAGGAAATTACAGTTTTCATTGAACAAATTCTTAATAATATTAAATAATTTTATAAACTCGTTAGGAAATTTTGCCTTTTCTTAATTTGATTGTGAAGACTATTAAATCATCAAATTTGTACAAGTAATATTGCTACATAGTGTTTTAACTGTTTATTCCAACCTGATTTACTAGAATTTGTTTTATGATATTGGAATCATCACATGTTGATTATAGCGTATGAAAAATTCCAGAATCGAATTGGTAGGCATAAGTCTGTCCTGATTGCTTCTTAATATTATTAAGATTCCCTACAAGTAATAACTAGAAAGAACCTTTCACTATGCAAAGTCCAGAGAATTCCCTATTATGCACAATAATATTACTTGTATCCTCTTTCTAAATGCCAGTAAAGTATTAGACACAGTATGTGAATATATTTACAGCCGAGAAGGTTAAGCACCTTAAATTGCATTTAATTTCCTGAATAAATTCACATCAGTCATCAGTACGAGAAGATAGAGACATACTTTACCTTCAAGATTTGAAAGATAAACTAACCTTAAAACGGAAGAGAACTGTCGAATAGAACTTCTCCTCATCGATTACATGAATTACCGTTGAAATTTATTTAATATAAATTATTTCTATTAATTCTTGAATTGGTCGACTTAGACAATGAACCTGAACTAAAATGGATTGAAAGATTATTGTGGTTTACAATCCAATGAAAATATGGTTGAATGGCGATTAATGCTAGAATGTAGTTAATTGTTGGAATACAGTGGAAGCCGCTTAATCGGAACAGCTGGGGAGTCAGCCTTTTGTCCCGATTAACCGACTTATGATAATAATCTACATCCGCGTACTGTGTCATTACCCTGAATAAGATGACATACCAGATACAAATGTATCCCTGCTACATACAAAAACGTATCCTACTTAAGTATAAAAGAAATTTAACTACATAGAAGTTAGAACTGCATGAACTAAGAAGCTAATTCTTAGACAAGAAAGAATATTTATATACAACCATTAATTTGAATCAATTCTTTTGTTTTAGTACGTACAAGCATGCTTCGCTTGCTTACGGACACTGCGTGTCCGCAGAGTCGCCCTGCATGCGCCTGGAGTTACTTAATCAAACATATATTCCATGTCAACCGTTGGAAGCTAGTCTCTGGCCTATTTTTGTAATTTGTTTACTTTATGTATATATTGTAAACAAAAGTAAACAAATAATTCATCATATCGATCTGAAAATATGATATTCGAAATCTACACTCCTAAAAACCCCATGTCAACCGTTGGAAGCTATTCTCTAGCATATTTTTGTAATTTGTTTACTTTATGTATCTAGTATTGTAAACAAAAGTAAACAAATAATTTATCATATCGATCTGAAAATATGATATTCGAAATCTACACCACTAAAAACCCCATGACAACCGTTGAAAGCAAGTTTCTTGCCTATTTTTGTAATTTGTTTACTTTATGTATCTATTGTAAACAAAAGTAAACAAATAATTCATCATATCGATCTGAAAATATGATATTCGAAATCTACACCCCTAAAAATCCCATGTCAACCGTTGGAAGCTAGTTTCTAGCATATTTTTGAGATTTGTTTACTTTATGTATCTATTGTAAACAAAAGTAAACAAATTGATCATCAAATTTACTCGAAAATATTATATTCGAAATCTACACCCCTGAAAACCCCAAGTCACCCGTTGAAAGCTAGTCTCTAACATTATTTTCAAAATTCATCAAATGGTGTGAAAATATGTATATAAAGGTGTGAAAATATGCAGATAATCTTTTTTATTGCCATACACTATAATACATTTAAGATATCAAACATAAGTTGTGGCTTTGAAGTATTAATAACAATGACGATCTATTTATTGTAATGTCGTACTTGTACAATGATTTCTATTGTGATAGTGTAGTCATTTATTTTGTATAGAAAAGGTGCGAAAATTTGTTTTCCATTTTTTTTGCAGAGATGTAAAAATTTCGCTTAGATCTTAGAACTTAATCGTAGTCATACCATTTGACACCTACATGTCAATTTTCACACCTCTATGACTTCCCAATTCTTCAATCAATTCGGACAAACACACCCACAAACAAAAAAATCCTAGCATTTTAATATATAAGATATGACGATCAGATAATGACAGCAAGCTCCTACTTCGCTTAATCGGGACAATAATTCCCGATTAAGCGGAGGAGAATAAAGTTTTTCTTCGCTTAATCGGGAATTATTGTCCCGATTAGCCGATCAATTTAGAATGTAACAAATCCGTTCCCTTTCAACTTGTCCCGATTAAGCGGATTTCCCGATTATCCGTCTCCCGATTAAGCGGCTTCCACTGTACCTTCTTTAGTTGAGCTTTGCATTTTTGCCAATTTTCCAATACTATTTAGGTATATTGTTAAGGTATATTTTACATACATACAAGCGCGCTTCGCTTGCTTGCGCTGCGCGGCTGGCGGACACTTTGTGTCCGCCGGAGGCTCCCTTCGGTCGCCTGGAGGTGACATCGGTTAATTAAACGGGATATATCATCTCTAAATATGTCCATCTTAGTTTTAAAATCGATATCACTCGAAAAAACACCAAATTTGTCAATTTTTAAAATTTTTGATGAGTAATGATGACGTCATAGCAAAGTGATGAGTCATCATTTTTTGATGATAGTTGCATCATATGTGAGACGTGTTAGTATACAGATTCTACTAAAATTTCAGCCTTCTATCTCCTATAATGGCTGAGTTATGCCCGAATAACTGTGTTGCTTAACTTTTAAAAATGTGACAATGACGTCATAATTCCATGATGAGTCGACATTTTTCTCTGAGCTCAGAACTTACTGGAGCCATAGCCAAAAGACTCCCACATGCCAAAAATTAGCTTTCTACGCCCGGCAGTTTCTTCAATCAATTCGTTACAGATATATATATATATATATGTACAAACAAACAATAATCGAGTTTTAATAGTAAGGATGATATGATGTCATGCATATATGATAGTACTAAAATATACGACTGAATTACATATTTGAATATAATGAATAGAACAACGTGAATTATTACAAAACCAGATTCAGAATTAATAGACCAACCATGAATAATTAATTCAGGGTTGCCGTGGGAATGGGAATCTGTGGGAATTCCCATCGGAAAACCCACAGATTCCCATATGGGATGGGGATGACTTTAAGGCTATGGGAATTCCCACATGGGGGAATTTGTGGGATTCTGTGGGATTTCCTGTGAGTTTCTGTGGCAACCCTGGTAAATTTTGTAATATTCTAAATTTTCACACTCCTAAACACTTTCGAGCTTAAAACCATATGCATAAAGGGGCGTCTCCCGCTCCTAGAAAATCCTTGAATTTCCTTTGGTTCAAAAATACAATATACCAAGATTGTGGGTATGGTGTTACTTTCGATATAGGAAATTCTACACATAGTCATCAACAGCGAAATACTGCGAAATCATTACGTGTAGGATGAAGATATAGGACTAGGATTATTTTAAATTATAGATTGATACAAAACAATGTATACACATAAATAATATTTCTCTAGTATCCTTTGTGATGTAAACAAGGTTGTTCAACATGGGCTACCAGTATATTAATTACAATACAATCTTTCATGGATTCCAAATATTAATGACAGAAAAAAACACGTTTAGCGTTAACAGACCAGTTGCATCAATTGCATCTAACTTCACGAACAATCTGTATTCATTTAGGAACATATCAACTTTCTCTCGAATGCGAACTTTAAATGTTCCGACATCATTATTCCTGTAGTGTCTGCTTGAAGTCTTCATTAATTGTATTTTGTAATTTGTTTTATTTTTATTGTTTGTTATTTTTAAATATTTGTATCATTTTTATAGCATCTTAGAGTTTGAATAGGAAATTACAGTTTTCATTGAACAAATTCTGAATAATATTAAATAATTTTATTAACTCGTTAGGAAAGTTTGCCTTTTCTTAATTTGTTTGAGAAGACTAGTATTAAATCATCAAATTTGTACAGTAATATTGCTACATAATTTTATAACTGTTTATTCCAACCTGATTTACTAGAATTTGTTTTGCGATATTGGAATCATCACATGTTGATTATAGCGTATGAAAAATTCCAGAATCGAATTGGTTGTCATAAGTCTGTCCTGATTGCTTCTTAATATTATTAAGATTCCCTACAAGTAATAACTAGAAAGAACCTTTCACTATGCAAAGTCCAGAGAATTCCCTATTATGCACAATAATATTACTTGTATCCTCTTTCTAAATGCCAGTAAAGTATTAGACACAGTATGTGAATATATTTACAGCCGAGAAGGTTAAGCACCTTAAATTGCATTTAATTTCCTGAATAAATTCACATCAGTCATCAGTACGAGAAGATATGGACATACTTTACCCTCAAGATTTTAAAGCTAAGCTAACCTTAAACGGAGGAAGAACTGTCGAATAGAACTTCTCCTCATCGTTTACATGAATTACCGTTGAAATTTGTTTAATATAAATTATTCCTATTAATTCTTGAATTGGTCGACCTAGACAATGAACCTGAACTAGAATGGATTGAAATATTCTTGTTGTTTACAATCCAATGCAAATATTTTTGGTTGAATGACGATCAATGTCAGAATATAGTTGATTGTTGGAATACCTTCTTTAGTTGAGCTTTGGATTTTGCCAATTTTCCAATACTATTTAGGTATATTGTTCATGTATATTTTTACATATACACTACCCAGACAAAAGTATTTACACACTTCATTATCTCACGTTGATTTAATACTACGTAAAATGGGTCTATTTATGAAGATTAATACTCCGAAACGGTAAGTGATACAACTAATCGGGTTCAAATTCAAAATATTCGAATAGTTATTGTAGGATATTTCTAATCAATTATTAATTCTCAACGTTTTCAAATTATAAATCACTGCCACCTTGTGTCACATATGTTCCTTTTTATCACTATACATGATGGTGGTATGGGGAATAATATAGTATAGTGTACGAATACTTTTGTCTGGTTAGTGTATATGATGTGATGTCATATGTGATATATGATAGTACTAAAATATACAACTAAATTACATATTTGAATATAATGAATAGAATAGCATAAATTATTACAAAATCAGATTCAGAATTAATAGACCAACCATGAATAATTAAAAAGAAATAATTTTATTCAGTAGTAGTGTTGCTATTTTCAGAATCTTCATCAACAAGTATTATCCCGTATTGGTAGTATTCATTTGGTGTAGGATAGAGGATTTCGTAGATCTGAATTTGTTGTAGGAGAGAGTTTTCGCTGAAAGGACTTTTTCCTGACTCAGTAGTTTGTTCTGTCATCAAACTCATATCCAAGTTACTATCTTGTTGCAAAAGGTCTTGATAATTGTGTTCACTGTTTTGGTATAACGAGAGGTTGCATATAATTGGATGTTCAGTATTTATTTGTACGTTGATATCTGATCCATCACATTCCATAGTAGCTACTTGTAGATAAGGAGAGCTATCACGTTCTTGTTGATAATGGAGGATTGGTTTTCTTGAAGACTGTTTTGGTTTCTTTGGTTTCCGTTTTGAGTCGTGTTTCCTCTTCCATTTACGTTTATTGAAACGAGTAATCTCATCTTGAATTGCATTCTCTGGGATGGAAATGAATGATTGCTTCCTTAAATTGTTGAATTTTCTTTGCTTTATCACATCTAGTGTCCCATACACAGAGAAGTCTATATACAGAAATTTCAGTCCCATGGTATTTAACCATACAAATGATTGGTATGCTTTCAGAAATCTTTTAGCAGTGGCATCGTTTCGAACTGTGAAACGAAATTCTTTAACATCATTATTCATATTTCTGGAATGTATTTTGTAATTGGTATTATTTTTTGTTCTTTGTTATTTTGAAAGATATGTATCATTTTTATAGCATCTCAGAATTTGAACAGGAAATTACAATTATCATTAAACAAATTCTGAATAATATTAAATAATTTTATAAACTCGTTAGGAAATTCCTCCTTTTCTTAATTTGTTTGTGAAGACTAGTATTAAAGCATCAAATTTGTACAAGTAATATTGCTACATAATTTTATAACTGTTTATTCCAACCTGATTTACTAGAATTTTTGGCATGTAGGTGTTTTTTGGCTATGGCTCCACTAAGTTCTGCCCATCATGGAATTATAACGTCATTGTTGCCTTTTTAATTATTAGAAATTTTCAGTTTTTCGACCATAACTCAGCCATTTTAGGTGATAGAAGGTTGAAATTTTAATATAATGTGTATATTAATATATCTCAAATGTGACATAACTATTATCAAAAAATGATTACTCGTCACTCTGTTATGACGTCATCATTACCAAGGTTGGGTTTTGTCCTGTCCAAAACTGGTTTTGGACGGACAGTGGGAAAAATTTTTTTGTTTTAGCGCAGTAAAAATCTACGAAGTTTCGAAGAAATATTCAAACAAGAACAGCATATAACCTTACTTGTAAATGACAACTGGTGCTAAGCTCCAGACGAGGGCAAGATATATCCAAAAAGAACCAAATTCAAAAACTTAAAGACTACTTAATCTTCATGCTGAATATTCTTGTATGAACGAAATTTCATTAAAGTTATTAAAATCGTCACCTATTAATATTCTTATTAGCATTGAGTATTAACCAAAAGTAATTATAAATTGATTTCACCTGAAACCTGCTCAATAGCTAATGAACTGTTCACTGGGATTGGCACCATTCAGCTTAGGACCAATTTTCCATAAAAAAATTGGCCCGGGTGGACCATTCCATGTAAAATTAGTCCATAGTAGGACCAAGGTTTTCAGCGTAATACTCGTACCGATTTTCCCTGAAAAATTGCTCCCCCGGACCAATTTTTCGCGGATCAATTTTCCAGTGACTGGCCTATTAGCACACGTGATCTCACTTCTCATTTTATCCATCTCTTTTTTAATAATACAAGCGCGCTTCGCTTGCTTGCGCTGCGCGGCTGACGGACACTTTGTGTCCGCCAGAGGCGCCTGTGGTCACCATTGATTAATTATATGAGTGATAACATCTTTAATTACGTCTGTCCTACTGTTATAATCGATATCGCACGAAAAATCACCAAAATTATCAAATTTTGATGCGTAATGATGACGTCATAACAAAGTGATGAGTCTTCATTTTTTGCAAGCGAAGCGCGCTTGTATATAAATAAATATACATTAATCGAGTTTTAATAGTAAGGATATTAATACATTTTACGGCACTACGATAAACTGTCATTGTTATGAATATTTCAAAACAAAAACTTATATAGGTATATTAATGATAGTATAGTGTATAGCAATAAAAAGGTCATATGTGTATTTTCATACCATTATATGCATATTTTCACACCTTTTACGATTTTTGAAAAATATGCTAGAGACTAGCTTCCAACAGTTAATATAGGATTTAGGTGTAGATTTCAAATATTATATTTTTGCATCTATATGATAAATTATTTGTTTACTTTTGTTTACAATAGTTACATAAAGTAAACAAATTCCAAAAAAGTGTAGAAAATTGCTTTCAACTGCTAAGGGGGTTTTATCTGTGTAGATTTCGAAATCCTTTATCAAGGCCCTAACTTTTCTTCTGCAGTTCTGAATTCATAATTCAACTTAGATAAATAACGTGTTTTAGTAGAGAATTAGAAAGCAATCAACCGTTTCTTTGCTACCTCCATTTGCCCGCAGGGCGAATCTGCGAACACACAGTGTCCGCAAGCCGCCCAACTCAAGCAAGCGAAGCACGCTTGTGACTAGTAAAATGCTATCTTCCTAGAATCTTAAGTTATGCTAGATAATTTGCCAACATTTGCTAATTTTAGTTAGCCGAATAAGCAAGATTAAAATGTAATGAAGCAATTCATCAGAAATAGCTTTTAAATTTTTACTTTCTACATTTTAGCAATGATGAAAGGGTTTTTTTAAAATTTGGTATTTTTTAGAAATTAGCATTATAAGCAAAAATTAGCCTATATATAGTACTACTCTTTCTTTACAGATTAAATACTTTCATTTAAACTAATATTGCTTTAGTAG
Organism: Aphrocallistes beatrix; assembly: GCA_963281255.1. Taxonomy (NCBI): domain Eukaryota; kingdom Metazoa; phylum Porifera; class Hexactinellida; order Sceptrulophora; family Aphrocallistidae; genus Aphrocallistes; species Aphrocallistes beatrix. The sequence continues at coordinate 11,822,420 of OY725488.1, forward strand.
TATAGTATAGAATGGTGCTTGGTATTATTGAAGACATTGAGATTAGCACACTGATGCCAGCTATCTCCTTTGTCATTATACTTTCCATTATCTGGGACATCTTTTTTATTAAAAGGATCAGGCATCTCGTTTTGTTGTATCGTGAATGTATTGAGAAGGCAAATACTGATCCATTTGGGAATTTCTTAGAAGCAGCTCATCATTGTAAAGTCGAAATTCACAAATACACATTTTTACTTATAATGAATGTCACCGAATTTGGTGCGATACAAATCTATGCATTGGGAGCAGCTCTTGCATTTACACGACAGCCTGACGACATTCTAGATTCGTCAAGATTTCATATCCCCAACTGTACTACTAAGTTTGTTCATTTTAATAACATAATGATAGAGGCTATGATCGCAAATCCATCCGTTTGCATACTTCTATCCATTGGACAAGCTGGACTGTTGTTCTCGATGGCTTTAGGGATATGTCTTATGAAGTATCTTGATGTGAAATACCATGACATATATGGAAAAACAGCTCGATACATTCGAATGTTTCTTCTGGTCTCAATAGTGTTTGGAATTTTCTTGATCATCGCAGGATCTGTCCCCCAATTGATCATGATTAAAATAGTTGTTGAGCCAATATTGCAACTAATCTACTTCAGTTTTTGGTTCAAACACGCACGTACCTTTTACAAGACACTGAAATGGAGGACAATTGAATTTCGTGTAAGAGGTGAATCCAATCGAGTTGTAAAGAGATCTCTCATCAGTAGCTATCAGTTTGTAATCATAATGGGTTGTATGTTGATCAGTTATGCCTTCTTTATCCTCACTGAATTTCTAATACAATACTTTATATTGATCGCTATCATTCTATTTTACGGTCCTTGCATCTTGAATTATCTCTATGCTACTCCAGACTACCAAACACTTCTCGCTACACAGCAACAAATCGAGGCTCTACAGATTGCCAATACAGTTATCAGATATTTCTCGACATTTCTGATCATATCAGCATCTGCCATAATTGGATCACAATACGTACTGGCTACTTGCTTATTCTTTGGGCAAATAATCGTGAGGAAACTGAAATATCGATTTGGGTATATTCCCACCAGGTTTAGACCCAGTTTGACTGATTCCCTCCTCGCAGTTCCTCAATGAGATTTGTATTATAGAGACAGACTCATACTTTATTTTGTTCTAATTTGCCTATATAAATAATCATTAAATTTAGTCTAAATATTAGTAAAATATCAAAATATATCTTCATCTTTTGTTATGCAATATTTATAGACTACTTTTAAGAAGGGGTAAGGGACAGGTTTTAATAATGCGATTCATACAATTCTATTTCATATAAATTATTGAATACAGGTATTTTGATTCGATTATTTGAGTTTTAAAAGTTTTTTATTATCAAACAAGCGCGAATTGCTTGCTTGTGCTTTCTAGACTTAAGTTTCTATACTAGTGCCTACGCGTGACAGTAAATAAGTAGCACCAGAATTTTTAAAAATAACAAATATTGATAAATGAGAACAAATTTGAGGCGATGAACATGGTTTAGTTGGCGAATTAAATACAAAAGAGTTAAATGGGGAATCTTATCAAACTCACTCTTTGGAAACCAGATAAATAATATAAAAGAACACTAGATAATCTACTGAATACTAAAAGAAAAAAGTCAGAGCTTAAGTAATCTCAAACACACGCTATCATCTAACCTAACAATTGAGTTTGCAAACTGTAAAATGCTACGCAAGAAATAGTTGATAATGTTGGTCCAAGTTCTGTAGAACTTGTTGCTTCGTAATATTCCTCCAAGCATTTATTCTGGGATTATGTAAGTAGCCGTAATGTCGTATCAGTTTATTCTGAAAAGTATAAGTAAACCATTGCCAATATTTTGACTCTTGAGCATCATTAGCTTGAATAGTCCAAGCACTAAACCTCAGACCAGCTCTTTGCATTTCGTCGTAGTAATAACTCTGACCTTTGTAAGTAAACAAATGACGATCTCTAACACTGACAGTGCACTCACTCAGATGCATTTGATTGGAAGAGTATTCAGTTCCTCCATTTACAGCATCAACTCTATGTAACGAACCACAATAATGTTTTTTGTGGTTTCCACTACTAAGTTGGCAAGGTTCGCGGCAAAATGGACACTTTCGGGTGCAATCTATTTTCGTTTTTATAAATCGATAAAGGGAATCTGATTCATCAATTATTTGTCGCAAGAACCAATCCTTCCAGTTAGTTTCTTCTGAAAGAGTTTTTATGTCGGACTGAAAAAAATCAGCAAGTTGCTTGAAATCTTGTATATCATAGGTATCTAATACTGTTAGTGCCTCAAGCCTTAGAAAGCTCACACTTGTAAGGATTTTAAAATGGAAGGTCGATTTCCATGATTGCCATGAGTTAGCATTTGCAGTTGAATTTGCTGATGTTAATAGTGGTGAATTAAATTCTTAACTTGGTCCAAAATGAGAATTTCTAACTTTGATTGAGATTTGTGTAGATAAATGTTGAATTGGGTACGAACCCATTTTCTTATACATTTATTCGGATTTCGGATGTAGTGAAGAAACCCGTGGAAATGTGGATTGTCAATTAAACCTTTCAAAATACCAAGTTGTATTGTTCCCTTACTCCTCAAGATGTCTTGCTTATCTGTAAAAAAACTTTGAACAGCCAGATTGTTTGATTGTTCTGCCAGATATGTTTTCATGCCCTCTAAAACGAGCTGGGCTAAATGAGTAGAGCAAGCTTTCTCGCTTTGTGCTTCTCTTACAGCATTTCTAAAAGTATGATAATACACATCCTTCAATTCTTTCAACTGTCTCTTGATTGAAAAAGAGTCAATGTATGAGCTTTGCAATGACTCAAATTCGGGAATAGCCTTGCAACATTGATAAAATGCCATCTCATGTATAAAAGAGCGTTTGAATTGGACTTTGAATTCGGATTTATCATATTCATCTTCGTTGATTGATTTTATCTTTCTAGAAATTGTTGTACAAAATTGAAGGAAATAATTTTGATCATAATTTAGGTTTTTAAGAATTTTAGAAAGAAAATCTTTGCATAATAATGATATCTGGTTTAGATAATCGTAAATAGTGTCAAAAACTTGCTTTCCTTTAAGATCAAGATGATTTCTTCCTCCTGATGAAATAGCCTTCATAATAGGATTCGAGAGATGCTCAAAATCAGATTTAAAATCAAATAAAAGACATAAGTCTGATCGGAAAAGGCGAAATTTTGCATTACCTTCTTTATAATAATTTTTAGTCTTTGAGATGCGATCTTGTAGTGAAGGGTGATATTGAGGAAAATTGGGAGAAGATGTAAAAAATGTACACATATCTAATTTAATATCTCTCTTTTCAATCTGTGTTTGTTTTACATTTAAAGACTGTATCTGAATTTGCCAAAACTTTTCGAAATCGTCAAAAATCTGGCCTTCGTCAAATTTTAGAGAGCTGCTAGTATCCTTAATAAACTGCTTTATGTTCACGACTAGAACTTTTTCAATCTCAATTTTTTTCCTGTTCAATTGAATTTGACTTTCTACAATTTTTAATTGTGTATTGTACTTTTGAAGAGTTTCTTTCTGCATTATTCTGCGAATCTCTTCAAAATTATCTTTAGTTCGATTTTCCCACTGAGTAAAAATATCAGCTTTTTCATTCGTCACGAAAAAATCACTAATGAGCTGTTTCTCTTCATCTTTATAGGCTTCGTTACAAAATGTTTTGACCTCAATTTCAATATCTCTTTGTGTCTTAGTGACTTGAGCCATATTAGATAAGATCGCAAACACTTCAGTCTGCCATGCATTTATACACTGTATATATCCATAGTACCATTCACTTATAGCATTGTCCAGATCACGTTGAGCGTTTATCTCTTGAATATTCTTGAAATGAAACACGAAATTTTCATGCAATATCGCATCCCAGAGTTGAATGATGTTGACACCTAGGGATGAAAGTTTTCTTGGAGAATTGCTGGAAATTTTAAGGATTTTTGATTTTAAATGGAAACATTCTAAACTATAGTTCTCATTAACAGGGGCCATCGGAGGGTTTCCCTTGTAAAGGGATGGGAAGTATAGGACATCTTGTTCGGGGTCAAACTGAATTATATCGGTGAAGTATTTGTATGGCATATTTTCGTGTTTAGCTGCTACCTTCGTCATCTCGTTCAGTTTCGAGATGAGAGCATTCCTAACTGGTGCCAGTTTATCTCCGCATAACAAACTCGTCACGTTTTGATGAACAAAAATGCACTTCGGTCTGATCCAAGTTAAATTCATTCGTAAGAATGCATTGACTGTAATTTGAAGAATGTCCTCCATGTCTGTAGGGTTTTCGCCCATTATATTAATGATGGTTAGGTTGCTAAGCCCAATAGCAAACGTTGCTAACTCATTGTCGTGAAATCTACTCACATCGCTGTCTAATTCGGGAGCACGTAGACCCTCTGTGTCTAATACAACCAGGTAATCATATCCAAGAGAATCCGACAGGTCTTCCGAGACTGGGATCATCTGCATGAAGACGCCTTTAGTGCAACGACCTGCAGAAACAGCAAAATGTAGCCCAAACATCGTGTTAAGCAGAGTACTCTTGCCACTGCTCTGTACGCCTAGGATTGAGATTATATTGATACGCTTATTTCCAACAATTGATTTCAGCTGCTGCAAGACATGAGATAGCCAGGTTGTAGGTACATTCGACACATCTCCATCGAGAATCTCGAGGGGATAGCCTTGAAGCAATAGATTGGCTGCCACTATTGGTAGCTTGTCTACTTTAATTGGCAACCTTTTGTCCAAAACTTTCCTTTGTTCATCTGAAGCAGATGTATACGCTTCAAATACCTGGGACAATTCACGTATAATATGCTCGAATCCTAAAGACGATTTGCTCAGATTCTTAGCAGATTCGTGGAATTTAGAATTTATCTCAGGTTCCTTAAGATCTGAGTAAGGCCCTGGTTCTCTGCTGGTAGCGGGATTGTTCTTCAACTTAGAGAGTTCATTATGCTCTTCGTATAAGTGGGGCAAATGTTCAGTGCAGATTTTGTCCAAAGAGAGTTGTAATTTGTTCCAAAATAGTTCTGAGTAGAAAGGTTTGATGAAACTAAAACGACAAATTTTCAAAATATCATAGAGGAAATTTATATTAGAAATGCCATTAAGGATTTGTATCTGCTGATTTCTGTATTCATTCATATGATCACGCAGTTCGCTTCTGTACTCTTCTAGGTTACTATCGTGACACTTCTTTAAACGAACATTCTCCGTATGATGTAAGCTCCAATCTCCCCAAGGCTTCCCTTGAAGGGGGAAATATTCGTCTTTAATAAGACGGAGAGCATTCGGATTATTTTCAGACGATTCAAGCAGCAAGGGTTTCATAATTAGGTCGGTTTCAAGCTCAGATTCTTTGAAATGAAGTTCGTTATAATCAATCTCCAATCCATGATTGGCACTTTCAATATGATCTGCTAGTGAAGATAATTGCTCAGCTGGATCTTGAGAATGCAGGTTGATTAGACGACATAGATTTTCGATGTCTTTCGCTCTGTTGTCCTTACCTAATACAACAACATGCCCCGAATCTCCCCGAACATTAGGACAAGACCGAATCATGCTTCTAGCTTCAGCAGTCGCATTCGTAAATAGACAGACTATTTTTGAACCAGATTTGTCATAGAGATTTTTTAAAGATGCAGTATCGCTTTCTTTTAGATTTTCAGGGCAAAATAGTAGAAAAATTTTATTTGAAATTAGTTGAAGAAAGTTTAACTGTTTTAAATGAGAGAGTGCGTTACCTCTGAGGTTAAGAAACACAATTGGATTTGCAAATTTATCCTGTGAACCTTTCCTAGGAAGAAACCAGGACAACTCAACTGTGCCATCAAATAGCAAACGTGTCTTAATGCTGCCAGGGCTATTACGATGCATAAAACAATCATGATCCAAACCAAGGATATCATTCAACATTTGTGACTTGGAAAACTTGTCTGAAGTCGCTTCTCCAACTCTAATAAAGCTGATTACAGGCATGGGTTCATTGAAGAGAATCGATTCTTTCGCTTTATCATCTTCAGATCCTTTCTTCCACTCGCTAGAAAGAGATTGGAAAGGGAAAGCGAGGATTTTCGGTTCGCAGGTTGAAGGGTCATTAACTATGAGAGGTAAAGAAAGTTTACATTTCGCTAATTTTTGCAATATTTTCCGTTGGAATAGAGCGTCGGATGAGAGATAAATAAATAGAAAAACATCAATCGGGTAGACTTCTTTGCTAGTTCCAGAGCTTGACTTCTCATCCAACATATCCCAGATATCAGTGGCATCACTATCCGCGGGTGGAGACGCAACATCCTGGACAGGAATAGAAATCTTCCGGTTGGAGTAATCAACGAGAAGAATCTTTTGAAGCATAATTTGACTCAATTCTACCCATTTAGGATTATTATTAGCTTCTATATCTTGCTTTCTGAGGCTAATCCCAGATAAATAGTGAGATTGTCCAAGAGGCTTTTGATTCAAAATGTTTGTCATGTCCGAAAGCAATCCACACAACTCAATATAACCTAAACGAAGAGAAAAGTAACGTTCCTTCGAATAGCTAAGGAGTAATGACAAAAATATTCTAACCAACCTTCAGCATCTTTGGAACAACTCTTCGAGTAAGGTGATGAAAAATGCTGGAAGTTAAACGCTCCATTAGACTCAACAGCCTCGGAATGGGAAATAGTTGGCGTCTCTTCACTCAATACAGATTCTAAATCTGCTTCTGATTGCTCATTGCTCGAATTATCGTCTACTTGATACTGTAAAAAGTCCGCTTCCATATCAATTTCGACTCCTTGATCAGCTTCCAGTTCTCCACTTGGCATTGAATCACTAATTTGTGAACTCGAAATATCGTATTTTACGTCGAGACTCTAGAAAGGATGCCAAAAACATCATTTCAAAGTTTAGATTAACTAAGGAGGAAAATTACTTACATCAAATTGTTGCTCGAAATCCGCATCGATTTCTGTTTCATCCGAGTAACTCGCTGTCGCCATCAAAACACAAAGAATTTTGCTAATCTGGCTAAAGAGAAACAATCAAAATTCGTTAGAGAAATCCTTAAAAATCAAAAAATTAATACCATGAGTCATTTCGTATAATAAAGCATTAATAATAATTACTACTACCTGAAATGATTTTCAAGTCGCATGAAAAATAGACTTTCAAAAGGTGTTCTAATAGTTTGTAGTACAGTCGAAACCGTTTTTTTCTCACTCCGGCTTATCTTTACTTATCGTTTTTTTCTTACTATTTCAGAATATTAATTAATCAAATCTATATTATTAAAACACGCAATATATTCCCCCTTCAACTTTCTGCAGCGTTCCCATCTTTCCGGAGCACTAATTTCCGGGACGGGACGGGTTAAGATTCTTAACCCGTCCCGTCACGGAAATTTGACATCTTGATTCGTCTCGTCCCGGAAATTAGGTATCTAGATTTTCCGGGACGGTCCCGTCCCGTACCGGAAATTATGCATGCCCTCTTTCCTGAAGCTTACCTATACCCGTAGCATAGAAATCGGGAGGGGTCCCTTTTACCCACTGATTTATCTCACGCTCCAGGTCCTTAAATGCACTAAATCTCTTCCCGCGAAGCGGTCTCTTCATCTCCCCAAACAACCAGTAGTCGCTCAGGGCTAGGTCTGGACTGTAGGGTAGGTGGGGAACAAATTCAAACCCCAAGCGATGAATGGTCTCCTTCGTTTGCTTGCTGACATGCGGTCTCGCATTATCATGTTGGAGTAACACTCCACGGCTAAGTTTCCCACGTCTCTTTCTCTTGATTGCCTCTCTTAAATTTTCAAGTTGGATATAATAATCACTGTTTATAGTGGTCTTCCCAGAGAGCCAGTCAATGGAAAGTATCTCCTGCATATCCCAGAATAGTGTAGCCATCCGCTTACCGGCGGACGGCGCACTCTTCGGTTTGATAGGGACTGGTTCATGCTTCCGCTTCCATTGACTGCTTTGAAATTTAGTCTCCGGTTCGTAATAATGAAACCACGTTTCATTCCCTGTCACAATGCGATCGAGGAAGTTTTCCTCACCCTTCCAGGCTGCAAGGAGTTCGCGACTTTCACCCCTTCTCGTTTGCTTTATTCAGATAGGAGCTTTGGCAATCGCGAAACAACTCGACTCATCTCCAAATTCTCGAATAATTCTATGAATCGTTGTTTTTGGAATGCCCACCCTCTCTTCTAACTCCCTGATAGTAACACGCCTGTCTTCATCCATTATCCTCTCAATTAGTTCAACGTTACCTTTGAGCCTGGAGCTTTTCGGACGTCCTGTTCGGACAGAGTCTCCGAAGGTATCCCACCCATCCTCAAACCTTTCAACCCATCTGTATACAGTGCTTCTGCTAGGGCACTCACCCCCATACACGATCTGCATCTCTTCTAGGATCTCTCTGCGCGAATATCCGCGTTCTAATAAAAACCAAATATTATTACTACTACGCATACTTTCTCTAGAATGTTCCATTAGGTCAAATAAAGATAGAAATTCAATTATGCACTTAGAACAGTTCTACTGTAGTCAATCTAAAGTGTAATTGAAGAAGCTTCAAATTAATTAACATACTATAAGCCTACTCGACTGGTATGATGAAAGTGATAATTCAAAACGGCCAAGACTTTTGGGGCAACCCTTGTACTATCGTTTTTCTTACTGTTTGAACCTATAAAGAAATAGAAATAAAAAACCGGTTTCGACTGTACCATATTACAAGCCACGACAAAGCTACGTACTACCGAGGCGTCATTTGTAAAACTATATAGTATAAGCGCGCTTCACTTGCTTGCGCTGTGCGGCTGGGGTCACATTGATTAATTATAAGGAAAATAACATCTCTAAATACTTCTGTCCTACGGTTATAATCGATATCGCACGAAAATCACCAAATTTATCACTTTTTAAAATTTTGATGAGTAATGATGACGTCATAACAAAGTGATGAATCATCATTTTTTTGGTGATAGTTGCATCATATGTGAGATATGTTAGTATATAGATTCTATTAAAATTTCAGCCTTCCATCTCCTATAATGGCTGAGTTATGCTCGAATAACTGTATTGCTTAACTGTTAAAAATGTGACAATAACGTCATAATTCGATGATGAGCTGACATTTTGCTCTGAGTTCAGAACTTAGTGGAGCCATAGCCAAAAGACTCCCACATGTCAAAAATCAGCTTTCTGTGCCTAGCAGTTTCTTCAATCAATTCGTTACAGATCGTTTTGCACTATTAATCTGTCGGTCGATATTGATTTTATTTGATTGACTTTCCTAATAGTCCACTTTAAATTGATACTCTCTAATTATCCATATGGAAACCTTATAAAAACGCTTTGATGTAAAAAACGAAACTTATATTCCCAATAGCTCTATACCGTATTTCCCTGAATAAGCGCTTATTCGAAGCAATACGGTAATTCTAGAATTACTGAAGGGATTAGACATAGCTCAAACATTCGAGACTCCTCAATTAGACGGGTAAGATTCAGAATATAATATTTTCCACATTTTCACTCAATTATGGATACACTACCTTAATCTGATAATGATCAACTTTATCTCTCTCACTTGAATTCTAATTCACATTTTTGTCTAGTTAGATCATGAACGATAACTTTCAGTGCATTATTGATACTGTACTGAGCTGATCAATTAGTTTAATGTAGACGTGTATAATAAATTATTTATAAAGATTAGTGAGCGAAATCTGATTTGTGTACAACAGTTTAAAATATGCTTTACTTACCTGATAAATATAAATGAACAAATGAACTGTTAAAATAAGAACTAACTAATTTTTTAAATATATGCAATAAAGAATGAACAAATTTACCATTAGTGAAATGGACTTGCTCGATAGTAAACATGAGAAAGAAGTTGAAAAATATGTAACTGCCCATCCAGTTGTTAAGGGCAAGAAGTTAAGGTTAGGAGGTAAGAAAGTTTGCATTAGTTTGAGTATCATTAGTATCATATTCATATGGATAGTCTTGCTTATCCCAATCACTGTGATCATTATTAGCGTTGCAGACAATAATCAAAGTGCTTTTTCAACTGTGAATAACACTATTTTCAATCTCCTCCCTCCCATTAATGTCACTTCCAACTACTCTAACTTTACAATAGAGCGTGTAGAGTGTGTGGATAACTTTGTTTATGTGCCTGGAGATGAAATATGCTATCCGGAATGTGATTGGAATCCTTCGAGAGATGATAGCGTGAGAATTGTCCATTTGATTTTGAAAATTTTGAGTATTTTCAGTATTGTGCTGTGTACAGCTACACTGATAGCCTGGTTACTGTTAAGCTGCATTGATTGGAAGAAATTTCGATTCCGTTACGATTTCCAACTTCCTCGTACTTCTCTGTTCATGGTAGTGATGTGTAGTTTGTTCCTCGTAGTCCTCAACGCGTCTATTGACCTAATGCCTCGAGATTTCTTTTTCTGTCAATTCACTGAAAATGGACAATCCTACTCACTTCCTCACTTGTTCTACTCAATCAGTAACATTTCTTACAACAAAATAGTTTTGAATGTGATTGGTGCGCTCTACCATTATCTATTCCTAGTGACTATAGGTTGGGTTATATTGTCACTAATCGACGTCAATATCCTTCTATTCTTTCCTTTTTGGAGAGGAAGTTTCAGGAAAAAACTTTTAATTTTCTTGATTCAGTGCCTAGTTTGTTTTGGGATCAATTTAATCCCTGTGCTTATTCTGATTTCTGTGGATCCGCAATCACCTTACGTAGCTTCCTCTTTTTTAATTTCTTTCAGTACTCTGAATATTTGGACGTATTTATTCCTCATCAATATGCCACTTTTCCTCGCACCTGGAATGTTGATTTCATTGACGATAGTGATTGTCACGAAATTACGGATAACATCTATAGAATCCCAGAAGCAGACAGGCCACAAGATTAAACTGACAGATCTCGAGAAGAAATTGATTGTATATGCCATTGTTTTGATGGCTTTATTGCTTTTCCAAGCAATCAATACTATTGTTTTGACAACATTTCCTCCTGAATACTTCCAGTTTATAACCAAGTTCATCCTCTGCATGACTGTCAACAGTCCCATACTGACTCTACCTTCTAACCTCACTGGCAGCAATGCTACCTTGAATGACACAGTGCCTGTGTACAGAGAAAACCCTTATGGAGATGTGGATGCTTGTAGAATGTTGGAGTCAGAAGCTAGCGTACTTCTTCCTAAATTCAGTTTCATTCTTTTTGCTTTATTATCTCGCTTAATTTGGTTGCCTATTTTTTTTGTTCTCGTTCCACAAATTACTTTGAAGCAGTTGAAAACGTGGTACAAAAGTGTAAAGGATTCTATTCTCAAAATGCACGTCCCTTAACAATGTATAGTTCTTTATTCCGTGTTTATTTGTCTGTATATACTCGTTAAAGATTTGAAATAGGCTGATTTCATTTAATTATGTCTATTTTGCTTGTATATATAATTTTGTTGGATATTCTAGTCAAATTGTTGCACCTGGGATTTTCTATTTATAGTAAAGGCCTCAAATTTTTATTGCTTCTCTGCCCAATATGATTTTGACCGGAAATGACGCGACGCATTCCAGGGGCAACCTGGGTTGAAAGTTTGGTTTTGCTTTTTAGTTCCGTTCCTATTACAGTACACCCTCGCTAATCCGAACACATGATTCTTACAATCCGGACACCCAAATATATTCTTATTCGTCTCTATGCTTTGAATTAACGTTTATAATCTGATATCAATCAAGATGATTGAGAAACTTCGTTAAAAAGCAATTATGACAAAATAATTTAAATAAATTTTCTAATAATACACATTTATTATAGTTAATACCCCATTGAATTAGTGTTATTTCACTAATCGGAACAAATTCACTAATCCGAACGATTTTTTTGAGAAATTGGCACACAGCTGTTCGGATTAGCGAGGGTGTACTGTATAGGAGAAATTGCTTCAAATCTGACCATATTCCTTATAATTATAGATACACTACCTTATTCTGGTAATGATCAACTTTATCTCTCACTTGAATTCTAATTCACATTTTTGTCTAGTTAGATCATGAACGATAACTTTCAGTGCATTATTGATACTGTACTGAGATGATCAATTAGTTTAATGTAGACGTGATTAGTGAATTATTTATAAAGATTAGTGAGCGAAATCTGATTTGTGTACAACAATTTAAAATATGCTTTACATGCTTGGTAAATATAAATGAACAAATGAATTGTTAATAATGAGAACGGAATTTTTCAAAAAATATTTGCAATAGAGAATGAACAAATTTACCATTAGTGAAATGGACTTGCTCGATAGTAAACATGAGAAAGAAGTTGAAAAACATGTAACTGCTCATCCAGTTGTTAAGGGCAAGAAGTTAAGGTTAGGAGATAAGAAAGTTTGCATTAGTTTGAGTATCATTAGTATCATATTCATATGGATAGTCTTGCTTGTTCCAATCACTGTGATCACCATATACGTTGTAGACAATAATCAAAGTGCTTTTTCAAATGTGACTAACACTATATTCAATCTCCTCCCTCCCATTAATGTCACTTCCAACTACTCTAACTTTACAATTGAGCGTGTAGAGTGTGTGGATAACTTTGTTTATGTGCCTGGTGATGAAATGTGCTATCCGGAATGTGATTGGAATCCTGCAGGAGATGACAGTGTCAGAATTGTCCGATTAGTTTTAAATATTTTGAGCGTTTTTGGTATTGTGCTGTGTACAACTACACTGATAGCCTGGTTACTGTTAAGCTGCATTGATTGGAAGAAATTTCGATTCCATTACGATTTCCAACTTCCTCGTACTTCTCTGTTCATGGTAGTGATGAGCAGTTTGTTTCTCGTAGTTATTAACGCTTCTATTGATCTCACGTCTCGAGATTTCTTTTTCTGTCAATTCACTGTAGAAGGACAATCCTATTTACTTCCTCACATGCTCTATACTATCAGTAATGTTCCTTATTTCCGACTAGTTACACACATCGTTGGTTCACTAAACTATTACCTATTTTTAGTGACCATATCTTGGATTATATTTTCATTAATAAACATTCTTGTCATTGTTTTCTTTCCTCAATTGAGAGAAAGTTTTAGAAAGAGAATTTTTGTTTTCTCTTCTCAATGTCTAGTTTGCTTTGGATTCACTTTAATCCTTGTGGTTATAGTGATAGCTATAAATCCAGAGTCTCCATTCGTAGGGGTGGATTTCTCTTCTTTCTTTACCACTCGAAACATTTGGGCTTTTTTAATTTTTTTTACAATCCCCTACTTCTTAACCCCTTCACTCGTAATCTCACTGGTAATAATCATTGTAGCGAAACTGCGTGTTACTTCTCTTCAATCCAAAGAAATCACAGGACACACAATCAAATTGACAGACCTGGAGAAGAGATTAATCATATATATTAGCATTTTGATATTATTAGTGTTTTTTCAAGGAATTGATTTTATTCTCCTAATAGTCCTTTCTCCTGAATACTTCCAGTTTGTAACCAAGTTCATCCTCTGCATGACTGTGAACAGTCCCATACTGATTCTACCTTCTAACTTTACTGGCAGCCTTGCTACCTTGAATGACACAGTACTTGTGTACAGAGAGAACCCTTATGGAGATGTGGATGCTTGTAGGATGTTGGAGTCAGAAGCTAACAACCGTTTTCCCAATTATATTCCACTATCATTTACTGTGCTTTATCGCTTGACCTGGATTCCCATATTTTTCGTCCTCATTCCACATATCACACCGAAACTGTTGAAGAAATTAATTGCGAATGTGAAAGAGAGATATTCTTCCTGAACTCTCAGAACTCTTGCCTTGTCTCTGCATTATTATTATTATTATTTTGTAAAATGCTATCTAATCATAACTGAATTTGTACTTAGATTTAATTTTGTGTTTCAATTCTGAATATTTGTGGTGTATTTTGGGAAATAATATCTTGAATTAATCCAATCCAAATATGGGCTACGTCAATGGGGATGCAAATTGATATCTACGTATATCGTCTCGCTATGCAAAATTTACTATATCTAGAAGTTTTTACACAATCTTTATGATAATATTTCTCTATACTAATTTACACGTTCGAAATAAGTATAAGAATATGTTAATGCTGCTGAAATCTATACTCCCAATAAATCGATCCTAGATTTACTAATGAGATGAGACATAGCTCAAACATCAGAAACTTCTCAATTAGATTGCTAAAATGTAAATTATTTCCATCATTTCATTCAAATATGGAGATACACAATCATATTCTGGTTGTAATTAAATTTTCAGGTTTCTCACTTGAACCCTAATCCATATTACCTAGACAAAAAAAATCAACATTTATTATTCCTAATTGATTATTAATTAATTATTTTTACTGAACGAATCACTTACATAATGTGATGTAGAAATATATTGTAACAAGCGCGCTTCGCTTGCTTGCGCTGCGCGGCTTGCAGACACTGCGTGTCCGCAGATTTATTAGGCCGCTTGGGGATATTAGAGAAACAATTCGTCGCTTTCTTGTTTTATACTAAGTACGCTGGATTGTTATTTATCTACGGTTACATTAATGAAATCAAAACTGTAGCAGAAATTTTGTTTCGTGATAAATAGAATTTACTTCCTATTAAGTCAACTAATCCTGAATGTAAGCTCAATTTGAACGCACAAAGTTCACCATACTAACGAATAGTACACAACACAATTAAACCAATGGAATAATCAGTGCAGGATACTAAAGTCAGTAGAATTGTCGAGCTAACTATTATAGAATGGATCAAAGTGTTCCATGCCTATCTGATGGTGAATCCGGTGAAATAAAACACCTAATTTACGACCATCATAAATAGGGTCACACTCTAAAGGAACTTCCAGCTGTTCATGAATATAAACTGGCTGGATATTCCAATAGTGAGGATCTATGTCAGTAGCATTAATTGACAATACATTTATCCGAGCCAAAGCCCCTATCATATTCAATTCAGTGTTAGTACCCCACTCATTGAGAACAGATACGCGATCCATATGCTCAATCAGTTCCTGTTCACTGAAAATGCCTGATCTACGCATAACGTTATAGAAATGCGCTGGAGTGCTCTTAAATTTGGAGATCAGACTGTGTTTGAGAACACGATAAGAGCTCTCACTACCAAAAATGACATGAGACAGAGTCCGATAGAGACAGTTACCGTCGCCATACACTGGACACAAATAAATTTGAGGACCAAATTTATTGCGCAGTCTAGCTTTAAGTGACTGATAGTAGTGCAAAATAGGGCCTCGCGACATTATATCTTCTCTATTCGGTAAAATCGCTTCATTCTCCAACCCGATTGATAGGGCCAGCTGATTATATCGCATTGCGAGAGTAAAGTTATTAATGAGAGCGATTTCCGAATGTCATACTTGGATGCAGTCATACTTGGATGCCTAATAATTGCATTGAAAACAACATCAGACGATTCAAATGTAACGTGATTACTCTGAAAAGCATTATTTTCAGGATCCTCCAATGTAACAACGCTACTCTGACTGAACTCGAAGATTTTTGATACTTTACTCTTCCTCTCAGAATCAGCCATGATTACCCTCTTTTTGGCATGAGAAAGAACTGGTGACAGCTGAGAAGAATCGAACGATATATCATCCAGCGAAAATGAATCAATCAAATCCTGGCAAGATGACGAAGGCTCTCCAACGTGAGTTAGAAAAACCTCCCGATATACGACATTCTTAACCAATACTCCTCCTCCAGTAGACTGTTGTCCTCCACAAACCATGATCTTCAAACCGCTTGGATTCTGAACGCGACTAAGAGCCACATAGAGTTGACCATGACTGAATATGGCTTCAGGGGAAGGGAGGAAAATACCAACAGTCTCTAAACTCTGACCTTGACCCGTATTTATTGTGATACAGAAAGCAGGCCGTACTGGGAACTGTCTTCGCTTTAAGATAAAGGGAAGGCCAGAATCTGAGGGAGTAAGTAGTGGAATGCGAGGAATGAATACTCGAGTTCCCGCATGGATACCTGCGGCAATCTCTGCGTCTATAAGACGTTTAGTAAACGATCTTACAGTCAAGCGAGTGCCATTACACAAACCCTGGGCAGAATCAAGATTCCGCAGGAGAATGATAGATGCAAACTCTTTAAGCTTCAGACGATGAGGGGGCATACCATTAGGATTTAGAGAGTTCAAGAACTCCGTGGGGTATATGGCAGCCTGCGTATCATCAACTGAATCTGCACTTTAAAATGTTTGATCATCTCCAGGTATCTGTCGCATAACGTAATCGTTTATGGCATCTACTGTCTCATTCTTTGGAGACATTAAGATGCGGCGACTCATGAAATCCTGATCAAGGTAATTATTCACAATGTCACCATAGACAGAAGAAACCAAATCAGAAATATCATTTCCCGGGACAATAAACTTGTCGTAGATGTGAATCATGTGATTCTCATCTTCGAGCTCAGTGCCCTCTCCAACCCTCAATAAGAAGTTGGAGAACTCACTCACTTCAAGTGAGTCCCGAGAAGATAATTTCCGTAGGCGCATATTAATAGTCAAATTTAAAACCTTAACATAACGCCAGAGAGATGACCTGTTGAGACATGCAGAAGCAACATCACCTCTGGTTCCTCGTCTAATTACAGGTAGAATCTGACGGAAATCACCTCCAAATACCATAACCTTGCCGCCAAATGGTAGATCGCAAGAGCACTGGTCTCTCAGAGTTCGATCCATGCATTCAGCAACATGCTTATGAGACATTGGAGCCTCATCCCAGACCAATAAACTTGCACGCTGGATGAGACGGGCAAGCACACTCTGCTTAGTAATGCTACACGCAGAATGTGCATTGGTCGAGAGAGGAACTTTCATTCTCAAATGTACAGTCCTGCCACCATTTAGGAGTGCCGCAATCCCCGAAGAAGCCATCGCGAGGGCAATCTCTCTCCTAGAACGGACCTTGGCTAACAGTGTATTGTAAACGAACGTTTTACCTGTACCGCCAGGTCCGTCCACGAAGAACACCTTAGGATAGACCGCGGAATCATCAATGGCCTTCATCACAGTGTTGAAGACAATCAGTTGGTCTGCATTGAGCATTGGCACATTGACACGCACCATTTCCAACTGATCACTAACACAATAATCAAGTTCATTCTGGATGATTCTGGGTTCTTCGTACGGATTACGCATATGCTTAGGGACAGGCATACCTGGGTAATCCTCTAAAGACTTTCCATGTCTCTGTAAGCGATTCTCAATATCCAACAATGCACAGTTTAAAATGTGCTCATCCAATTGGACGCAAGAACTACTCGCTTAGCACGACACAGAAAGTCCTCAGATATAGAGGCCTGATGGTGTTCCCAAAGGGCTAAGGGATCAGTTGGGACACTAAATAGGAGGATCGTGACAAAGAGCTGGCGCATCTGTGGGGGCATCACAGAAACAGCCGCTTCTGCCAAACACTGATCTAACTCCGTGTCATCTTCCAACAATCCAAGTCTGCGCGCGGCCTCCTTAAAGCTTTCACAGACAGTACCATCAGCGAGAGTACGGATGTCCTGAAAACTCGTACATCCTGTGGCATGGTTGAGGAGCATTCTTAGATAAAAACGCTCCCCTTCACCGGGATGAGCTGCATACATGCGACCTATCATGGTGCCATGCCCCTTCACTCTCAACTTCCATTCGCGCTTCGATTTATCCCATACAAACTCATCGGGGGAATTAGTATATGTAACCTCCCTAGCGCAATGGAATTCCTGGTTTACAACAAACCATCCAGTCAAAGTGGTGTGCCTTTGTCGGCTCAACACATCATCAAGCTCAGCCTGCTCTGGGAAATAAACTGGCTGCTGATTCTCAAGATGCAGAGCTAATCTCAACACATGTGGCAGATTCGCGTGGAGCTCATACGCAAAGATACTATAACACGCTTCAGTGGCAGACACATACCGGGCATCTAAGTAAGTCGATATTTCATCGACGCACTTTTTCTTTCCGGCAGCCTCTGCCTCCTCACCACCTGACTTAAATTCTACAATAGCTCGGTCGTGTCCTTTGTACACGTATTTGTATAGATATTTTACTGCACTCACTGTACTACAGATTTCTACGTTAATATGAGCATTAAACTTCAACAATAAAAATGGATTGTAGGGTACAACCCATCTATTATCCAAGCGTGCCCCACCTACATTAACAGCACGGTCGTCGTTTCTACAACGATACAATGGGTAGCCATCTTCAGACGTTGTAGTAACTGCTGAAAATGCCTTTGGGAATCTCTTAGAGCATTTCCCGTCTTTTAAACAGGGACAAAACAGGGACCACATGCACCGTGCATCATACAGCGTTTAACAGTAGCGTGCAGTCGAGGTTGGAGAATCGGGTCAGGGAGCTCAGCACACACAATTCTATCATACTCACACGGTTCCCTGGGCGTATCATGATCCGATAGAATAATCAGAATGTGCGCGTGAGGAAGACCTCTCTTTTGGAATTCAATAGTATAAACATGAGCAAGAGGTTTGCCCAATATGTGTTTATTCATAAGATCCGAAATCAATTCTCTCAACTTCAATATAAAGACTCTAACCACTAAATCAGGGCGTTCAGACGCTTTCTGATATAATATGAGAGCGAACGTAATCTCCTCCCATTGCGGATTACATGCAAATGTAATGAAATAGTCTGGCTTACCATATTTCCGGACTATACTCATTGCATCCTGGTACAGCTCGAACATCTGCCGAGGAGAGCCAGTATAGGAGGAGGGAAGCACTATCTTACGTCCCAACTCTCTGGAGTCTACGTAACCGGCAGCGACTGCATCAGCCAATCCACAGTAAAGATCCACACGAATCTTCTTCTGATTGGTCCTGATGTAGTTCAGATGCTGCTGTTCTATCCTGGCGTATACATCCACAGCATACTGATGGAAAAGTCTACCACTCAGGTGTAGAGGACTCAAGTGGCTCCGTACCATCAGTCGGTATGCATAATACTCCATAGCGGTGACATTTCCTCCCCCTTTCGAGTGAGGAATGTTGAGATGCCAGCCGTCTTCACCAAGCGGGAATAGTAGGACATAGCGCAGTGTATCGTACGCACGGTGAGTCTCGGTAATGTGCTGTAGACCGCCCTTCCGCGCGTACAGCACTATATCCCTGCTGGCGACCTCTTCTCCATAACCTCACCCTCTCACCCGCCCAGAATTTTGCCTGACACACGGAGCAGCTGTATGTCATACTGCCACCTGAATGCTCGTCGACAATACTATCAGGAACTTCGGTGGCAATAATTGACCTAGCAAAATTATGGACAATGCGAGATTTAACTCTCTTAGCATACAACTTAGCCTGGTACTTCTGACGTGAGCTGGCTTGCTCTTCTGTTTCGCAGGCTATGTTCCAGGCTTGTCGATTCCGCTGGTCTAGGAGAAGAACTTGGCGGGCCTCCTCCGTCTCACTGTCCAAGTGGGATGTCTGACGATCCCGCTTGTCTAGGAAACGAATTTCGCGAGCGTCCTCCGTCTCACCGTCTAAGCGGGAAGCCTGACGCTGACTCAGATCAAGGCAGCGTGCAACTCTCTTCGTCGGAGTCTCAGTTCGCAACCGGGAACCCTGCTTTTCAGCCAAATCTCTCAGGCGGGCTCTTCTCCCGGTAGGCGTCTCTTTTTTCAAGTGAAGCCGAGTGCGATCTCGCATTTCTCGAAGACGCCTCCCTTTGGACTTGGGGGTCAGGACTCTCAAACGCAGCATATTCCGTTCACGATCATGTTGCTGACGAAGGAGTCGCTCTTGAGGAGTTTCTTTGTCTCGAACTTTCCTCACTCTCTCAGCTATAGTGCCACTTTGATGGGTTTGGCGCCCACGTTTAGTCAATTTAGGCATATTCTAATTTGGAATTCAGAAATAATTAGGACAAAACACACTCAAAAAGTATTCGCTTATATTGAAATATAATAGGCCTAATATGAATGGCAATAGTCATGCTATGAATTACGTAATTGCTTGCGGCAAATATTTCATGTTTTAAAATTATACAACTAAATTGGTTAATTAGTAAACATTCGTTAGGTTGCAACTACGTAGTTGGTAGACACAAAGTGTCCGAAGAAGGCGCGCTTTGACACCTGGGGTCACATTGATTAATTAAAAGGGAGATGGCATCTCAAAATAGGTCTGTCATACAGTTATAATCGATATTGCACGAAAAATCACCAAATTTGTCAATTGTTAAAATTTGATGCGTAATGATGACGTCATAACAGGGTGATGAGTCATCATTTTTTGATTATAGTTGTGCCATATGCGAGATGTATAAATATACATAATCTATTAAAATTTCAGCCTTCTATCTTCTATAATGGCTGAGTTATGCTCGAATAACTGTTGTGCTTAACTTTTAAAAATGTGACAATGACGTCATAATTCCATGATGAGTCGACATACTTACTGGAGCCATAGCCAAAAGACTCCCACATGCCAAAAATCAGCTTTCTACGCCTGGCAGTTTCTTCAATCAATTCGTTACAGATATATATATATATATACACAAACATTAATCGAGTTTTAATAGTAAGGATGATAATAATAATAATAATAATAATAATAATAATAATAATAATAATAATAATAATAATAATACAACCTTCCAATTTTATTGGTCAGCAGAATTTGTCTTGCCTTGAGGGAAATTGTAAAATTGTGAATATTCAATCCATATAAATCATTTATTTGTATAATAAACTGCCATTATTGCCTTAAAAAAGGAAGCTGTATCGGCCGATACGTCACAACGGGCTGGAGAGAACCTTGCAAGGAATATGGTTTATATTATTGACAAAAAGAATTAAGATTCATACATGCATGCATGCGTACTTATTTAGTATGTATTATTGTCATTCATGCAGTCATAGGTACATATCCAATCTCTATATAAGTATTTAAATTGATAAAGAAAGGTATTATAAGTGTTTTAATAAGATTTATTTATTCATTACAGTTATGAAATCAGAGTTTCCTACATATTTCGCAGCATTTACCTGCTATGTTGCTATTTTAGAAATAGTATTTATTATGGGGTTTATCTCTCCTACTTGGAAGCAGCTTATTGAAGAGGAAATCATTAGCAAGGAAATTTTGTCTGTATATGCATCTATTTCTTCATTGGGACTAATTGTGGGCTTCATCTTGATGCTTTTCTGTCTGCAATGCCAAATCAATAGCAATACACTAGCAATCTTAACTTCTGTTGTAGGTGCAAGCGGATGGTTAATGATAATTAGTGCTGTCTCAGCATCTGTAATAATATCAGGAATGTTTTTGGTTGGTCTAAGTTTAGGTTTTTCCGAATTATTCGCCGAATTGTACATTAGAGAGATAAGTCTCAGTAGTCAGCGGAAGGTTTTGGGTGGGATTATTGGATTCTGCTACAGAATTTCAGTTTTCTTTGTTTATGCGTTAGGAATTTGGCTTTCCTTTCGGTGGTTGGCAGTTGTAGGTTTGTTAATTCTTCTTCTTCTCGTTTTTCTGATCTCTATCAATCCTTTATCTCCAGAGTGGTACGTTAGCCAAGGACTAGAAGAACAAGGAAAGCAGACTCTTCTCTATCTACATGGGAAAGACTTTGATGCTGATGCTGAGCTACTTAATATCCGAAATGATCTTTCCAATAAGCAGTTTACATGGATCGATAGCATTAAGGCGTTACGGAATTGGAAAATATTGAAGCCCATCCTTCTTATAACTGCATTGACATGTTTTAAGGAGTTAGGTGGTTATGATGTAATGTTGTCCTTATCTTCACACATCCTAGAAAATCAACAAGGCATGGATCCTAAAGTGGCATCTCTCTTCTATCCGATATTCTTAATAGTAGGTGCAATCTTTTCGATGATTATTTACAAATTTTGTAAATTGAAATGGCTTATAATAGCAGGAAATGTTCTACAAACTCTATCTCATCTCTCCATGTCTATTTATTATTTCGTTTCAGATAGGTACTTCCACTGCACAGTTGAAAATTCACAAATTTGTCAAACAATCTCATTTTGGCCAATAACTAACGTTGCTCTTTTTGCATTTGCGTTCTCTCTTGGTTGGGGTCTAACTTATTCTTCTCTAATCACGATTTTGATAGTTTCTTATCGCGAAATTTCGTTACTTATTCCCAATCTTACATGCTGTGTTTGTATGTTCTCTGTCATCAATTTGTTCTATTTTTTGCTGAATACAATTGGAGCTTTCAGTACATTTTTGTGTTTGGCTGTAGTTAATCTAACTTCTATTTTTTTCGTATATTTTTCCATAAATATATAATTAATATATCATGCTCAAATAAAATATTCTAAAGAAACTTGTATCCGTCAGTTTATTTGTTGTCTTCTAAAGGGTATTGGGACAATTTATAAAGCTTTCCAAGATTAATAATTTGGGAAGTAGCAGTGTTACTACTTAAAAATCCTTACTATTAAAATTCGATTAATGCATACATAGGCGCCAAGTTTTAGAAATGAAATAAAACCTGGGGGGCAAGAGCGAGCGAAGCGAGCGATGTTAAGGGGTGTCTGACAGGTTTCATAAATCTACAAATTAATTGATAGAAATATATTATAGACTTTACAGAATTCGGTTAATACGTATTCTCGTTATTAATACTCCATTTATGCTATTCCAAATCATTTGGTAAAAATTCACAACAGGTTAACTACTGGAAAATTTATCAAGTTTAAATACAGAAGCTTTTACAAGAAATGTAGGACATAAATTGGTGTGTTAGTTATTTGTATAATACAATAAGACATCTGAAATAATAGTTCCGTTTTTGCTTTTTGCTTTAATTCTTCGCAAGAGTTCCAAAGTGCTTTGCTTGAGATAATTTTGGCGTATAAAGAGTACTATTTTTAGATATTTTCAGAAAATATTTTACCATGATTTACTGAGTGAGTTTTTAGGCTTTGCTACCATAAGTTTATTTGTTTGGCATTTTCTGTTGGTATTCGTACCATAGTGTCCATAACTGCCAATACTTCTCGATTGTCCACATCTGGCTGAATTTGTATTCGAGGTAGCAGTAAAATAATCTCATTATATTTGCGTCAATCTCTAGGTGTTTTGGCCAGGAGAGAGTTAGTTTTAAAGTGAGGTTATTCTCATTTTTAGTGGAGAAGGATAAGGTTAACTTTAATAATTCTTGAGAAGAATCGGATTGGTTCTGTGCTATATCTGATTGCTTGTGAGGTGGTGGATCTGTATTTGCGTCTGAATTCTCAGTAAATTCAACATTGATGTTATCTTGAAATAATTCTACAGAACCATCTTTAAAATTAAAGTCTTTGCTCTTTCCAGCTAATTCTTTAATCTCTTTCTCATTCATAATTAAACTCCCCACTGTATCAGTAGTCTCACTCATCATGAAGCTATACACTCCTTGTAACACTGCTGACACAGTGTACGCAGGTTTCCAACACTCAGGATGGAAGTCACTCAATTCAAAGCAAACTCTTTCATTAGTTTTAAAGCGTCCGTTAGGCGTAATGAACCGAATGGATGGAGGAGAGAAAGGATAATCTTCAGAGAACATTAACATTCCATGATATTCTCCTCCTTCAAAGAGAGTACCATTAAGTCCTGTAAATAAGAAGTGCCATTCTAAAATTAGACTTTCTTTGATTCTAGCTTGAATGTTTTCTGGCGGAGATAGATAAAATTTTTTGTATTCGTTATGAAGTCTTTTCGTTGCTCGCATTGAAATTTAGCGATTGTAGTTATTATTAAATAGCTATTTCACAAGAAAAACACACGAATTAAAACAATAGTATGAGTAGTTAGAACATGTCTAGTGAATGCATTATTATTAAGTTGTGGGTCATGTTTTAAAATATATTTCAGTAAGTTCTATTTTCCATTGTACTTGTATTTATTCTGAGGGAGCAAAAAAATGCAACAGATAGCTATTAGGTATTTTACGATCCACAAGTGCACAATAACATTTTTAAGATCACAAATGCATCGCAAACAAAGTAAATATAGTTTATCACAGTGAGACTAATTTGACCAATCCCTAGCTAGAATATTCTCACTTCATTTCGCGGCCCTTTGTTGGTTGTCTGACGGCAACATGGATTTCCTATCAGGACCTCAATTTAAGTGAGAAATGAGAAACAATAGGATAGCTACCGATTCAATAAATAATTGTAGCCGTACAGTGCAATATATTGATTAACAACATATTTATAACATTGCTTTTCTCAATTGAGATTGAATTTGAAATGTAAAATTCCCACTGAGGCATAATGAAATTTAAAGTACACGGTATCTTCAGTTAAAACTGAAGCTGAAAAACTAAATTAGGACAACTCAGTTAGTAGCCATAATGTTAGAACTTGCACCTCCAGTGAACATTAGACAAGGCTACCAACATATATTATTTTTAACAAGTAATTTGAATTTCAGCTACTTACATAGTGTACCAGAATATTTAAGGTAGTGATATTTTTCAAACCAATCCCTAACAGTATTTATACACATATAGTACTTGTAATATTTGGATACACTGTTGCTAGTTAAATTACGTAATATATACTCAATCTCCGATTATATATTACGATTTCAATTTATAGTTTCCATCTTTGGGAGTTAATCTCAATATTTTTGCTTTTGTCATATTCTTCCCTTTCTCTTCAAATTTCTCCTTTTGAGACAGGTTATCACTTGTAAGGTACTTGTTTTTCAATGTAAATGTAGTGCTACATGATTTCTCCCTAGTAAGATTAGTGTCAATCTTGATGCCTTGACTTAATGTCGGTTTACCTCTCTCTTTCGAGTTTCCATTTACTTTAGGAGTGAAGATATTGTTATGAGCTGTTGGTTTGTCCTTAAGTACGTTGTTAGTCGATGTTTTTTTTGTTTGAGTCTTACGTGACTTTACTATATAATGTGGTACTAAATGTTCACTATCTTCTGGCGGTTCCGAGGTACTGGTCACATTATCTTCTTGTATTTCCTTACTATTATTAAAGCCATTAGAACCTGATTGTTGAGATATATCTGAAATTGAATCTGAGGATACAGTAGAGTTACTGACTTTTCCAAAGACATTATCAGATAAAATTAGTTGATCAGCAGTTTGTGTGTATTTGGATGGCTGTGGTATTACATGCGATGGTTTCGATTTGAAACTGTTGGTAAGTTTCGTATTCTCACTTGAAGGAAACCTTGCATTGTCAGGCTGACTTTCAAATAAATCAGTCAATGTACTAACTAGTCCAATTTTATTAGCTTTATCTATTCCTAAATTTCCCACTATGTCGATAGTATCATTTGGTTTAAACTCCTCAGGTGATACATATGGCTCCAAGATATCTGGTGAAGAATTGGATTTGCTCTTTTGAGATGAAATATCTGGTTCATTGATTGGTATAGGTATTGGATCAGTTTCAGAATTCTCAGTTAGTGCAGCTTTGATCTCATTTTGAAATAATTCTGAAGTGCCATATTGAAAATTAAATCCTCTACTTTTTGCAGCTAGTTCTCTTATCTCATTTACATTCCTTTCTAGACTTCCCACTGTCTCAGTAGTCTCACTCATCATGAAGCTATACACTCCTTGTAACACTGCTGACACCGAGTACGCAGGTTTCCAACACTCAGGATGGATCAATGTAAAGAAAACACTCTTGTCTGTCTCGAAGCGTCCGTTAGGCGTAATGAACCGAATGGAGGGAGGAGAGAAAGGATAATCTTCAGAGAATATCAATATTCCATGATACTCTCCTCCTTCAAAGGGTGTACCATTAAGTCCTGTGAATAAGAAGTGCCATTCTAAAATTCGATCTTCTTGGAATGCAACTTTAATATTTTCAGGAGGAGATTCTATAAATTTCTTGTATTCGTTATGGAGCCTCTTCGTTGCTCGAACTATACAATAGCTTTTTATGGAATGTTTTGATTGGAGAGTACTCATCTAATCACAAAAAGTGAAATAGACATTTAGTTAGAAAAATGTATACTTTTACATAAAATTTCAAATTGAAAGAGAGCCACAATGATCTAACAATATATTGAATTCTCGCTATGCTAAATTCAACTTTGTCAAATTTCTACTTGTTATTCCGAATCAAGTAATGAATAAATTTAGACATTATTATTGAACAATTTTGAAGATCAATTTATTTGGTGTCATACTGCTAGGCGTTCGGTTTTCTCTCCCACGGACTTGTGGTGTCAGGGTGAGGAGTCCTAGGGACATCTCAGCTGGACCCTGGCACTTTTACACCGAGTCAGTCCTGCCCCAGGTTTGATTTAGTATTTTCATATCTTGGCATTTAAATTAAGAAGTATTTACGTTGGAGATGTGAGTTACTACTAGTGGATCCCCGTCATGTCCAAAGCAAATTTATAAAAATAACTGCCAATGGAATGCTATTTCTCTAATTCTATAAGAATTTCGAGGCAAATCGAGTGATTCTTGCTTACAAATGACATTCCATAATAGTTTGAGCCGATTATAATTAAATATATCAGCTTATAACTATCAGATTTATATATTAGCGAGATTTCAGTTCGAATGCGGGCTTTACCACCCCTTATGCGGGCCAAGAGGTTTGACCTTTGCTTTTCTCGCCTGAGATTGAAACTGTAATGTAAAATTCTCTCTGAGGCAAAATGAAACTAAAAGTGCACTTTATCTTCAGTTAAACCTGAAATTGAAGCTCAGTTATGATAATTTACGATAATTCAAATCAGTTAGCTGCCCTAATTTTACGACTTGTACCTCCAGTGAGCATAAGTCTGAATTTCAGAATAATTTGGAGTCGTTTATTTTTATCCAGTAGACAGGTTTCGTAAATCTACAAATTAATTGATAGAAATATATTATAGACTTTACAGAATTCGGTTAATACGTATTCTCGTTATTAATACTCCATTTTTGCTATTCCAAATCATTTGGTAAAAATTCACAACAAGTCTATTACTGGAAAATTTATCAAGTTTAAATACAGAGGCTTTTACAAGAAATGTAGTACATAAATTGATGCGTTAGTTATTTGTATAATACAATAAGACATCTGAAATAAAAGTTCCGTTTTTGCTATTTGCTTTAATTCTTCGCAAGAGTTCCAATGTGATTTGCTTGGGATAATTTTGGCGCATAAAGAGTGTTATTTTTAGATATTTTCAGAAAATATTTTACAATGATTAACCGAGTGAGTTTTGAGGCTTTGCTACTATAACTTTATTTGTTTGGCATTTTCTATTGGTATTCGTACCATAGTGTGCATAACTCCCAATACTTCTCGATTGTCCACATTTGACTGAATTTGTATTCGAGGTAGCAGTAAAATAGTCTCATTCTATTTGCATCAATCTCTAGGTGTTTTGGCCAGGAGAGAGTTAGTTTTAAAGAAAGGTTATTCTCATTTTTAGGGGAGAAGGATAAGGTTAACTTTAATAATTCTTGAGAAGAATCGGATTGGTTCTGTGTTACATCTGGTTTCTTCATCTTGTCTGGGGGTCGATCTGTATTCGCGTCTGAATTCTCAGTTAATTCAACATTGATGTTATCTTGAAATAATTCTACAGAACCATCTTGAAAATTAAAGTCTTTGCTCTTTCCTGCTAAT
Source organism: Aphrocallistes beatrix (assembly GCA_963281255.1). Classification (NCBI taxonomy): domain Eukaryota; kingdom Metazoa; phylum Porifera; class Hexactinellida; order Sceptrulophora; family Aphrocallistidae; genus Aphrocallistes; species Aphrocallistes beatrix. Next base: position 11,850,199 of record OY725488.1, read on the forward strand.
TCTCTTATTTCTTCCTCATTCATCACCAAACTCCCCACTGTATCAGTAGTCTCACTCATCATGAAACTATACACTCCTTGTAACACTGCTGACACAGTGTACGCAGGTTTCCAACACTCAGGATGGAAGTCACTCAATTCAAAGCAAACTCTTTCATTAGTCTTAAAGCGTCCGTTAGGCGTAATGAACCGAATGGAGGGAGGAGAGAAAGGATAATCTTCAGAGAACATCAACATTCCATGATACTCTCCTCCTTCAAAGGGAGTACCATTAAGTCCTGTAAATAAGAAGTGCCATTCTAAAATTAGACTTTCTTTGATTCTAGCTTGAATGTTTTCTGGCGGAGATTGATAAAATTTTTTGTATTCGTTATGAAGTCTTTTCGTTCCTCGCATTGAAATTTAGCGATTGTAGTTATTATTAAAAAGCTATTTCACAAGAAAAACGCACGAATTAAAACAATAGTACGAGTAGTTAGAACATGTCTAGTGAATGCATTATTATTAAATTGTGGGTCATGTTTTAGAATATATTTCAGTAAATTCTATTTTCCATTGTACTTGTATTTATTCTGAGGGAGCAAAAAGATGCAACAGATAGCTATTAGGTATTTTACGATCCACAAGTGCACAATAACATTTTTAAGATCACAAATGCATCGCAAACAAAGTAAGTATAGTTTATCACAGTGAGACTAATTTGACCAATCCCTAGCTAGAATATTCTCACTTCATTTCGCGGCCCTTTGTTGGTTGTCTGACGGCAACTTTGATTTCCTATCAGAACCTTAATTTAAGTGAGAAATGAGAAACAACAGGATAGCTACCGATTCAATAAACAATTGTAGCCGTACAGTGCAATATATTGATTAACAATATATTTATAAATTTGCTTTTCTCAATTGAGATTGAATTTGGAATGTAAAATTCCCACTGAGGCATAATGAAATTTAAAGTACACGGTATCTTCAGTTAAAACTGGAGCTGATAAACTAAATTAGGACAACTCAGTTAGTAGCCATAATGTTAGAACTTGTACCTCCAGTGAACATTAGACAAGGTTACCAACATATATTATTTTTAACAAGTAATTTGAATTTCAGCTACTTACACATAGTGTACCAGAATACTTAAGGTAGTGATATTTTTCAAACCAATCCCTAACAGTATTTATACACATATAGTACTTGTAATATTTGGATACACTGTTGCTAGTTAAATTACGTAATATATACTCAATCTCCGATTATATATTACGATTTCAATTTATAGTTTCCATCTTTGGGAATTATTCTCAATATTTTTGCTTCTGTCATTTTCTTCCCTATCTCTTTCAATTTCTCATTTTGAGACAGGTTAATATCACTAGTAAGGTACTTGTTTTCCAGTGTAAATGTAGTGCTACATGATTTCTCCCTAGTAAGATTAGTGTCAATCTTGATGCCTTGACTTAATGTCGGTTTACCACTCTCTTTCGAGTTTTCATTTACTTTAGGAGCCAAGATATTGTTATGAGCTGTTGGTTTGTCCTTAAGTACGTCGTTAGTCGATGTTTTTTTTGTTTGAGTCTTACGTGACTTTACTATGTGTTGTGGTACTAAATGTTCACTATCTTCTGGTTGTTCCGAGGTACTGGTCACATTATCTTCTTGTATTTCCTTACTATTATTAAAGCCATTAGAACCTGATTGTTGAGATGGATCTGAAATTGAATCTGCGGATACAGTAGAGTTACCGACTTTTCCAAAGACATTATCAGGTAAAATGAGTTGATCAGCAGTTTGTGTGGATTTGGATGGCTGTGTTGTTACATGCGATGGTTTCGATTTGAAACTGTTGGTAAGTTTCGTATTCTCACTTGAAGGAAACTTTGCATTGTCAGGCTGACTTTCAAATAAATCAGTCAATGCACCAACTTTTTCACCGCCTTCTCTACTCGTTCTTGCTAGTCCCATTTTACTTTTTTTTTTTATTCCTAAATTTTCCAATGTATCGATAGTCTCATTTGGTTTAAACTCCTCAGGTGATACATTTGACTCCAACATATCTGGTGAAGAATTGGATTGAACTTTTTGGGATGAAATATCTGGTTCATTGATTGGTAAAGGTATTGGATCAGTATCAGAATTCTCAGTTAGTTCAGCTTTGTTCTCATTTTGAAATAACTCTGCAGTGCCATCTTCTAAATTAAATTTCTTGCTTGTTCCAGCCAATTTTTTTATCTCATTCTCATTCCTTTCCAAACTCCCCACTGTATCAGTAGTCTCAGTCATCATGAAGTTATACACTCCTTGTAACACTGCTGACACAGTGTGCGCAGGTTTCCAACACTCAGGATGGAAGTCACTCAATTCAAAGCAAACTCTCTCGTCTGTCTTGAAGCGTCCGTTAGGCGTAATGAATTTAATGGAGGGGGGGGAGAAAGGGTATTCTTGGGGGAACATCAAAACCCCATGGTACTCTCCTTCATGAAATGGGGTACCAATAAGCCCTGCAAATAAGAAGTGCCATTCTAAAATTAGATCTTCTGGGAATGCAACCTTGATATTTTCAGGAGGAGATTCTATAAATTTCTTGTATTCCTTCTGGAGCCTCTTCGTTGCCCGACCTATGTAATGGCTATTTATGGAATTGTTTGATTGGAGAGTACTCATCTAATTAAATAAGGCATGGAAATTAATATTATACTGGAGAAACTGTCTATTTATGCTTAAAATACAAATTCGAATCGAAAAGTGCAATGATACTCTGATCAAATATATTCCAACTGTGGTTATACTATATATCCATATTTTGTAAAAATGCTACTTGTTATCTTAGAATCGAGTGACGGATTAATTTAGACATCATTATTGAACAATTTTAAAGATCCTATCATTTTAAACAAATGATTCATGGACCTATAATACGCATACATGCCAACCTGAGCCATGATAAAAGCGGGACGCAGCGTTGAATTTCGCGGGACATGGCGGGACGCCATAGAATGTGCTATACATGGAACACAAAAAAGCGGGACATAATGGGGAAATTTCATGTAAAAGCGGGACACTCGAGAAAATTAGCTCAATAGAAGAGCGAAAAAAGCGGGACGTCCCGCCAAAAACGGGACAGTTGGCAAGTATGAATACGTGTACAATATACTCGAGGAGGATATTATAGGTACAGTCGACTCCGCTTAATAGGGCTGTCACTGGAAAATTGGTCCGCGAAAATTTTGGTCCGGGGGACCAAAATTCCATGGAATTTTGGTCCCCCGGACCAAAATTTTCAGGGAAAATTGGTCCTACAATGGACCAATTTTCCATGGAATTTTGGTCCGGGGGACCAATTTTTTCAGGGAAAACTGGTCCGGGGTGTACCATTTTTTTTCAGGGAATTTTGGTCCGGGGACCAATTTTCCAAAGGAATTTTGGTCCGCCATAACCATTATTTCAATGAAAAATGCATCACCATTTGGAAAGGATGTCAAGCCCCAGTGGCGCTGCGGTAGCTGTTATTAGGTCTAGTTATTATAGTTGGAATAGATAGGCACTCAATAGGATAAGCGTTCAGATTTTAGAGAACAGAAGAAATAAAATACACTTCTTAGATTTGAGATTAGCTAAATATGTATCAGGGTTTCCGTGGGAATTAAATTTCAATTCACATTCCCATCCCATTCCCATAAAATTCCTGTGGGGATCCCCATAGGAATCCTATGGGGATCCCCGCCGGGGAAAAAATCACTCCCATTCCCACAGCAACCCTGGTCTATTGGGACATGTCCAGTATTTTAGTTAAAACGGGGGATGTCCGCAGCTGTCCCGTCCTGTCCCGGATATTAGTAACAACTATTGTTTAAGTGTTGGTATGACTAGAATTAGTTACTTCTTAGTATCATACTGTGATATAACAAATCCATAACAATACAGTATTAGTATGTAATTGGGGATAAATATATTCAGGAATCTTGAGTATTGTCCATCTAATGTATTGAATACTAAATATGAATTGTCAGTCCGGGGTCAAACAACTTCGACAATTAAAAGTATAAAAATCGAGGATGTCAAATGATTGATAGAATCTAATTTTCAATGAAAGAATTAGTCTCCCAGACATTTTTTTCTGAAAGAAATGGTCCCCGGGCCAATATTCCCTGAAAAAAATGGTCTCACAGGACCAATTTTCCATGAAAAAAATGATCCCCCGGACCAATATTCCCTGAAAAAAAATGGTCCTTCCGGACCAATATTCCCTGAAAAAAATGGTCACCCCCCCGGACCAATTTTCCATGAAAAAAATGGTCCCCCCCGGACCAATTTTCCCTGAAAGAAATGGTCCCCCGGACCAATTTTCCCTGAAAAAAATGGTCCCCCCGGACCAAAACTCCATGGAAAATTGGTCCATAGTAGGACCAAAATTTTGGTCCCCCCGGACCAAAATTTTCGTGACAGGGCCACTGTTTAATCGGGCCACTTTTGGCAGGACCCGAATAGCTCTCACACATAGAAGCTAATACAAAATATTTTCGGTTAATAGGGTCCTCCGCTTAATCGGGGCAAAATGTCCTCTGACCGATGTGGCCCTATTAAGCGGAGTCGACTGTATATACAAAATACAATTATGACACAATTAATCAATAAAAAATAATTATTGTAACATGAACAAATCATCAAGTTATTCTGTAAAAGTACTAGCTAAAGCTTTATGATCCAATCTTAATACACGTACAAGTTTGAACGTTTGTCACATTTAGTAATCTATATCCACAATTTTGTTTGTACAGGAGCAGGGTTACAAAAGATTAACTTTTTATCGGTACGACACACCAGACTCCCACCATTTGGATTGGTAAGGCAAATGAAGCAAAAGGTGTCATTGCACATTCCACAAGTCACATGATGGCAACCACTCTTGAGCTCAGCGAGTGTAAAGCACGAGGGACATGCTCTGAATTTGGGGATAGCTACAATAGTCCCAGCCTTATCCTTGATATCAATTTTAGGACAATTACGCAGTAGTTCGATTTCCTTTCTCCTACACCCATCACGCCCACAAATCTCTTGATTCTGTCCATTGATCCACTGCCTCAAGCAATACCAACAAAACGCATACTCCATCTGTTTCTTGCTAGTGCACAAGGTGCATATTACCCGGGGCTTGTCACCTTGAATCCTCTGACAAAAACTTTGACAACTCGGACATTGCTGTATGTCCTGACTCCCACAAAAGTTAATTGAAATAGCAGTATCTAGGAAATGTTGTTCATCCTCTTTAGGCAGTCCGAATTTGATAATGTCTTCCATGGAAATAATGTCTCTACAGTTTGCACAGCTAATCTCGTACTTCAAACGTTTAATTTGCTTCCAGGTCCAATCAAGCAAATCATCTGGACAGATGAAATGGCCGCATTTCATTTCAAGACCGCTGTCATCATCGCAAACACAGCATTCTCCTTTTTTATGAGGGAATCGAACCGTTCTAGTCTCGTCTCTATTCGCTATGAAGTAATCTGCTCCTACTCTGACATTCCAGATTGGACAATTGCGCGCATCAGGTCCAAATTTGCTTGCCATTTCTACACACTAATTATCTCTGATAATCACTATTGATCAAATAGAATTAAATTTATTAAGAGCAGAGTGAGTGAAGGGAATAATGGGCATGCCTAATTTCTGGGACGAGACGAGATTCCGTCCCGGAAATTAGGTATCTAGATTTTTCAGGACGGTCCCGTCCCTTCTCGGAAATTAGGTATGCCCGGAATAACTTAGTCATCCTATATAGCGACTTGTCATTGGAAAAATGGCATTTGGGTGCTACATATTAAAGGAATTTCAAAATATCACATTTTTTAAAATTTGGCATACATAATGCAGTATATACAGTTCCAATTTTACGATTAGAATATCAATAAGCAGCGTTTTTTCTAATTTTCGGAGAAGGCGGACAATTTAGGAAGTGCAACCGATAATCCGTTGGTCTGCCATAAGTATTCAGTCCAGTTGTAGAACATACACGCCAACTTGAACCATGATAAATAAGGGACGCTGCGTTGAATCTCACGAGACATTGCGGACGCAATAGAAAAAGTATTATACATATTTTTAAAAAAGCGGGACACTCGTGAAAATTAGCTCAATAGAAGAGTGAAAAAAGCTTCCCACCGAAACGGGAGAGTTGGCAGTATGGTAGATTTTGGACCGGTTAGACCAAATATTCGTAGGGGCCATTTTCCATCCTGGAAGAACATTTTAGTTCGAGTAACTTAAATGCGCCAATATATCAGATATTTTCAGCCCAGATTAGATGTTAATATACTATGATTTATAAATATACAAATAAAGTATAAGGTAAAATATCGATAATATGCTCAAGAGATTGTAGAGCATATTATAAAAACCTCAATGACAGATCCTGGAAAAAAACAAGAGGAGGGAACCTATGCCCTGAGAAAGAGTGCAAACCCTAGCAAACAAAAGTAGGAGATACACGAATCAGTACTATTAACAATGTAACCCGGTCTAAGCGAATTTTAGTAATTGGGAATCAATACGCGCATACATCAGGACAAAAATGAAATTGATTCGGTATTCCATAAAGCGTGGTCTAATTTTCGGAAAAATCTTGATACCTAGTATTTTCCGGGATAGGAATGGTAAGGATGCATAATTCCAGGGATTGGGGGGATAAAATCCCCAATTTCCGTTTGTTTAAGAAATTAGGTATCTCAGGCCTCTCAACCTGTATCTAACTAAATCATGTGATGGTTTGTAGCTAATCGTGAGAGATGGTAGAATAGTATAACGAACAGTGGTCCTAAATCGTGAGAATATAGAACAGTAATCAAGCATGCCTAATTTCCTGGACTAGAGGGGTTAAGATGCCTAATCTACGGGAAGGGACAGAAAAAGTACCTAACTTCCGGGACGGGAGGGGTTAAGATGCCTAATTTCCGGGCCAATGGTCTCATATTACAGCGAAAATCGTGAGACGCACGACGAGATCTTGTAAGTTGAGAGCCCTGGTACAGTGGAATTTGCTAATTTGTAATTCCCTTATTAGCAATATTGCTCTATTAGCAACCAACCAATTTTCAGGTCCCAGGTGAAGTTCTTGTGTTGATTTTGTTCCCTTATTAGCAACCATTTTATGAGCAAAACTCCACTGTAGTTAGGATTGGTGTGTGTAGCCTGATTTTAGGTACCTAATATTTTTTGAAAACTTTTAATCCAGTTATTCGGTTTTCCTATTCTACAATTTATGCCACCATAGCCACCATTAATCAGTAGAAATAATTATTAAGTGTCGAAAGTATAGAAAAATATGGTGAAAATAGAAATTACTGCTATGTTATTCACGTTTTAAATTAGATATCCCTAACACACTGCCAAAGACAACGAAAATAATTAATATATTATAAATGTTACAGTTAATAATACTTTCTAAAGTCAATAAAATCAGAACATTCCCGTTTCTTTAGTCTTTTATCAATACGAGTTAATCCGATTTTTATACTTTTTTAGACAGAGCACTAGTGAAAATATAAAATACGCATATATGTACAATTGTAGTTCAACTAAAATATTATGTAAACGAATCACAAATTTAAGAATGTTGTTAAATTTCACAAAAATAGAACTCATCTCCTTTTCCAGTTTCAGGACTATGCGTATCCTCCAGGAAGCCTCAGAACCATCATAACAGTAGAATTATCGCTTATGCCATAATCGGTCAACTTCATTTGTTTTCCAGATTGTTCCACTTCTAGCTGCTTATTCCCATAAATCAGCCTCTGATTTTCTTCATCAATGCCAGTCTTTGCTAAAAGTTCCCTCTTCAAATCTTGAACAGTATACGTCTATATAAAGAAAATGAATTAAGAATACAAAACAAGAAATGAATTTTGAACAAATCAAAATTCAACTTGCGCACTCATTTCCCCATTTTTAGCTTAATTACTTAGCCTAAGTACCCACTTTGAGATCTAAACTATGAAGAATAGATCCCCGTTTGTCTATACGTCCATTAGTGCGTGAGGAGTTAAAATAAAAACATAATTTCGGCTCAATCGTAGATTTTCAATATCAGTAGAGCAGTACCGCATATTGGGTATTCTAGCTCAAAATCTCAGGAAACATACGTATATATCTTACTTCTCATCAACCCAACAGCACCCATAATTAAATTAGTATAGTGCAACTTCCTTATCTACAGTGCCGGACCCTTTCTGTTTTGCTCTTTGCAAATCTATAGAGCAGAAGTTTGTAGAGGCCCGCCTTGTGGGCTCCTAATAGGCCCCTCAGGGCCTGAGCCCTGATACTACAGCACATTTAGCTCCCCTTAATGCAGCCCTGCAGTAGAGTATCAGTGGACTCTGATTTGTCTTATTATTTGTTTTTTTTTTAAAATCTTTTAAAACTAGTATTGCCGCTAGGAACATTCACATTTGACATGTATTCATACATGATACCCACAATCCTACTTTATTAAAATGTAAAGCATAGACACTATGATAAATTATTTAATATATTATTGAGAAAGAAGAGAAATTTACACTTGCTATGACTTAAAAATTATTAGAAATCAATTGAATTCTGGTAAATAGGTCTACTTACCGCCATTTTGTTTTTCTTTATCAGAATAGTCTTGGTTTTTCCCTCTAACCCCACAACAAATATTGTATTCGCCATCGTGATATAATCAAGAAATTTAATGTATCTTATACATACTATACACACTTTTATAACTTTATTAGAACATTGATGAACTTTTAGGAAGTGCAATGACGTTCTAGTCTTTCTACAGCCAATACTGAGAAAATGGGAAATATGACTCATCTATTACATTGTTATTGTAAGGATATCAAGTTTAATTATTCAAGAAAGTATGACCTAAATCAAAGATAAGATTCAAACTAACACCGGAGATATTGACCAACACAAAAGTGATCATATAATTGATCTCAAATGTATATTACTTTAATAAGCTCATCTTGAACGTATTATATCAATAACAACATCGTAAAGAAACAACAATAATAATCTTAAAAATAGCGCATTTTCATATTATACGTAGTACGTTATGAAACATAACATACGGTATGATCATATTCTTTATTGCCGCTCCTAGTATAGGATATGCCTTAAATCATAATCAACGTGGTGCGTCGGTCCGCCCTTCAGCTCGCCCCTTGAAATTATATTGGACCATATATTCCTTATATGGTAGAGACTTGAACCTGATACAAATTCTGAAAAACTTGCACACTTCTTCACAAAGGGTGTTAGAATGTAAGCGATCAACCAGTGGTAGACTTTATGGGAGTTGTGGGTGGTAAATAATTGCCCCACACACATTATAAGTAGTATTATAGTGGGACAAAGTATATCTGTATTAATCTTACACTGAAAAGTGGGACAATTCCACCTTTTCGAACGTTTTCGCAGTACATAATTTTAACATATATCCGAAAAAGCTGGGCATCCAGCCAAAGACGGGACAGTTTACAAGTATGGCTTCCGAATAGCTCTACTTTACATGCCACCTTATATAATTTAAGTCCTCAAAGTTCTCACCTGATGAAGAAATACCTTAGATAGTCATAGTACAAGCTTCTAAATCGGGGCATTTAATGCATAAAAAAGAGAGTCCCACGGTTTGAGAGCGTTACTTTATCGTAAAGTTCAGCAACTATATTATGTTATTGTCTTAGGGAGAAAAATAACGACTACATAATAGAAAATTACAACACAGCAATAAAGGTAGATATCCATAGACTTTTAACATTCAAGCTGAAATACTTAGTTACTAATTTACAAGTCAAAATATGATCAAATTCACAAAAGCACCATGTACATAAAATAGTCTCCTCTGATAAATCAGTTTCTCAGCCTAGTTTGTATAGGAGCTATGGCACATTGCCCACGACATATCAAACTGCCGACTTTGGTTTTGGTGAGACATCTAAAGCAGAACTTATGATGGCACACTTTGCATATCATCTCATTACAACCCTCAATATGTTCCACAACTGTGAAGCAATTGGGACAAGCTCTCATTTTAGGGAATTTAATACCGTGTTCGGTTGCAAAATCTTCAAAATATAAAAACCCAAATCCATGTCCATATGTTACCTCTCCACAATTCTGCAACTTTTCGAATATAACGCTTTTACACCCAGGGTTCTTGCAATCCTGATAGTTCCCCGGATTATTCCACGGTTTCAAGCAGCTCCAACAGAAGATATTATTTTTCTTCTTTCTAGTACAAATAGTACAGATGACCTGTGGACTGTCAGTTTGTATCCTCTCACAGTAGGTATCACAACCCGGGCATTTCTGTATATCCTGACTTTCACAATAATTTACTAATATAGCAGTATCTAAGAACTGTTTCTCATCACTATTAGGTATCCCAAATGTAATGATATCCTCCATAGAGATAATAGCCACACAGGTAGGGCAGTTAATCTGATGTTTCGAGCGCTTTATTTCGTCCCAAGCCCAATCTAGTACATCATCCGGACAAAGATAATGGCCACACTGCATTTTTAAACCGCTATCATCTCCACAGACGGAGCAGCTGTCATTAGGATGAGGAAATGAAACAGTTCTCGTCTCGTCTCGATTCTCTATGAAGTATTTTCCTCCAACTTTGATGTCCCAGATTTTAACGTCACGGACATCTAGTGCACTTTTGCAGGCTTCAGCCATTTCTAATCAGTAATAAGAAAATAAAGCACATGTATTCGAGGAAAGTTATTAGGTAAATTTGCACAGCGAGCAATAGTATATATCATTATATCATTTATAGATATAATTAATGCGAAGATTACACAGGCGTAGTGTAATCATATTTTGCCCTTCAAGACAAGGGCGTAGCCAGCCTCAAATTCAGGGGGCAGAATAAGATCCATACAATGGATAGAAATTCGTCCCCCTAATTCTGAAAATCTGGTAGGGGCTTTGGAATGAGCGGAACGGGTGAAGATAGGGAGACCTCATACATGCCAACCTCTACAATGGAAAAGCAGGAAGTAAGTACTATTTTAGTGGGACATTGAACTATTTAGCGGAACTGGAACTTAGTCCCACACTGAAGTGTGGGACAATTCCACTTTTTGAAATGTTTTCGGAAGAACATTTTCAACACATGTCCAAAAAGCGAGAATCCCCGCCAAAAATAGTCCAATTAGAAAATATGAGATCTGGCGACCTCGCTCCCTGAAAATCGATTCACCATTAAGACATTATATAAACCTAGTATAAAATTAGACTAGTCAATTGGGAACTCCGCTTAATCATGAGAAATAATTACTTTGATGGGTCCCAATAAAGCGGAGTCTACTATATACGGTAATTTTTATATTACTTGAATTATTTATTAACATATGAAAGAGTCGCCCTTTCATAAGTTTATTAGAAGTACATTTTTCTTTGAACTGTATATATTATGTATAGATAGTTAATAGACATAATAAGTACTAAAAGGCACCCACGATTACTGAACTCCTACAGAGGTTCTGAAGCCGAAAACTAAATGTCGTACAACAATACGGAGGAAGCCAATGAACCTCACTTGTGATTATTCAATTTCGTATAATGGGAAAACTTGAGAGTGCGAAACTGTTCTAAGGAGTAGTACAACAACATGGTACTAGTAATAGTATATTAGAATAATAGATAAGAAACTGAAGGACTATGTGGAAGATTAAATTTCATTAATATTACCATATTACTTATATTATACTGAATCAGATAGAATATAGACATACATCGAGTCAAATTCCTCTTTCTAATAGTAGTTGATATTTATTGACAAGAACAGAGTAGAATTTGTGAATTAACACAGCTTAGATAATAATAATGTGGACCTGACATGTTACAGACTGATAAAATAATCAAAGATTATTATTGCAAACAAAAATAATTTTGCAATGCTGAAAACTTAACATTATTCCCCTTCGCTTAAATTAACTTTGACATTGCAATCTTAACAAGGGGTCAATGATCTCTGTCGCAGGACCTGTCTGGTTTATGTCAAAATAAGCACCGTAATGAGTAGGATCTTGATTAGAAAAGATCAATATTTTCGAAAAATAGATTCACTCATATTTCAGTCTACGTAGTACTATAGCAGTTCAATATAATACGTGTATATGGTCACTGAATGTAACTCTATACCAAGTATGCATTCAGTACACTCAAAATATCACATCAGTGTAAATGATGGTATACCAGATGATACATGTTTATAATTAATTTAAGAAGAAAGATTGTTTATTACTTTGAAGTGTAGGAGTATTCAGCCGCTTTGTTTATAATTAATTTAAGAAGAAAGGTTATATTCTTACTTCAAAGTGTAGGAGCCACTCTGTCATCTCCTCACATATTTTTTATCAATACGTAATAGCTAAAATACAGCTGCTAGCATATACAATTTTGTCGCTATAAATCTCCAATTTACTTGTAAAAAACAACCAACGTGACGCATTCGTTGCGAGAAACTGCCACGATTAATAATGTTGAATTTATTGAAAGAATGCTAGATTCAGATAGAATGAACGGTCACATCATGTGCCGTTCTACAAAGAGATTGAGGAAAGAACTCAATATAATAACTAAAGACCCAATTCCTGGAATAGACCTACGCGCTAATGAAGAGAACATCCTAGAATGGCATTTCGTTATACACGGGAAAGAGGATACTCCCTACTATGGCGGAATGTATCACGGAAAACTCATATTTCCTCCAGACTTCCCTTTCAATCCTCCAAAGATTATATTCCTAACTCCGAACGGTAGATTCAAGACGAATGAACGTATCTGTTTCAGTTTGAGTGACTTCCATCCTGAAGAATGGAAACCTGCCTTTTCAGTTACCACGGTATTACAAGGAGTAAAAGACTTTATGCACGATAGCACTGAGACTATAGGTAGCATGGAGACGAGTGAGAAAAAGAAGAGAAAACTTGCTAAGAATAGTTCTACTTTCAATCGTCAAAATGTCATTTTCTGCCAATTATTTCCCCAACTGTGTGAAGGCATAAAAATGGATTTAGAAACTAGAGAAACCGCACGAACATATGGTGAAGATGTAGAAAACTCTCGGAGTCAAGGTGAGGTTAAAAATACCTTATTCTCTCGTAAACTACGAAAGTGCATAAAGAGGATGAATACTGTTATCGGTTTCTTATTAGTCTGCCTAACACTATTTTTAGGTTTGTTACTGCTAGCTTTGCTCTTCACATTGACTGGGAATTCTGGAATTAATATAAGAACTACGTATACGCCCATACTTTATATTGATACATTATATACTTTTTATATGTGGCTGTTTTTTGGATCATAGAAAGATTTCAGCAGGTGTGAGAGGGTTTCTTTACACCCTCACAGTTGTGCAATGTATTGAACTCAGATGACATCATCTTATATAGTAAGATGCTAGGGTTTTTTGTTTGTGATGTTTGTTTGTCCGAATTAATTGAAGGATTTGAAAGTTATAGAAATATGATAATTGTCATTTAAGTGCCAAATAATGAGTCTACAATAAGTTAGCATCTCTAAATTTTGGAAAAATCTATACAATATATACAGCTTCTCTATCATGATAGGAACTAATTGTACGCCCCAAAATAGACTGTCATTGTTATTAATACTTCAAAACAATAGCTCATATACATATGTATATATCTTCACATCTTTATTAACACAAGCACGCTTCGCTTGCTTTCGCTGCGCGGGTTGCGGAGACTGCGTGTCCGCAGAGTCGCCCTGCGGGCGCCTGGAGTTACTCAATCTAACATATTTTGAGAATTCTTTTCCTATATATAAATATTGTAAACAAAGGTCAACGAATAATTTCTCATATGGATCCGAAAATATATTCTAAATCTACAGCACTAAAAACCCCATGTCAACCGTTTAAAGCAAGTTTCTAGCATATTTTTGAGATTTGTTTACTTTATGTATCTAATGTAAACAAAAGTAAACAAAAAATGTATTATATAGAGCTGAAAATATGATATTTGAAATCTACACCCCTAAAAACCCAATGTTACCCGTTGGAAGCTAGTATCTAGCATTATTTTCAAAATTCATCAAATGGTGTGAAAATGTGTAAATAATATTTTTTATTGCCATACACTATAATACATTTTAGATATCAAACATAAGTTGTGGCTTTGAAGTATTAATAACAATGACGATCTATTGTAGTGTTGTACAATGGTTTCTATTATGATAGTGTAGTCATTTATTCTGTATAGAAAAGGTGTTTCCATTTTTTATGCAGAGGTGTGAAAATTTTGCTTAGATCTTAGGACTTAATCGTAGTCATATCATTTGACACGTACATGTCAATTTTCATATCTCTACGACTTGCCAATTCTTCAATCAATTCAGACAAACAAAAAAACAAAAAAAACTAGCATTTTATTATATAAGATAATTCCAAAATAGGCTAGAAACTAGCTTTCAACTGTTGATACGTATACAAGCCCGGCGAAAGCAACTTTTTATTGGTCCGGCCATAGCAAAGTTGGTCCGGCCAAAAGCAGATTTGCATATGAAAATAAGCCATAATGACATAAAATTGGTCCGGCCAAAGCCGGGCCGGCCGGACCAGTTCCGTCGGCCCTGGTATAGGGTTTTTAGAGGTGTAGTTTCCAAATATCATATTAAATGGTAGACAATGGTCCAAGGTTTTATTCATTCATTTTTCTGTAACGTAGGCGATTTATCGTTTTAGGTCACTGAGTGTAAGCCTATACATATTAAGTATGCCTCAGAATATCATATTAAATATCATCCACTTAATAACGCTAATAGATAATATAGACAAAGTGTAAGACTATCTGATGCTTCTCTATCTCACATTTTGTAATAATAACCAAATACAGATACTTTAAATTGTAAAATTTTGTTAATATACTCTCTAATTTACTTATTAAGGCCTTTAAGTTTAAGCATTCGCTGCTAGATATAAAGTTTTATAATTGATAATTTATGAAACATTTAAGCTTTTATTGTAGAATGAGTGATTCAGATAGAATGAACAATTATAATATTTGCCGCGCAACGAAGAGATTGACCCAGGAAATATATTTAATATATAAAAACCCAATTCCTGCTATAGATGTTCAAGCCAATGTAAACAACATTCTTGAATGGCACTTTGTTATACACGGGGGAGAGAATACTCTCTACCAGGGTGGCATGTATCATGGTATGCTCATATTCCCACCAGAATATCCTTTCAGTCCTCCGATGATTCTATTTTTGACTCCGAACGGTAGATTCAAGACGAATGAACGTATTTGTTTCAGTTTGAGTGACTTTCATCCTGAAGAGTGGAAACCAGCCTTCTCAGTGACTACTGTATTACAAGGAGTTAGAGAGTTTATGCACGATAGCACTGAGACTATAGGTAGCATTAAGACGAGTGAGATTGTGAAGAGACAATTCGCTGAGGGTAGTTCTGCTTATAATAGTCAAAATTACACTTTTCGCCTCTTATTCCCCCAACTATGTGAAAGAAAAGAAGGAGATTCAGAGAATAGTGTGGTTGTGACTACTAATTCTCTAAACTCATCACAAAGTGAAATCACTACAACACAAGGAGCTATTCACGAAACTGGATTTCGTAGTGAATCAACTCAAATTCCTCCAAACGGGATTCTATTACTAAGCAGTAATGCAAATCCGCCGCATAATATCCCAACCACTCCGCGAATATTCGATACAGCTAATCGTAGTTATGGTACCTTCCCTAAAATTGAAGCCTCCTCCATAGAGAGGGGAATCATCTATTCAGGTAGACAGTGTATTGATTTTACCTCAGAAGAATGGGATATTATCCGTCGTCAGAAGGATGTTGAAAAAGTACTTTGGAGAATAAGGAGGATTGACTATATCAACTGTTCCAACTTTCTCTGCTCCCTACTTTCATTTTGCTTGATACTACTACTTGTGTTATTCATATTAACTGGAATATATTTGAAAACTATTCTTTGATTACTTTGATACAGTATATTACTATATATTTTCTGGGATTGGAGGGAATGGTAAAGGGAATGGTCAGGTTTGAAACCGAATGGTCAGGTTTGAAATCGGACCACCCGGACCAGTGGCTACGGTCCTGGTAGGTGCACAGTTCTTAATTGAGTGTTGATGTTAGACCAGCCATATCCACTCCCCTTGTTATAGTTTAATTTATAATTACTTGAACTTTTAGTGATGATGAAACATTATATGGAGATTTGCACTTGATCCTTTAATTTTCAAAATATGCTGTATTGATAGTTACTTACAATTATATATCCACATTCATTCAATTAGAATTATGCACTTCTTAATTGTCCTCCCGCTCCTCTATTCGCTAAATCTAGTCTTAATCCCGATCCAAGCATTCGATATTTTCTCCGCTGGTGCTGCGGTGATAGGAGGAGTTGCAGTCATTGGTTCGAATGTCTTCTGTCGTTACAATGAATGCTGTGATTAACCATGGATTTCACACGATTTCAACAATCTAAGCCAGAGCTTAGAAGATAATCTGTTTGGACAGCATTTGGTCCAGGAAAATGTTGTTAAATTGATTAGAATCCATCTGACTAACCGTAAATCACAGAAACCGCTAGTACTCTCGTTCCACGGCGAAACTGGAACAGGTAAGACCTGGGTCAGTAGGTTGATAGCTGAGAGCTTGTACAAAGAAGGAATGAATTCTAAATTTGTCAAGTTTATTCACGTCCCGCATTGGTTTCACGATCCAAAGAAGACAAGTGAGCAAATTGAAAACCTTCACGACACAATCAAGTCAACTCTTAAGAAGTGTAAATATGCACTGTTCATTTTCGATGAAATACATGTGATGAACCTAAAGTTTTGGATGAGTTGAGTGTCTACATGGACTATAACCCTCCACCAATGGACGGGCTCGACCTGACAAGAGCCATCTTTATCTTGATTGGAAATTCTGGCGCACCAAAAATTTTCTATTTCATGATTCAACAATTCCTGGATGGGAGAGATAGAAATTCTATTCGTATGAAAGAAATGCAAAACTTTATTAGTGATACGATATATAGCGAAGAAGGTGCATTCCAAGGCACAGAAATTGTAACTAGGCATGTTATTGACGCTTCAATCCCGTTTCTGCCACTGGAAAGAATTCATGTAGCCAGCTGCATTAAGCGAGCAGTTAAGGAAATGGGTTGGAAAGTTACTAAGAGTCTAATCGAGCAGGTCATGAAAGATATCAGATTTTTCCCAAAAGACTTGAATAGGTTTGCAGAACACGGCTGTAGGATAGTCGGTGATATAATGACAGAACTAGATTATTAATGTTGCCTTTTTTGATGAAATTTTGCATAATTACTGATACATCTTTTGTGATATAAAAGTAATTCTTTGATTTATGGCTAACTTTTGGCTATAGTGTATAGCCATACGATTCTCCATTTGTTTTTGGCTGTGAGTTATTTTAAAAATATTATTTTTGAGTGAACGTTAGAGTTATATTTTTCTCCGCTGTGATCTCATTTTACTGTAAAAATTTAGGATATTTTAACCATTAGATTTTTTAGTTTGGCGACTAATCGTACTAGATTTTAATGTTTTGAAGTCTTAATTTGTTTCCAAGCTGAATCTAGCAGGTTTTCTATACATGAAATGACTCAACGCATTATGGCTACTCTCATCACAGTACATTAAAATCTGTTATATTCTCACCTACAGATCTAACTCCAGACCTAGTGGGATAACTCCACCATCTCCACCTGGAGAAACTGCAAACCCTGAAGAAACACTTCTTACGCCAAAAGAAACTGTTTTGTCTAAAGAAGAGTCTTCATTACCTCGTGTAATTACTAAAACCTCTGGAGAAGAATCTCTAATACCTAATGAAACCATTTTAAAGAACAGAGACCTATAAACTCATAATTGAATTCGCAATCGTTTCAAACCTACAAGTAGATACGACGTATACGTAACTCCATTCTGATGGTATTATTTGTTATGGTAATGCATAGTAGTATGCATTGGATAGTTGTAATTTCTTCTGTGTGAATTATCAAAATTTTTTAAAAAAAGTTTAAAACATAGTGAGTTCATTCATTCTTAGTGTTCACTTAAATAGAGTAAATATCATATATCGAAATAACATTACTTTTCTATATTCATGCGATATCAAATCGCATTAATATAGAAAATTAATGTTTCCTGGAAAACGGGGCAAATAACCAAACAGGTTCACCGGGTCAGGAAATCTTGACCCGGTCCAAGCCTGATCCGAACCCTTCGGTTAACCTAATTACTATATCCAGGGTATAACAAAAGTGTTGTCACCCTAGATTATTCATAATTGTGCTTGATTGATATCGAACCAATAGTAATCAAATACAAAACTCTTACCTGTCGTTAGCTATCACGCATTGCTATATTTTATGACATCACACCATTTGCGAAATACACTTTTCCTTTCTCATTGTCAAATTTTTGTTCACCTATTAATTAGAGCTTGTATTCAAAGGTGACACCACTTTTGTTACACCCTTATATGAAATTTGGAAATGATTCTACTTAAGCAAAGAGAATTGAAGGCATAATAAATCCTAAATTTCTAACCACTCCTTCATTATGTGCTGAAAATCAACCTTAATAAACTACGTACAATAGAAATACGTAGCACATCACATCTTTAGTTCGGTTTGTCACTTTGTGTTTCCCGACTACATTACGTACATGTACGTATGATTCTCTAATCAATATAAATGATACTTACAATCACTTATCTGAACTACAGCTTTTCGAACTTAAGTTCGAAACATTTTCATTTTTGTAGGTGGAATGTTTCTCAGAATTTTGATTTTAATTTTCCAACTGAATTTTCCTTTATTTATTAGAATTTATGTTCTGTTCATCGAGTGAACTGTTTTAATTAATGTACCTTCCAATTTATAGGTAGTTCACTGAACATCAAATCCATACTTTTGTCAATATTTATATGTACATATATCCACCTTAATCCAATCCATTCATTAGAATTATGCGCTTCTTAACCGTCCTTTCGCTCCTCTACTCACTAAATCTAGTCTTAATCTCGACACAAGCTTTCGATTTTTTCTCCGCTGGTGCGGCAGTAGGAGCAGCTGTAGTCAGTTGGTTTGTTTCAAATGATTACTGTCGTTACAATGAATGCTGCGTCAAACCATGGATTTCACACGATTTCAACAATCTAAGCCAGAGCTTGAAAGATAATCTGTTTGGACAGCATTTGGTCCAGGAAAATGTTGTTAAATTGATTAGAATCCATCTGACTAACCGTAAACCACAGAAACCGCTAGTACTCTCGTTCCACGGTGGGCCTGGAACAGGAAAAACCTGGGTCAGTAAACTGATAGCTGAGAGCTTGTACAAAAAAGGAATGAATTCTACATTTGTCAAGTTTATTCACGTTCCGCATTGGTTTCGTGAATCAGGGGAGACAAGAAGGCAAACTGAGAACCTACACAACACAATCAAGTCAACTCTTAAGAAGTGTAAATATGCACTGTTCATTTTCGATGATGTGCATGCGATGAATCCTAAAGTGTTAGACGAGTTGTTTGTCTACATGGACTATCCTCCACCGATGGACGGACTCGACCTGACTAGAGCCATTTATATCTTGCTTGGAAATTCTGGTGAAGAGAGAATTAACGAATTCATGATTCAACAATTCCTGGATAGGAGAGATAGAAATTCTATTCGCATGAAAGAAATGCAAAACTTCATCAGTGATACGATATATAGCGAAAAGGGCGCATTCCAAGATGCTAAAGTTATATCTAGGCATGTTATTGACGCTTCAATACCGTTTCTGCCACTAGAAAAAAAATCATGTAAAGAGATGCATTGAGCGAGAAATTAAGGCAATGGGTGAAAAAGTTACTGTCAAGATAATCGAGCAGGTTATGGAAGGAGTCAGATTTGTCCCAGAAGACTTAGATAAGTTCTCAAAATTCGGCTGTAAGATGATCGGTCAGATATTAGCAGAATTATAAATTCCTTAGTGTTGCCTTTTTTGTCGAATATTTTGCTCAAATACTGATAAATATTATTCTCATACATTCAATATTTGTAATATAAAATAGCTATAGTATTTAGGGCATATGATTCTCCATTTGTTTTTATTTGTGAGTTATTTTGAAAATATTATTGTGAGTGAACTTTAAATACAGTACTTTTATTTATTTTATTATTTTATTCCCGCAATCTCATTCTAGAACTATTCTAGTACTAGAATAGAAAATCTCTCTAAGGCATCCTTACTATTAAAACTCGAGTATTGTTTATATATATATCAGACCAAAATGTCAAATCATCATGGAATTATGACTGTCACCTTTGTCACCTTATTTGTAATTAGAAATCTCAGTTTTTCGACTAAGTGATAGATAGAAGGCTGAGATTTTAATATAATGTATAGTATATCAATATATCTCAAATAAGCAAGCGAAGCGCTTGCTTTTATTAACATACGTTGAATAATTTGTTTGCCGATTAAGCTATCGTACTAGATTCTGGGGTTTAGAATTCTTGATTTGTTCCCAAGCACAATCTAGCAGATCATCTGGACAGATGAAATGGCCGCAATTCATTCTAAGACGGCCTTATCATCAAACAAACTTTGCAATATGCTTTAGAATGAGGAAATGAAATGGTTCTAGTTTCTTCCCGATTATCTACGAAGTATTTCCTTCCACTTTAACAAACCAGATTTTAACATCAAGCGTATCAAGGACACTTCTGCATGCTCCAGGCATTCCTAATTACAATGATCAAGGTTGAAAAATATCTTTAACTATACGTAAGCTATTAGATGTAGTCATGGGCGTAGCCATGGGGGGCCTGGGGGGCCTGGTCCCCCCAAAATAAATGAATCACTTTGAAATTTGAAATTTGATCTAAATAATGGCCCCCCTCAAATATATCCAGCCCCCCAAATAATATTTGGTCGCTACGCCCATGGATGTAGTCCATACATGCTTACTATCCCGTTTTTACATGAAATATCCATTATGCCTCGGTTCTTTGGATTGCATATATCATACCATTCTATTGCGTCCCACTCTTGGCTGCAGCCACTAGTCCCATCTCAACCACCTGACTATTTTTGAACAATTTATCCTCAAAAAAGACTATTCTGTTCCTGTCAGACTAGTTTCAATCTGACATTAGTACCAACCGGACCACTTTACACCTGGTGTCTACGATCTTGTCTCGAGAAATTCAACACTAGTCATGATTTAATCATAGACCATAGTTAACATGAATGCTTTAGGCCTTCCTCAATAATTATGTTTGAATTTGAGTAAGCTGAGCTGGGTTGGGAAATGTCTAATGTGCCAATATAGAATACTAGGGTATATACTGACAAAATTAGATAGGCAAATAGAAGTGAAAGAATATTATGCATAAGATTGAATTTCATCAAATGAATGACTATACACAAGTAATATTCACATTATACGAGTAGAAGGATTGGAATTGGAACAATATTAAAACAAGACTAGTATATATCACTTAGTGATTTATAGATTTATCAATGATTTTCCAAGGTGATAAAATCAGGTTATATTTTATACAAATAGTATTTTGTGTTGAAATTCCAGTGATACTGGAAACTTGACACCAAAATTGAATCACAATGCAAGCACCTTGGCTTCTCGGACGATACCAGGCTGGTTACCTATAAATGCTGGCCGACCACTAGATAAACCCTGGTATAAGTACGTGCTACTGTAGTTTCTTGAGAACTAAATACACATATACTGTTTTCTACCAATCCTAGACTTTGTTGAAAATAGATAGAAAGGTAGCCGATGTCCAATCGATTAAGCGTGACTGACAAATGTTATTTAGACCTGCTCCATGCCTAAGCACTTAATGTGAAGATTGAGCATTGTAAATAATAGTAAATTACAATTGTAGACACTCATGAACTTCAAACTTCAATCTAAACATAAGTCGAAATCTCAAACAAAATAATTACAAGCTACTACATAGAAATGAAGTCTATTACTCCTTAAACTTTCAGCTCAACTTAGTTTGTACAGGAGCTGGAGTACACGTGAGGGTTTCGTAAGTTCTTCCACGGCATATCAAACTCCCTTCTGCTGTCTTGGTTAAACAAATGAAGCAAAACCTTTCTCCGCATTTGCAAGTCATTTCGTTACAACCGCTTTTATGTTCCAAAATCGTGAAGCATTTTGGGCATGCTCTCACTTCTGGGGTAAATATCACTTTCCCTAAAGCGTCTCGAAATTTCTTTTTCTTACAATTTTGTAACTGTTGGAATTTACTGCTTTTGCAATCTGAGTTTCCACAATCCTGATAGCTACCAGGATTATTCCACGATTTCAAGCAACTCCAACAAAAGATATTGTTTTTCTTCATCTTTTTCGTGCAAACAATGCAGATAACCTGTGGGCTGTCAGTTTGTATCCTTTGGCAGTAGGTCTGACAACCTGGACATTGCTGTGTATCCTGGCTTTCACAAAAGTTTACTGAAATAGCTGCATTTAAGAGCTGTTTCTCGTCATCATTAGGTAGTCCAAACTTTATTATGTCCTCCATGGAAATAATGGATGTACAGGCAGGGCAGTTTATCTCGTGTTTAGAAGTCTTAATTTGTTTCCAAGACCAATCCTAGGAGATCATCTGGACAGATGAAATGACCGCAATGCATTCTAAGACCGCTGTCATCATAGCAAACATTACAGAGTGCTTTAGAATGAGGAAATGAAACGGTTCTAGTCTCGTCTCGATTATCAATGAAGTATTTTCCTCCCACTTTAACCTCCCAGATTTTAACATCAAGAGTATCAAAGGCACTTCTGCAAGCTCCAGACATTTCTAATTAACATAATCAAGGTTAGGAAAATATCATTAACTATACATAAGCTATTAAAAGTATAATATAGAGTCCATACATGCTAAATGTACCTTTTTTCACTCTTCTACATAGTTAAGTTTCACGAGTCCCGTTTTTACTTGAAAATTCTCCATTGTACCTCGCCTTTATGGATAATATGTCTGATACTTTTCTATTGCGTCCCACCTTGGGGCATGCCTAATTTCCGGGACGGAACGAGTCAAGATGCTTAATCTCCGGGACGGGACAGAAAAGGTACCTAATTTCCGGGACGGGACAGGTTAAAATGCCTAATTTCCGGAACGGGATGCCGTCCAGTCCCGGAAATTAGGTATCTAGATTTTCCGGGACGGTCCCGTGCCGGAAATTAGGCATGCCCCCACTTTGTCCCAAGAAATTCTACACCAGTCCTGATTTAATCATGGACCAA
Organism: Aphrocallistes beatrix; assembly: GCA_963281255.1. NCBI lineage: Eukaryota > Metazoa > Porifera > Hexactinellida > Sceptrulophora > Aphrocallistidae > Aphrocallistes > Aphrocallistes beatrix. Next base: position 11,873,527 of record OY725488.1, read on the forward strand.
GTTGACATGTATGCTTAAGGCCTTCCTTATTAATTATGTTCGAATTTTAATGGAATGCGGATGAGCATCTAGCATCTAACATCTAAATTAACGACTGATTAGAAATGTTTAAAATTTTCGTGGAAACCAAGCGGGATTTAAAGGTAGGTTTCAATCAAGTAATTAAAAAATATCCACATTTGATTAAGTTGAGCTCGGATGGTATATTGTCTAAAGTACCATTATAGAACAAGAGTATATAGCAACCTAATTAGAGAAGGGAAGAGAGTAAAGGATTAATAATATTATGCATGAGATTGAATTTCATCTAAAGACTATATGCAATTAATATTCAAGGTACCTAAAGCGATATTAATTACCTTTAATCTGTAAAGAGTTTTTATACTATCTTCTTCCTCACCATCATTAACTTATTCTATTTTCCAATGCTGCTAATAATTTGCGTATTATTCTACCACTTCTCCCTAATCGTCTACCAGTAGGCAATGGGTTTCAACTAGACAAGATAATTAACGCAATAGTGCAGCAGATGAAACGAGTATACGTAGATGCATGCTACTATGTGAGGGGAAGCAGTCAAATTGTACCAACTGCCAACTCTTTTAAAAGCACCAAGTCAACTCATACCATTAGTAAAGTCAACTCGTATCGACAACCAAAAAGTCGACTCGTACCACTACCGAAATGGAATGTAAGCGAAAAGTCGGATTTTCTGTTGATGAGTTGACTTAACACGGGTATACTTGGTACGAGTTGACTGAAATTCAAAGCGGGCATGCCTAATTTCGGGACGGGACGGTATCTCATCCCGGAATTAGGCATCTTAACTCGTCCCGTCCCGGAAATTAGGTACTTTTCTGGTCCGTCCCGGAGATTAGGTACCTAGTAGATTTTCGGGATAGTTCCGTCCCGTCCCTGAAATTAGGCATGCCCACGGTAGCTTAGGAAAAGGAGTAGAAGAGTGGTGATGTCATGATATGTCTTAACGAACTTGACAATTGGGGAATATGTAATATAATTAAGAGAAATTACTGTTCAATTTAGACATTCTAGACAGTAATTATACAATTAGCGATATCATTGGTTGACAAGAATATGACCGATGAAGACAGAATAAACACTTATAATCTGAATCGCGCTACGAAGCGATTAATCAGAGAAATCGATATGATCTTTGAAGACATAATTCCTGGAATAGACCTACGCGCTAATGAAGAGAACATTCTAGAATGGCATTTCGTTATACACGGGAAAGAGAATACTCCCTACTATGGTGGAATGTATCACGGAAAACTTATATTTCCTTCAAACTTCCCTTTCTGTCCTCCAAAGATTATATTCCTAACTCCGAACGGTAGATTCAAGACTAATGAACGTATCTGTTTCAATTTGAGTGACTTCCATCCTGAAGAATGGAAACCTGCCTTTTCAGTGACCACTGTGTTACAAGGAGTTAGAGACTTTATGCACGACAGCATTGAGACTATAGGTAGCATTGAGACAAGTGAGAGTGAGAAGAGACAACTCGCTGAGAGTAGTTCTACTTTTAATCGTAAGGATATCACTTTCTGTCACTTATTCTCTCAACTGTGCGGGAGAAAAGAAATGGATTCTGAGAATTGCTCGAGTGAGCGAGCAAGAGAAATAGTTTGTACTTCAAAAGAAATAGGAGTAGAAGCCTCATCACCTAATTTACCCTCTTCAACGGGAATACTTGCAGATGAAGAGACTATTATAACTAGTAGTTTCTCAATGAATGACGATACATGTGCCCTCTATCCTCAAGAGAAAGATAGAAATACTCTACTTGATCAAAAATATCGACGAAACAAAAAATTGATTGATTATATTATTATTTTTATCATTAGCGGCATTTCCCTTTTCCTGCTCCTGCTATCTCCAGGAATAATCTTCATATTAGCTAGAACTAATTATACATAATACTCAATTTTGATATGTTGTATCCATATATTCCACATTACTATTACTGCTTTTGATGCTTGTATATTTTAAGCCATGAATTGTATGAATTTACACTAACTAATATGAAGGAAATCGGTTGTTAACCATGTATGCCTAATTTCCTGGATGGGATGCCGTCCCGTCCCGGAAATTAGGCATGCCCTGTTAACCTGGGATACAGCACCTCCAAGTGGCTCCAGTGGAAGGTACACATATTGCGTTGATAACATTTGATTTTACATTCTTCCCATTATCGTTTCTAATAAATCAATATTACATACAGTACATATCTTGTGAGTAATTATTTAAAATATAAACTCGCTTGCCCCTACTTTGTGTCTGCACTAGCCGCCCTTTAGGTGACTTTTTTCCATCAAATCATTTCATTAATTTGCAGATTATTATTCGAAAAAATGTAAACATGTTCGATTATAAAAGGATATCAAAATATATGAATATAGTCAGTCAAATCTATTTTCAAGTCTATCAAAACAATACTATAACTGTAATGAGAAAGATAATGCAAGATTTGATAAGAATAGTATAGTCGACCCCGATTAATAGGGTCACATCGGTCAGAGGACATTTTCCCCGATTTATCGAAGGACACCATCAACCGCAAACATTTTGTAATGGCTTCTATGTGGAGAGTTTTATAAGTGAGATAGCATTTTAAGCTGCTAGTAAGCACACTAGAAGTTACTGGAGATGGAAAGTTACCTTTATTAAGTTTGGTGCGATTTGAGTTTCGAAAATCACTGCATTCAAAGATAAAAATGAAATTACGAAAGTTAATACAATATTTAGTGGAATTAGATTTGCATATTATGGAGGGATAATCTATCGGTCTGGTGATGTAAAAAGTTTGAGACGAAAAATGTGAAGTAAAACATATACAAGTATGTACAAGTACATGCATAATATGTACTGCGACAAGGTAGATCTGTAATTGAGTCACCACACACTGTTATGGAAAAATTCTTCTCACTCTTTTAGTAGTTACTCGAGAATTTCTAGCCTAACAGAATGATATAAAAGGACATAGTGCGGAGTTGAATTGTCCTAATATGAGTAAAAGCCTCTGTGGGAATTTGGTAGATCTTTTGATCCCGGTTAGATGGACTAATAAAAATATAAAAACTTGCATCGGGCTTGACTAAAATATAAACTGATATCTGAAACCTGTTAAACAAACAAAAATTCCCGAATTTGGCAAAAGCTGGAAAGCCAGGGTCTAATTTTGAAAATTTTACCATATCCTATTTTAACAGGGAAATACATACGTGTACATATTGACCTGTGTTTTACAATGTATTTATTTATTCTTCAAATTACTCGTACTTTTGAAAACTTCAATACGTTTACACATTTATTAATACGTATAGTTACTTGATATTGAAAACGGATACAGTGATAAATTAGTAAAAGAATGATTGATGAGGGCAGAATAAACATTTTTAATCGAGCTACAAAACGATTGAACAGAGAACTCACCATAATAACTAAAGACCCAATTCCTGTAATAGACCTACGCGCTAATGAAGAGAACATCCTAGAATGGCATTTCGTTATACACGGGAAAGAGGATACTCCTTACTATGGTGGAATGTATCACGGAAAACTCATATTTCCTCCAGACTTCCCTTTCAGTCCTCCAAAGATTATATTCCTGACTCCGAACGGTAGATTTCAAGACGAATGAACGCATCTGTTTCAATTTGAGTGACTTCCATCCTGAAGAGTGGAAACCTGCCTTTTCAGTTACCACGGTATTACAAGGAATTACAGACTTCATGCACGACAGCATTGAGACTATAGGTAGCATTGAGACGAGTGAGAGTGTGAAGAGACAACTCGCTGAGAGTAGTTCCACTTTTAATGGTGAAGATGCTATTTTCTGTCACCTCTTCCCCAAAGTGTGTGGAAGAAAAGTAACAGATTCAGAAGATAGTTCGAGTGAGTCTAGTCCTTCTAAGAACCCAAAAGCGTTTGCAGATACAATTCCCCCAGTTAGAGAGAAAGCCCTGCCACATACAACCCAATATCCAACGCTGCCACCCATAGATCTAACTCTAGCACCTAGTGAGATAACTTCACTATCTCCACTTGAAGAAACACTTGTGTCTCAGGACACTTTATCTCCCACATCTTCTAAACGCAAAACAATTGAGTTGGAAGAGATACCAGCAGACAAAGGGTTCCCAAATGCTACATATTCACAAAGAAAACTCCCCTTTCCAGAAAAAATGATTCATCGACAAATCCTCTCACCGGAAACTATAGTTTCTACAGTTAGAGAAAAGATCCCATCACCTGATGAAATTATTAAAACCTCCGGAAAAGAACCTAGTGGAACCATTCAAGAACAGAGAACTATTACTCATCCACCACATACCACTCCTTCAGTCGATATGCCAAAAAACACCAGGAGGTGGATTCCAGATACAATTTCCCCAGCTGGAGAAAAGACCGAATTTCATGATGAGATATCTCCACCACCTAGAACCCAACCTCCAATATCTACTGAAATAACGCTATCACCTACCCACCTAACTCCAGTACTTATTAAGATAACTCCATCATCTCCACCTGAAGAAACTACAAGGCCTGACGAAACTTTTAGGTCAAAGAAAACTGTTTTCTCTAGAATAGAGTTCTTATCACCTCAAATTATACAAAACAACAGAAAAGAATTTACGATGCCTAGTGAGACCATTCAAGAACAGAGAAGTAATGCAGTTCCACCACACACCACTCCTTCAGTCACTAGACCAATGCTTTACTCTGTAAGATATGCTGATGGAAAAACTTCCTCTAACGAAGTAAAACCTTCACAGAATGTTTCTCTGAGACCATTCATCAGATCTCCCTTTTATCCCAAACATCAAAATCTTGGGAAAAATCCTGAGACACTAGAAAGCATTAAAGTGGAAGAGAGACATTCTCCTCCAATCGGACCTTCAGAAACTACATATTCAGACAGAAACCTCCCTTCTACGTCCAAAAGAATAATTTCTCAACAAACTCTCTCACTGGAAAGGGAAATATGTCCAGATATAAAACAAATGCATCCATCTATAGATGTTATCACCCCAGTAGGTGGAGAAATCCGTCACCAGCAGGAGGAATATAAAAGTCAGCGTAACACCAGGATTAATTCCATGATTGGTGTTTTCGTAGTCCTTATTTTAGCTCTAGGCCTACTATTGATAGCACTCCTCTTCACGCTAGTTCAGTAATTTGTATCGAGTAGAATCATTTTATCCTTGTTCCCTTTTAAACAACGGAATTATTACCAGAACCCAGAGGAACAAGCTTGCTATACCTAATAGCATCACTTTGAATGAAAATACATTTATCATCTATCCAAAACTTGCTCTGAAATCTCGACGAAACACCAAGAGGATTTATTTTTATCATAGCCTCCCTTTCCCTACTCCTGCTATTGCAAGTACTGCTATTAACATTAACAAGAATTAATTATCAAGATACTCAATTTAAAATGTTGTATCATCTTCTCTTAAAATTGTTTTTTAAAATTTATTAGTTCTATTGAATTCTCTGCTAAATTTTAGAATATCAGCCTACATTATAGGCTTAACACACTCAGGACAGCCAATCTCATATATCATGTTACTTAACTAATCCCATTCCCGAGTTAGAATACAATCTGGACAAATGAAATGGGCACATCCCATTCGTAAACCGCCACTTTCATCATAGCAAGTAGTACATTGACCTTTTCATTGTTGACTCCAGTTGACCGGAGTCACCGGACCGATAAAATTTTGCCTCGACGGGGCCTGAACCTATAAATATAAATTGCGATCGGAAACATGTCAAGTAGAAAGAGGATACTTCTTGGATGGCAAAAGTTGGAAAGCCAGATTCAAATGTTGAAAATTTCACCTTATCCCATTCCATTTCAGTTTCGGTAGCAACGAAATATGTACATGCAATGGGTGTAGTGCAAGGGAAACGGCACTCCCTTATTAATTTTCAAAGTGATACCACTTTTAACATTTTCCTTGACGGATTGTTACACTATCTTTTTAATGACTGTAAATTATCTCTAATTTCTTGAGTTATCACAAAACCCTTTGTGACAACATTTACAGATATGTTTATGTCCTACCGACATTTTGCAATAAAATACTAATTTACAAGCGCTCCCCACTTTACTTTTAAGTACTAAACCACTGAATACATATAAGTTTGTATTTAACGATTATATTTTTCTTTAAATTATTCTTACTTTTGAAAACGTCAATACGTTTACACATTAATTGTTAATAGATACTGAGAAAGGGTACAGTTGATAAATTAATTACAGAATGAGTGATGATAAGTACAGGATAAACATTCATAGCCTGACCAATGCTACCAAACGATTGATCAGAGAGCTCAACATAATAGATAAAGACCCAATTCCTGGAATAGACCTACGCGCTAATGAAGACAACATCCTGGAATGGCATTTCGTTATACACGGAAAAGAGGATACTCCCTATTCTGGTGGGATGTATCACGGAAAACTCATATTTCCTTCAAACTTCCCTTTCGGTCCTCCAAAGATTATATTATTCCTGACTCCGAACGCAAGATTTAAGACAAATGAAGGTATCTGTTTCGATTTGAGTGACTTCCATCCTGAAGAATGGAAACCAGAGTACTCAGTATCTACTGTGTTACAGAGGGTTCTGGACTTTAGGCATGATAGTACTGAGTCCATAGGTAGCATTGAGACCGGAGAACGGTCATCAGATGCTACAAATTCACAGAGAAAATTCCATTCTTCATATAAAGAAAAAATGTCTCGACAAATCACCTCACCCGAAAAGGTAATTTCTCCAGATGTAGAAAACATTCCAAAACAAGTTCATTCTTTTGAGGAATATATAACAGTACCTTCTCCCTCAATCAGATATCGAGGAGCTGCACATTCGCATAAAAACCTCCCTTCTTCCCCTAAAGAGATAATTTCTCAGGTTAAAACTGTTCATCCTTCCGGGATTACTCATTTCCAAAGATTGAGTGATGAGGAAAAGATGAACAGTTTTTACCAGCGTCAAGCTACAAAACGATTGAACAGAGAACTCACTATAATAGCTGAAGACCCAATTCCTGGAATAGATATACGTGCTAGTAAGGACAACATCCTAGAATGGCATTTTGTTATACATGGAAAAAGGATACTCCTTACTATGGTGGAATGCCCATCACGGAAAACTCATATTTCCTTCAAACTTCCCTTTCAGTCCTCCTAGTATAATATTCCTGACACCAAATGGTAGATTTAAGACGAATGAACGCATATGCTTCAGCATAAGTGATTTCCATCCAGAGCAATGGAAACCCTCTTACTCAGTGGTGGATTTACTATATGGAGTTAGAGAGTTTATGCACGAGGATACTGAGACTACTGGAAGCATTGAGACGAGTGAGAGTGCGAAGAGACAACATGCTGAGAGTAGTCCCATCCACAATGGTAAAGATACAATTTTCTGTCACCTTTTCCCACAACTGTGCGGAAGAAAAGTAACAGGTTCAGAAGATAGTAAGAATACATTTACCTCAGTTGGAGAAAAGCCCCCACCGCCTGATGAGATTACTCCACTAACTAGAATCCAATCTCCAACATCTACTGAAATAACGCTACCGCCTACGCACCTAACTCCAGTACTTATTGAGAAAACTTCACTACCTCCACCTGAAGAAACACTTACGTCAAAGGAAAATCAAAAAGAGTCCTTATCACCTGATGAAATCATTAAAACCTTTGGAAAAGAATCTAGTGGAACCATTCAAGAACAGAGAACTAATACTCCTCCAACATATACCACTCCTTCAGTCGATATGCCAATGTTCTACCCTGTAAGATGTTCTGAAGCACAACCTTCCTCAAGGGAAGTAAGACCTCCTTCACAGAAAGTGTCACCTCAGAGACCATTCATTAGATCTCCCATTAAATCCAAACAGCAAAATTCTGGAGAAAATTCCCTGAGACTAGAAAGTATTGAGTTGGAAGAGAGACCAGCACATTCCTTTGGTGAATATAGAAAGCTACCTTCTCCATCAATCAGATCTTCAGGAGCTACACATTCACAGAGAAACCGCCCTTCTCTGCCCAAAGGAACAATTCCTCAAAAAACTCCCACACCGAAAATGGAAATACATCCAGATGTAGAACAAGCTCATCCATCTATAAGGGTTAGCACCTCAGTAGGTAGAGATATTCTTAATCGCCAGGATGTAAATACACATTCATTACGTCATCATATGCTTCAACGTAACACCAAGAGGATTAATTTCACCATTTGTGCTCTCGTAGTCATCTTTATTTTAATCCTAGGCCTACTATTGCTAGCATTTCTCTTCATAGTAACTCTACTAAATTGATTTCAATCAAAACCGTCAGACAGGAAACAGCAGTGGGTAAGTGGGGGCGGTTAATGCAGCGTCATAGCCGCTACACTTTGAGGAACTTATGATGGTCCTGATTTTAATACTTCATTTAAAATATTAAAATATTATTTGTATGACTGCTTTTAATGCTAGTTTAAATTAATGCATAAGTTTTATTTATTTCCCTACGTACATCTAATTCTACTATGAAGTATTTCCAAAATCTAAGCCCATTACTATTGAAGCTTGTTTAGTTTTAATCAACTAGAATCATTGGATTCTTGTCATTTTATCTCCTGTTCAATTTATTGAGTTTGTGGAACGTATCTCCTAGGCTATACAGCAGATGGAGTACTAATGGATACTAAAATTCTACCGCTTTCTTATAAAATTTATTTAAGATCTCCTTCACAGAATGTGCCACTTCTGAGACCATTCATTAGATCTCCCATTAAATTCAAAAAGCAAAATTCTGGAAAGATTTCCCAGATACTAGAAAGTAATGAGCTGAGAGAGAGACCAGCACATTCCTTTGGATATATAAAGCTACCTTCTCCACCAATCAGATCTTCAGGAGCTAGTACTGTCAGGTCAAAATTGGTCCGGGGGACCAGATTTGGGGGCCAAAATTGGTCCGAGGGACCAGTTTTAGTTGCCAAATTTGGTCCGAGGGATCAGTTTTGGCTGCTAAATCTAGTCCGGAGGGCCATTTTTAGTGCAGTTTCTACAAAAAGATGCCCCTATGGCAAGGACGGTGTACCACATCCGTCCATATGTATGTATGTATCTCTGTGAAATTTTAGTTATCAAATATTTTCGTAGTCCCGATGTATTACAATATTCATATCTCACGTGCCAAGTCAGCTGCACTATCGGTTTACCGACAGACATTTTTTAATATGAATAATACCAACTTGAGCCATGATAAAAGCGGGGAGCAGCGTTGTAGTTTGCGGGAAATGGCGGGAAGCAATAGTAAAACTTCTACATACTTGTTGTAATGTCATCACATCCTATGGGGAGAGAACTACTTTAGTGTACGTAATTAAATGACACAAAATTTAACCCGGACCAATTTTGGCAGGGGCGGACCAGTTTTGGCCTGCCTAAATTGGTCCCCCCGGACCATTTTTTTCGTGACAGTACCCATCCACTGAGAAACCTCCCTTCTCTGCCCACAGAAATAATTCCTCAACAAACTCCCTCAATGGGAAGGGAAATATCTCCAGATGTAGAACGAGTTTATCCATTAATAGGGGTCAGCACATCAGCTTAATCGCCAGGATGTAGATACACATTCATTGCGTCATCATATGTTTCAACGTAACATCAAGAGGATTGATTTCACGATTAGTGTTCCACTTAGAGCGTTTGTAATTAGAAGATTGAATTCTTTTATTGCATACTGAAAATTCATATTATTTCGAGAAACAAAAGTAACTCTAACAGATGGCATTTGTTTTGCTTGTTTCTATTCTACAGTAGATAAAGCAATGTGACTTATAAGACCATTTTTACTGGTGCGTTTCATTGCTTGAACTCTCAATGGTTTTTAAATGTAGGTTTTAATTGTACTTCAAAAAATAATAGTTTAGACCCGCCGGAATGCACTTAAAGTATCCTATCTCAGTGGCGTAGCACTGACTCAAAAAGTGGTCCGGCTAATACAATGTAAACCATGAGTTGGACTCGGAATTTTGCTATATCATTTGTCCAATAAAAGTAAAATTAATAATATTAGAGAAATAATCACATAATTGATTATATAAATACTAAGTTACATGTCTTGACTTGAAAATGTACCAAAAATATCCATTCGGTGTTCGCTACTACAAACTTTATTTGCTAAATCAATTATTGAAAGCTGATCAGTTTTTTCCTTGTGAATATGAAGCATAATCACTGCATTCAGCCGAGGCTGTCCCATTGATGAACGCAGATACGTCTTCAATCGACGCATGGCAGAGAACGAACGTTCGGCCAAAAACCGGACCCGCCGGACCGGCTAAAAAAGAAGTCCGGCCAAAAGCCGGACCATCTGATCCTTGCTCAAAAAAATGGTCCTGCCGTACCTACTACTACGCCTATGATTATCTTATTTCATCTTAGGGTTGGTAACAACGAAATATATATAATACAATTATTTATTTATTCTTCAAATTACTCATACTTTTGAAAAAGTTATATACGTTTACGCATTTTTTGATTCTAGATATCGAAAAGGATACCATTGATAAATTAGTGAAGGATGAGTGATGAGGATAGAATAAACATTTATATTCTGAGTCGAGCTACAAAACGATTGAACAGAGAACTCACCATAATATCTAAAGACCCAATTCCTGGAATTGACCTCCGCGATAATCAAGACAACATCCTAGAATGGCATTTCGTTATACACGGGAAAAAGGATACTCCCTATTATGGTGGAATGTATCACGGAAAACTCATATTTCCTTCAAACTTCCCTTTCAGTCCTCCCACGATTATATTCCTAACTCCAAACGGTAGATTCAAGACGAATGAACGTATCTGTTTCAGTTTGAGTGACTTCTATCCTGAGAATTGGAAACCAGAGTACTCAGTAACGACTGTTTTACAAGGAATTCTGGACTTTATGCACGATAGCACTGAGACCATAGGTAGCATTGAGACGAGTGAGAGTGAGAAAAGAGAACTCGCTGAGAGTAGTTCCATTCACAATGGTAAAGATACAATTTTTTGCCATATCTTCCCCCAACTCTGTGAAAGAAATATAACAAATTCAGAAGATAGTTCGTTGAAAAATACAATTTTCCCAGTTAAAGAAAGGACACCATTGCCAGATGAGATTACTCCACCACCTAAAACCCAATCTCCAACATCTACTGAAATAACGCTACCACCTGCAGATCTAACTTCACTACCTAGAAATTTTACTGAAAAATATACATGTAGAAAGCTCCCAACTCCCTCAATCAGATATCGAGGAGCTGTACATTCGTATAAAAACCTCCCTTCTTTGCCCAAAGAAATAATTCCTCAACAAAGTCCTCCAACGGAAATGGAAACATCTCTAGAAAGAGAAAAAAACCCATTAGGTAATAGAAGCATTCTAAAACAGGGAAATATTGCTCTTCCATCACATACTACTCCATCATTCAATAAAACATTCTATGACCATGGACTAGTTAGAACAAGACCTTCGAAGAGAAAGGTGAGATTTGAGACAAATTCCCAGACGCTAGAAAGTAATGAGCTGGATGTGAGACGAGCACATTCTTTTAGTGAATATGGAAAGCTACCTTCTACACCAATCAGATCTTCAGGAGCTACACATTCACAGAAAAACTTCCCTTCTTCGCCCAAAGAAATATTTCCTCTGGATAAAGCTGTTCATCCTTCCGGGATCGCTCATTTCCAAAGAATGAGCGATGAGGACAGAACTAACAGTTTCAACTTGCGTCGTGCCACAAAACGATTGAACAGAGAACTCACTATAATAGCTGAAGACCCAATTCCTGGAATAGACATACGTGCTAGTGAGGACAGCATCCTAGAATGGCATTTCGTTATACACGGGAAAGAGGATACTCCCTACTATGGTGGAATGTATCACGGAAAACTCATATTTCCTTCAAACTTCCCTTTCAGTCCTCCTAGTATAATATTCCTGACACCAAATGGTAGATTCAAAACGAATGAACGCATATGTTTCAGCATAAGTGATTTCCATCCAGAGCAATGGAAACCCTCTTACTCAGTGGTAGATTTACTATATGGAGTTAGGGAGTTTATGCACGAGGATACTGAGACTACTGGAAGCATTGAGACGAGTAAGAGTGCGAAGAAGCAACTCGCTAAAAGTAGTTCCATTCATAATGGTAATGATACAATTTTCCGTCAACTATTCCCCCAAATGTGTGGAAGAATATTAAAAGATTCAGAGGATGGTTCGAGTGAATCTATTCCGTCGAAGAATACAATTTTCTCAGTTAGAAAAAAGACTGAATTACCTGTTAAGACCACTCTATTACCTAGAACCCAATCTCTAACATTGACTGAAATAACACTACCACCGACAAATCTAGCTCCAGTACTTCATCCAACACATTCCACTCCTTCAGTCAATAGAACAATGTTCTCCCCTGTTAAACTTCCTATAGCACAACCTTCCTCGAGAGAAGTAAGACCTCTTTTACAGAATGTGTCTCAGAGACCACTCACTATATCTTCCACATATTCCACACCTCCCTCATTCACAAGTCCATACCTCGACACTAAGATATCCTAGAGCACAACCTTCCTCAAGAGAAGTAAGACCTCGTGTACAGAGTGTGTCTCTTGTGTAATATTGTGATAAATATGTAAATAAGTTAGTGAATTCACTATGTGCTTGTATTATGATAATTCTTTGGAGATAAAAGTACATTTTCAAAACACTGGAATATAATTTTCGGATGCAAGTGGATTCAAGCTATTGTCCGAGAATGGATAGAATTTTAGTCACATAATTACTGATACTCTATGTAACAATGAGATGAGTGAGGGTGTGAAAAGATAGTTTGCTGATAGTGTTTCTACCAGGGTTGGGTTTTGTCCGTCCAAAACAGGTTTTGGACAGGGCAGTGGACAAAACCTGGTTTTAACCGGTTAAAACCGGACAAAACTGGACAAAACCTAATAGAAACTGTAAATCATTGCAGTGGGTACGAAACAGTTTAGGATGGAAAGAGAGCGAGGACAATGAATGGATTTCTTGCTAACGCCTGTTTATTACCATAACTATATTTTGTATTCGATTTATCATGGAAGACACGAACAACACTTGGACAAAACCTGGACAAAACCTGGACAAAACTTGGATATAACTTGGACAAAACCTGGACAAAACCTGGACAAAACTTGGACAAAACTTGGATATAACTTGGACAAAACCTGGACAAAACTTGGACAAAACGTGGACAAAACTTGGACAAAACCGTTAATGAGGAATATGAATTAAATTTTGAGGTTTTGTCCAGTTTTGTCCACCCAAGAGGTTTTGGACAGGACGGTTTTAACCTGGCTAAAACCACTAGGTTTTGTCCAAGTGGACAAAACCTGCCAACCCTGGTTTCTACCCATAAATAATGGTCAGAGTGCTACTTTCTGTCACTTATTTCCTCAATCGTGTAAAATAAAAGATCCTTTGATGCTCTGCTTATTAGTAAATTATTGTAATTTTAAGTCTATGCATCTGGGCTATTTTACTATTTATTGCAATATGTCGCCGTCATAATCTGGTGATCTTGATTGCCACTATGAAGAAGTGCTTATCTGAAGAGATGCTTAATGATATCATACCAAATCTCCATATGCGCTGTATTGGCTACATTTTCCACCAGTTAGTCCGTGTGAGTGTTTTAATTTAACTTAACTATCTTCTCACTGTTCCGTGGTTACCTTTGGGATACCAATCTACTCGCAAAATAGTGCTTTAATTCATAATATTCAGTCTAAGAAATTGAGTTTTTTTCGATCTGATAGTACATTATGATATGGCACGGACAATAAGACTGAATAACACTATCATAAGTGGATTGAGCGGACAATCAGTGGCAAAACAAGTTCGTCTAACAAATCGGATAAGATTGTTGTGTTTGATTGTTTATTATTATCTAGCTCTAAAATTCGTAGTTCAATGTGTTCGCGGATTCTAGAATTGCATCCAAACAGACTTCTAAAGATGTAAGAGCCAAAAATAAAATTTCTTTGGTGGTATCTTCCCCAGACTCCCTCAATTTTAACGATCGCTCGGCGCACTCCCAACTTTTGGAAACAATGAAAATATGAATACTTATTTGAGATAATGTAAAATTTTAATTGTTATTTGAATCAACTTTAGCCCATAGGCTTATATAGAATCAACACGAAACTTGAGCATCGAAAACTGGATTTCTTTCACCTAAAAATACAATAGAAAATGTCCAAAATGAATATTCTCCAGCAAATGCATGTACTTAAACGTTACCTTAACTGTGATCAAAATGCAGAATATTAATGCGAAAAATGAAATAATAATGCAAAAAATAACGCTAAAAATAATGCGAAAAAAGCAAAATAATAGTAACGCGTGGGAAAGAGGCGAAGTAGTGGAGGAGAGGTGGTAGGTGGCATAGGTGGTGAGACTAGAAAGGGAGGGTCACTTAGGATAACTGGAATCGAAGGAGCTAAAGTGATGATAAATTTGCAACATTTAGATTTCAAAAATAGACTTTCTCAAGGAATATAAAAATACGAAATTACCTTCTTTTCTTGGAACCGGTTTGGCCGCATCTGCATTCAACTCAGAATTTCTAACTGGTAACGAAACAGACTCTAAGGAATTTAATCATAGTGATTATATAATGGCTAACATTAATCTTTCATTATTTTCATTTTCAACTAATCATAATTGCTTATGTATTTCAAACAATATATTTAAAGAATTAGAGAGTTTAAAAATACTTAAGTCACACAAAGTGTTTGCAAGGCACTGTTACGAATCGCGATTAAATGTATCGAGTTGAAATCAGAACAATAGACACAATTCTGTTAAACCTAGACACGATCTTACTAGAAAGGTTCGATGGCTTCACGGCAATTTTAGGTTTGGGTGGTGGCTTTGGCTTCATGATGTGACGATCTAAAAAAAGAAACAAAACACTCGATAAAAACCTATCAAGATAGTTACACTAGTGCAGCATAGGAGTGCAGAATAGGCCTACCTTGTACAAGTGTAGTTGTATCTGCTATAGGAAAGAGAGGCTTGTTGAATGGTCTGATCTGAGTGGACGCGGGGAAAGACTTGTGTTTTTTAAGTCTGAATTTCCCGAATTGAGATGATCCATCATCCTCTGTGATAGGAGAGAGTGCGAAGCTCTATAATTAGATATACGGTAACTCTATTAATAACTGTCAATAATGGTTATCTGATATTTAGCTCATCCTAAACTCTTTTAACGTAACAAAATTAGAATAATGTATGCTTTAACCAAAAATATATAGAAAACTCACTGAAATATCGTCTTCATCAAATGTAGCGAATTTCCAAATACCTCTACTCGGTGCTCGCGTTAGAGGCTTCTTAGGCCGAGAAGCAGTCACATGTTCTAACTTAGGAATGTCATCTACTATCGTAGCGAGCTATAAATAGATACAGTTGATATTATATATAGAACACATTAAGTTTACTCTGGTTAATAGGGACGAAATATCGAGACCAGATGTGTCCAGATTAAGGATTTCAACTGTATTACTAGTAGAAGTAGGCATTTCGCAGATAATTTTAATAGATGTAAATATACATTCTACTCACATCATCAAATGCAGAGGCGTCAGTGGGACATGAGCTAGTTCTGCCTAACTTGGTCACCAAATTTCTCTTCTGTGGAGTTGCAGGGCCCTATAAATACGTTTTATAAATAAATACGCTGTAAGAAATAATTCGGATTTTATCATAATAATAGATTTCCAATGACTTAGTGAACAGATTCCAGAAGTTTGAAAATGTAAATTTCTGCTCTCTATTCTCTAATCAAAATCTAAAATAGTGCTCAACTTAACCTACTGATTGATTATTTAATCGTACAACCTATTAATCAATCGTTTAATTATATATATTACCTTATCTTTGTCATTAGTCACTCGATTCATTTTATAATTCAAACCTAAAAATTCTCAATTTTTAATACATTAATCAACAGTTTAAGTATAATTCAAAATGGACACTATTTTTACTCAGAATTTGACAAATCAACTTCGCCTTGCTTGGCAACCAAACACTAACATAACATCTTCAATCAATTTCCTTAGCAACACACACACACACACACACACACATACATCAAAATGTTAAGCATATATCAGTTGAAATCAGCTGACTTTTATACTCAACAAATCATTTTACAGGTTTCAGACTTGGGACATTTAGTGGTAAAGTGTAGTTATCAACAGAGTTAGGATTTCTTACAAATACGAATCCATTGAATTATCACCCTTTTAAACTCTTTTAAGATACATTCCACAGGATACCCTAGCAACGTTCGAATGGATGACCTTATTAGCATTTGAACAGTATCTTTATATTGAATAGCTAATGATATAACAGTAGTGTAATAATTAGATACAAAAAGTTTCCTTTCAAATAAAAAAATTATTAAAGAGTTAATTTGGTTAAAAATTCGCCGTGGATCCCGGAAATACTCGAATTATCGTATGATAATTGTTATTCTAGACAGGGATTATTTGAACATGTAAATATGATATACGCGTAATAACTCACGAGGACATTATGTAGGTGAGTCGTATCCCCTGGTCTGGTTTCAACTAGACCACTTTTGACCAATTTCATCACCAAAAGACAACTTTGTAAGGTCTGACTGGATTCAACTGGGCCACTTCACGCCTGGTTCCTTGGGCGTGAGTAGTGCTTTTTAGTTCAATCATCATTGGATTAGAGGATAATTTAATTAGTTCTCAGCATTTATCTGAAGTTGAGTGAAGATTAATTCAGTTAGATTTCATGATATATTTTTTGCTACTGATGGCACGCACGATTTCCAAGATATCCTTTTAAATTCGAATATAGAACTATGCAATTGTAATTACTGGATATAATTATCGGATTACTAAAAAATGTCGGTCGACAGACCGAAGTGCAGCTCCAGGAAGTGACTCGAAGGAATATGAATGTAAATATCGGAATATGTCGGGAAACCTCATTTTAGGGCATTCTAAATGTGAAATTTGGAATCTACATATTCAAATATCCTATATTAGCCGTTGAGAACTCGCTTCTAGCTCAAAATAAGATTTTTTCCAAAAGGTGTGAAAATATGTATATATACATATGTTAGGAACTCATATAATACTTAGATTACCACTTTCTAAGTACGAAAATTGGAATCTACATATTCAAATATCCTATATTAGTCGTTGAGAACTCGCTTTTAGCTCAAAATATAACTTTTTTTAAAAGGTGTGAAAATATGTATATATACAGGGTGGGCCAAAGAAAACAACACCGGGTTACATTTTGGCCCACCCTGTCTATAACTTTTGCTCTAACCCCACAAGATTACACTATTTTGGATCAAAATAGCAAGCAGTGACATGTGAAAGAAACATCTTGTTGTGTGAAGAGGTACTTTGAAGTTAGGAGCTATGTCAAAATTCAGGACGAGTTTTTGCATGTTTTTAAAATCGACAAAGCGCCTGATAAGAAGAGAATAATTCCCAAAACAACATCTACTGGAGTACACAGCCCCCAAATGAGGTTGTAGAAAAGCCTCTTCACTCCCAGAAAGTCACGGCTTGGTGTGCACTCTCGACATTAGGCTGTATTGGTCCGTTCATTTTTGAAGCGAAAGGAGCCACAGTTACAATAGCCACTGTATGGTACATTGAGGTCCTGAATAAGTTATACAAAGAGCTGGAAACACGATTCCCAGGTTATTTACCAAAGCTATGGTCCCAACAAGATGGAGCGACACCACATACAGCTCTCATGACTCGTGACTGGCTCAAAGAACACTTTAAACGGCGAATCATCTCCAAAAACTTCCCGATCGAGTGGGCCCCCCATTCTCCGGACCTCATCCCCCCAGTTTTTTTTCTTTAGGGGTACTTGAAAGACAGGGTATACCAAAAGAAGCCTAGGAACATCACACAACTGAAGAAGAAGATTCGAGACGAAGTTAGAGCCATAAAACCGGAAGTTTTAAAACGAGTAATAAACAACTTCTGTGTGCGCCTCAAAAAATGCAAAAATTTGAAAGGGGCACATTTTGCGCATATCCTATAAGTCCAGGAAAAGTTCGAGATTCGAACATTTCGTTTATTGCTATGTTTTCTAAATCTTTTGAACTAATTATCCACGAGTTTGGTTGATTCTACTAACTAAAACAAAAAAATGACAGCAAATTTTCAGCAGGTGGTGTTTTTTTTGGCCCACCCTGTACATATGTTAAAAACTAAAATATTCATATTATAACTTTCAAAATGCGAAAATCGGATCCTACGTGGTGAAATACCCTGCATTAGTCGTTGAGATCTTACTTATATCTTTAAGCAAAGCTTTGCGGTGGGAGGTGTTAAAATATGAATATATACTCATAAAAACAAGTGATGAGATTTTGCGAAAAAATGTCGACGGTGCACATCTACACCATAAAGAGATCCTACATGCGAAATTTGGTAAAATTCGGACTGTTAGATACTCCGTCCATGCCATAAGGGCATCTCCCTATAGGAGCTGTTCTAAAAACTATACGTATTTAGAACGCTGTGTTCCTAGCCAATCTCAATACTTTTGAAGGAGAGTACTGGAATATGATTTCATCTCCTATTATGCAAAATAAAATATTACGCTAGTATAGTAATAGTAATGACTTTTGAGTCAAATTTTGTTTACTCTGTGAAAGCATTGTCTGCTTAGCAATTGATATTAGTAATTCACATGTAATGACTTACAAGAATAGACACACCCTTATTTGCATATAAGCAAATGTACACACTTGAGAGTAATTTAAATATGAACTATGCAGTGATTCTGAGGACTATTGTGGAGTCTTCCTGTACAAGCCCGAAGTAAGCTATCAAATGTTGGTCAGGTTTTGTGTGTATATTTACAACATTTGTATTAGCCTTTGAAAAATACGGTCAGGTTAAACCTGACCATCCTGATTGCTTGCTACGGCTGTGTATCATTGGAAAGGCTATTGAATTATGAGTTATTAAAACTATCAGGAAATCAGGTTACAGTAATAGGAGTGCTTCTGAATATTGACGAATATCACCATATCCATATTTCGTCTCATGGTTGGTAACAGCCAACTACAAATAAGTCGTATTTTACAATTTGTTTCAATACGTTTACACATTCATCATTAATAGATATCGTTAGTGATTAATTAAAGAATGAGTGATGAAGACAGAACTAACGGTTTCAACTTGCGTCGTGCCACAAAACGATTGAACAGAGAACTCAGTATAATAGCTGAAGACCCAATTCCTGGAATAGACATACGTGCTAGTAAGGACAACATCCTAAAATGGCATTTCGTTATACACGGGGAAGAGGATACTCCTTACTATGGTGGAATGTATCACGGGAAACTCATATTTCCTTCAAACTTCCCTTTCGATCCTCCTAGTATAATATTCTTGACACCAAATGGTAGATTCAAAACGAATGAACGCATATGTTTCAGCATAAGTGATTTCCATCCAGAGCAATGGAAACCCTCTTACTCAGTAGTAGATTTACTATATGGAGTTAGGGAGTTTATGCACGAGGATACTGAGACTACTGGAAGCATTGAGACGAGTGAGAGTGAGAAGAGACAACTCGCTAAGAGTAGTTCCATCCACAATGGTAAGGATAACATTTTTTATCACCTTTTCCCTTCTTTGCCCAAAGAAAGAATTAATCAACAAATTCCATCAGCGAAAAAGGAAATTTCTCTCGATGCAGTAAAATCTCCAAAACGTTTTAAGTCAATATTTTCAAGGAGAAAAGTAAAACCTCCTTCACAGAATGTGCCTCAGAGAATATCCCCCATTTATTCCGAGCAACAAAATTTTGAGGAAAATTTGACACTGGAAAGTATTGAGCTGGAAGAGAGCCCAGTATATTATTTTAGTAAACTTGGAAAGCTACCTTCTTCACCAATAGAATCTATTGGAGATACATTTTTACAGACAAAACCTTCTCCAGAAGAAACAATTCGGCAAATCCCCTCGCCGGAAACTTTTCTAGATGGAGAAAATACCTCATCATCTGATGAGATCACTCTACCACTTAGAACCCAATCTCCAACATCTACTGAAATAACTTCACCACCTACACACCTAACTCCAGTACCTATTGGTATAACTCCACCAGCTCCACCTGGAGAAACTGCGAAGCTTGAAGAAACATTTCTTAAGTCAAAAGAAATTGCTTTCTCTAGAAAAGAGTCCTCACCACTTGATGAAATTATTAAAACCTTCGGGAAAGAACCTAGTGGAACCACTCAAGAACAGAGAACTAATACTCTTCCACCACATACCACTCATCCAGTCCCTAGGCCAATGTTTGACCCTACAAAACAAGAAAACAGAACAAGACCTTTAAAGGAAAAAGTAAGATCTCCTTTACAAGATATATCTCAGAGTCCCAAACAACAAAAGACAAATTTTCACATTCCAGAAAATAATGAGATGGAAGAGAGACCAATGCATTATTTTGGTGAATATAAAAAATCTTCTCCGGAAATCAGATACCGAGGATATTCACAGATAAACCTCCCTTCTTCGCCCAATGAAACAATTCCTCAACAAACTTCCTCACCGAAAATGAAAATATCTACAAATATAGAACAAGTTTATACATCTATAGGCGTTGTCACCCCAGTAAGTAGAGATATTCTTGATCGTCAGGAGGAAGAAAATTCCTTACGTCATTCTAAGTCTAACCTTGACACCAGGGAAAATTGTTCCATGGTTAGTACTCTCGTAGTTGGCCTTCTTCTATTTCTAGGGTTGGCATTGCTAGCACTGCTTTTAACAAAGCTTAAAGTAATTTTAATCGACCAGAGTGAATAATGTTTGTGCCCTTCAAATCTCCTTCAGACAAACGGAAATATTACCAGATGAACCAACTACTATTACTTGTAGACCTGACAACATCACATTGAATGAAATACATGTATCATCTAACCAAAACTTACGAAGATCTAGATGAACCACCAAGAAGATTTATTCTTCCCATAGCCTGCTTATTCATGCTAATTCCAGTACTGCTCTGATCATTTAACAAGAATTAATTATACATAATACTCAATTTAATACGTTGTATCTAAATATTCTACTATTTCTATTGCATCTTTTGATGCATGTTTATTTTAAGCTTTGTTTTGTATGAATTTGCTTTATTTAATCTGAAAAAATCAACCATAAAGTTCAAGAGTAATATTCTGCTTTTTCTTTCATATATATATATATACACGTATATATATATAACCTAGGATACACATATTACATAGGTATTTTGTTGGCAATTATCACAAAGTATAAGCCCGCTTTTCCTGTTTGCCCGTGTGAGGCTTAAGGATACTCTGTGTCTGCGCCAGCCGCCCTTTGAGTGACTTTTGCCCATCAAATCATTTTGCTAATAAGATTATTATTCGAACAAAATATTCATCGAATTCTCTTTTCAAAATAGCAAGTATTTTTTAGGATTGTAAAGCTCAATTATTCAGCTTTTGGTTATTTCAATTTGAATTAGAGTATCTTCAAATTCCTCTTTTAAAATATAAAAATATAATCAATAAATTTTACTTTCAAATACGTATGTATATCAAAAATAACATTATGAAACATAAAAAGAAGATAATGCAAACTTTAATCAAACAATGAGTAGTATATCTTAATCACTTATAAGGATTTTTAATGGAGATTTTTAGAGGTAGGATAGTCGTTTTAATTTGTTCTTTGGCGCACTAGAAGTTTCTGTGGATCGAAAGTTACCTTTAATAAGATCTGTACGATTAGAGTTTCGCAACTTGCTAGTAGTCAAGGATAAATTTGAAATTTTAGGTGGAGTTTGATTCACATATGATGGGGGATAATTTATAGGTCTGTTTATGCAAAAATTTTGAGATAATGAGCTGTTATTCGAAGAAATAGGAGGATGTGGCTGAAATACATCTGCACTGCAAAATGGTGAATCTGTAGCATGATAATTTTGAGTATAGAATGGAGAACTTTGATGCTTTACTGTGGGTGTTTTTGCCTCCAGTGTTTTAGCACGTGGGTTGCAAGATAAAACATGAAGAGGTGGAAGAACATAATTTCTAGAAGAATAACCAAGGTTAGGAATATTGTATCTCATTAGGTTCCTTTCTCGAGACTGTTTAACTTTTGCATCAGCTAAGGATTGGGAAAATGGAATTAATGAATTATTTGGTACATAATAATTCTTCGAATAAAATGCAAGATCACTTTCACTCTCCACAGCATAGTAACGTGTACAATTGGGAGCGTGAAGAGGAAAATTCTGATATTGATTTGGATAGTTTGAATTTATTCCACTAATGCAACGCTGATTCACTGAAGATCTTTCTGAAGAGTGTTCCCTTGTTAAATCCGTAACTGAACGTTCGTTCTTTGAAACTGAATAATCTTTGAAATTAGACATGAAATACTGAGAATTCTGAGATCTATCTATAGAATATTGTGCTGCTTTATTCTTTGAATAGCGTTGTTCCCATAGAGATTTCTCTGAAGAGTGTCCTCTTTTTGAATCCATTATCATGACTTGCTTCTCTACGAATATATCTAGGCGGTTGTTGGTGGTGTTATCTTGTGTATATTTACGTTGATTACCACGAGTGCTTCCCTGAATATATCGTTTAGGTGTGCTCTTTGAATCATCTACTGATGTACCTGCAATCAGTTCCTTTTCTTTGAATTTACTCTGCCTTTTGTTCTTGTTGTTACATCTGGAGTAGAAACCTGATTTAAGTGCGAAGGTTTTATTCTATTATCTTTAAGAATGGGACTATTTAGAACAGGATTTGTAGATCGAACTTCTTTCCTACAATTTTGACGAGAGTATTGGATTATTTCGAATTTCTTTAGATGGGAATCAGCTGATTTAGTTGTGATTTCTTTTCTTTTAACCTCAGTATAGTTATAATTTGAAGGATGCTTAATGATTTCATGAACCTTTTCCTCAAACAACTTTTTATATACTTTATTCTTTTTATTAAATTCTCTGCTCTTCCTAGCTAGACTTTTAATATCATCCTCATCCATGCTCAAAATCCCCACTGTATCAGTAGTCTCTGTCATCATGAAGCTATACACTCCTTGTAACACTGCTGACACAGTGTACGCAGGTTTCTAACACTCAGGATGGAAATCACTCAAATCAAAGCAAACTCTTTCATCTGTTTTAAAACGTCCGTTAGGCGTAATGAATTGAATTGAGGGAGGAGTGAAAGGATAGTTCTCTGGAAATACAAGTACTCCCTGGTACTCTCCTTCTTCAAAGGGAGTACCTTTAAGTCCTATGAACAGGAAATGCCATTCTAAAATTAGATCTTCATTAAACTCGACTAGAATATTATCAGGAAGATTATTTGATATTTTTTTGAATTCATTAAGAAGTCGCTTAATCGTTCGATTGAGCCCATGTGAATTGAAGTTGGAGGTGGAATTAGGAGTTTGCATAGAGGCTAATAACAATGAGGAATTAGTATATCAAGAGATTCCCGAATTTCTTGGGACGAATAAATGTTGCTCTATATCAGTACGAATTAATCGAATTAATCTTTAATGTAATCTGAGAAATTTCGATGTAAAACTAACGAATTAATACCAAAGATGAGGTACATTTATCCTTTAGGTGCAAAATATACTAAAATAAACCAACTTTAACAGTTGTTGGTATAGACTATTTCGTTGTTAGCTTGTATTTCGTAACAATTTTGGGGAAGAATGGCTGAAGTATTAGGCCTTCACTCAGGAACCAATTTAGAACTAAATATATCAATGTAAAACATCCAAGGTACTAAGACTAATATTAAAATCGCTGTAGGAAATACTTACAAAGTAATTAGCAATTAGTATAGCTATACTACCTAAGACCTTTATTTGCTGTTTAAATTGATTTTGCCACTATATATATATGATACAAACAAACAGTATTTGGGCGGAGCTAAATCATTGTACGTATTTTGACTAATTTATATACGTAGTGAATCATAGCTTGGAGATATATCTCTTAGAGTATATTTTCGCATTGAATGGCACCTTGGACACCAAACTTATGATCAGTGATGAATTATTCATTATACGAAATCTTTTCTAAATGCCTAATAGAGCAAAGTTTTATTATTGAGAGTACAGTAATCAAGATATAGGAATAAAAAGAGTAATATAACACACAGTAAGTCCATAAAGGAAGCAATTTTTTGCTTAGCTATACTCACTAATACACTATCTCAACTTGGTTTGGATGGGAGCAGAGCAGCATAGAATCCCTGGTGGAGTTGAGATGTTGCTCCTGCAGATTAAGAATCCACTCTTACTAGAGAGACAAATAATGCAAAATTCTTGTCTGCAGCTAGAACATTTTAATGAGTTACAACCGCCAGAATATTCAACTATGACCTGGCATCGGGGACAAGCTCTTCTTGTTGGAATTTTCACCTTTTTCCCTTGAAAATCTTGGATTTCTATTATTGGAGAGGTTTTCAGTTTTTCGATTATCTCTCTGTTGCAATTCGCATTTCCGCACACTTGACAATCTGAAGGGTTCTTCCACTCGCGCAAACAGTACCAGCAAAATTTGAAAGATTTCCTATCTTTATTTTGACACGTAGCGCAATCAACCTGTAGAGATCCTGGATTAATCCTCTGACAGAGAGTTAGACACTTGGGGCATTCCTGAATATCTTGACTCTCACAGAAATTAGTCGCTATGGTAGTGATGATGAATTGCTTTTCTTCCAGAGTTGGTAGACCAAATTTGATAATATCATTATGAGTTTAACACACATAGCGCAATTAATTTCATACTTCATGTTTCTTAGCTGCCCCCATGTCCATTCTAGAAGATCATCTGGACATATGTAATGGGCACATTCCATTCGTAAACCGCCTTCATCAAAACATATGCCACATTCACCTCGTGGGTGAGGGAATGATACAGTCCTTCTTTCATCTCTTACAAAATATTGTCCACGACTTCTTGCATCAATAAATTTGATTCCTGCTTTTGAAAATGGATTTGATTCACATTCAGCCATTTAACTTTGCTGCTAATACTTTAGAGACTGCTAATACTTTAGAAGACCTTTACTAATAATCAATTGAATATAACATTGAATAGTGGCGTATTTGAATTCGCAACCCTGGAATAGTTATACATGGAATCCAGAACTGGAAAAAAAGATTGTACGGATTTTATTTGTCCTACCGTTTACGTGCTACTTAATTATTTCCTCCTATTTAGATTTAGATTGATCGTGCAATATAAAACCAAAACGAGTCTTCATCGAGTGATTTCCAGAAATATTTGACCATTTCAGGATCAGAATTTTCTTAATTTAACATGTCCGTTTCATCCAGAGTATTTACATACTACCTTTTATTTTCTTCAAAAAAAATTAAAAGGTAGTAAGTAGCAAGTAAAAGAAAAGTAGCAAGTAAATCCCTATATAGTTTCAACAGTTTCATAATGTACCTATTTCGTTGGAATGTACAGGTACAATTTGTTGGATTCAAAATGAGATGTTTCGAATGAAATTGGTCACAATTCAAAGTATAGTCGGCTCCGCTTAATAGGGTCACTGTTTAAATGGGTCAGCCGCTTAATCGGGTCACTTTTGGCAGGACCGGAATAGCTCTCACACATAGAGGCTAATACAAAATATTTTCAGTTAATAGGGTCCTCCGCTTAATCGGGGCAAAATGTCCCCTGACCGATGTGACCCTATTAAGCGGAGTCGACTGTATATAGTCTTAAATTTCTAACATATATAGCATTTCATGTTGTGCCACCAAACCAAGATTGTGGAGACATTTTCTCATCCAAATCTAACAGTAATCAAATTTTGCATTTAGGGTCTCTTTATGATGTAGAAGTGCATTGTATATATTTTTGGAGAAATCTCATCACTTCAGGTTCTTACCATAAGTGCATATATATTTTTACGCCTTTTAGTAAAATATACTTTTTAACAAGAATCTATGGAATATTTCAATGTAGAACCCGATTTTCGCACTACAGAAAGTAATAACGTGAATATTTTATGAGTCATTAATTTTATTTTGACAGTTTGAGGTTGAACTCGATAAGAGTAAATACATACTATGCAGCTTAATTGGTTTCCTTAGAACCAGAAAGTTTCTGGATTCTTAATTAAATAGGTATTAGCATCTGTAAATGATGCATGTAAAAGACACAAAGTGGATCAAGAAATTGAAAGCTGTAAAATATTACAGATAAATAACGTTTAATTAGATGATAGACCTATAAACCTGAACCTAAATGCCTGAAATCCTAACTAACTTTTGTAGAAATGCTATAAAGCCCCTCTTTTCCAATTGGGCGAATTTTTCCTTGTACGAAATATTGAAAACTCGAATTGATGTAAGGAACCGAGTCGAATAAATGAGAAGCGAAATTCGAGCTAACCTAGTATCCTCATACTTCCATGCAATGAGTACATCTCCGTATAGAAGCTGCACTGAAAATTGAAAAGGTTTTGCATGAAAATTCTATGCAATTTTTTCTTTATTTTATATTGGTGTAACCGACT
Source organism: Aphrocallistes beatrix (assembly GCA_963281255.1). Taxonomy (NCBI): domain Eukaryota; kingdom Metazoa; phylum Porifera; class Hexactinellida; order Sceptrulophora; family Aphrocallistidae; genus Aphrocallistes; species Aphrocallistes beatrix. The sequence continues at coordinate 11,900,208 of OY725488.1, forward strand.
GAACGCTAGTATTTGTAGTAAATAAAAATGAAATATATTAACCAGCCCTAGGTCTGATAAGTTATCTCTTGTGGTGTTTGGGCTGTAAAATGAAGTATAGTGGAACCTGTATATAACGGCCATCCAAGGGACTGGACAAAATTTGCCGTTATACACAGGTGACCTAATTTACAAATGAATGTCTTAATCATCAAAAGGTATCAACGTAGTGCAATAAATGTCAAGTTTTAGAAATCAATTGCTTAAAGTAATTACATGAAACTTGTTTATCGTTCGTAACAGGTTCTGTAAAAACACATAAAAAGGTGAAAAAGGTGATGGCCGTTATAGACAGGTGACGACCGTTATAAACAGTTATAGGGTCAGTAATGGATTACTAACGGGTGGCCGCTGGCCGAGTTAAACAGATGACTGTTATACACAGGTTCAATATTATGGAATTTCGGATGGGACTGTTCATTGGTAACCGCTATAGACAGGTGACCGTTATATAGAGTGGCCGTTATAGCGGTTCGACTGTATTTATATTGGCAAGGTTATACGTACATTATTATATTATCACAAACCTTGATAACTAAACAAGATATTATAATACAAATGAAAATATTGTATTTGAAAATAGTTAAAGCAAGAATGTTATTTATACAACTGTAGATCACTCTATGATAAAGGATAACCACCTGGAAGCCTAGTTACTAGTACGATTGTTGCTCCACCTGTGATTCCATAATCCTGAAATGTCATAGTTTTACCAGCATGAGTATCTTCAAGTTCTTTGGTTCCATAGAGTAGACGTTGATGTTCCAGACTGACTCCCATTCTATCTCTGATTAGTGCTTTCAGTTCTGAAACTTTAAAGCTCTAATGACACATACAGTACTTAAAATGTTTGTTTGCTCGTTTGTCTAGACGTTTGGAAAAACTGATAAAGCGCTTGTATACGTTTATTATACAAAATATTATAACGGTTGCAATATAAAAAGGATAGTTTAAATAGGTTAGCAATACTATTAATAAATTAAAGAGATATTTAGGCTAGGATCGATAAGCGTAATTCGTTAGTAAAGTTAATTGGTAATGATTAGTATAAAAACTTAGTCAGTATCAAGGAATTATCTAGGAGCGCGAGACGCTCCTTTAGGCGTATGATTTTAAGCTGCAAAGTGTTTAGGAGCGTAGCGTATCTCTGGAAGGCTGTATAATACCCTGGTTAGTATGTTTGGAGATTATTTCGTGTTAATTAAACCTTTACCTCCTTATGTATATTATTCAATATTGGAACTGGTCTGCTATAATATTATCAAACAAACCTACCTTTATTTTTGTTGATTGAATCGGAAAAGTTTTGGTTTTCCCTTCGAGTCCTGAAATGTAGATATTTTCCATTATTCTTCGTAGTACGTCTACTAGGGTTGAGTAGAATATGGGATAAGAGATGTAAGATAGAAATCTACTATTCAGATCGCTGTGTTCCTAGTCAATCTCAATACTTTTATATACTAGCACACATTATAGTATTTGACTGAAATATGATTTCATCTCCACTCTGCAAAATAAAATATTACACAAGTATAATAATAGTAATGACTTTTGATTTTAAAAGCTCGATGTTTTATAGTTTAAACTCTGCGATAGCATTGTTTGCTTAAGAATTCTGGTTCATGTTAGTCCAAAAATTAGTTATTTTTCTTTTCGTGCGTTATACATGTAAGTGAAGCTCTTGAAAATATGCATATCTTTTATACGCATAAAGGCGAATGTACACACTTGAAAGTAATTAAATACGAACTATGCCAATCAGCTGCAGAGTAATTTATACAGCCATTCAGACATGCTCCTAGTCTCAGACTCATACATTTTCATACGCCTATTTCGATAAAAAACATTATAACATAGGGTAAATTGTGGAAAATTCAAAATTTTGACGCTCCTAAACACTTTCGGGCTTAAAATCATACGCCTAAAGGAGCGTCTCGCGCTCCTAGATAATCATTTGATGCCAGTGGTTCTCAAAATGGAATACGGGCCCCTAGGGCGCTGAGGGATCGTTTGGGGCGCCGTAAAGTAAGACAAGGTGACGCTAGGTTTTGGGAAAAGCTGGAAGTTCAGATTTAAATTTTGAAAATTTCCTATTTCATCTCAAGATTGGTAACAACCAAATACATGGCCTGTATTTTATTATTTATTTTATTTACTATTCAAATTACTCATGCTTTTGAAATAGCCCAATTTTTAGATATCGATAAAGGATGCAATGAGTGATGAGGAAAGAATAAACAGTTATAACCTGCGTCGAGCTACAAAACGATTGAACAGAGAACTCAACATAATAACTAAAGACCCAATTCCTGGAATAGACCTACGCGCTAATGAAGACAACATCCTAGAATGGCATTTCGTTATACACGGGAAAGAGGATACTCCTTACTATGGTGGAATGTATCATGGAAAACTCATATTTCCTTCAAACTTCCCTTTCGGTCCTCCAAAGATTATATTCCTAACTCCGAACGGTAGATTCAAGACGAATGAACGCATCTGTTTCAGTTTGAGTGACTTCCATCCTGAAGAGTGGAAACCAGCCTTTTCAGTAACCACGGTGTTACAAGGAATTACAGATTTTATGCACGATAGCACTGAGACTATAGGTAGCATTGAGACGAGTGAGAGTGTGAAGAAACAGCTCGCTGATAGTAGTTCCATTCACAATGGTAAAGATGCTATTTTCTGTCACCTCTTCCCCCAACTGTGTGGAAGAAAATTAACAGATTCAGAAGATAGTTCGAGTGAATCTAGTCCTCCAAAGAGCCCAACAGCGACTTCAGATACCAAAATATCTCCCACACTTCCAGAGCGGGAGGTACTTATTAAGATAACTCCACCATCACCACCTCCACCATCTCTATTTAGAGACACTCGATCTGGCGAAAAAGAAAAGGCAAAGGAAGCTGTTTTCTTTCGAGAAGAGTCTTCATCACCTCGTGGAATTGTTCAAACTTCTGGAGAAGAATCTCCAATATCAAGTGGAACCATTATAAAACAGATTACTCCAACACATACCACTCCTTTACAGAATGTGTCTCAGGACTCCACAGATCCAATACCTAAAAGTCTTGATACAAATTCCCAGATTCCAGAAAATATTGAGTTAGAGAAGATTCCAGCAGATATTCCTAGTGAAAATAGAAAGCTACCTTCTCTACCAATCAATATTCCAGATGCTGCGGATTCACAGAGAAGACTCCCTTCTTTACCCAAAGAAAAAATTCCCTCACCGGAAACTAAAGTTTCCCCAGTTAGAGAAAATATCCGATCACCAGATGAGATCTCCCTACCAACTAGAACCCAATCTCAAACATCTACTGAAATAACTTCACCACCTACACATCTAACTCCAGTACCTAGTGAGATAACTTCACCTCCACCTGAAGAAACACTTACATCAAAGGACAATCAAAAAGAGTCCTCATCACCTGATGAAATTATTAAAACCTTCAGGAAAGAACCTAGTGGAGCCATTCAAGAACAGAGAACTATTACTCCTCCAACACATACCACTCCTTCAGTCCCTAAACCAATGTTCTACCCTGTAAAATGTCCTGAAGCACAACCTTCCTCAAGAGAAGTAAGACCTCTTTCACAGAATGTATCACCTCTGATACCATTCATTAGATCTCCCATTAAATCCAAAAAGCAAAATTCTGGGGAAAATTCCCAGACGCTAGAAAGTAATGAGCTGGATGTGAGACGAGCACATTCTTTTAGTGAATATGGAAAGCGACCTTCTCCACTAATCAAATCTTCAGGAGCTACACATTCACAAAGAAACCTCCCTTCTTCGCCCAAAGATATAATTCCTCAAATTGGAACGGTAACATTTCAAGATATTGAACGAGCTCATCGCCAGGATGTAGATACACGTTCCTTACGTCATCATATGTTTCAACCTAACATCAGGACGATGGATTTCACCATTGGTGCTCTCGTATTTAGCCTTATTCTTATTTTAATTCTAGGCCTGCTATTGATAGCACTGCTCTTCTTATTACCTTGAATTAAATGTAATAATTCATTTTAAAATATTGTGTATATATATATATACATATATTCCATTATTTTTATTGCTGCTTTTAATGCTAGTTTAATTTAATGCATGATTTTCTTATATTTTCACTAATTGATCTTAAACAATTGTACCTAGAAACATTTCCCAAAATCTGAGGCTTTTATTATTGGAGTATGTTTATTTATATCGACTCTAGAATCACTAGCTTCTTCCTTCCGTTCGATTTATTGATTTTGGGGGACGAGAGAATATATCTTATATAAGCAAGTGAACTATGCTCATATCTCCCCAAACTGATTTAAAATGTACATTCAGGACAGAATGAATCTCTATTTTATCAAGTAAAGTCTTCATTCGATCCAGTTACGTATCCAGACCTGGCCAAATGGGAATGAACCACTAACTGTGTAGTATATAACAACTCTATGTGGAGTCATCGAATATACTCATCAATAATAAATTCATAGCTACCTATCTCTCCATAAGAGATCAATAGGCTTTGAATATTTGATTAGGTGATGATGACTTACAAGTGTGTGTGGCTATTCTTATCAGTTATCAATATCTATCTACTGCTATATTTATCTCTGAGAATGAATTACTGAACTTCGTTAATGCAAACACTGGACGGTCAAATTTGTTCGTATTGTCCTGGATTCGAACCAACTGGAGGAATCTACACATGTATTTTATTCCGTAGGGGATACAATATATATTCGTATTATCGTTCGTCTCAACGAGATTCTACTATACTCGAGTTCTTCATCGAATTTAAGAAATCAATAAGACAGAACTGGAATAGAGAATAATGAATATGAATTTGCTTCAAGATTAAGAGGCAGACGTACCCTCTTCTCCAATTTAAGTTTCAAGCTTCTTTTAAACCTACATGCTTACACGTTTGTTTTATAATTAGACTTAGTTGGTAGTTACACTAGTATCAGAATGGAAACTATTTTTATCTTGGGACTTGAAGGAAAGACCAAAACTATCTGTGTAAAGAAAAAGCAAATGCAGGTAAGAGACCAAATTTAATGTTAGTGTTATTACTAGATGCTAATAGACACATATATCCCTCATCATATTGCATTTGATAATACTATTGGGATTTGACCTAACAAAGTAACTCCACTATGTCCATTCAAGCACACTACAAAACTACTATTTACTACAGTGGTTCTCAACCTTTCATGGTCCGTGGCCCCCTTACCGAGACCCTGAGTACTGTAGCCCCCTGCCCTTCAATAAAAAAACGTAGATTTCTATAGAATATTTAATTTCAATTGGACAGTATGTTTGAGTCAATACTTAAACATAGCCCCCTGGTGAAGGCCTCTGCTCGTGGCCCCTGGTTGAGAAACGCTGATTTGCTAGTTAAGGGTTAGTAGACAGGCCATAAGGAAGTAGCCTAACCAGTTTTGTTGCTGTACGTGCACTTTACTGTTTTTTCCAAGTTATTCGATCTGTGAATTCTGAGTGTTACGTTCCTGAAAATCAATGGCCAATTTGGGTTTTTCTTTTTCGCTTGCAGTATAGTATTCATAGAATACATATACTGTCAACTCCGCTTAATCGGGACAAGTCTCCAGGAACTGAATGGTTCCCTTACATAGAAGCTAATACAGTCGAAACCGGGTTTTTTTCTTACACCGGGTTATCCTTACTGTTGTAAGAAATTTCAGGTTTACGAGTACATTCCATCGTATTTCTATTGCTCGCGGTTTATTCTTATAATCGGTTTATTATTACTTCGGTTGATCCTTATATCGGTTTATCCTTACTATATTTATCTGAAAAGAAGTAAGAAAAACCGGTTTCGACTGTACTAAATTCATTGGTTAATTGGGAACTCCGCTTAATCGGTATAGAATATCCAGGAGCAAAGTGTCCCGATTAAGCGAAGTTACCTGTAATAGAAAAACGGCAGTAGTATCTAATTTTAAAATTGCTGATGTTAATTGTCGAGAGATTTTAAGTAATTCTATTTGTTTATGAATATTTTTTAGACTTACACAGTTAGTGAGCTTAAAGCTCAAGTGCTTTTAAGAACTGGTATCGAAGCTGAAAATCAAAGATTGTTATTCGCGGGTAGAGACATTCTAGAAACCAGGAACGATCAGGTGATGAAGATCAGTGACTATGGAATCGTAGGAAATGTCACCATAGTTTTGGTGGTTCGTCTCCCAGGCGGTAGTTAATACCAATTAAAGAACACTTTATTATTTATACCAAGAAACATTTTCTAAATGTCATCGCTTAATTTATATGTACCTTTTATACAAGTAGGATAATTTATTCATAGAATTTTGTATTGAAATAGTTAATTAATAAGCCACATGGAATAGCGAATGCAAATCTTATATATTAAAATGCTAGGATTTTTTTATTATTTTTTTGTGTTTGTCCGAATTGATTGAAGAATTGCGAAGTCATAGAGATGTGAAAATTTCCATATAGGTGTCAAATGATGAATCTACGATCCAGTTCTAAGATCTAAGCGAAATTTTCACATCTCTGGAAAAAAATGGAAAACAATTTTTCACACCTTTTTTCTATACAAAATAAATGACTACACTATCACAATAGAAATCATTGTACAAGTACGACACTACAATAAATCGTCATTATTATTATACTTCAAAGCCACAACTTGTTTGATATCTTAAATGTATTAGAATGTATGGCAATAAAAAAAGATTGTCTGCATATTTTCACACAATTTGATGAATTTTGAAAATAATGCTAGAGACTAGCTTCTAACGGGTGACATGGGGTTTTCAGGGGTATAGATTTCGAATATCATATTTTCGAGTCAATTTGACGATCAATTTGTTTACTTTTGTTTACAATAGATACATAAAGTAAACAAATTACAAAAATATGCTAGAGACTAACTTTAAACGGTTGACATGGGGTTTAGTACTGTAGGTTTAGTACTGTAGATAAGTACTGTAGATTTCGAATATTATATTTCGGATCCATATGAGAAGTTATTCGTTAACCTTTGTTTACAATATATATACTATAAGTGAAAAAAAAATCCCAAAATTGGTTAGATTGAGTAACTCCACGCGCCCGCAAGGCGAATCTGCGGACACACAGTGTCTGCAAGCCCCGCACGCAAGCAAGCGAAGCCGCTTGTATGAAGTTAAATTCTGCGATTTCAAAAAATTTAGGGCATTATTTATAAGGAATCCTGGCTGTCAAGGATGAATCTGTGGGCGGAAATAGGAACAGTGAACCATGTGTATAATAATGTACAAAACCTTGTGTTAGTATGAATCCACGAAGTGAATGACTGGAATTATCTATTAGCTATGTAAACTCTTACACTATTAGTAAACACTTTAATTTTAAGCTCAACGGTTCATATTGGGTACTTCACTATGTAGAATCTGATTTAAGCACTGAGATGGCTACTATAATGATGGGAATATTTAATAGGTTAATGACACTTGTATTTGTATGTTACATCTCTGTTTGTTTCTTAATGAAACTGCACGATCAGTCAACCGACATTTGTAAAAGAAATATTTACTTTCATTTTTAGAATTTTTTAAAATGCGGATGTTAATTTTATAAAGGTAGATACTTATATAGTCTCCATTTCTACATGGCAGCGAGAGAACATTTTGGTTCAGACACAGCGTCACAATTCCAAGATTGCGCATGCGTGAAGCTAGAAGACGGCGTGTATAGAGGATGGAAGCTAGATATTCTGTGTGAGGAACTGAGTCAATCAGAAAAGAGATTGGTCACTTGTGGCCTATGTAAGGGACTGCTGAGAGAGGCGTGTGAGGTGAAGCTCATGGATAGACAGGTGATCAGATGCAAGAGTTGTCTTTCGAAAGAACATCCAGAGCGAAAAGCTGAGTACATTAGTGAGTTTATCGAAGAGAAAATGGTAAGTTTGAACTAATAGATTAATAAGTGGTTGATTGAACTTTTCACGAAAGAATTATCCTGGACCAGGATACATGTTGAGGTATGGTGGAAATAGTTCCCAAAAAAGTGGAAATAGTTTGACTTTCCATAAAAACCACCATTAATCCTCATGATAAAAAGTCGAACTATTTCTTTTTTCGAAAAGTCGAACAATTTCTGTATTACCACATGTTGAAGTCCTGGCCTGCCTAGGAAATCCTATACTTGATCACCCTAGCTATGCGTCATGTGTAAAAATCAATTTATGTCTATACCAGAGAAAAATTCGCTTCCATTTTAAGTTCATATATTTTCTAAAATTAGGTATTTTGCCCATTGGACGATTGTAAATGGAGCGGCAAATTGAAGAACCTTGTATGGCATCTTGGGGAGTGTCCTTTCGTTAAGATTCCGTGTCCACTGAAATGTTTCAGCGAAAGGGGAAATGTGGAGGAGACACGCAAGATAGAGAGGAGATTGATTGGACTCCATCAAGAAAGAGATTGTTCAATGAGATTAGTGACTTGCGAATTCTGTGATGAACGAATAAGGTCTTGTGAAGTTAATATGCACCTTGAGAAGTGTATATATTTTCCTGTCCCTTGTCCGAACGCGTGCACCTTTGGTGAAAGGAAACTGAAAAGGAAAGAACTTCCAACTCATTTAGAAACCGTATGTCCGTTGCAACATATTCCCTGCCTCTATTCACTGTATGGATGCAAAATTACTGTCTTGAGAAAGGATTTGGAACAGCATGAAAAAGATGTGTGCTATCTTCACAATAGGATGATGAGTCAGCATCTTGAAAATAGGCTTGAATCAGTGCTGAGAATTCAAGAAAATACCGTCAAAGAGAACGTCGAACTAAAGAGCACTTTGAGCCAGATGAGCAAGAAACAAGAAGAGAATTGCTTTCTTATTGAACTGCTTGAAAACAGTAATATTAAGCTGAGACAGAAACTAAACAGCCCTACTCCCTCCCTCTCCATTCCGCATAAAGGTGTCCTGGACTGGACTTTAACTAAAGTGTCTCAGAAACTCCACAACGCAGGAATATCTCACAGCGAACCATTCTACGCTGGATTCTATAGATTCATGATGGATATCGACTGGAATACTGAAGATGACCATGTCGGGATATTCACGAAATTAATTAGAGGTGAATGGGATGATCAGCTGCTTTGGCCAGTGAGGTACTGATGCAAATGCTCCATTTTAGATGAAGGAGAAGATATCATATACTCAAATGAATATGAAATTAGTCATCATGATATCAATCAATACCCTTAAACATTCTCAAATCCAAGCTGTACTACTGGTAATAAAGAAATTGGACTTCCAAAATATGCTCCACGTTCAACGATTATAATGTTAATCAATTTGGATAATTCTATGTCGTTTGAGGTCGCGGTTGAAATATTGTCAGATGATTCAGATGACTTATCTCGTGTAGTACATTCAGATATTCCTTTACTGAGGAATGATATCATCCGACTAAATAAAGAGGTCTACGATTTGTCGAGAAGACTCATCACTTAAGATAGCTCCGTAGCACTATTTGCTGCTCTATCTCACTTAATTATAGCTGGCTCAATATTATATTATAAAGTTATATAGGCATTATACGTATATCTATAATTTCATGTTATACTCATTAGGTTAGGAATTAGTATTATTATCTGAATATTTTCCTTGATTCATGCTAGTCCAATTATTTATTAAACTTAGTCAATCCGTTACACATTCGAGTAGGGCATTAGTCGTATGTGAAAAAGAAGATCGCGATCTTAGCTGATATTATGATTTGCGATCCCGACCAAGATCAAACTTTCGAAAAGGATCGTGATCCCAATTTGGATCATTTTTCCAATTGTTTTTGTTACTCGAATATATTTCTATCAAAACTAATATCCGAATACTAATTAAATTTAGCTATAAGAACGCGTAATGTTTTTTTAGTGCTAGTGGAAGACTCAAATTGGTAACAGCTTGTAATGATGTTCGGGAGAGAAACAATACAATTTGCCAAAAATGATCGGACGAAAAAAGATCGCGATCTTCTATTCTATCATTGAATAAAAGATCGCCGTTCCTCATTCGAACGTCAAAGTACCAGTATATACAATATTTTTCAATCCTTGTTGATGTTTTCGACAGGTTGATAATGCAGGAGTTACACTATCAGTCTGTCGACCGACATTGTTTTATTTTATTAGATTTTTGGTTTAAACCTAGAATGTCTGGGGGAGCGTGCAAATGTGCACTTGACACATATGATGTAAAGCTTTGGGATGTCAGAGTAGGAGCAAATTACTTCATAGAGAATCGAAACGAGTCTAGAACAGTTCCATTCCCTCATCCTAAAGGAGACTGCTCCATCTGTGGTGATAGAAGTGGACTCAAAATGCAGTGCGGTCATTACATCTGTCCAGACGATTTGCTAGATCTTGCTTGGAATCAAATCGAGCATTTGAAGCATGAGATAAGCTGCGGCACATGTCCATCCATCATCTCTATTGATGACATCATAACGTTCGGACTGCCTAATGATGATGAGAAACAGTTCCTACTGACTGCGGTTTCACTTAACTATTGTGAGAGTCAGGACATACAACAATGTCCTGGTTGTCTGACTTACTGTCAGAGGTTGAGGACTGACAGTCCGCAGGTTAAATGTACTGTTTGTACCAAAAAGAAAGGAAAGGATTTTGAGTTTTGCTGGGTTTGCTTGAAGCAGTGGAATAATCCTGACAACTATAAGGTTTGCGGAAATTTTGGTTGTAAAGGAAGAGATCTCGCTCAGCTACGGAATTGTGCGAAGAAAGAATTTAAAGATCGGGAAGGAACAGTCGTATTTGTTCCTCAAATGAGAGCCTGCCCAAAATGCTTCACAATTTTGGAACATCTAAGTGGTTGTAATGAAATGACTTGCAAAAAGTGCGAAGAAAAGTTTTGCTTCATTTGTCTTGCCAAGACAGAAGGAGGAAGTTTGATTTGTAGTGGAAGAACCTATAGGATCATCACATGTACTCCAGCTCCTGTACAAACCAAGTTGAGAGACTAGGAACCCATAGAGAAAAATCACTTCTGATAACTTATAAATCCATAGTACCCTATACAATGACATTTGATGGCTCTTAAAATTATTTTCTTTTCTTATATTCTATACTTTACTAGTCCACTTCTCTTAGTAGTTAGTATCAATAATGTGTATGTGATAAATGAATCTTGAACATAGAAGAATATGCATTGTTTCGGGGTATGCCTAATTTCCGGGACGGGACGAGTCAAGATGCCTAATCTCCGGGGCGGGACAGAAAAAGTACCTAATTTTCGGGACGGGATTCTGTCCCGTCCCAGAAATTAGGCATGCCCATTGTTTTGTTCGAAAATACATCCGGAAATTAAAAAAACTACATGCCAGTCATGTACAGGGCATGTCAGGAACAAATTAATTTGTGGGAATATACAAAATTTATCACATCACCACATCCTTATATTCTAACTAGATGTGCACCACGTATTCACACATTGTATGCATTGCTAGTCACTAATTACGAGACTCGTAATACAGATGAATGCCACCCGTAGGGAGCATTTTGATACGTAGATTGACAATACTAATAATGGTTTGTGATTATTCCTTGTTAAATGAACCCGATAGACTTGACTAAACTTATCTAGGGTCATGTTTTATCTATTTTAATTTATCTACATTTATTGTTAGACTATGCAGTCATCAACACTTAACGTTGATTCATATTGTCTCAATCGAGCAAAGAAACGCCTTCATAATGAATATGGAAAACTATTAAATAATCTCCCAAAAGATATTTCTGTTATTATTAGAGAAGATCTACTTTTAGAATGGCATTTTCTTTTCAAAGGAATGAAAGATACCCCTTTTGAAGGAGGAGAGTATCATGGAACACTTGTATTTCCAGAGAACTACCCTTTCTCTCCGCCCTCCATTCGGTTCATTACGCCTAACGGACGTTTTAAAACGAATGAAAAAGTTTGCTTTGATCTGAGTGATTTCCATCCTGAGTGTTGGAAACCTGCGTACACTGTGTCAGCAGTGTTACAAGGAGTGTATAGCTTCATGATGAGTGAGACTACTGATACAGTGGGGAGTTTGAATGTAGATGAGGATGAGGTCAGAGAATTAGCTGGAAAGAGCAGAGAATTCAATTTAAAAGATGGTGCTTATAGTGATTTGATTAAAACCTGTATGAACTATGATTCCGCTGATTCTTCAACAATTAATTCTACAAAAAAGAATAACTCGAAAAACCAAGATTCTCTCAAAAAAAAATCACTTACACCAGATGTTAATTCTGAGATCTCTTTAGAACGGAAATATTGTGAAACACCTCCAAATTCAAATTCCAGATCAATGCTAGAAAGAATCCGATCCGTTTTATGCTGTTCTAAGAAACAAGTAAAATTAAATTAATATTTTATTTATAAAAAGTATTTCGATATTTGTTTTCTAGTGTAGTCCCTATGAACTGCACAAAAAATGGAAAATAGCTATAGTTATTTTGTGCATATATTGTTTCATTATATCTCGAAGGTATAAATAGTTAAGTGGAACAGCATAAACATTAAGTTTTTAGTGTGCTTCCTATACACTGCATGGGCAAATATAGGGTTTTTAGGGCGAAATTTCGAATATAATATTTTCGAATGTTTATAATGAATATTTTGTTTATTTTTATTTACTATGGATACATAAAGTAAACAATTTCCAAAAACATCCTAGAGACACCAGCAATTGACTGGGGATATTAAATAATTCCCTATATTGATTACTTTTACCACCTAATTTAGTTTTTTTTAATATTTGTATTTAAATTGTGCGAAGCGCGCTTGTAATAATTTATAAGTTCGAAAGTAGATATATCCTACATATATATTAATTGAATCTAATTATATAACAGAAAATTATACTCATATACTAGTATACTTGAGATTGATTAGATTCAAGCTAAATAGAATCTTATTGGACCACAGGAGATAGGCCCGATCTCGAACGCGTCTCAGGGCTGGCTTGCAGCCTCTACTATGCAAGGGCGTATGTAACAGGTACGAAATGGTCCGTTTGAGACTAAAATGTGATTAGGTTGAAGCCAGTCTGATTAGTACAGAATGGCCCATTTTGAGACAAAATTGGTCAGGTTGAAATCGGACCGGGTGGATACGGCCTTACACAGGGGTCGTATCCGTTTTGTTTTGTTTTATTTTTTTTTATTTTGGAGTCATATTGATTCTCATCCAATTTAAATCAAATAAATATATCCCTATCATATCTTAGTACAAAAGATGAATTCAGCTTTAAAATAAAGGTATTTACTCCCTCGCTCCGATCTCATTTTGCTGCAGGTTGGCAGTTGGCACTATTGTACATATCTCTTCATAGACATAGGCTAAGATTAGCAACTAGGCCATGGGCAAAGACGCCGAACCTGGGGCCTCAAACCCCCCCTGGAATCGAAGATGGCCTATAGCCGTAATACAAATTTTAGGGCTGAGCCCCCCTAGAGCGCCAAAATTACCCATAGATTTCGAAAAGTTCGGTTCCCCTTGCCATGGGTTTACCAATAATTAGTGTAGAAGTTTATTATCTTCTATTGGGCAAAATAGCCCTACCAATCCTAGACCCTAACCCAGCGTCCTACCAATCTTCATCCCGAGTCTACTCCCGAGTTAACTCCATTAGATGCTATTATCTTGTTATTAGAGTATATGCCAACATCTCATTCAACAGCCAACGCGAATGCACACTGGCTCATCCGAGCAAAGAAGCGACTACTCAGCGAATTCAAGAAAATATCCGATAACCCCTCTGACAATATTCGAATCAATTTTAAAGAAGATCAATTCTTAGAATGGCATTTCCTGTTCAAAGGCCTTAAAGAGACTCCATTTAAAGGAGGTGAGTATCATGGAATGTTAAAATTTCCAGAGAATTACCCTTTCTCTCCTCCTTCAATTCAATTTTTTACTCCAAACGGACGATTCAAGACAAACGAGAGAGTTTGCTTCATATTGAGTGATTTCCATCCTGACTGTTGGAAACCTGGCTACACTGTATCTGCAGTGTTGCAAGGAGCTTACTCATTCATGATGGATGAGACTACTGAAACAGTGGGGAGTATGATAATGGATAGAAATGAGATAATTAATTTAGCTCGAATGAGCAAAGAATTTAATAGAGGTAATGATACTTTTAATGAATTGTTTAATGAGAAGGCTGATGAAGATGTTAATATTCCTTTGAATAATTTAGATGATACAGATCGGATAAGTAATATTGAACGGCCCTCAAACTTGATTCCGATTCCTATGACAGAAACAACAAGACTGGCACAATCTGAATCAACCAATAAAACTAACGAACGACCATTACACCTTGCAAAAGTTCCCTTTTTAGATAAAGAGGAGCAAGCGATTGGACAAACTAGCCTTTTTCCAGCAAATATTTCTCGTAACATAACCAATAACCCATCTACTAATTCTGTTAAAGACAAGGGAAGTCACACTTCCAAATTGCTAGAAAGAACCTTACCAGAAAGATCTAATCCTATCCATAGTCGCAATACTACCACTGGGGTGTCACAACAGCCAGAAAGACCCGAGAATATTTCATTGCGATCATCTGATTATGTGGTTAATAATAACCCTCATGACGACCACTATAAAAGAGATACATCAGATAATTTCAAACCAAATAAAGAAGTTTCTTTTGAAAGAACAAACGATTTATCAATTGCTCAAATGCCCCAAACTGGTCACACACCTAGCTCTCTTCTTCACGATCAGAACGGAATTACTTCCGTTGCTTCCGATTCATCGAAAGAATTATCTTTTAGAAAGTCTCAACCAAACCTGACCAGATCTATAAATGAATTTTCCGCTGATCATTTAAAAGAACCTTCCAATTCTTCAACTGCGCATCAATCCTCCTCAATGATGCACATAGGTTCGTCTTATTCTCCCACTTCAAAGGATAGATTAATTCAAAACGCAACCAAGGATAATAGGCCAACTCACCTTTTAGAAAGCTGTGAGACTGATTCAATCCTCGAAGCAGATCACACACTTAACTCCCTCACTCACAATCAAGATGAAATCCCTTCTGTTGTACACGATTCATTAAAAGAGTTTTCTTCGAAAAAATCAGACCTGCATAGTGTCACAGATACATGGATCACTAATCATTCAAAAGAATCAGAAAAGGAATTTAATAGAGATAATAATACTATTAACCAACTGTTTAAAGAGAAGGCTGTTGAAACTATAAAACATCCTTTGGATAAATTCCAAACTGGACATAAGAAACATCAATCTACTTTAATTGCACCAGATTCTCGTATAAAACATTCAGAAATAATAGAACGCTCTAGTGAGGAGTTTAATAAGGATGCACATGCATCAACTGACTCTATATTAATCCGTCCAAATAATGAAAAGAATAAAGACTCTCTGAACTTAAATCACGTTCAGGATAAATCAGTAAGTGTACAACCTTACTCTTTCTATAAGGCTGAAGAACAGCCACCACAACATTCTAAAGTGTCTCCTTTAGAAAAGGCGAAACAGGTACAAGCAACTTCTGAAATTGGAGTACAGACAATCTCTGAGAAGGAACGAAATCAGAAAACTATTACAGATGAAAGGATGGTTCATCAGCCTCATCCTCCAGGAAAAACTAAGGATGATTCAATGCGAAAATCCTATCGTTCAACTAAATATCTTGTTGACGATCAAAGTAGAATAATTTCAATGACATCCGATTCAACAAATAAATTCTCTTCACAAATACCTGGACGTAATCAAAATAACACAGCAGATAAATTGTTAACTCATCCTCCAGGAGAATTTGAAAATGATCTAAGGCCCAAATTCGATCGCGCACATAAATCTTTTGTTGGTAGTAGTGAAGGAGGAATTACGACAGATCCAACTGATAATTTAAAACAATCCCATCCGCAAATATCTCGACCTAATCTTGGCAATATTTTAAATAAAGAAGGAATTTACCTTCCAAAAAAATCGGAGAATTCTTCTACATTGTGCGAATTCGATCACACACCTAACTCTCTTGCTGATAAGAATATTCATTCTGATTGTGCACGTCAAGAATCAAGTTATCTCCCTTCTACAATTTTAGTTAATTATGAGAATCCTGATACAATGCAAACATTTACAACTCCATCAAACAATATCCCAAAAAATATTAATTCCAAACTTCAAGATTCTGCTGTTTCTAATCCAATTAAAAATAAATCACCTGAAAATACAAGTGTCAATAAAACTAGTGAATTTAACAGTAAATCTTCTCTAAATTTAAGTGATAGAAACACTTATAATAGACCTCTGTCTCATCCTCACAATTCTTCAACTAGAGGTAAATCACTTGCATCAAAAGAATCTTCTTCAGAAATGTCTCGACATCAAATCAATACATTAGATAAACAAGTAGCTAACCCTTCTGGAAGATCTGAAAATGGTTCAGTGAGCAATTCCGATCGCATACCTAATTATCTTGCTGGTAATAAAGTAAGGATTCCAACTGTTCCATCTGATTATTTAGAGAAATTCTCTTCGCAAATGTCTCGCCCTCATCATAGCAAAACTATTGATACGTGGGTAACTCATCCTCCAAAGGAATCTGAGAATTCTCCAGTGTGCAACCTTGATCAAGTACGTCATTCTTTATATGACAAGAAAAATGATTCTACATCTGATTGGTCAAAGCAGTTGGAGTGCATTCCTAACGTTGATGTGGATTCTGTTCCAGGTTTAAATTCAGGTCAATTTTTACCCTTAACTCCAATTTCAAATACTCAACCAGGTAAAGACTATAATCTGGGTAGAGAAAGGGATCCTATTCGATCTAATCCTATTCATTCTGATAATCCTCGAAGAGTTTTCTATTCTAAACCTATTAAAGTACCAGAAGCTCATTATGAAGATCATTTTATATTAAAAACAAGTCAAACCTCATCAGGTAATCATAAGGATACTGTTAGTATTAACACTGAGTTTCTTAACTTTCAAAGTCTTCCATCCTATCCGCCCCATTCTATAATTAAAGGTGTTTCACTTGAAAATTTAAGTAGTAAAACAACTAATGACAGACTTCCATCTCTTCTTCCTAATTCTTCAACTAGAAATAGATCCCCAGTAAGTTCAAGTGCTAAAAAAATGAATGAGAGACCTCCGTCCAATCCTCACTATTCTTCAACTAGAAATATACCATCTCAAAACACAAGAGATGACAAATCAATAACAAGGTCTCCGTCCTTAACTTCTATAAATAGATCACAAGGTCATGGAATCACGAATACATTAAATGTACCTCCAGAAAAAAATCGAGGAAATCCAAGATCTGATCAAGCACCTCTCTCTTTTAATGGCAATCGAAGTAGAATTATTTTAGATGAATCAATAGAATCTTGTTCACAAACATCTCGACATAATCAAGTCAATACTTTAGATAAACAGGTCACTAACCCTTCTGGAAGGTCTGAAAATGGTTCTGTGAGCAATTGCAATCGCATACCTAATTATCTTGCTGGTAATAAAGGAAGAATTCCAACAGTTCCATCCATTGATTCAGAGAAATTCTCTTCGAAAAATGACTCCACATCCGATTTGTCAAAGCAGTTGGAGTGCATTCCTAACGCTGATGTGGATTCTGTTCCAGGTTTAAATTCAGATCTATTTTTCTCCTTAACTCCAATTTTAAATACTCAACCAGGGAAAGACTGTAATCTGTCTAGAGAAATAGATCCTATTCGATCCAACATTTTTCATTCTGATAAGTCTCAAACAGTATTCCATTCTGCACCTTCTGAACTATTTCCTGAAGTTCAATATGAAGATCCTTTTACAATAAAAACAAATATAACATCACCAGGTAATATTCCTAGGGAAACTGTTAGCCTTAACACTGAACTGCATAACTTCGATAAACCTGATTCTTCATTTTATAATAAATCAACTCCTAATTTACGCATCAGAAGGTTCATTGAAATTCCTCCGTCTAATCCTCCCAATTCTTCGGCTAAAAATAAATCACCTATAAATACAAGTGCTAAAAGAACTAATGAGATATTTCTGTATCATCTTCCTAATTCTTTAACTAAACGTAAAATACTTCAGAACACAAACGGTAGCAAAGCTATATATAAGCCTCCATCTCATTCTAGTATAACTTCCTCAAGTATACCACAAGATCATGGAAAGACGAAGACGCATATACTTAATCCTGATGGTTCGATTTTAATTCTGACAAGTAACAATTACAGGGATTCAAAGTGTACAGGTCCCATTAAAAGTGATCATGGGCCTTCTTCAGCAAATATTAGATCACATGACGACAAATTCAAGCAATTTTCCACCCCTACATCTAGGATCAAATCAGCTGATAAAAGTATACAAGGTTCGAGGCATACTCTTCCTATACAAAAATCGCATTATTCCTCTTTCTCATCCAATAATCATGATCATGACGTTTTAAATCAACCTGCAAAAGGCAATAATCACAGTTTCAGTCGCAGCAAGGTTGAATATCCAAAATCTTTTAATTCCAATCTACCTCAAAAGGAGAAATTTAGCATAGATATGAAACCGTCTAAATATACAGATTCCAATTCGCTAAGGTATGAAACTCATCAAAGATTGATTCAAGCTAAGAATTATTCTAACTCCCTTTTATCTCGTAATGAACAGAGGATTAAAAATTTTAGTTTGAATGGATTTGGAAGTGAATGCTAATTTTATTTTCATATATGCTAAGCAATAAACTCATTAAACTTTTGTATACTTAATCTAGCCTCTATGTATAATTTAGCATAACTGAGACTCGTTCCTCATCAGTCGATACAGCCTTAATCTTTTCTAGAAATTAATATCATACTATAGTAATTATTCCACAATTTTAATACCGAAGCTTGAATATAATTATATAGATCCATATATATTACTGTCTCATGCCTGTTGATATTATTTTTTGGTGTTTTGCACTTGGTTTACTCACTTATAATCAGAGTTGCCGTGGGAGGAATCCCTTGGATGGGAATGGGAATTGAAATTTCATTCCCACGGCAACCCTGCTTATAATGGAGTAGTACATATAGTTAAGATGTTTGACATCCTATTAAAAAACTGAATTAGAGTATTTTTTCCACTGTTGAATTTTAGATAATTTATAGTATAAAATTGAAAAGCAACTTGGAAATATATATCAGTGTTGCTGTGTGAGCATGCTCATGCTTAATTTTAAATTGAAAATTCGACCCAAAGGTTCGAGATAGATTAAATTTGCAGATCCTAGTGCAACGTAAAACATTGATATTTGTTGAACAAAATATTCAAAATTGGATAAAATGATGATTAATTGGTATTGGATTGCACTTTTTTTGATAAAATATAATTGAAACTGTCGCCCCCAGTAAAGTTGTTTAATGAAAATATTTTTTAGCTTTTTGATTATAAACGCTTTTTTCATCTGTCCATCATGCAATCAAATAACCATTAATGAAACGTGCAAAGAAAAGACTAGCTGACGAATACGAATCTTTTCAATCAATTCCCTCGAATTTTATTAAAGTCAATTTCAAGAAAGAAACATTTTTAGAATGGCACTTCTTATTTATTGGGCAAAAAGGTACTCCTTTTGAGGGAGGTGAGTATCATGGGACATTAGTCTTTCCAGAAAGTTACCCTTTTTCTCCTCCCACCACTCAAATCATTACGCCTAACGGACGCTTCCAGACAAACGAGAGAGTTTGCTTTTCAATAAGTGATTTCCATCCTAAGAACTGGAAACCAGCGTACACTATGTCATCATTTTTACTGGGAGTGTATAGTTTCATGATGACGGAGACTACTGATACAGTGGGGAGTTTGGAAAGAAATGAGAATGAGATAAGAGAATTAGCTGTAAAAAGCAAGGAATTTAATTTAAAAGATGGTTCTGCAGAGTTATTTCAAGATGAAATTAAAGTTGCACTAATTGAGAATTCTGACACTGATCCAATACCTTTACAAATCAATAAACCAGATATTTCATCTCAAAAGAGCCAATCCTGTTCTTCTCCAGATATGTTAGAGTCAGATGTATCTTCTAAGGAGGCTCAACCAAATGAGACTACTGACACAGTGGAAAATTCAGGAATGGATAAAAATAGTGAAACGGGACTAGCAATCAAGAGTAGAGAATACGGTGAAAAGGTTGGTGCATTAATTGATATATTTGAAAGCCAGTCTGACAATGTCAACTCTCCTTCAATTGAGAAGACGAAACATACCACCAGTTTACAATCTAAGCAATCGCCTGTAATAACACAGCCATCCACACAAACTGTAGATCAATTTAGTTTACTTGATCATGTCATTGTTAATAACTCTACTGTGACCTCGGATTCAACTTCAGATCCATCTCAACAATCAGGTTCTAATAACTTTAGTAATAGTAAAGAAAAACGAGAGGATAACGTGGCCAGTACCTCGGAACCAGTAGAAGATAGGAAACACTTACCTACTGAGACAGTGTGGATTTTAGATATGGATGAAGATGAGATGAAATCACTAGTTAGAATGAGCAAAGAATTCGTTAAAAATGATGAGTCCCTTAACAAAATGTTTAAAGAAGAGATCGATGAAACTATTGGATCTTCTTTTATTAGTTTCCCAGCGAACAATGAAAGAGAGCACATTTTATGTGATGCTAAACATTATCATCAATTAAATACGATAAAATCCCTCCATAAAACCACCGAACCACCATCACACCTTGAAAAAGTAGATAAAGAAGAAATGATTGGACAAGCTAGCTTTTCACCAGGAAATACTTCTCATTACACTTCCAATTGTACATCTAGTTATGTTAGAAGCAAGGAAAACCACAGTTCTAAGTTGTTAGAAAGAACTTTACCAGAAGGATCTAAACCTATCCATAGTCACAATTCTGCTACTTATGTGTCTGAACATTCAGAAAGACCTGATAATATTTCAGCAGCAGTTGATAATATTGCTATTGACAACTATAATAGAGATACATCCGATATATCCAAACCAAATAAAGAATTTGCTTCAAAAAGATCTAACGATTCATTAAGTAAAAAAAACAGAAAGTGACAGGTCTCTGAATTCATCGAAGAAATGCTCATCAAGAAGGTCTCAACCAAAGGTGAGAAATAAGAAAAATAAATATTCCTCTATTCTTCCAAAAGGATCTGGGAATGTTCAAATACCCAAAACTGGCCACACACCTAACTCTCTTGCTCACGATCACAGCGGAATTCCTTCCGTTGTACCTAATTCATTGAAAGAATTCTCTTCGAAAATATATCAATCGAACATGTATAATGCAATATGGCGAAAGGCAAGCGATACCAGATCTATAAATAACTCCTCGTTTCATCATTCAAAGTATTCAGCTACAGATGAACTTCCTAAAGACACAATTAGCGACTTTTTAACACAGAAACCCCTACATCATTCTTCTAAGACTTCAACTAAACGGAGATTACTTGACAATACTAGTTGTAACAATCCAAGTCATATTACAAAAACTAAAGGAAGAACTCCGTCTTATCTTCCCAATCCTTTAAATACAAAGAAATCATCTGTAAATACAAATGATAAAAGACGGAATGAAGGAACTGCGTCTCATTCTCCTAATTCTCCAAATAAATCACCTGTAAATGCAAGTGCTAAAAGAATGAATGAGAGAGTCCATCCTCCCAATTCTTTAAATAAAACTTTTCAGAACACAAACGGTAAAGAATCTATAGATAAGTCTCCATCTCATTCTATAACTTCCTCAAGTATACCACAAGATCATGGAAAGACAAAGAAACATATCCTTCTTCCTGATGGTTCGAGTTTAATTTTCACAAGTAACAATCACAGGGATTCAAAATACACAAGTCCCATTAAAAGTGATTATGATCCTTCCTCAGCAACTATTAAATCACATAACAACAAATTAAAGCTATTTTCTAACTCTAGGACCAAATCAGCTGATAAAGGTTCGAGGCATACTCTTCCTAATGAAAACTCACATTATTCCTCTTTCACAACCAACAATCAAGATCATGATGACATTTTAAAACCGGCAAGATCTGATAATCAAAGTTTCAGTCATGAGAAATTTAAATATCCAAAATCTTTTAGTGCCAATCTCCCTACAAAAGAGAAAACAAGCATAGATATGAAAGCATCTAAATATACACCTTTGAGTTCGCAAAGGTTTGAAACTCATCTTAAATTGCTTGAAGCTAAGAGTTATTCTAACTTCCTTTTATCTCGTAATGCAGATAGAATTAAAAAGTTTGCATGGATTTGGGAGTGATTATTACTTTTAAATTTATTTTCATATATACTATGTAATAAATTCATTACAAATTTGTGTAGCTAATCTACTCTATTTGCCATGTAGCATCGCTGAGACTAGTTCCTCTTCAGGGGACTCAGTCTAGTCTAACATCATATTTTTTGTAAATCCATATTTTATTATATATTAAAATGATAGGACATTTTTTGTGTTTGTCCGAATTGATTGAAGAATTGGGAAGTCATAGAGATGTAAAAATTGGCATGTAGGTGTCAAATGATATGACTACGATTAAGTTCTAAGATCTAAGTGAAATTTTACACCTCTGCAAAAAAAATGGAAAACAATTTTACACATCTTTTCTATACAAAGTAAATGACTACACTATCACAATAGAAATCATTGTATAAGTACGACACTACAATAAATCGTCATTGTTATTATACTTCAAAATCACAACTTATGTTTGCTATCTTAAATGTATTATAGTGTATAGCAATAAAAAATATTATCCGCATATTTTCACCCCTTTCTATACATTAGTATTTTCACCATTAATTTTGAAAAATATGCTAAAGACTAGCTTCCAACGGGTGACATCGGGTTTTTAGGGGTGTAGATTTTCGAATATCATATTTTTGAGTAATTTTGATGATCAATTTGTTTACTTTTGTTTACTATAGATACTACATAAAGTAAACAAAGTACAAAAAAATCCGATCTTCTCAATTTGAACATATCTTGATATACTATAGTATTCTTAAATTGAGTAATTCAAAAAACAAACAGTAACAGGTCTCTGAATTCATCGAAAGAATCCTCTTTGGAAAGGTCTCAACCAAACCTGATATACAAAATGACTGAACGTTCGACTAATCTTCCAAAAGGGTCTGAGAATGCTCAAATGCCCAAAACTGACCACACATATATATCTCTTGCTCAAGATCAGGGTAGAATTACTTCCGTTGCTTCTCATTCATTGGAAGATTTTTATCCGAAAAATTCTCAACCCAAACTGAACAATACTGCAGATAACTATTCCGATAATCCTCCAAGAAGATCTGAGAATGCTCAAATGACCAAAACTGGTCCAACACTTATTTCTCTCGCACAAAATCAGAATAGAATTACTAGTACTTCCGTTGCTCCTCATTCATCGAAAAATTTATTTTCAAAAATCTCTCAATCTGAAATGTACCATACTACAGATAAATGGACTAATCATTCAAAAGAACCAGAGAAGGGATTTAATAGAGATAATGATACTTTTAATCAACTGTTCAAAGAGAAGGTTGATGAAACTACTATAAAGTACCCTAATTTCCAAACTGAACATAAGAAGCGACAACCAACTTTGATTGGAACAGATTCTGATTTAAAACAATCAGAAATAATTGGACGTGCTAGCGATGAGTTTAGTAAAAGTACACATGCACGACTATCAACTGACAAAACCTCTGAGCTATCAATAAGAACCTCTTTGATGGTATCTCACCGAAATCAGAACTCTATTAAAGATGAAAGGGTAGTTCATCAACCTCGAAATCCCTATCGCTCACTTAAATATTTGGTTGGCAATCAAAGTGGAAAAATTTCAATTGCATCCGATTCAACTGAAAAATTCTCTTCACAAATACCTCGACCTAATCAAGACAACACGGCCGATAATTTGGTAGCTCATCCTCTAGGAGAATTTGAAAATGATCCAAAACCCAAATTTGATCGCTCACCTGAATCTCTTGTTTGTGATAATAAAGGAGGAATTCCAACAAATCAAACCGATAATTTGCATGAGTTCCATTTTCAGATATCTCGACATAATCATGGCAACATTATGGAGAAAGAGGGATTTCACCTTACAAGAAAATTTGAGAAATCTGCAGTGCGCGAAATCGATCGCACACCTCACTCTCTTGTTGACAAGAATCCCGATTCTGATTATTCACTTAGTTTTTCTCCTACAATTTTACAGGAAGTTCATAAAGAGAATCCTATTCCAATACAAACCTTTAAAACTTCTTCAGATAAGATTGTCCCTAGAAATACAAATTCTAAACTTCGAAATTCCGATATTTCTAATTCAACTAAAAATAAATCACCTGAGAATACAAGTGTCAAAAAAACTAGTGAATCTTCTCTGCCCTATCCACTCAATTCTGTTAAAAGTAAATCTTCTCAAAATTTAAGTGTTAGAAGCACTTATAATAGACCTCTGTCTCATCCTCCCAATTCTCCAACTAGAGGTAAATCACTTGAAAATATGAGTGTTAAAAAGATTAATGACAGATTTCTATCTCATCTTCCCAATTCTTCAACTAGAAATAGATCCCCTGTAAGTTCAAGTGCTAAAAGAACGAATGAGAGACCTCTGTCCCAACCTAATTCTTCAATTAAAAATAAATCATCTCATGGCATATCAATAATGAGGTCTCTATCCTTAATTTCCTTAAATAGAACTCAAGGTAATGTCATCACGAATACGTTATATGTGCCTCCAGAAAAAATTGGGGGGAATCCAAAGCCCAAATCTGATCAAGCATCCCTCTCTTTTGCTAGCAGTCAACGTGGAATTATTTTTGATGCATCAAATGGATTATCTTCACGAATATCTCGACCTAATCAGATCAATACGATATATAAACGGATACGGATACCAAACCTTTTGGAAGATCTGAAAATGGTTCAGTGAGCAATTCCGATCGCGTACATAATTATCTTGCTGGTAATAAAGGAAGAATTCCAACTGTTCCATCCGATTATTTAGAGAAATTCTCTTCACAAATGTCTCACCCTCGTCAAAGCAAAACTGCAGATCAAAGAGTAGCTAATCCTCCGAAGGAATCTGAGAATTCTCCAATGCACAATCTTGATCAAGTACCTCACTCTATTTATGACAAGAAAAATGGATATACATCTAATTTGTCAAAGCAGTTGGAGTGTCTTCCTAACGTTGATGTGGATTCTGTTTCAGATATAAATTCAGGTCAATTTTTTCCTTCAACTCCAATTTCAAATGCTCGACCAGGTAAAGACTATAATCTGGATAGAGAAATGAATCCTTTTCGATCTGACCCTCTTAATTCTGACAATCCTCGAAAGGTGTTCCATTCTACACCTTTTAAAGTACTACCAGAAGCTCAATATGGGGATCTTTTTATAATAAAAACAGATCAAACTTCATCAGGTATTATTCTTAGGGATACTGTTAATAACACTGAGTTGCATAACTTCGATATTTCTGATTATTCAATTATTAATAAATCAACTCCTAGTAATTTAAGTGTCAGAAAATCTTTTCAAAATCTCCCACCTTATCCTCTCCATTCTTCAATTAGAGGTAATTCACTTGCAAATTTAAGTGGTAAACAAAAAGACAGACCTCCGCCTCATCTTCCCAATTCTTCAGTTAGAAATAGATCACCTGTAAGTCCAAGTCATATTACAAAAACTAAAGAGAGAACTCCGTCTTATCCTCCCAATTCTTCAAATAAATCACATATAAATGTAAATTTTAGAATAAAAAATGAGGAAATCCCTTCCCATCTTCCCAATCCTTTAAATACAAAGAAATCATATGTAAATACAAATGATAAAATAAAGAATGAAGGAACTGCGTCTCATCCTCCCAATTCTCTATATAAATCACTAAATAAATCACTTATAAATGCAAATGCTAAAAGAATAAATGAGAGAGTCCATCCTCCCAATTATTTTAATAAAGTTTTTCAGAACACAAACGGTAACGAATCTATAGATAAGCTTCCGTCTCATTCTATAACTTCCTCAAGTATACCACAAGATCATGGAAAGACAAAGAAACATATCCTTCTTCCTGATGGTTCGAGTTTAATTTTCACAAGTAACAATCACAGGGATTCAAAATACACAGATCCCATTAAAAGTGATCATGATCCTTCCTCAGCAACTACTAGATCATATGACAACAAATTAAAACAATTTTCTAACGCTAGGACCAAATCAGCTGATAAAGGTTTGAGGAATACTCTTCCTATTGAAAACTCACATTATTCCTCTTTCACAACCTACAATCATGATCATGATGACATTTTAAAACCGGCAAGATCTGATAATCAAAGTTTCAGTCATGAGAAAGTTAAATGTCCAAAATCTTTTAGTGCCAATCTACCTACAAAAGAGAAAACTGGCATAGATATGAAAGCATCTAAATGTCTAACTTTGGGTTCGGAAAGGTTTGAAACTCATCTTAAATTGCTTGAAGCTAAGAGTTATTCTAACTCCCTTTTATCTCGTAATGCAGGTAGAATTAAATATCAAAGTTTGCATGGATTTGCGAGTGATTATTACTTGTAAGTTTTTTTCATATATACTATGTAATAAACTCATTACAGTTTTGTGTAGCTAATCTACTCTATTTGCCATGTAGCATAGCTGAGACTAGTTCCTCTTCAGCCGACTTAGTCTTAGCTAACATCTCATTTTTTAGAAATTCATATCATACTATAGTGAACCACCTACAATGCAAAGTTATGTTTAAAGATGCATGTGAGATCGCAATATAGAATCCAATTTTCACACTTTGAGAGTGATACTCTGAGTATTTTTCGAGTTACTAGCATACGTAGCTATATGTACAAATTCTCACCTCCTTTAATAAATTTTTTAGTTTAAACTTGAAGCGAATTCTCAACGGCTAATTAATATGAGTATTTTAATGTGTGGAATCCGATCTTCTTGATTTGAATGTATCTTGATATATTATGAGTATTCTTAAATTGAGTAATTCACGGGCACTGTGTTACGATAATTATATCTCACGTGCAAAGTCAGTGGAGCTGCATTATTATCTGTCTGTTGATACACATTTCTTTTAGCGTTTTAGTAGAGTAGTGTGAATAGTCAAGATGTTTAAAATCCCATTAAACCTCCGTATCTGAATAAATTGTACTTCACTTTTTTTATAGAATTTATATGTACGCTTGTTTGTTAAAATCTCTTGTAGAAATATAAGAAAACAGTTATTCCTAAGTGGACACCGGTGTTACTGTGAATATACTCGCACTTAATTTCAGATTGAAATTTGAGTATAAATGTTCGAGATGTATCAAGCATTAAAACCTAGTACAACTTAAACATCTATTTTTGTTTGACTAAAGAATCAAAATTGTATTAAAAGATAATTAATTTGAATTGTAATACACTTCAAGCTTGATAAAATAAAATTGAAACAGCTGCAGTAAAATTTTGTGATGAAATACCTTCTTTAGCCTTTTTTTATTATAAACGCACTTTTCATTTGTCCAATCATGCAATCAACTAACCATTAATGGAAAGGGCTAAGAAAAGACTAGATCACGAATACAAATCTTTTCCCTTGGATCATATTAAAGTCAATTTCAAGAAAGAAACAGTTTTAGAATGGCACTTCTTATTTATTGGGCAAAATAGTACTCCCTTTGAGGGAGGTGAGTATCATGGGACATTATTTTTTCCAGAAAATTACCCTTTCTCTCCTCCCTCCATTCGGTTCATTACACCTAATGGACGCTTCCAGACAAACGAGAGAGTTTGCTTTTCAATAAGTGATTTCCATCCTGAGAACTGGAAACCAGCGTACACTATGTCAGCATTTTTACAAGGAGTGTATGACTTCATGATGAGTGAGACTACTGATACAGTGGGGAGTTTGGTGATGGATGAGGAAGAGATTAGAGAGTTAGCCAAAAAGAGCAGAGAATTCAATAAAAGTGATGATTCTTATATTGAAATGTTTGAAGATAGGAACGATGGAGCTATCAAGTGCCCTTTAGTGACATCCACTTCCTTTGACCCATTGATGAACATGTCTTTAGATAAATCTCAGTCAGATCACAGCTGCACTAGAAATAAAGTGGTGGCTCGTCGTCTTGGGATATTTCCGAGTGTTCCAGTGCACAAATCCGTTCTCGACTCTCGTGTTGACAATCAGTGGGATTTCGCATCTGGCCCATTGACAAAGGTCTCTTTAGAAAGATCTCGGTCAGAAACCAGCTACACTACAGATAAAATGGTGACTTGTCGTCCTAAAGGATATACCGTTAATTCTCAAACTGTCAAACTTCAAATATCCGAATCACATGTTCCCAATTTCTCGACTGCGCATCGAACTTCTCCCATGAAGCATATTGTTCCCTGTTCTCCCTCTCCAAATTCATTGATTGCCTCAAGAGATAATAGACCTGATAGAAACACTGCGGATTATCTTCTCACTCCTTCAGATACGAATCAAACATCTACTAAGCAGATAAACTCTACTAATTGTCCCTATCATTTAGCTATTAAAGAACTATGGCGAAAAGCAAGCGATACCAGATCTATAAATAACTCCTCGTTTCATCATTCAAAGTATTCAGCTACAGATGAACTTCCTAAAGACACAATTAGCGACTTTTTAACACAGAAACCCCTACATCATTCTTCTAAGACTTCAACTAAACGGAGATTGCTTGACAATACTAGTTGTAACAGTTTTATGGGTAAACGGGTTGCTAACCATTCTGGAAGATTTGAAAATGGTTCAGTGAGCAACTCTGATCGCGTACCTAATTATCTTGATGGTAATAAAGGAAGAATTCTAACCGTTCCATCTGATTATTTAGAGGAATCCTCTTTGCAAATGTATCACCCTCATCATAGCAAAACTATTGACAAATGCGTAGCTCATCCTCCAATGAAATCTGAGAATTCTCTAGTGTGCAATTTTGATCAAGTACCTCACTCTTCTTATGGAAAGAAAAATGATTCTACATCTGATTTTCCGAAGCAGTTGGAGAGTAACGTTGTTGTGGATTCTGTTTCAGATTTAAATTCAGGTCAATTTTTACCCTTAACTACTATTTCAAATGCTCGACCAGGTAAAGACTATAATCTGGGTAGAGAAATGGATCCTTTTCATTCTAACCTTCTTCATTCTGATAATCTTCGAAAGGTGTTCCATTCTACACCTTTTAAAGTACCACCAAAAGTTCATTATGAAGATCCTTTTGCAATAAAAACAAATCAAACCTCGTCAGGTTATATTCCTAGGGATACTGTTATTAACACTGAGCTGCATAACTTCGATATTTCTGATTATTCAATTTATAATAATTCAACTCCTAATTTAAGTGTCAGAAAATCCTTTCAAAATCTTCCACCTTACCCTCCCAATTCTTCAATTAGAGGTAATTCACTTGAAGATTTAAACGGTAGAAAAGCTAATGACAGACCTCCGTCTCATCCTCTCTATTTTTCAATTAGAAATAGATCCCCTGTAAGTTCAAGTGATATTACAAAAACTAAACAGAGAACTCCGTCTTATCTCTACAATTCTCCAAATTCATCACGTATAAATATAAATGTTAAAAGAACAAATGAGGGAACTCCTTCCCGTCTTCCCAATTCTTCAAGTACAAAGAATCATCTCTTATACAAGTGCTAAAAGAATGAATGAGAGAGTTCTGTCCCAATCCTTCCAATTATTTAAATATGGCTTTTCAGTAACGAATCTATAGACAAGTCTCTGTCCCATTCTGTAAGTTCTTTAAATAGACCCCAAAGTTATCTCTCATGTTGACATGTTGACAGTGAGGAGGATTTCGTACCTGATCCATTGCCTAAAGTCCCTTCGGAAAGAGTTCGGTCAGAAAACAGTTACGCTAGACGTAAACTGGTGACTTGTCTTCCTAAAATATATGCTGCTAGCTCTCATACTATCAAACTTCAAATATCCGAGTCACATGTTTCCAATTCATCAACTGCGCATCGAACTTCTCTCATAAAACATATTTGCCCCTCTCGTCCTCCAAATCCTTCAGCTAGGGATGGATTATGTCAAAACACAAGCAAGAACAGCCATATGAATAGCTCTTCACTTTATTCTCCCACTTTTTTGAACAGGAGTAGATCAACTCATTTTCCAGAAAGATCTGAGACTTTTTCAATGCCCCAACCTGATTACACACCTAACTATCTTACTCATCATCAGAGCGCGATTACATCCGTTTCTTCCGATTCATCAAAGAATTCTCTTCGAAAACGTCTCAATCAAACCTGAGTGCATTAACATCTACTGATGTTAGTGCTGTTCAATTTTTGGATAAGTTTAAGGATTATGTTAGTTCTAATTATATCAAACTTAAGATTTCCTTACCGTTTGTTCCCAATTCTTCGACTGCCCATCAATCTTCTTCAATGTTTAATATAAGTTCGTCCTATTCTCCTACATCAGCTAAGGATAGATTAAATCAAAACACAGCTGAAGATGATAGTTTAACTCATCTTTTAGAAAAATCAATGACTGTTTCAATCCCAGAAACTGATCACACACTTAGCTCTCTTACTTGCAATCAGAGTGAAATTCCTCCCGTTATACCAAATTCTTCTAAGGAAATCTCTCCGAAAAAGTCTCAACCAAACCTGAGCAACACCGTTAATCTTCCAAAAGGATTCATACCTCTTCCTACACATGTATTATCTGAGGTTTCATAAGAGGATACTCTTACAATGAACTCAAATTTAACATCTTCAGGTAACCTTAGGGATGCTGTTAGCTTTAATATTGATGAACCTCAAGCATCTTCTAATGCTCCTCTTACATCAACTACTCAACAAACATCCCCAATGATGCATATAAATTCGTGCTATTTCCCTACTACAGGTGAAAATATACTAAATCAGAATTCGAGCAGTAACAATTTCTATTAATAGCTCTACAGTTCATTATTCTACTTCTTTGGCCGAAAACGCATTACCTCATATTACAAGACATGATTGGTCTGCGCATATAAGAATGTTTCAGTACTCCGATCACATACCTAAAGACAGAAAAAATGGTTATCCTTCCCAATTTTTGGATAATTTAATGTGTCCTACCAATGTTGATGAGGTTCCATTTTTAGAAATGGATTCAGATTCTTTTCTTCATACACTTCAAAATTCAAATCCTCGCTTTACAAAGACCTTTGGCAGTAATGGATCTTCCTCTTTCTGATTATCCATCTGAACTTCAGCCATCCCAAATAATACCTAAGATTTCACAACACAAACGATAACAAATCTATAGATTCCTTGAATAGATCCCAAGATCATGGGAGGACAAAGACATATGCACTTCAAACTGATTCTAACAATTTCATGGATTTAAAACACCCAAGCCCCATTAAAAGTGATCTTATTCCTTCCCCAGCAACTACTAAGTCATACGAGGACAAATTGAAGCTATTACCCAAACCTTCTAACACCAAATACCCTGATAAAAATGTTCATGCTTCGAAACATACTCGTCCGATTGAAAACTCGCATTATCCCTCTTTCTCAGCCAACAATCATTCTTACAATGACATTTTAAACCAAACAGAAAAATCTAATTATCAAAGTTTCGGTCATGAGAAGGTTGAATGTCCAAGATCTTTTGATTCCAATCTACCTCCAAAAAGGAAATCTAGCATAGATATGGAAGCATCTAGATATACAACTTTCAGTTCTGATAAAGATGGAGATTGTAGCAAAATAAATCAAGGAGTTCATATGAATGCAATATCAAATAATTATTTATCTTCACACATTAGAAGTTTGCAAAGGTATGACACTCATCTCAGCTTGCGAGAAGCTAAGAGTTATTTTAACTCCCTTTTATCTCATTATGCACAGAGCATGAAACATTTGAGTTTGCATAGATCTGGAAGTGAATATTAATTTTAAGTTCATTTTAATATTTACTATATAATAAGCTCATTACTGTCATGTATGCTTAATTCTTCTATTTGCCATATAGCATAGCTGAGACTCATTCCAGTCGACTCAGCCTTAGTCTAACTCAGTGGATCCCAACTGGTGGTCCGCGAGCCCATGTGGGGTCGCAGGACTCAATGTATGGGGCCATTTGATCACTTAGGAATTTATCTGCAATAATACATATTCATCATATAAAATTGAAGATCACTTTTTGGGGCCATCAATATCGCTGCAGGTCCAAATGGAGGCCTTCTGGTGGCGAACATGAGGAACCACTGGTCTAACATTACTTTTTTTAGAAATGAACGTCATACTATTGTAATTATACGCCTTATTTTTAATACTACAAGCTTGAATTACAGTTATAGTTCCATATATATATATATTACTGTCTCATGCTGTTGATATTATTAGTGCAGCTCCTAGTATAGGAGATCTTTTGAGAAAAGGTGAAAGTTTTTCAGAATTTGGACTCAGGTTCAAATCTCCGCCATATAAGAAATATATGGTCCAAATTTGGTGCAATTTTCAGTGCAATTGAAGCAACTATTCACTGCGAACATACTCGCGATTATTTTTAGTTTGAAAATTGGGCCCAAATGTTCAAGATGTACTAAGTATGTAAATTCGAGACAAATAATCAAAATTGATAATTAATTGGTATTGTAATAAGCTTGATACAATATAATTGAAACAGTTACAGTAAATTTTGTTTAATGATAATACCTTCTTTAGCTTATTTGATTTTAAACGTATTTTTCATCTGTTCAATCATGCAATCAAATAACCGATAATGGAGCGGGCAAAGAAAAGACTAGATCACGAATACAAATCTTTTCCCTTGGATTATATTAAAGTTAATTTCAAGAAAGAAACATTTTTAGAATGGCACTTCTTATTTATTGGGCAAAATGGTACTCCTTTTGAGGGAGGTGAGTATCATGGGACATTAATTTTTCCAGAAAATTATCCTCTCTCTCCTCCCACCACTCAAATCATTACGCCTAACGGACGCTTCCAGACAAACGAGAGAGTTTGCTTTTCAATAAGTGATTTCCATCCTGAGAACTGGAAACCAGCGTACACTATGTCATCATTTTTACAAGGAGTGTATAGCTTCATGATGACAGATACTACTGATACAGTGGGGAGTTTGGTAATGGGTGAGGAAGAGATAAGAAAGTTAGCGAAAAAGAGCAGAAAATTCAATAAAAGTAATGATTCTTATAACGAAATGTTTAAAGATAGGAATGATGAAACTATCAATCCTTTAATCACATCCACTGCTTCTGACCCATTGATGAAAGTCCCTACAGAAATATCTCGGTCAGATCACAACTCCATTAGAAATACACTGGTAACTCGTCGTCCCAGAAGATCTCTGAGTGTTCCAGTACACGAATCCGATCGCGAATCTCGTGTTGACGATGAGAAGGAATTCACATCCTCCATTGCATCTGGTTCGCTAACCAAAGTCCCTCCAAGAAGTTCTCGGTCAGATCACAGCGACACTAAAGATAAATTGGCGGCTCGTCTTTTTGGAAAGATTCTGAGTATTCCAGTGCCCAAATCCGATCGCGACTCTCGTGTTGACAATGAGAAGGAATTCGCAGCCATTGTATCTGACCCATTGACAAAAGCCCCTTCAGAAAGATCTCGGGCAGATCACAGCAACACTAGAGAGAAGCTGGTGACTTGTCCTCCTAAGAGACATACTGCTAGCTCTCATACTGTCAAACTTCAAATATCCGAGTCACAAATCCCCAATTCATCAACTGCGGATCGAACTTCTCCCATAAAACATATAGGCCACTCTTGTCCTCCAAATCTTTCGGGTAAGGATAGATTAACTCAATACACAAACAAGAACAGGTTTATGAATAGCTCTTCACTTCATTCTCCTAGTTCTATTAAAGGCGAGGTAAGCTACACTTCGAAATTATTAGAAAGAACCTTACCGGAAAGATCAAATTCTACCAGTCGTCACAGTTCTGCTACTAGTGTGTCTCAACATCGAGAAAAACATAATACAGTCCGATCATCCGATTACGCAAGTAATAATATCGCTCGTGACAACTATAATAGAGTCACAACTGAAATTTCCAAACGAAATAAAGAATTTTCTCCAGAAAAATCTAGTGGTCGATTAAGTAAAAAAACAATCAGTAACAGGCCTATGAATAACTCTTCACTTCATTCCCGTACTTTTTTGACTGAAAGTACAATACCTCAAACTGCAAGATATGATAAATCTACTCATTTTTCAGAAGAATTTAAGAAGAAAGAAAATGTTTCAGTACACAATTATCCAATACAATCTAAGGTTTTACACAAAAAATCCACTACAGTGAAGTCAGACATGA
This sequence comes from Aphrocallistes beatrix, assembly GCA_963281255.1. Taxonomy (NCBI): domain Eukaryota; kingdom Metazoa; phylum Porifera; class Hexactinellida; order Sceptrulophora; family Aphrocallistidae; genus Aphrocallistes; species Aphrocallistes beatrix. Next base: position 11,934,646 of record OY725488.1, read on the forward strand.
CATGTTCAGTTAGGGACACTGTTAGCTCCAAGTCTTCTAAACCTCAAGTGTCTCCACCTTTTTCTCTTACTTCTTCAAATGCAGATCAAACTTCTTCAATGATAGATAGAAGTCAGTTCCATTCTATCAATTCTCCAGCTAAAGCTAGTTCTAATGATGGTAAAACTCCTCATCTTTCCACGTCTTCAGCTATACTAAATAAGTTCTTCCAAGGCACAACTGTTAATAAATTTGCATTTAATCCTCCGCTGAATTCTTCCAATTCATCTACTGCGCAGCCATCATCTCCCAATGCACAAATAGTAAATCAATCTCAATCTCTCAATACAGCTGAAGATGAATCAATTCAAAACACAAATAGTAACGAATCTATGACTAGCTCTTCACTCCTTTCTCCCACTTCTTTACATACGTGTAGATCTCAAACTACACGAGATAATGTTTCAATGCTCCAAACTGATCACACACTTAGCTCTCTTACTTGTAATCAGAGTGGAATTCCTCCTGTTATACCAGATTCATCAAAGGAATTCTCTCCAAAAAGTTCTCAACCAAACCTGACTAACACTTCAGATAAATGGTCTGTTAATCTTCCAAAAGGATCCACACCTCTTCCTACACAAGTATTATCTGAGCTTTCACAAGAGGATACTCTTACAATGAACCAAAATGTAACATTTTCAGGTAACCTTAAGGATGCTTTTAGCTCTAATACTGACGAAACTCAAGAATCTACCTCTAATGTTCCTATTTCATCAGCTATGCATCCAACCTCCACAAAGATACATAAAGATTCGTCCTATTTCCCTACTACAACTAACAGAGTAAGTCAAAACTCGAGCAGCAACAGTTCTACTCATAGCTCTACAGTTCATTCTCCCACTTCTTTGGCCGAAAGTATATTACCTCAAACTACAAGATATGCTAGGACTACTCAACTTTCAGAAGAATCTAAGACTGTTTCATTACACAAAGCCGATCACCTACCCAACTCTACAGATAGAGAAAATGTTGATGATGCTCCGTTTTCAGAAATGGATTCAGATTCTGTTCTTCATACATTTCAAAATTCAAATGCTCGTATAGACAAAGACCTTACTAGGGACAGAGTTTTAGATCTTGAGAATTCTAATCTTCCTCCTCCTAATTATCCATCTGAACCTCTACCATCCCAAGTACTGACTACGGTTTCACATGAAGAATCTTTTACAGCGAGTTCAAATTTAAATTCTTCAGATGACCTCAGGAAGACTGTTTACCTTGGAGGTACTAAACCTCAAATGCCTCCACCTTATTCTCATAATTCTGCTACTACCTATCAAACCTCCTCAATGATGGATAGAAATCCGATATCTCCTGTTATGCTTGAAGTTAATACGTCCCATTCTCCCAATTCTTCAGCTACAGTTAAACCAAGTACAGGCTCTAATAGTAACGAATCTATAAATGAATATTCACCTCATCTTCTTACTACTCCAGTTAAAAATGCAATATCTATCAATACAGAAGAACACAAAGTTACTTCCAATTTATTGAACAAACCTCAAAACTATGGATCCACAAGGGTAAGACATATACCTCCATTTCCATCTCATATTCCTGATTCATTCTTGACTATTAACAATTGGAAGGGGCCAAAAGGGCCTAATTCAATAGAAAGTCATGGCAGTAGTTCTTCTGTAACTTCAAGATCACATAACAGCAAATTAAACCAGCAACACGACTCTTTCTATATTCCCAAAATTAAATATAAAGAGTTATATTTCGATTGTGTAGATGAAATTTCAAAACCTGAAAAAATAGGCTCAGATCGATATTTAGGCAAAGCTACTGAAGTTTCGAACAGTTTTGAAGCAACAAAAGAATTTCCAAGAAACGAGTACGAACCTTCATTGTTTTCAGTAGATAAACTTTTTCATTTTATTATTGCCATTATTAGTATTTTTGTTTCTTTAATGAATCTATTTTATAGAAAGTTACATAAATAAGATTATTTGAATAAACTCACTCCAATGTCAATGCAAATTCTCACTATGGGAACTCGGTGATACTAGTATTTAAGGTAGGAATGAAAAATGTCTCCAATATTCACCTCAATTTCATTTTTAAGTTATGGTATCGTTGTTTATTAAGAACTTCGTATATTTTAGAGTCTGTTGTTCTATTTTGAGTTTGAATATTTTTGATATACTATACTCTAGTTATTGATGATGATATTTTCCTTAGCTTATTTAACTATATACTGTTTCCTTCTGTTTATTGATACCATTAAATAACCATTTATGACACGGACGAAGAGAATACTAGAACACGAGTACGAAAGCTTTGTTACTTCTCCCCTCGATTATATTAAAGTTAACTTCGAAGAAGGAACATATTTAGAATGGCACTTCTTGTTTATCGGGCAAATTGGTACTCCATTTGAAGGAGGTGAGTATCATGGAACACTAGTTTTCCCAGACAACTATCCTTTCTCTCCTCCATCCACTCGCTTCATTACACCTAACGGACGCTTCCAGATAAATGAGAGAGTTTGCTTTTCAATAAGTGATTTCCATCCTGAGAACTGGAAACCAGCGTACACTGTGTCATCATTTTTACAAGGAGTGTATAGCTTCATGATGACTGAGACTTCTGATACAGTGGGGAGTTTAGATATGGATGAAGAGGAAGTAAGAAAACTAGCTAGACTGAGTAAGGAATTCAATAAACATGATGAGTCTTATAACAAAATGTTTAAAGAAGAGATCGATGAAACAATTGAGTCTTCTTTGAATATTTTACAAATGCCAAAAACGGGTGACACACCTAACTCTCTTACTCACGATAAGAATCGAATTACCTCCGTTGCATCCGATTCATTGAAAGAATTCTCTTCGAAAAAATCTCAACCAAACCTGAATGCAGATAAATATTACGATAATGTTTTTAAAATATCTGATAATTTTCAAATACACAAACCTAGTCATGCGTTTCACTTTCTTACTGACAGAAAAAATCGTTATCCTCCTCAATTTTTCAATGTAACATGTTCTGCCGATCTTGTTGCTGTACCATTTTTAGATAACCTTAAGGATGCTATTAACTTTAATGCTACCAAACTTCAAATGCCTCTACCTTTTGCAGCCAATTCTTCAAGTACGCATCAATCTTCCATGGACACATAAGTTCGTCCCATTCCCCCACTCCAGCTATGGAAGCAAACTCAGGGTGGTTTAACAAAAATATTTTAAAGTGGTAAGGCAAAATTGTGATATACAATACCTGCAGTACAAATTCTATGAAAAAGTGCCAATTGCTTTATCTGTCGCACCTCTTCCCCCGGGCCTGCATTTATATTTACCGTGTTTGTACTAAACAAAAGATCAGAAATATATTTTCTTAGTTTTATTGATCGTCTAAAATATGATATGATAGATTGTTACTGTTATCATACTCCGTATTGCAATCAATTCTGCAAGTCTATTATATTTGTATAATTATTGGGGTTGCAGAACAGAAACAGCATTTGAACACTCTAGAGTCTATAAGTTGGAACCTATGAATCTGATTTAGTTTAGATTATAGCAAAACTTGCAAAATTGAGATTATAAATTTAATTATATTGAAATGGTATGTTTTATGCAAATAATTAAGAATAAATTAATAAAAAATTAGTAGGTATCGTGGCCTTTTTCAAGAACGTTAAAAATGGAATTAAACTGTTAAATATTTCCACTATAGTCTTTTTTTGTTCTATATTTTCAAATATTTTATTTACTGCTCTCGTTATTGATAATATCTTATTTAGCTTATTTGACATAATGCATCTTCAATCTGTCCATTTATATAATTAAATATTGATGACACGGGCAAAGAAAAGACTAGAACGTGAATACGAAAGCTTTGTAACTTCTCCTTTCGATTATATTAAAGTCAACTTCGAAAAAGGGGCATTTTTAGAATGGCACTTCTTGTTTATGGGGCAAATTGGTACTCCTTTTGAGGTAGGTGAGTATCATGGAACATTAGTTTTCCCAGACAACTACCCTTTCTCTCCTCCCTCCACTCGATTCATTACGCCTAACGGACGCTTTCAGACAAACGAGAGAATTTGCTTTTCAATAAGTGATTTCCATCCTGAGAACTGGAAACCAGCATACACTATGTCAGCATTTTTACAAGGAGTGTATAGCTTCATGATGACTGAGACCACCGATACAGTTGGGAGTTTGGTGATCGCTGAGGAGGAGATAAGAAAGTTAGCTAAAATGAGCAAAGAATTCAATAAAAGTGATGAAGCTTATAACAAAATGTTTAGAGAAAAGATTGATGAAACTATTGAATCTTCTCTGAATATTTCCCCAGCTAGCAACAAAGGAGAGCACACTTCATGGGAAGAAGCAAAATTTTGTCATCAATTAAATACAGTAAATTCCCTGAGTGATGATTTCGAAACATTATCAACTGATTATACTATAGATAATGTCAGTGGTATAAAAGATAAAAGTCTCCAGCGCTTAAATCGCGTTCCTACTCCAAATAGGATTTTACCAACGCAATATTATTCAAAACATAAACCGACAGAACAGCTACTACACGTACATATAACGGACTTTTCAGAAAAATTAGAACATACAGAACAAGCAGTGAAGAATTTTATTTTCAACGGACAGAAAAAGGTAGAGAAAATATTTTCAAATTGCATCAAGCATACATTTGAAATAGAATTAACAGCTAATAAGATGGTCACACATACTCCAGTAAATCCATATGTAAACACATTTGGTCAGTTGTTCAGCTGTGTTAAGAAGGTAAAAAATAAACGAATACACACCTCTAATATATCGTTTAAAGGACTATATTTGGAAGAATCTAGATCAACTAAGAACTCTACTACTACAGATAAACTGGTGACTCGTCCTCGAATAAGATCTAAGAGTGTTCCAGTACAAACATTCTATCACGCAATGAACTCTAACAATTGCAGAAAAATTTCATTCGTTAAATCACTCTCTATGGAATCTCTAAATAAAAGCAATATAACAGATAAATGCTTTAATCATCCTCTGAAAAGATGTAAGAATATTCCATTACTGACATCAGTTAATGGCGCACGTGAAAACTATAATAAAATTACAAGCTTGCCATCCAAAATACTAAAAGAATTTCCTTTGGAAATATCTCAATCAAGTGAGAACAACGCTACTGATAAATGGTCCTTTAATCTTCCAAAAAGATCTGAGAATGTTCAAATTCCCAAAACTAGTTACGCACCTAACTCTCCTACTCACGATCAGAACGGAATTACTTCCGTTGCCTCCGATTCATCGAAAGAATTCTCTCTAAGAAAGTCTCAACCAAACCTGAGCTATGCTACATATAAATATTCTGCTTATATTCCAAAAAGATCTGAGTATGTAGTAAATGCTAGTGAACTGAATACACAAAATTCAGCTGAAAATTTAATAAACATATCTGATCACTCGCCCAGTGATATTGCGGAGAAGCAGAGCAAAACGTCATTGACAAGATCCTCTTTGATGACATCTCAACGAAATCAGAACATGAAAAATGAAAGTGTTATTCATCAGCCTCATCCTACTGGAAAATTTAAAGATGATCTAATACGAAATTCCTTTCGCTCACCTAAATTTCGTGGCAATCAAAGTGGGATCATTTCAACTGCATCCAATGCAACAAACAAATTTTCTTCAAAAATACCTCGACCTAATCGAAACAAGACAACAGATAAATGTGTAGCTAATCCTCCGAGAAAATTTGAAAATAATCCAAAGCCCAAATTCGATTGCGCACATAAATCTCTTGTTGGTAGTAATGAAGGAGAAATTACAACAAATCCAATTGATTTTTTAAAGGGATTCCATTCGCAGATATCTCTACCTGATCATGGCAGCACTGTGGATAAAGTGAGAATTCACCTCCCAAGAAATTCTGAGAGTTCTACATTGCACGAATTCGATCGCACATATCACTCTCTTATTGATAAGAATCCTCATTCTAATAATACAAATGAAGTATTAAGTTCTCTTCCTTCTACATTTATACAAGAAATTCATTACGAGAATCCCGATACATTACAAAAATTTACAACTTCAGATAAGATTGTCCCTAGGAATACTAATTCTAAATTTCAAGATTCCAATATTTCCATTTCGACTAAAATATATCACTTCAAAATACAATTGTCAAAAAAACTACTGAATTTCCTCGGTCCTATCTACCCATTCCTTCAGTTAAAAATAAAAATTCTCAAAATTATGTTAAAAGCATCAATAATAATCCTCCCAATTCTTCTATTAGAAATGGACTATCACAAAGCACAAGAGATGACGAATCAATAACTAGTTCCCCATCCTTCACTCCCTTAAATAGATCTCGAGGTAATAGAATCACGAATACATTATATATGCATCCAGAAAAAAATTGGAAAAATTCAAGATCCAAATCTGATCAAGCACCTCTCTCTTTTGCTGGCAATCGAAGTCGGATTATTTTTGTTGCATCAAATAAATTTTCTTCACAAATATCTCTACATAATCAAGCCCCCAAAACGATAGATAGACAAGTAGCTAAACCTTCTGGAAGATCTGAAAATGGTTCAGTGAGCAATTCCGATCGCTTACCTAAATATCTTGCTGGTAATAAAGGAAGAATTACAACTGTTCCATCAGATTATTTGGAGGAATTCTCTTCGCAAATGTCTCACCCTCATCAAAGCAAAACTATTGATAAATGGGTAGCTCATCCTCCAGGAAAATCTGAGAATTCTCTAGTGTGCAATCTTGATCAGGTACCTCACAGTCCTCCATCCTATTCTTCAATTGGAGGTAAATCACATACAAATACAAACGCTACTAAAAGAACGAATGAGAGAACTCTATCCCATCCTCACCATTCTTTAACTGAAAACGAAGCCTTTCATAACACAAGGTTTGAAATTCATCGTAGATTTCTTGAAGCTAAGAGTCATTCTAACTACCTTTTATCTCATAGGGAACAGCTAATTAAACATTTTAGTTTGCATGGGTATGAAAGTGATTATTAATTTTAGGCTTATTTTCATATTTAGTACATACTATGTAATGAACTCATTGCAATTTTGTATACGTACTTAATCTAATCTCTATTTTCCATATAACATACGTAGCTGAGACTCGTTTCAGTCGGCCCAGCCTAAATCTAGCATTGCATTTTTAGTGCAGCTCCTAGCGTAGGAAATGGCGTATGTCATGATCAGCGTCGAACGTCCGTACGTCCGCCTGTTCGCTCCTGGAAATTCTATTGGGCCTAATTGCACCAAAAATGGAACATATATTCCCTATATGGTGGTGATTTGAACCTGATGAGTCACTAATGGAGCTGCACTATCAGTCTTTTGACTGACGTTTTTTGGAATGCATGTCATACTCTAGTAATTATACACCCAATTTTAATACCAAGCTTTGAATTACAGTTTATATTGGCCCATAGAGTGGTGTAGTATGGATAGTTGCGATATTTGGCATCCCATCTCCCGAATTTGAGTAAATTGTCTCACTTTTTATCTAATTTATTTGTACGATTATTCGTTAAAATTTATTCTTAAGTTTTTGCCATAATAATAAATAATGTTATTATTGCATGATCTTATTTTTGTTGACAATTGTTTGTGTAGCAATTTCGTGGTGCTGACAAGACATAAAATAATATTTTGTCATCTCAGTCGATATACTGATACGGGGTGCTGGATCAGTTTTGCAATGAGGTATTATAGTAGTAGCTAGATTCTTTTATTCTGAGTATATTTAAATACTATTTGATTGGTGGTAGCCATCTTTCAAAGCCATTCGCAATAACTTTAATTAAATGTTTCAATTTACTTTTTGTATTAATTTCTAATGAGACGAAATATGACACTTCAGTCAAAGATCTAGTGAAAATTTTTCATGTTCTTTGAGTATTGGGTTCATTTCTGAACAAATTTGAGGGTTTTTAAAAAATAGTTACCAAATCCTTAAGGAAGATGCCATGCTAAAAAGGATCGGCATCATGGTACAGTTTTTAGGCAATTAAATTAGAGTAGATATTGATTATATTCAATTTTAAAATTACTTATTGTACAACTTTATAAGATATAAAAGAGGGAGACTTACTTTTTGAATACTAAAGTATACCTCATAAGTACGAAAATCATAATTTGTGTATTGAAATTCCCAATATTAATAACCGTTGATACTCTTATCTTGCATCTACGTATACGATCATTCAGCATTGTGTGTGCCATCGACTATAGCATTACGAAACTTGAAGTTACGTACTTATTTTTGTCTACTATAATGCCATATTCTAACTGACAAGAATTATTTATTCATAGAAAACTTAGGATATGACTTCATACACAATTTTCAACTATCTTACTATATGCACTGTCTCATATTTCATCTCATATCATTAATGAACTAATATCCTATATACTCTATATATACTCTTATGCATGTCCAAGTAGGCACTAATTATATTTTAGTTTATTAGTAAGTATTATACATGGAGGAAGACCTTGGAACTATTTTTATTGTTGGACTTGAAGGAAAGACAAAAAGTGTGATTTTGGAAAACAGAAAAATCGCAGTTAGTTTTTATTGATTATTTATATATTAACTGTATTAATATGAAGAAGAATATCTATATCCAGCAATTTAAAAATAGTTAGCTGTTAATATACTTCAAAAAGTTCTCATCCCATATCTGTATCGCAAATTATAGTGAAAATAGGATATTTTCGATTTGTCCATTGTATTCCTTAGGGGATTAGTTTCCATTTTGTATATTGGTTTATTTTAAGAGGACAATGATTGTGGTTTCTACAATGGATTTTTGTTCATCGGTTTAGGGTAGTGTCGAAAAGTTGGAATCTTCCCATTGAAAATGGCTTGAAACTAAATTTGGAGAAAAAAGTTGTGAAAATCGTAGAATAAGGTCAATAAAGGTTAAATAATTAGTTCCAAAGTGAAAAAGTAAACGGGAGGTGTTCAATAGTATTGCTCGTAATGAAAAATATCATGCCACTTTTAGTGGATTCACCAGTGTTACCAATCTCAAGTTTCTAGCTCTTCTAGTTTTTGTAAAATAAGCAAAAGAATGAAATCACATGAAATCACAGGCCAGCGGCCACCCGTTTGTAGTCCCTTACTGACCCTAAAACTGTGTATAACGGCCATGACCTGTCTATAACGGCCACTACCTATCTATAACGGCCATCACCTTTTTCACCTTTTTAAGTTTCTATTACATGACTTATTACGAACGATAAACAAATTTCATGTAATTACTTCAAGTAATGGATTTCTAAAAGCTTGATATTTATTGCACTACGTTGATACCTTTGGTGATTAAGACAATCACTTGTATATAATGGTCATCTGTGTATAACGGTCAATTTTGTCCAGTCCCTTGGGTGGCCGTTATATACAGGTTCCACTGTATATATAAGTATATATAATTGTCATCCTCTCTTTACTAGAATTTTACAGTCTCTGAACTGAAAAATGACTTAGTTAAGAAGACTGGAATCGAAGAAGTGCAGCAGAGACTGATCTTTGCTGGGAAAGAGTTACTGGTAGAAAGAATGGGGCGAAAGATGATCATGAGTGATTACAACATTAGAAATGGGTCTACAATAATGTTGGTAATCAGACTTCCTGGTGGTATTTGCTCTTAGAGATATTAAGTAAAGAGGATAAGTTTATTTGTGAACATTTTTACTTGATTTCTCTATTTGCCATAAAAATGTTATTCTTTACCTCTTAGGTTATTTTGTATACATTTATATGTATTCAACATAATAAGTATATAATCTAAACTATTTTATACTTGTAAATACAGTACACCCTCGTTAATCTGAATAACTCTGTACAGATTATTAAAAACTCGTTCGGATTATTGAATTTTTCCGATTAGTGAAATATTACTAATTCAATAGGAAAATAGCCATAATAATACTTATAAATTTATAATATGAAAGTATTAAGGTTATTATTTCTCTATTAGAGGCGAATAATATGCCACATTTTGCAGTTCGGATTATTAAGGTTCGAATTCACGAGATTTGACTGATAAGTCTATATGGCACGAAGGATCTACCTAAAAAGTTTTTCAGACCTCTATACTAATTAATATATGCATGTCTTGCATTTCTCATACCAATCGGGCACTTGAATATTTCTCATTTTGCATTATGCATTGTTGCAGATTCAATGCTTCATGGTATTACCCTTAGGCCGCCTCTTTCAATCTCAAAAGCCATTTGATAATTATTGTATACAACTTATGTATATTTATACAGGTGTTTAATGCAGTAAATTTGTAATCATATCACTTTATTATGACGTCATCATTACGTATCAAAATTTTGAAAATTGACAGATTTGGTGAGTGATATCGATTATCAGTAGGTCAGACATATTTAGAGATACTATATCCCTTATAATTAACCAATGTGACCCCAGGCGACCGAAGGGAGCCTTCGGCGGACACAAAAGTGTCCGCCAGCCGCGCAGCGCAAGCAAGCGAAGTGAAGTGCGCTTGTATAGATTAATCGAGTTTTAATAGTAAGACTATATATATATACATAGGGCATTCCAAAAGTTCTCGTCCCAAATCTGTATCTCAAATGAGAGTGAAAATAGGATATTTTCAGTTTGTCCATTGTATTCCTTAGGGGATCAGCTTCCAATTTATATATTGGTTTATTTTAAAAGGACAATTATTGTGGTTTTGTACATCGGTTTAGGGCACTGCCTTTGATCGTGATTTTTGGGGTTCCCTTTGATATATTTCAGTTCTGAGCAGATTTAGATTAAACTGATCCCGCCATCCAATTCTACGCATCAACTAACATATAGATTGAATTCTCTGAAGTATTATAGTTTGAGGCTGAGGGAATACTATGTTTTGAAGTGGTTTACTACCATTTTTGTCCCACTTTTTATTGGCGAAAATTGACAAAAAATCCACTAAAAGTGGCATGATATTTTTTCAAAACGAGCAATACTATTGAACACCTCCCGATTACGTTTTCACATTGGTTCTTAATTATTTCACCTTTTATTGACCTTATTCTACGATTTTCACAGCTTTTATTCTCCAAATTTAGTTTTAAGCCATTTTCAATGGGAAGATTCCAAATTTTCGACACTACCCTAAACCGATGCATAAAAATCTAATAAAGGAACCACAATAATTGTCCTCTTAAAATAAACCAATATATAAATTGGAAGCTGATTCCTTAAGGAATACAATATACAAATTGAAAATATCCTATTTTCACTCTCATTTGAGATACAGATTTGGGACGAGAACTTTTGGAATGCCCTTAGCATATACACAACAAACAAACATTAATCGAGTTTTAATTGTAAGGAGATATATATACAAACAAACATTAATCTAGTTTTAATATTAAGGATAATGAATTCTTGCTTGTTTAGCCATAATACACATTCTAAATGTCTGGAGCCTGCAAATACGCACCTGATACTGACGGTATAAAGATCTGGAACATAAGGGTGGGATCAGATTATTTCATAGAGAACCGAGACGAAACTAGAACAGTGAAATTTCCTCATGCTAAAGGGGAATGTTATGTGTGTGGTGATGAAGGAGGCCTTAAAATGCACTGCGAACATTTCATCTGTCCAGATGATCTGCTCGATCTCGCTTGGGAAAGTATTGGGACTATGAAACACGAGATTAGCTGTGGTAGTTGTACATCTATAATCAGCGTTGATGACATCATCAAATTTGGGATGCCAAAAATGGATGAGGAGCAGTTCCTAATTTCCGCGATTTCAGTTAATTTTTGTGAGAGTCAAGACATCCAACAGTGTCCGAGCTGTAAGAGCTACTGTGAGAGAATGGATACTAACAGTCCACAAGTTAAATGCACTGTCTGCAGTAAGAAGCTGGGGAGAGAATTCCAGTTTTGCTGGTATTGCTTAAAGATATGGAAAGACATAAAGAATTATGAAAATTGTGGAAATTCGAAGTGTAAGAAGGATGTCGTTAAGCAGCTACAGGATTCACCTAAAATGATTTTCAAGGATCGTCAAGACAAATCCGTTTCTGTTCCCAAAATTCGAGCTTGTCCAAGATGCTCTACCATTTTACAGCATAACACTGGGTGTAATGAAATGACCTGCAAAATGTGTGGACTGAAGTTCTGCTTTATCTGCCTCAGGAATACTATTGAAGGAACTTTGGTGTGTACTGGAAGAAATTATACTGGTATCACATGTACTCCTGCACCTATGCAAACTTTACGGTCTGCATAAGAGAAATCCTTTCCCTTTTGGATGTAAGACATTTTCCCTAATTTACGAAATATAACCTTTATAGATGTAATGTGTACTATATTAACACTGTGAATTTTACCTGAATCTCGAGACTTCTATGTATACTGAATTTTCTCCTTTCTTTATTAGATATTTTCCTTTCTGTTTTTAGTGGCGCTCCTATAGGGAGACACCTTGTGGATCCTGTTAACTTTAACATTCCGATTTCTACAATCGCGCGCAGGGCTCTTTATTGTGTAGATGTGCACTGCCGATATTTTTTGCGAAATTCCATCACTTCCAATTTTTGCAAACGTATTTATGTTCTTAATTAATGCCTTCAATGCAAAGTTTGTTTTAAGAAATAAGTGAGATTTCAACATTTCATTTGTAGAACTCGATTATTTCGATTTGAAAATAATAATAATCCGAATATTTAATGAGTTATTTGCATTGTTTTGCATTGTTTTAACATCCCTGTGTTTTAATGCAGCTATCAGAATGTCGGATTATTGTGCGATTTTAAGATATATACCTTAATGTGATTTGTTGGTTAGACCGTTGTTACCCCTCTTCTAACATGAAATTTTATAGCAAAAAAATTCATTTTTCTCTATAAAACATGAATTTTTATCTGCCTTATATGATTAGATGAGTTCAATATCCCTCCAATTACACCATCCCACACATAGCCATGGCATAGGTCGGGCAACGAAGAGGCTCCATAACGAATACAAGAAATTTTTAGAATCTCCTCCTCAAAATATTAAGGTTGCATTCAAAGAAGATCAAATTTTAGAATGGCACTTCTTATTTACAGGGCTTATCGGCACCCCCTTTAAAGGAGGAGAGTACCATGGGATGTTGATATTCACTGAAGATTACCCTTTCTCTCCTCCATCTATTCGGTTCATTACGCCTAACGGACGCTTCAAGACAGACGAGAGAGTTTGCTTTGAATTGAGTGATTTCCATCCTAAGTGTTGGAAACCTGCGTACACTGTGTCAGCAGTGTTACAAGGAGTGTATAGCTTCATGATGAGTGAGACTACTGATACAGTGGGGAGTTTGAACATGAATGAGACTCAAATAAGAAGTCTAGTTAGAAATAGCAAAAACTTTAATAGAAAAGATAAGATTTGCAATGAACTATTTCACAATCAGTTCACATCCAACCCTGGTCATACTGATTCGTCTACGACTACTCTTACCTCAGAGAGTCTACCAAATTATTCGGATCAGCAAAGTGACTTCTCGAAATCTTCGTCATATAATTTAAGATCACAAAAATGTACTTCGGGAACAGTTGCAAATTCCGAACTGAGATCTGCAAATATAAAACAGATGCCATCAGAATGTACTACATTTAACACCTTAGATACATCTCGACAAGAAAACCCTGAATCATCAGAATTTGGAGAGATTCCTACCAATAATAGTAAGCTCAATAATTCTGAAGTTTCGCTACAAAGTCTTTATCAATCAGTTTCGCAACGACATGAGCCTTCTTTATTCTCAAATAAAGTCAATTCAAGTTTGTCAATGAAAAGGACTAAAAAATTATCTAGAGAATTTCAAGAAATAATTGATAATCCAAATGATAACATATTAGTAAGCTATAGTGAAGATCTAATCTCAGAATGGCACTTCTTATTTACAGGACTTAATGGTACTCCCTTTGAAGGAGGAGAGTATCATGGAATGTTGATGTTCTCTGAAGATTATCCTTTCTCTCCTCCCTCCATTCGGTTCATTACGCCTAACGGACGTTTCCAGATAAATAAGAGAGTTGAATTGAGTCATTTCTATCCTGTGTGCTGGAAACCTTCGTACACTGTATCATCATTTTTACAAGGAGTGTATAGCTTCATGATGACTGAGACTACTGATACAGTGGGGAGTTTGGAAAGGAATGAGAGTGAGATAAAAAAATTAGCTGGAAAGAGCAGAGAATTTAATTTTCAAGATGGTTCTGCAGAGTTATTTCATAATGAGATCAAAGTTGCACTAATTGAAAATTCTGACACTGATCCAATACATTCACAAATCAATAAACCAGATATTTCATCTCAAGAATCCCAATCCTGTTCTTCTCCAGATATGTTGAAGCCAGATGTATCATCAAAGGCGGTTGAAACATCTGAAACTACTGATACAGTTCGGAGTTTAGATGTAGATGAGAATGAAATAAATAATCCAGCTGGAATGAGCAATCCATTTTATCCGAACGACAGCCCCGCAGCGCTGTTCAAAACTGAGATCAAAGATGATTTAACTCCTTCAATAAGCAAGAAAATCAAGAAGACTCATATCTCATCACTTCAAAAAATCAAATCCTCTTCTCTCCCAGAGGCATTGAAGCTAACTGTATCATCTAGTGAGTCTATCAAAACAGGAGAATTGGCCTCAACTAGCTCTGCTTCTTCTCCAGATAAAAAAGCGCAAGTTTCCAAATTAGGTCACACTCGAAAACATGATGAAAATATTTCCTCTAGATCCCAGATTAATGAAATAAATTCGAAAACACCACGCCTCAACCTTCAAAAAGAGACCAGAGCTTCCCGCGATAACCAAAATTTGGATAAATATAAATGTACATCAATTTATCATAATTCTAAAGTGCAAAGCGGATCCCTGTTTCGAAAAGAAGAAATCAATGCACAAAATTCCAAAATGCTCAAATCCATTGATATTCCAAAACCTAAGCTAGAGAACAAGTACATCGTATCTTCATTCAAATGTTAGTGGAATGGTTGACTCTTCTATCTGAATGATCATACTTAGTAATTACAAGTACTATACGTATAGCTTAGTATACTCATTTATACATATTTCATATGTATTTTATTTGTAGTGGTGAAAATTTAGTTTACAAGCTGAATTTGCGTTTGAATTAACATCTTTATTTTTTGTTGACAATTATTAATAATATAATGATTTGAACTTAACCAAACCTAGTGATTGAATAGTATTGATGCTTAGTTTTCACTACTTGGCGCAGAAAATTAGGAATATTTGATGTTATGAAACAGAAGCAGCACTAACTCTACCGCAGATGGGGCATAAGACCTCACCTGCTGGTCTCACCCTCGCTCCGCCACTGTTATGAAATATTCTTACTTTTTGTTGTGCCAAGAATTCTTACTTGGTGTCACAAATCGGAATAATCTTACATTCTAAGATATTCCTACTCATCGCTGCGCATAGAAGAATTACACGTTGACAACTAGTAGTTATTTTCCATTTATTTAAGGTTAGAAGTATCGGCATTGTATACGTCGAGAATGGAAAAGATGTACCGTATTTACTAACCAAAATATTTCATGCAAATACTGTTGAAGTGGACCTATTTATAGATAAACCTTTATATTAATTCGTTATTAAATTATTTAAAATTACTCTTCTTTAAGACTTTAAACTAAATTCTTGGCAGCCCCATAGTGTTAGTAAATCCAAATACATAGATATGCCACGAAAGAATATTTCAGCTCACTTTTTCATTAGAGTAAAAAAAATGTTCCTAACTAATGTTAATAGACAAGATACTTAGCATTACAGTGCAATGGCGTCTGAGATGGTGGTTGAAGAGTTGACTTTCGAGTGTCCCTCAGAAGCAGGAGCCTACTTCATGAAGAGAAGGGACCTTCACCGGGAACAAGTAGCGGACGAGTTCGGACAGTGCACCACCTGCTTTGACGACAATTCTGGTAAGTTGGAATGTGAGCATTTCCTCTGCTCTCACTGCATGCTGTACTACGCCTGGCAGCAGCTAGAGAGAGGACAGCGGGAGTTCGGCTGTCCAGTCTGCAAAGTGAAACTGACCATGGACCTGGTGCTACAGCTGGGGAGACCGGATGAGCTGGAGAAATCCTGGCTAGACAAGTTCCTGACTCGGAATCTGAACGAAGACCTGGAACGCAAGCCTAAAGACGCATCGGAGAAGATCAACCTCCTCCTCCACACTTCTCCCTCACGCGAGATCAGCGATGACAATGGAGTTAAGCTTCAGGTGCCCGAGTTGAGAGTCTGTCCGTCTTGCTACACTGTAATAATGCACTCAGAAGGCTGCTACAAGATCACGTGTATTGGATGTAGAACCACGTTCTGTTTCATCTGTCTCACACTCGTAACAGCTGATTCTTCTTGTGGGAGCACTTTTACCAGTTTTCACTGCCAGCCTGCAGGGCATCAAGTTATAAAGGAGAAGGTCTTACTATGAGTTTGAGTTAAATATAATTAAATATGTTGTATCTATGCACTATTACAACTCTCATTTGTATGTCCTTAGTCCTTACTAATTGTGCTATTTCAATTATTTTATAATAAAATATTAACAAAATTTGAATGTGATAGAAATAAATCCCTAACAATACTTTTATATTTTTGTTACGAATAAACATAATTTATATAATTGATTTATCAAATATAGAGCATTTCATTTTGTAGAACTCGATTATTTCACTCTCAACTTATAACATGTGTAGTTCGTATAAATGCATAACTTCACATCCTTTTAAAACCTGCAGATGGCTTGGTGTGTTTTTTTATTTATAGTCAGACCCCAAACTTGTATGGCTTCCCCGCCCAAAATGGCTTAAACCGGAAATGACGCAACAAAACGCCTCGCCAAGCGCGGGTTACGTAATGAGCTGACTATCCGAATGTCGACTGACATTTTAGTGTATATTCTATTACAGGAGCTGTTCTATTGGCATTGGCCATATCGAATTCTTGAAATTTATAGAATCTCCTGAAAATATTAAAGTTACATTCTAAGAAGATCTAATTTTAGAATTGCACTTATTTACTTCTTATTTCAGGGCTTATTGGCACCCCATTTAAAGGAGAGTATCATGAAATCCTGATATTCCCCCAAGAATATCCTTTCTCTCCTCCATCGATTCAGTTCATTACTAGAAAAAGTAAGGATTAATATAGAAAAAATAAGATTTGCAATGAAATGTTTCACATTCAGTTCATATCCAATCCTGACCAGGGTATTATACAGCCCGCAGAGATACACTCCTATTCTCAAACCCCTAAATTTTCATACGTGTGACAGTCCATTTCGAGAGGCCTGAAATCCAGCTTCACTAGAAGGTGGGAACAAATTTCAATGCAGTTCCTATTATAAGAGATGCATTATGTTATGGGCTGTGCATGACATCCTTATGTCCACTGGAGCTGCACCATCATAAAATCCGAGTAACCAGCATTTTTCATTTCAAACCGGCATGATCATAAAATTCAAATTATCTTAAAAAGATTCATTCTATCTAATACATAATAACTTTCTACAACAATTTAACCACTTTTGATGACGATTTATTGCCTAATTTTGAAAATTTAGGCCACTTTTAGTGCAACTCCTATAGGGAGATGCCCCTATGGCATGGATGGAGTATCTCGTCTTTCAGCCTTCTATCTCCTAAAATGGCTGAGTTGTTGTCAAAGAACTGTAATTTCTAATTATAAAAAGGTGACAATGACGTCATAATTCCATGATGAGTCGACATTTTAGTCTGAACTCAGCACTTAGTGGAGCCATAGCAAAATACTCCCGCATGCCAAAAATCAGCTTTCTACGTCTGGCAGTTTCTTCAATCAATTCGTTTATAGTATATATATATATATATATGTATATAGACATTAATCGAGTTTTAATAGTTGGGATATATTCATATTTTAATACAACCACTACAATGCTTTGTTTAAGGATATAAGTAAGGTCTCAACGATTAATGTTCAATATTCACCATTCCGATTTTCGCTGTTTGTAAGTCATAATATGAATATTTTATAAGTTATTAACATATTAATTTACATATTTTCACACCTTTTGAAAAATTCTCATTTTGAGCTAAAAGCGAGTTCTCAACGGCTCATATTGAATATTTTAATATGTAGATTCCGATTTTGCACTTTGAAAGAAATGATGGGAATATTTAATGAGCTATGAAATTTTGATATATTCATATTTTCACATCTATTGAAAAAAAGAATTAGTTTAAGCTAAAAGCGAGTTCTCAACGGCTGATATAGAGTATTTTAATACACGTATGTAGATTCCAAGTTTCACACTTAGAATGCCTTAAAAGAGTATTTCCCGATATACTCCGATATTTACATTTAATATTCCTTCGAGTCACTTTCTGGAGCTGTACTATCGGCCTGTCGACCGACATTTTTATTATATTACCTGTTCATTACTAGCATTTCACCCCCCTTATTCAAATATAATTCCTCACCTCTATTTTTCTCCATTTCCGGTCTTATAAGACAGTCCAGCATTGTTAATATGCTTTTGTAAAGCTTTTTGTCTATAACTTTGTGCCAATCGAATAGTTTGAAGTTCTTCGATCCTCTTAGTGCCCTGGCAACCAATGATAAGGCTTCATCCTGTTTCTCATTTCTTGCAATTGCGAACGCATCGTCGCCATCTCTGTCCTTTTCGTTTACAGATGCTCCTCTGAATATTAATTCTTTCACGCAGGCCGCACTTCCAGCTTTACAAGCCATCATCAACGGTGTCAGCTGTTCATTTGGGGTTTTGGAGTTGATGTCGGCGCCTTTGTTGATTAGAACAGGGAGCAGAACATCTCGGCCTCTCTGTGCTGCTATGTGAAGTGGCGTTCTTCCTTGTGAATCGGTTGCGTTCACGTTTGCGCCTCCACAGATAAGTTTGTAGACCAATTCCTCTCTAGCATTGTATATGGCGAGCAACAGTGGTGTGCAGCGTTTATAGTTTGTTTCATCTATTCGTGCACCATTTTTAATCAGGTGAGACACGCACGTGGTACAGCCATGTAGACTAGCTAAATGCAAAGGATAGTTTGAATCGTTGTTTTTTTTATTAACACCTGCCTTGCGTTTGACAAGTAGCTCTACACACTTGATGTTCCCATTCTTACTGGCTAGATGTAACGGAGTGTTCCCTTCACTATCTTTTCGATTAACATACTCGCTTTCTTTAGTTATTAAAGCTTTCAACATCTCTTTACTACCGTAGAACGCGCAGATGTGATGATAACTTGCTTTCTTATCATTGTACTTGTATTTCTTGTCTTTTCGATCTGGTAGCTTTTTTTGTTTCTTCTCATCTACGTAAATATTTTCGTAGTTTAATTCCACATTCTCCATTAGGATTTTGCCTACTTCAAAGCTGTTTCTCTTGCAGGATATTTGCATTGCAATATTTGGATATAGAATATTGTTGTCTATCCCATCCCTCTTTGTTCGTTTCAGTGCTAGACGAGCTGTCTGAGGCCGATTTGTCTTAGCAGCGAAAGTTAATACCGACCTAAGTTGGCAACTTTCATCAAAACTCGTCTCATCAATGGGTGCACCTTCTTCAATCAACTTATCGACAGTGTTTCCGTCACCCCTTGACATTGCTTTTATTAGTGGATTTCTTCTACGTCGGTCTATCTTGATATCTTCATTTTCTTCATTACAAACGTTTTTTCCATTTTGCTGTACTTCTTCATCCTTTTCATTTCGTTTGACTAGTTTTTCTAACTCAATAAAGTTTTTATTTTTGACTATTGTTCCATCTGCCATAATTGATGAACAATGTATTTTTGGAATTTGAAGTGTATTACTAATAGAACTTCAAATCACTTTATATAGCTTCTCTTAACAGTTCTACGTAACGATAAAATGTCACATGATTTAAACTCATTGTATAAATTTATGATCAAATCAGCAGAATGGTAAAAATGAATTATCAGTTATTCACCGAACTCTACTTTGAATTATCAGCTACTCATTGAACTCTACTTTGAATTATCAGCTACTCATTGAAATCAACTTTGAATTATCAGTTACTCATCGAACTCAACTTTAAATTATCAGCTACTCATTGAAATCAACTTTGAATTATCAGTTACTCATCGAAATCAACTTTGAATTATCAGTTACTCATTGAATTCAACTTTGAATTATCAGTTACTCATCGAATTAACTTGGATTACAATTAGTAACCTCCAATTTTATATAATTGCACCTTCTTACTGAATTTTGAATACTTGTTTGCTTACTTCAGCATCAAGCAACATCCCATTCAAAACATAGGTTGATATTGCGTGATATGATCTAACTATAGCAAAATATGAATAAGTTCAATGTATATACATCTCACCTGGCATTATATCTCATGATCTGCCTTTATCTTAATTTCCTATTGAATCCATATACCCATCATGATTTAGGATATCATATTCCTAACAGAATTTCTCTTTTGGTCTAGCTATGTACTGAGGCGATTCCATGCTTTTTTACTTAAATTACAAGTTGTTTGTGATTTGATAAAGAATTCTCTTATAATTTACTGAAAAGACTGGATTCGGTTAACCAGTTGCTCGCCTTCAATCTCGGTTAACTGTTAAGAAAATCATATATTGCTTAGCCGATCTGTTTTATTTTCTAGATGTTTGCACTAATTTAATTGTTTCTCAATGGAGATTCATGAATATTACTTCTAAAAATGTCATCATACAATATAAGTATATTCTTTACCATATAGTATACTTCAAGACCACTGAAAATCTTATTCCTGTTCATAACTAGCATTTCATAAAGTTCCACTGCAAAATCTTTATCAATCAGTTTCTCACAACAACTTGCGCCTTCACATACTTCTTTATTCTGAAACAATTCAAAATTGTCAATGAAAAGGACAGAAATAATTTCAAAAAATACTAGAAAATCCAATTGAAAACATAGTAGTAAATTATAGTCGAGATCTAATTTAGAATGGCACTTCTTATTTGCAGGGTTTAATGGGATCCCCTTTAAAGGAGGAGAGTATCATGTTGATGTTCTCTGAACTCGAGTCGGTTTATCACTATTTCCGGTACGGGACCGTCCCGAAAAATCTAGATGCCTAATTTCCGGGACGGAACGGCATCCCGTCCCGAAAATTCCTGGAAATTAAGCATCTTAACCCGTCCCATCCCTGAAATTAGGTACCTTTTCTGTCCCGTCCCAGAGATTAGGCTCTAGGAGAATATATATATATCTTTACCCTAGCAATTGTACAGTATACCTACTACAATATAATTCCACCTAGTGGGCATCAGGAGAAAGAATGGACAATATCTACATTTCAGGACTTGAAGGTAAAACGGTTGCTTTCCACGTCCAATCTACGAAAACAAAGGTTAGTTTCAAAAATCAATATTTCTCAACTTAATCCAAAATTTATTATGCTTTTAAATTAGAATTATAGAATATCAGAGCTGAAAGTGTGGATACAGGATAATATGGCAGTGAAAGTGGAGGATCAGCGTTTAATATTTGGGACTAAACAATTGGAAGATGCTATTGACGGTGAAGAAATGACTTTTGGAAAATATAGAATAAATAATGGAGCATGTATTGTGCTAGTAATTAGGCTTTCAGGTGGATAATCGTATATCCCATTGGAATGTATCACTTTTTAATTTATATTTTCTTATCTTTGTTTGAATGTTTGCAACATTAATCTAAGGATTAGTTATAACTTTGTATCAAATATATTCACTTATTTTCTCAAATTTTTTGAATTGTATTCGACCTCCAATTTTTAAGGTTCTTAATGAAAAACTTACACGTAAAGCTTAATTGTTATATGCGGGTGTATTCGTATGTTTGTCTATACCCCTGGATCACCTGGCATCACATGCCGTCCATTAATGAAGCATCTCCTACTTAAGTATAATAGGAGCTGCACTCTTTATGATGGATATTAAAGGACATTGTTGACATCAAACGCGCGCACAGATTTTGAAAAATTAATACTTACATTGCAAGTTGAATTAATGCAATGCAACAAGGATGAAAAAAGGGTGTCGGGATTAATTTATTCCTATCAAATATGCTAAACATATATATTATTTGTAAATGGTTGAATTTCATTATTTTATCTTTTATGTGATTTCAGATAAATATTATGGGCACGGATAATTCACGTCCCGCGATTATTCCAGAGGAAATCGCAATATCAAATCCATTTTCTTCCAGGGGGGTTGAATTTACTGATTCGAAAAATGGAGCGAAGTATTTTAAAGGCACACGCGATCAAACAAGGATGATTAAGTTTATTCATCCAACAGGACAATGCAATACATGCCATGAAACCGGTTTACGAATGGAATGTGGTCACTACATTTGTCCAGATGATATTCTCGACACTGCTTGGGGACAGTTGAGCAACAGGAAACATGAGATTGACTGTACTGAGTGTAATAAACATATAAAGCAGGATGATATCATAAAATTTGGTCTACCAACTCTAGAAGAAGAGCAATTCCTCATCACTGCTATAACCACAAACTTTTGCAAGAGTCAAGGTATTCAGCCATGTCCTAAGTGTCGATCTCTCTGTCAGAGGACTCGGACAGACACTCCACTAGTACATTGCACTGTCTGTCTTAAGAAGCGCGGGAATTTATTTGAATTTTGTTGGTACTGTCTAGGTGAATGGAATAACCCATTAAATTTCCAAGATTGTGGAAATAAGGATTGCGAAAAAGCTCTAATCGAGGCATTAATCAATTCACCCATGAAACAGCTCAAATACCTTAATGGTAATGTCATAGAAATCCCAACTAGAAGAGCTTGTCCTCAATGCCATACCATACTTGAGCATTCTGAAGGTTGCAACGAGTTCACATGTTCTTTATGCAAACAAGAATTTTGTTTTATTTGTCTTTCAAAGTTAATTGATGGAAGTCTAAAATGCGGGAGCTTTACCTGTAATTCGATTGGCATTATGATTAGATGCACCCCTGCTCCCATCCAGACCAAACTAAGATGATGCAGCATCATAAGGAGAGAACTAATTTTGATTCTAAATAAGAACTCATTACTATTTACTATATAAATTTTTCATACGATAGTATTTTACTCCTAGTGTAGCTTTATCACTGTTCCTCTTCAGTATTATATTTTGTCTTTTCATTACATTTTTTCTAAGATTTTTTACGGAAATATAATCTCAGTCTTTTGCTGTTTTCCTTTTTAGGGTTCTCTCTGTTTAGGATTATTTATTAGTTAATTAGCATCTTAATTATTACAACTCTATGACTTTTGTTTGTTTGAGCGAATTAATTGAAAAACAAAAGGAAAGTTGTAGGCTTATGAAAATTGGCATTTAGGGGCATGTAGGTGTTTGAATATCCAACCAAAATTTTCCCAACTCTGCAAAAAGTTTTTCACACCTTTCCTATGCATTATATTTGGCTTTACTCCAAAATAATAATAATTAATGACATAACAACTGTCGATGTTAAAAATACTTCAAAGCAATCATTTGTATATACGACAAATGTTTTAATTTTTTCACAGTGCATAGCAATATAAATTATTTTGAGTATATTTTCAAACTGATATATTTTGAAATATTTTGAAAAATATGCTAGCGACTAGCTTTCAACGGTTGACCTTGGGTTTTTAAGAATGTAGATTCCGAATATAGTCGTATTTCGAAACTGACATATTTACCTTTGTTTACTATAGAAGTGAATAAATTTACGAATAAATTGAAATTGATTGAGTGAAAGTAATCATTATTTGGTGTCAATAAAGGGACTCTGTAATATTTGATAATCCCAGTCGCCTTCTTTCTGTTCACCATAGTAAGGTATAAACGTATAATATAGCTATTTTACGTTTGTAAATCTCATAATTCACATTCGAAATGCAAGTAACATGAGAATTTCAGAAGTATAACAACATTATTTTTGTATAAATTAGTCTTTAGGAATGATTGAGGCTTTGTTTACAGTATTTTTTTAAAAATTTATAACAGAAATTATTTAGTGATTTAAAATGTTCCCCTTTATAATTCTTATAGTGTACATTTCTGTTGCAACACCTTCAGTCTATCGACATCCCAACCAATCATATTTCAGGCTCAAAAAAATAATTACTTATTCATTTACTTAAGTTATGTTTATTTATATTCATGACGCAGACATTCATTAATTTATAGTGGATATAAAACTATCAGATGTACCATGAACCCGACTGCATATTTCTCGCAAACAAAGTACTATCATGTGTATATAATTTTCTAATTATTAATCATGAAATATAGCATCACAATTCTTCCTTGGTTGATAGACCTGTCCTATATTATATAGATAACATGATATTCTCCCAACACAATACAATTCAGTAGTATATAGGCACATTGTACAACTGTAAACTATATAGGCAATAATATATTATAATTTCTTATACTATAAGTATATATTTAATAGTAAGAACTTCTCGTAATCTATTTAGATAGATCTTCTCTCTAATACACATCTCATAATCTAATTCCACCAAGTGGAGAAAGGACTTTGTGATGGATAATATTTACATTTCCGGGTTTGAAGGGAAAACCAGAGCCTTTCACATCCCATCTGGGAAATTCAAAGTAAGTCAATTTGTTTCTAAATTTAGCTACCGTATCTAATGATAGTCAGGGTGGATTAATAACTTTTAGTTCCATTTGCCACTTGATGAAAATTATGTTTCAGATTATTAAATCAATAAAACACACGAGCGATTAGATAAATGGTAGGTGGCAGTGGCGTAGCCAGGGGGTGGGGCAGCCGGGACCAGGCCCTGGTAGGGACCCCAACGTTTCAGTATTTCTGCATTGCGGCCCCGCTGAAATATTTGAGTGTCTTTGGTGTGTCCAGGTTAAGAAACGTCTGGCTACGGTACTGGTAAGAGGGAATAATTTGCTGTAAATATTTTTAAGGGGTAGCGAAAAGATATTACCCTGGGGAGGCGATTATTTGAGGGTCGACTACTGTTCAGGTTTATGCAGACTTCAATTTTAGAGATACAAAATTTCAGAGCTGAGGATTCTGGTTAAAACTAAGATAGGAGTGGCAATAGAGCATCAACGTCTTCTATTCGGGACGAAGGAGTTGGAGGACGTTTGTAATGGAGAAGTAATGACTTTTGAGAGGTATGGAGTCACTCCTGAGGCAAGCATCGTACTGGTAACCAGACTTCCAGGTGGTTGTGTCTCATAGGAGAGTAATTACCACTAAATTGATATTAATGACTTCTCTTGTTAGATCGACTCATAGTTGTGCGAATTAATCTTTAGGATTGATTGAAACTTAACAGTATTTATTTACTTTATTTCTTTATAACAGAAAGTTATTTAATGATTTAAAGTTTTCCTTCATTCAGAGACGTAAACTCGGGATAAGGATTGGTAGGGCTATTTGGACGAACTGTATTATGCCTAATTAACAGGGTTGCCGTGGGAATGGCACTTCAATTCCCATTCCTACAGGATTTCTGTGGGAATTCTTACAGAATCTTACAGAAACCCACAGGAAATCCCACAGAAATGCACACGAATCTCATAGGAAATCCCACAGAATCCCACTTTGGGAATTCTCATAGCCTAAAAGTCATATAAGTATATAACATGAGCAACCTTTTAACCACTTTTAGGCATAAAATCTGCACAATGTTTGAGATTTTGAATAATTCATAATTCTTCATCATCTTTCAATGAATTAGTCAACTTAGATTATATGATGCATTATTGAATAGCAACTGAAAGTTTATTTTTTGCGTCTGCCTATTTGTACATTTGTGATCGATTTACTTCACCAATTTATTCTTAGCGAATGCCTCCTCTCTTACATAAACTAGCATGCAGCATATGCATACCAACCACTGTTCTGGTTACTAAGGATCATCGTTACTAAAAGTACTATACTGACTTAGTTTGCTACCATAGTACTGCCGATTATTACCACCAAAATAACTGATTCGTTAAGGGATTCCAAATATATGATAGTATGCTTTATGACACGTAATTACTTAAAGACATTCTATGAGAATTTTTGAATTAAAACTGCCAAAAAGTACTTGTGCTTCAATTATCTTAAGGCTCGAAAAGAGGGGGATTATTATATTTTAGCTCCATTACCTTCCAGTGAAGGGGAAGCTGAATTTGTCCGAATTATAGAGTTGTCGTTTGTCCGAATGGATTTTAGTAAGTTCTGCATTTTTCCAAATTGATTTTTGTATGTTCTGCATTTGTCCGAATGGATTTCTTTGAAGACACATGCGGAGCCGGGCCATAACCCAGCTGCCCCCTAAATACTGCCCTGGACCTGGGACAAATGCATACTTACCAAAATCCATTCGAAAAATGCATACGCCCCCCCCCCCCAGTGAAAACGTAATTTTTCAGTTTCAAATGCTTTACAATAAATATAACCATACAAGTGATTGTATAATGCAGAGCATTTAAAAAGCGTGCTCCTTTGGTCGGAGCGGAAGATGAAATGCCCGCAATATTTTGGCATAGTGCTCTTTTTGATGAAGTTGTCCCCATAATTTCCCCAGATATCCTAATAATGCTATTATCAGCATATACTACGATGCTTAAACCATTGTAGTGGAAAATTTTGTTATCTTAATTGTTAGTATACTGTGTAGGTACATATTAGCAATTTACTAGTAGCTTATGGCAGAATTTGATCCCTTTTTCGCCAGAAAGGTTGAATACAGCAATTCGCGTGCTTGCGGACATTTGTTTAAAGGAAGAAGAGATCAAACCAGAACCGTTTCATTTCCGCATCCAACAGGAGACTGTACTATTTGCTATGATGATGGCGGTTTGAGAATGGGATGTGGTCATTACATATGTCCTGACGACATTCTAGACTGGGCATGGGAACAGTTAAAACACATGAAACATGAGATTACCTGTGCCCAATGCAGGTATATTCTTAAGCAGGATGATATCATAAAATTTGGTCTACCAACCCTAGAAGAAAAGCAATTTCTGCTGACCGCCATAAGCACTAATCTCTGTGAGAGTCAGGATATTCAGGAATGCCCTCAATGTCGAACTCTCTGTCAGAGGACTAAGACAGATAATCCACAAGTCCATTGCACTGTCTGTCCTAAGAAGCGAGGCAATCTCTACATGTTCTGCTGGTACTGTATGCGCGAATGGAATAACCCTTCAAACTATCAAGTATGTGGGAATGTGGGTTGTAAAAGAGAAATTATTGAAAAGTTGGTGAACTCACCTTTTAAAAACATTGTAGATTATGGTGGTAAGACAGTAAGAATTCCTTCAATTAGAGCTTGTCCAAATTGTCACACACTCCTCCAACATAGATATGGTTGTAATCAATTCACCTGTTCTTCCAATAATTGCGGATTAGAATTTTGTTTTATCTGTCTAACTAGCACAAGTGGTGGAAGTCTCATCTGCAAGAGTTCAAGTGAAGGCAGTACTGGGATTGTGTGCACTCCTGCCCCCATTCAAACTAAGCTTAAGTAGTACATACAGTTAGATTGTATATTTGATGTGTTGCATCTAATGTGTTCTACTTTCTAGAATTAATTGTTTTATTCAATACTACAAACTTGTTTGTATACGAGTATATGTACCCTGGGATGTGATTATTTGTGTGTTATTCATAGCTGCTAGTTATTAGATTAATGATCATTGTTTTAATTTACTGAGTGGGCAATACAAGGCTTTATAGATAATGCAGAGTCTAACAGTTGGAAACGGGTTCAAATCTGAGGTTCATTTTCGGGTTCGGGATCAGGTTCAGGTTGAGCTTACAGTAAAATATAGCAAAGTTTTAAACGTAGTAGGGTCTGGGGTCGAATACAGATCCAGATTCGGGTTCAGTTTAGGTTGAGTTCTGAAAAATGTACCAATTCCAACTCTAATACAAAGTTAGATCGTGAATATAAACAATAATATCTCTAATGAAAATAGTTATTAGAAGGATAGAGAATTGTAATGAGTAATGATCTAGCTAGAAACAATTATGTAGAAAATTAATCGCGCTTATCCTACTTATAATAACGTAATCTAGAATTTCATCCTTTTAATTACGTAGTTTAATATTAAATACTCTGAGCACAGAGCGCAGAATTTGAAAATTGCTTAAAAGCCGTATTATGGACAAAAAATGATGTTAAAATTTGCAGTTCTCGCCAAACGTCCTAAAGAATCACTATATCCAATATCTACTGTACATTTGCTACAAATTCTTTGGAATATATCGTCCAACTTAACTTTAATTAGTCATCGTTTAGATTATTACGTTCTAGTAGATCCTTATTCATAACGATATACACACAAATAATGTAAATCAAATTTAATAGTATAGATAATCTGTAACTAAAAAATTATATACAGTGTGTGTATTAGCAAAAGCTTATGGCAGAATATGATCCTTTTTTCGCCAGAAAGGTCGAATACAGCAGTTCACGTGCTTGTGGAGATTTGTTCATTGGAATGAGAGATCAAACAAGAACCGTTTCATTTCCACATCCAACTGGAGACTGTACAATTTGTACAGATGATAGCGGTTTGAGAATGGCATGTAGTCATTTCATATGTCCAGATGACATCCTTAATTGGGCATGGCAACAGTTAAGTAACATGAAGCATGAAATTAGCTGTGCCGAGTGCCCTGAGATTATCAGTCAGGATGACATCATAAGATTTGGTCTTCCAACCCTAGAAGAAAAGCAATTTCTCCTTACAGCCTTCAGCACTAATCTCTGTGAGAGTCAGGATATTCAGGAATGCCCTCAGTGTCGAACTCTCTGTCAGAGGACTCGGACAGATAATCCACAAGTCCATTGCACTGTCTGTCCCAAGAAGCCAGGAAATCTGTTCATGTTCTGCTGGTACTGTATGCGTGAATGGAATAATCCTTCAAACTATCAAATATGTGGGAATGTGGGTTGTAAAAGTGAAATAATTGAAAAGTTGGTAAACTCACCTTTTAAAGATATTGGAGATCTTCATGGTAAGAGAGTCAGAATTCCTTCAATTAGAGCTTGTCCCAAATGTCACACACTCCTTGAACACAAAGAGCTTTGTAATCAATTCACCTGTTCTTTCTGTAAACTATTATTTTGTTTTATTTGTCTGACTTGTGCAAGTGGTGGAAGTCTCATCTGCAAGAGTTCAAGTCTCGGCCTCGCTGGGATAGTGTGTACTCCTGCTCCCATTCAAACTAAACTTACGTAGCTTTATCGTAGTGCAAACTTTTATATTTATATCTTCCATATTATTGTTGCAATACCGTTCTATATTACAACTATATTTACAATTGTTTGTTCAATGCATAGGCACTTTTAAGAAATCTAGGCGATCATTCTCACTGAACTTATATGTTTTGTGTAATTTATTTATATCTTTTACTCCACTAAAGTTAGACATAGGAAATGTATTATTAATCCGCGGTTGGCTAGGAATGTTGAAAGTGAAAATGAAAGTACATTGAAAGTGAACTGAAAGTGAAAATGAAAGTGGGGTTTTCTCTATTTATACTTTTGAGACGTAGCCAGGCGAGGGTTAAGTGCCGTAGCTAAACACAGGCCTGAACAATTTCCTCTGTGCCTGGGCATACGAATTTTTCTGATGTTAATCCCAATAGAATGCTAATTATTGATTTGGCATAAGTGCACCTGGACGGATACTAATCTTTTTAAACAATCAGATGCTAGATGTAGAGGAGAAAGATACACTTTGAGTGTCTCTACAAAATTATGCTTGCCTCATCATGAAAACGTCGTGATTACATAGCAAAAATAGAAAATTTCAAAATCGCGTCAGTATTTTCCAATAACATTTATATCTCAGCGAATAAGATGAGATATAAGTTAACATATGATCGATGAAATGTCTAGTATGGAAGATTCTTCAACAGAATACTAATTTCATTATAGTGATATGATTAATCAGCGAAAATCTAAGTATAGTGAATCAATTACATGGCCTTTCATATGTGATTCGAAATCAAATTTTGTCTAAGATCAAATATCTTGCTCTGTGGCCAAAATTAACCAAATGACTTCGAAATCGATTTAAACTTATTATTATTGGCGTGACTGATTATTTTTGCTTAGTGTCCGAATTTCAAATAATGTGCTTTCACTTATCAGTATTCATTTGGAAATCTTTAAAATGAAATAAAACCATATTAATTTCCTTTCATCCAACGAAGCAGTAATATAACATATTTAGACTATATGTAAGCAATTTATTGACAAGAAGAACTAGGCAATCTTATTAATAATGAAAAAGTCTACATCAAAACATAAAGAAATGCATCATTACGCATATATGCTAATGATATATGGATACGTGATAGCTTTACCACTTACTATGGTCTGTGCGTTGGTCTCTATTATCTGGAATGTATATTTCGTGAAAAAGATTGTACAGTTTATTATTACTTATTAATACTGCCGTGTCTGAATATTATTGCCGTGTTTGATTATTATTGCCGTGTCTGATTATTATTGCCGTGTCTGATTATGGTTGTTTTGTGCTGAATATCAAACAAATTTCTTTTCCCTATAATAATTTGCACAATCATAAAAATACCATTAAAGTCATAATACATTCTAGTCATCATCCAACAATGCAATAACAAATCAGATTTTTAGACAAACCTTAAGCAGTTGTTTGAATATAAATATAGGCAACAAAATCTTATAACAATGATAAATTAAGTCTACATCTAAAAACAATGAAATTTTATCACTTGAATGTAATCTTCGGATGCGTGATAGCTTTACCATTTACTGTGATCTGTGCGTTGGTGTCTATTATCTGGAATGTCTATTTCGTGAGAAAGATAGTACAGTTTATTCGCTCATACCGTCATTGCGTTGAAAAGGCAAAATCAGATCCATTCGGAAATCTTTCAGAAGCAGCCTTACATCACAAGTCAGAGTTCATTAAATACGTATTTCTACTAATAATCAACATCACTGAGTGTGGTTCCTTGTCATTGTATTTGTTAGGCTATAGTTTAGCTGAGATACCAAACGCGTACAGATTTAGTGACCCAAACTGCACCAAAATACTAACGCAATTTGTAAATATAAATACCAAGCTAATTTATGGAAATCGAATCAATTCCATCATACTATCCATTGGACAATCTGGAACATTGATATCCGGAGCATTTGGAATTTGTCTGTTGAAGTTCCTTCATGAAAACTTCCATAACATCCGTTCCACTGCATTTCATTCCATAAGACGCCTGCTGGTAGTCACGTGCCTGCTTGAAGTTCTTCTCATCACTACGGGATCTGTACCACAGCTGATGATCATTAACATTGTTCTTGTACCAATACTGAGCTTCATCTATTTCCTTATTTGGGTTAAGCACACTCGGATGTTCTACAGAACTCTAAGATGGAGGTCAGTAGAGTTGAGAATAAGAAGTAACAACGAAAGATTGGTCAGAAGAGCAGTCATCAACTGTTATCAGTT
Organism: Aphrocallistes beatrix; assembly: GCA_963281255.1. NCBI lineage: Eukaryota > Metazoa > Porifera > Hexactinellida > Sceptrulophora > Aphrocallistidae > Aphrocallistes > Aphrocallistes beatrix. Next base: position 11,966,239 of record OY725488.1, read on the forward strand.
TCTCGTCGTTATGTGCTGTTTCGGATTAACAATGCTATTTTTAAATTTATCTGAATTTCTAGACGATATCTTCACACTACTAACTATCGCTCTACAAAACGGTCCGTGTCTATTCAATCATCTTTATGGAACTGCTTCCTACAAGCCAGTGCTTGTTACTGAAAAACAGTTTGAAGCGTTTAGACTAGCTAATGATATCAAGGATTCTATTACTTTCATTCTTGAATCTTTAGCAGTGTTTTTGCTTGTTTCTCAGTACTTGTTGTGCACTGCTGTGTTCTTTGGTCGCATTCTCATCAATCAGCTGAAATATCGCTATGGCTATGTGCAAACTAGGTTTACACCTAACCTGACTCAGAGGCTTCTACTTAAGTGAACAGCATTTGTTTAATATTAAATTCTTTATTCTGTACATTATTGTAGTTGTTTATTAATTTGTGATAATCACATGGCACACATAAATCACATTAAAAATGCTTGTTCTATGCTTTGTTGATCAAGTATCACACATTATATTACAAAAATGCAAAATAATGTTTTTTTCTCATCCCAGTATATGTAAATGTCAGTTAAGATCTTCGAATAGATATCTAGATTTGTAATTTGGGAGCCTTATGAATTTCAATTTCTAATATATTCTAGTTTTTTTATCCAACTAAAAAATATAAAATAATAAGTTTACTAACACACCATCTATTCTGCAATTTAAAAGGAATTTAGAAGACTTGAAGTTGCAGTTTAAGGATTCTAATTCCATCCTATACACAACTTTAATAAATTTTTATAATAGTTAAGAATATACCTTGTATTGTTCAATGCACATACCGCAATTCCTCGTGTTTAAAATGAGAAGGCATACAATTCATATGAAAATCATTGAACATAGGCTATGCATTTTTATTATTAAATAGCAATTTTAAAAAATATTTATATGATTAAATTAGAGATTGTCAACAAAAAATATTATTTCTAGATAATATGAAATGAAAGATATTCCGACATATTTCGCAGCATTAACATCCTATATATCCATTTTTGGACTGGCTTTTATTTTGGGGTATGCCTCTCCTACTCAGGAGCAGTTAATTCAAGAGAAAATCATTAGTGAGGAGACATTATCAATTTTTGCATCGATTTCTATGATCGGTTATTTTATAGGAATTGCAGGTACATTTTTTGGACTGCAATATAAGATCAATAGTAATGTAATTGTGATGATAAGCTGTCTTGTTGGTGGGATTGGTTGGTTAATAATAGCAAATGCAAACTCAGCAATGGTGATTATATCAGGCATGTGTTTGGTGGGAGTGTTTGGAGGTTGTGCTGGAGTCTTTTCAAAAATGTACATCAGTGAGATAAGTTTAAGTAGTCAGCGTCGAGTGTTGGGTGGGATTGGCGGATTCTGTTTTAGAATTGGAGTCCTATTCGTTTATGCTTTAGGAATTTATCTTCCATTCAGATGGTTGGCTATAGTCGGCATATTCATCATATTTATATTTGCTTTATCACTCTCATTCAATCCCAAATCACCAGAATGGTGCGTCAGTCAGGGATTAGATGAACAAGCAAAGAAAACATTGCTCTACCTACACGGTAAAGACTTTGATGCTGATTCTGAATTACAGAATATTCAAAATAATCTTGAAGATAGACAATTCACTTGGATGGATAGTTTAAATGCGCTAAGGAGATGGAAAGTAGTGAAACCTATCCTACTTATTGTTACACTTGGATGTTTCAAGGAGTTCGGTGGACATGAAGCAATGGTGTCCTTTTCATCACACATCCTACAAAACCAGCAAGGAATGAAACCAGAAGTGGCATCACTCTTCTACCCAATATTTCTAACTGCAGGTGCAATTGTTTCGGTTATAATACTCAAATATTTCAAACTGAAATGGCAAATAATAGTTGGGAATATATTCCAAGCCCTATCACACCTTTCCATGGCTATCTACTATTTCATTTCAGATAATTATTTGCACTGTACGCATGAAAGTTCACTGATTTGTCAATCGATATCTTTTTGGCCAATTTTGAACATTGCTCTTTATGCGTTTGCATTTTCGTTTGGCTGGGGTCTAACATACTTCTCTTTGATAGCGATATTATATGTTTCTTATAAAGAAATCGCAATACCTATCAGCACTTTGACAGTCACTGTTTCGATGTTCATTGTTGTAAATGTGTTCTACATTTTGCTGAGTACAATTGGAGGTTTTGGTACATTTTTGTGTTTAGCAATGGTAAATCTGACTTCTGTATTTTTCGTATATTTTTCTTTAAATATATGATTGCTCAACTGATTGTTATACATTCAATATAAATACATGCTTTGCTCAATGGTTCTGCAAGTATCTCTGACTGTAAAGAACAATTATATTTCAATATGCTACTTCAATGTATGTCTCATATTTTACTCGTCGAAATTTTCGTTAGAAATTTGCAAAATTAGGCAAACTGCTCTAACATTAATATTTTCAATCCCACTCACTCAATCTAAGATGAATGATTCGTCAATATTGTGAAGTGATAAATTCATAATATTCACAATTGTTTTGTAACCATCTCTCTACAAATGGAACTATGGTTTACCAGTCATTCTCTCACGTGAGTTGTATGCATATATATGTATAAATAGTACAACTACAAGAGTAATTGCTTGTATGTATTCAAAAGAGCTCACTCTTCACACAAAGTTCCTATCTCGATTCTGACTCTGAATTGCATATACATACATACTAGTATATATTTTGTTTATTTATCACCTATTTATCTGCTCGTATTTATATTTTAGCACTAAAGAAGAAGATTCGTTTTGTTTGAGGAATGATTTTAATTATGTTTCAGACATTGACCTTGATCTTGATATTCAAGCTCTAGTTTATATTATTCTGATTGTGCTTATTATTTTGTATTAATCTTATCGGAGACCAGTTCTAACCAAATGATATCGATGGATACTTGTGTAGAAGGTAATGACATTAATATTTCATCAGATGGCACCAAATGGCAAGGAAGAATTTTTCATCTTTTCAGACAAAGGTTCCCGGGAGATAATTCTATGCCAAGCTGTTCACATTGCACAAACGAGACTTCTTCAATTATTGGTATGTTCTAGTATGTTATATACATGTATGTATTTTATGAAATGGTATGTCATGTGTATTGTATTCAACTTGTCTATGAGCGATTATATCTTTGCTTCCTTTCGACGATCAATAAACCTAAAAAATTATATTTCTAATCTTTTTATATTTATATTTGTATAAGAACTAAATTATGTGTATCAGAATTCGAATTCATGTCAACTTTCTTAAAACCGAGTCGAACTAACGACAATATTATGTAAAAACATTGAGTCGAACCAGTAGCGTAGCTAAGGGGGGCAGACCCCGTTTGGCGAAGCTGAGGTCACAGTAGGACCCCACCGCAGTATTTCTGCTTAGCGGGTCCCGCTGAAATATTTGAGTTCCCCAGGTATGCCCAGGTTGAGATCAATGTCTGGCTGCGCCACTGAGTCGAACTAATGGCAATTCAAAATAATGCATGCGCCCCGAATGCATACCACATTGGTTCGTCTATCCGTGTGTATGTGTATGTATACTATACCCAATGTCTCAGGTCCTCATCTGGACGCTCCAAGGGGTGCGTGATTTACTTCTCCAACATTATACAAGCTAACAACGAAGTATTATATTCCAAAAACTACTGACAATATTCTTAGATACATGTACTAGCAAAGTTAAATGGCTGAATGTGAATCGAATCCATTTTCAAACGCTGGAATCGAATTTTGGGATGCAAGAAGTCGTGGACAATATTTCTCTTATGGGAGAGATCAAACAAGGACTGTATCATTTCCTCACCCACAGGGTAAATGTACTACCTGCTATGATGAAAGCGGTTTACGGATGGAATGTGGTCATTACATTTGTCCAGATGATCTTCTCGACTGGACATGGCAACAGTTGAGTAATATGAAGTATGAAATTGGTTGTGCTGACTGTGATAAGCCTATAAAGCAGGATGACATAATCAATTTTGGCCTACCTACGCTAGAAGAAAAACAATTTCTTATCACTGCTATAACCACTAATTTCTGCGAGAACAAAGATATCCAGCAATGTCCTCAGTGCCAAACGCTTTGTCAGAGGACCAATACAGACAATCCACAAGTACACTGCACTGTCTGTGCTAAGAAGAGCGGAAAAATCTATATGTTTTGTTGGTATTGTTTACACGAATGGAATAACCCTTCAAATTATCAAGTCTGTGGAAATGAAAAATGCAGGAAAGAGCAAATCGAAGAACTGATGAACTCACCGAAAAAGAAATTCAAAGATCGGAACGGTAAAATATTGAATATTCCAACTATAAGAGCCTGTCCTAAATGTCAAAGAATTTTGGAACATTCCGGCGGTTGTAACACTTTCACATGTCCTGCTGTTACATGCAAGCACAAATTTTGCTTCATTTGTCTCTCAGATAAGACTGGAGTTAGTACATTCTGCAATACCATAAGTTACGATCAGGCAATCGGCATTAAGTGCATACCTGCTCCCCTCCAGACCAAACTGAAGTAATTACTACATAGAGTTGCTACCTAGATAAGAGAACTACATAGGAAACATGTGATTTATTCTATTTTATTATTTCGACTAGTATTTAATCTTCTTAGTCAGATAGTTAGTGATTTTCTAGCATTGAACAATCTCTTTATAAAGAGATCCTTCACCCTTCGCGTCTTTTCAGTTTGTGGTTAATTCAATTATTTAATTTATCATGTAGATGTTTTTGAAGTTGACTCTAAAGTGTTTTCTTTAATTAAGCTAACCAATGATTAATAAAGTTTATTATTTAACATAAAATCTTTAAAAAAAGTGAAAAAAAACATCAATAATTTTTAGTTCAGCTACTAGTATAGGAATCATGATCGGCGTTAGACGTCCGTACGTCCGTTCTTACACCCGTCTGCTCGCTTCTAATCTACACTCCTAAAAAACCCCATGCCAACCTTTGGAAGCCAGTCTCTAGCATAATTTTCAAAGTTCGTCAAATGGTATTAAAATATGTATATATAGGTGTGAAAATATACGTAGACAAAACCTTTTTATTGACTATAATATAATTGAGACACATATCTAGTACGTAAGTTATTGCTTTGAAGTATTAATAACATTGACAGCCTGAAATAAAATCCTAGCAGAGAGATATGTATTCTACCTTAGACAATTAGCTCTCTCATAATTTTGTCAAGTTTAGTGGACATAAAAACTAAGAATAATGGAAAATATCTACATTTCTGGACTCGAGGGGAAAACTAGAAATTTTCCAATTCTATCTTCAAAAATAAAGGTATGTATATTTCATAATTTTTAGACAAAATTATACACATTGACACCATTTATACGTACTTTAGAGATACAAAGTTTCAGAACTGAGAGCACTAATTAGAGATAGAATGGGAGTCAGTCTGGAAAATCAACGTCTACTCTATGGAACTAAAGAGCTAGAAGATACTCATGCTGGTAATGCTATGACATTACAGGATTATGGTATCACAGGTGGAGCAACTATTGTGCTAGTGACTAGGCTTCCAGGTGGTTGTCCTTCATTATAAAGTATTCTATATTAAAATGAACACTTTCCTTGTTTCTAAATACACTTTTTACAATATGACCTTTCTAAGTATGTAGAATAAAACACCTTTTTGTACATTAATAAAATCTATACTATTGAAATTGGATTAATAATAGGACTTAGCTAATTTCAGGAACGAAGCAGAAACATTCCCGAAAATATACTTGTAGATACCTAATTTCCTGAGTGGAATCATTCAGAATTTCTTAATACCTAACTTCCAGAATAGTGAAACATAACATAGATACAGTTTATCTCACTACCACTATGACTTCTATACATGCGGCCTACTGAGTGCCCGAAATATCCTTTAATAAATGGCGCTAGATTTTGTCGATGTTGGGAGCTGGGGTCCAGCTGCTCCCCTCACAGGTTTATAGCTAGTGAATTCCTGAAAAATCTCTATTTTGGTGTTTAACTACCTGTTTGAACTATATTAGAATGCAGAATTAACATTCCCTTAAGTTTATTGTTGCCCTCTGCATATGTATACTTATTGCAATCATCAAAATAAAGACATTAATTGAATATTTTTGGTGGTTGTCTCACTTCCCAGCTTTTCTATTACTTTTCAAAAATTGAGCGCCTATGGTAGCCATGTAAAGGAAATGCAGAAATTTCTTGATTATATTATTGCACAGTATGAATCAAATACAGAACGAGATGGGCATAGTAAAAACTAGGGCCATTCTAAGAGCCACAGACCAACTCATTTTTCATCAATCTATAATACTAAAGGGTAGAGCGTATCGACCACCATGTTCAGGAATAAGCCCACCTTGTTCTCAGAACCTAGTTATACCGATAAAATAGTGTCCTGGGAATTATCTTATATCTCTAGAACCATAAAATTAGAAGAATCTGGGGAAATAATTAAAGAATGTTGTCAATTAAAATATCTTGCTCTGTAGCCAAAGTTAACCTTAAATGACCTTAAAATTGAAAATTGATTTTTAAGCTTATTATTATTGCCGTGTCTAAATAATTTTGCTGTGTCCTAATTTCAAAAAATGTGCTTTTACTTAGCTGTAATCATTTGCAAAATCTTTAAAATGAAAATAAAACAATATTACTTTCCTATCATCCAACAAAGCTATAACAAATCAGATTTTAGACTAGACGTAAGCAATTTATTGACTATAAGACTAGGCAATCTTAATCTATAATCAAAAATCCAAATTCAAATATAAGGAAAATGTCTTTTTACACACATATAGAATTAATACTTGGATACGTGATAGCTTTACCACTTACTGTGGTCTGTGCGTTCGTGTCTATTATCTGGAATGTATATTTCGTGAGAAGGATAACACAGTTTATCCGCTCATACCGTCATTGCGTTGAAAAGGCAAAATCAGATCCATTCGGAAATCTTTCAGAAGCAGCCTTATATCACAAATCGGAGTTCATTAAATACGTATTTCTACTAATAATCAACATCACTGAGTGTGGTTCCGTTTCATTATATGTTTTAGGATATAGCTTAGCTGAGATGCCAAATGCTTACAGACTTACTGATTCCAACAGCACCAAAATGTTGACACAATTTGTAAATCTACGCACTAAATTAATATATGGAAATCCGATCAATTCGATCATATTATCCATTGGACAATCAGGAGTATTGATGTCTCTAGCATTTGGCATTTGTCTGATGAAGTTCCTTCATGAAAACTTCCATAACATCCGTTCCACTGCATTTCATTCCATAAGACGCCTGCTGGTAGTCACGTGCCTGCTTGAAGTTCTTCTCATCACTACGGGATCTGTACCACAGCTGATGATCATTAACATTGTTCTTTTACCAATACTGAGCTTCATCTATTTCCTTATTTGGGTTAAGCACACTCGGATGTTCTACAGAACTCTAAGATGGAGGTCAGTAGAGTTGAGAATAAGAAGTAACAATAAAAGATTGGTCAGAAGAGCAGTCATCAGCTGTTATCAGTTTCTCGTCGTTATGTGTTGTTTCGGATTAGCAATTCTGTGCTTAAATTTGTCTGAATTTCTTGCTGGGCTTTTCACACTACTCACTATCGCTCTACAAAACGGTCCGTGTCTATTCAATCATCTTTACGGAACTGCTTACTACAAGCCAGTGCTTGTTACGGAACAACAGATTGAAGCATTTAGACACGTTTATCATATTGAAGATACTGTCACCTTCTTACTTGAATCATTAGCAGTGTTCTCGGTACCTGTTGTGCACTGCTGTGTTCTTTGGTCGTATTCTTATCAATCAGCTGAAATACCGCTATGGATATGTGCAAACTAGGTTTACACCTAACCTGACTCAGAGGCTACTGTTTAAGTGAGCATCTTTGATTAATATATCACATTTTGTATCTTATTTTGTTGTTTGTGATAATAACATGATACACATTTATTTTGCATTTAGCACGATGTGGGAGTTTACTATTACTTATACTAAATTATGAATAGTGCATGCGCGTACATACATAAATTATGAAAATAGATGAAGAGACGTTAATGTCGACATCCTCGATGAATAAACACTTTACGAAATTACATGGTGGGCATGATATCCGGCAAGGTCGAACACAGCTATTCGCGTAATTGCAGATGTTTGTTTACATCAATGAGAGATCAAACAAGAACCGTTTAATTTCCGCATCCAACAGGAGACTGTGCTATTTATACTGATGATTGCGTTTTGGGAATGAAATTGTGGACATTTCATATGTCCAGACATTCACAACTAGGCATGGCAACAGTTAAGTAACATGAAGCATGAAATTAAATGTATTTTGTGTAAGGAGGCTACCAATCCATAATATTTGGTCTTCCAACCCTAGAAGAAAAGCAATTTCTCCTTACAGCCATAAGCACTAATCTCTGTGAGAGTCAGGATATTCAGGAATGTCCTCAGTGTCGAACTCTCTGTCAGAGGACTAAGACAGATAATCCACAAGTCCATTGCACTGTCTGTCTTGAGGAACGAGGGAATTTGTTTATGTTCTGTTGGTACTGTATGCGCGAATGGAATAGCCCTTCAGACTATCAAGTATGTGGGAATTGAGATTGGAAAGGTGGGATAATTGAAAAGTTAATACGCTTACCTTTTAAAGAAATTGGATATTATATGGTGGTAATAGAGTCAGTATTTGTCTCAATTGTCACATACTCTTCCAAAATGAAAATGGTTGTTATCAATTCATCTGTTCTTCCAAAAAGTGTAAAAACTTTTGTTTTATCTGTCTAACTAGCACAAGTGGTGGAAGTCTCATCTGCGAGAGTTCCAGCACAAGCAAACTGGGATTATATGTACTCCTGCTCCCATTCAAACTAAACTAAAGTAGCTTTATCTAATATTGACTATTGGATATATTTTAATATTAGCGTTGTAATAACGTGTTCTATTATTTACAATTGTTTATTCAATTTATATAGACTCTTTTAAGTGAGGATTATATGCGTTCATTCTCGGGTCCATTGTGTAATATATTGATATCTCTTCGCTGAAGTTAGACATGGAAAATTAATTATTCAGTAGCGAAGCAAGGCCCAGGCCTGAGCAAATTTATTCTTGCATTATAGTAGAATTTTTCATATTGTTAATCCTATCCTACAAATGGTAAGGGATAAGAAAAAGAGTGATTAAGATAAATAGTATGGATGTTTCTACAGTATTAAGTTAACATTACCATGTTGATGTCATGATTATTCCGCAAAAAATCCAACATCGCATCAGCACTCCGTAATAAGATTTAAATTTCGCGAAAAAGATGAGATAGAAGTGAACATATGATTGATGAAATATCTAGTATGGCTAACTCTTGTTATGCTAATTCCATTTTGATGACTTAATGAAGAATCAGATAGATCTAAATCGGGATATATCGATTCAATTACATGAGCTCCCACATGTGATTCAAACTGCAAATTTTAACATATTTTTGTCCAAAATTCATCATTTTGTTCTGTGGCCAAAGTTAACCTTAAATGAATTAAACTTATTATTATTGCCTTGTCGACTAAATAATTTGCTTAGTATTTGAATTTCAAAAAATGTGCTTTTACTTACCTGTAATCTTTTGCATAATTTGAAATTGAAAATTATATTAAATGATTCGAAATCGATTTTAAAATTATTTTTATTGACGTATCTGATTATTATTGTTTAGTATTTGATTTTCAAATAATTTGTTTTCAATTTCCTGTAATCTTTGCAAAATCTTTAAAATGAAATTAGAACCATATTACTTTCCTTTCATCCAACAAAGCGATAACAAATCAGATTTTAGACTATACGTAAGCAATTTATTGACTATAAAAACTAGGCAATCTTAATCTATAATAAAAAATCCAAAATTCAAATATAAGGAAAATGCATTATTACCGACATATAGAATTAATACTTGGATACGTGATAGCTTTACCACTTACTGTGGTCTGTGCGTTGGTGTCCATTATCTGGAATGTATATTTCATGAGAAGGATAACACAGTTTATCCGCTCATACCGTCATTGCGTTGAAAAGGCAAAATCAGATCCATTCGGAAATCTTTCAGAAGCAGCCTTACATCACAAGTCAGAGTTAATTAAATACACATTTCTACTAATAATCAACATCACTGAGTTTGGTTCAATGTCATTATATGTATTTGGATATAGTTTAGCTGAGATACCAAATGCATACAGACTTACAGACGCAAACTGCACCAAAATGCTAACGAAATTTATGAATCTACACACAAAGCAAATGTATGAAGGTCCAATAAATTCTGTCCTACTATCCATTGGACAATCAGGAACATTTTTATTCATAGCACTTGGTATTTGTCTGATGAAGTTCCTTCATGAAAACTTCCATAACATCCGTTCCACTGCATTTCATTCCATAAGACGCCTGCTGGTAGTCACGTGCCTGCTTGAAGTTCTTCTCATCACTACGGGATCTGTACCACAGTTGATGATCATTAACATTGTTCTTGTACCAATACTGAGCTTCATCTATTTCCTTATTTGGGTTAAGCACACTCGGATGTTCTACAGAACTCTAAGATGGAGGTCAGTAGAGTTGAGAATAAGAAGTAACAACGAAAGATTGGTCAGAAGAGCAGTCATCAGCTGTTATCAGTTTCTCGTCGTTATGTGCTGTTTCGGGTTTGCAATCCTGTGCTTTGATTTGAGCGAATTTCTAGCCAATACAATCACACTACTCACTATCGCCCTACAGAATGGTCCGTGTCTATTCAATCATCTTTACGGAACTGATTACTACAAGCCAGTGCTTGATACCAAACATGGGATTAAAGCGTTAAGTCTCGCTTATCATTTCAAGGGTCATGCCGTTTATGTACTTAATTTAATAGCAGTGTTTTTGCTTGTATCTCAGTACCTGTTGTGCACTGCTGTGTTCTTTGGTCGTTTCCTCATCAATCAGCTGAAATATCGCTATGGCTACGTGCAAACTAGGTTTACACCTAACCTGACTCAGAGGCTTCTATTTAAGTGAACAACATTTGATCAATATTAAATGATGTATTGTGTTATTCGTGTACATTATTGTAGTTGTTTATTAGTTTGTGATAATGACATAATACACATTCATATGCTTTTTGCACAATGCTGGATTTATTATTACTGTACATAATGAATAATACAAGGACATAGGTAAATTCAGAGTAATAAAGAGGGACATTACTGTCGACATCCACGATAAGTATAAAACTTCATGAAATTAGGTAGAATAAGCCTTATAGTCTCGTTTGCCTCGCGGGAAGAAATCATCTACAAAAGCCGTTTCCTGCATCTTGTTAGTTTGTTTCATATCATTATTGTTAATCATTTTCGGTCATTGATTGTTCCATTTCCTACATCGTATTTAAGATTATTTTCAGTGCAAAGGGTCTTGACTCTCAGACCACCAATTAACTGCTCCTTTGAGTGCCTTTATTCTACTCTAACTACGCCAATGTTAGTATTGTTAAATAGGAAATCGTATTTTGGGGTTCATTGGTGATATCATATCGACTTGCCTCAACTTTGGAATGTAAATTACTTGCACGTATGTGGTTTTCATCTTAAAAAATGTGCATAAAACAGGTCAGAATATCGCCAAAAGTTATCTTAAATATTTGAAAACCATATAACTTACTTTCCACAAATGGTTAGCTTGTCCCAATTGTCACACACCTTCCTCGAGCATATAGATCATTATAATCAATTCATCTGTTCTTTCAAAAACTGTGGATTCGAATTTTGTTTCATCTCTCTAACTAGTGCACGTGGTGAAGTCTCATTTGCAATTTTGACATATTTCTTTCCAAAATCCAGAGGGTTGCTGTTCAAATTCTCATGGAAATACCCACAGATCTCCATATGGGATGGGAAGGGAATGACTTTAAGCCTATGGGTATTCCCACGTGTAGGAATCTGTGGGAATTATGTGGGAATTCATTGTGAGGTCCTATTTATATAATATCTATTGTACACATTCCTGTGGTTTAATATTCGATTATACTATTTGTATATCTTCAGCAGGGTTTCATACAGAGGGGGGGTGGCCCTGGGATTCCCCCGATGAAAATGTTGACTCATCATGAAAAAAAGACGTCATTGTCACCTATTTAATATTAGAAATTTCAGTTTTTCTATTATACCTCTCTTCATCCTGAAGCTAGACATAAGAAATTCATTATTATTTTCTTAGACAAGCAGATGCTAGATGTAGAGTACACTATAGGAGAAAGTATACTATGAGTGTTCTCTACAAAATATTATGCCGTCATGAGGATGACGCCATAAATAGACAGCAGAAAATCAAGATCCATTTTTTGTTGAAAAGATGCCTATCTTATGAATGGTAAGGGACGAGACTCAATTACATGACCTCTCACATGTGATTTGAACTCAAATTTTAACCTATTGTTTTACCAAAATCCAATATTTTGCTCTGTGGCGAAAATTAGCATTAAATGATTTTAAGCATTTTATCAATGCCATATCTGATTATTTTTGATTAGTATTTGAATTTCAAAAATATTTCACTTTGTTGTACTTAGGGCATTCAAAAAGTTCTCATCTCATATCTGTATCTCAAATGATAGTGAAAATAGGATATTTCCGATTTGTCCATTGTATTCCTTAGGGGATCAGCTTCCAATTTATATATTGGTTTATTTTAAAAGGACAATTATTGTGGTTCCTACATTAGATTTTTTGTGCATCGGTTTAGGGTAGTGTCGAAAAGTTGGAATCTCCCCATTGAAAATGGCTTAAAACTAAATTTGGAGAATAAAAGTTGTGAAAATCGTAGAATAAGGTCATTAAAAGGTTAAATAATTAAGAACCAATGTGAAAAAGTAAACGGGAGGTGTTCAATAGTATTGCTCGTGTTGAAAAAATATCATGCTACTTTTAGTGGATTTTTTGTCAATTTTCGCCACTCAAAAAGTGGGACAAAATGGGTAGTAAACCACTTCAAAACATAGTATTCCCTCAGCCTCAAACTATAATACTTCAGAAAATTCAATCTATATGTTAGTTGATGCGTAGAATTCGATGGAGGGATCAGTTTTAATCTAAATTTGCTCAGAACTGAAATATATCAAAGGGAACCCGAAAAATCACGTTCAAAGGGACTACCTTAAACCGATGTACAAAAATATAATGTAGGAACCACAACAATTGTCCTTGTAAAATAAACCAATATACAAATTGGAAGCTGATCCCCTAAGGAATACAATAGACAAATAGAAAATATCCTATTTTCACTATCATTTGAGATACAGATTTGGGATGAGAACTTTTTGAATGCCCTAAGTAATAATTAGTATAATTTTCTTGCGACAATCGTGTTACTTCCATTCATCCAACAAAGCAGGAACAAATCAGATTATACGTAAGCGATTTATTGTCTATAAAAACTAGGCAATCTTAATCTCTAATAAAATAAATCCACATCAGATATAAGGAAAATGCATTATTACAGATATATAGAAATAATATATGGAAACATGATAGCTTTACCATTTACTGTGGTCTGTGCGTTGGTTTTTAATAGCATGTATATACTAGTATTAATTAATACAAGCGCGCTTCGCTTGCTTGCGCTGCGCGGCTTGCAGACACTGCGTATCTGCAGATTTACTCAGTGGGCGCTTGGGGATATTAGAGAATCAATACGTCGCATTCTTGTTTTATACAAAGTACGCTGGATTGTCATTTGTCTACGGTTACATTAATGAAACCAGAACTGTAGCAGAAATTTTTTTCGTGATAAATATAATTTACTTCGTATTAAGTCTTAAGTCAACTAATCCTGAATGTAAGCTCAATTTGAATTCACAAAGTTCGCATTGCTTAAGATTATTATACTAAAATAATCAATTCCAGTCCATGTCGTTGAAAGTTATTTTATGATCGAATTGATTGATCGTAGCATATAACACACTTTAATTGTTGTTAACAATCAAATTATAGACTCAATTTCGCTTAGATCTTCGAACTTAATCCTAGATTCATCATTTGACACCTACATGCCAATTTTCGTATTTCTACGACTTGCCAATTCTTCAATCAATTCAGACAAACAAACAAACAAACAAACAAACAAACAAACAAACAAACAAACAAACAAACAAACAAACAAACAAACAAACAAACAAACAAACAAACAAACAAACAAACAAACAAACAAACAAATCCTAGCATTTTAATATATAAGATACCTCATTTGCTTGCGCTGCGCGGCTGGCAGACACAGTGTCCGCCAGCCCTGCAGCGCAAGCAAGCGAAGCGCGCTTATTATTGTTAAATAGGAAATCGTATGTTGAAGTCCATTGGTAAACTAAAAATAGTTGAAAGTAACATTACCAAAATATTCCAATTTAACATTACTACGTACTTGTATATTTCCCATGTATACATAAAGGAATACGTGACATCGATGGTTACACGCGGGGCGGGGTTGATTTCTGTATTGGTCCTTGGCTGATAGTGCGCGGCGTGGATTTCTGGGAAGATAGCTTATCTGACCGTAATGTTTAACCTTGAGAATGTATTGTAAATGTATAGGGACTATGGATTCTGAACCTATTTTGTATGATTGTAATTCTTAATACAGTGAACAGAATTCCCTCTATTTAGTTATGTACTAATATCCCATAGAATCAAGAGTATCTATATTTTCACCTAAGCGAGTACATATATAGAGATATAAAATGTAATTGATACAATTTCAAATACGTATCTTCATGGAATATATGCACATTGAAAATGCTATTGAGAGATATAAGATATTATGTTATGGGAGTTTACTGCAAATTTAAACATACACCAGTGTCACAAATACTTACCACTGAGCTGACCTTACCAGTTATCACAGAATCAGTTCGAAAGCGCGCAACATTTCAAGTGAGTTAAAATGCTGGGTTTTGTTAAGTTACTTGTACAGATATGTTATTATTAATTCTCATACTATACTAATAGAGTAATTTTTTCATTAAAGCAAATCTTAAGACTTCAATCATTGGTTCTCAATCTTTTTCACTCTGCGATCTCAAACACGTTACCCCTTTTAACTAAATTAATATGTATGTGTGTTTGTCCAGACGCCTGGAACAACTGGAATGGTTTAGAAATATTTTCTAGATGTACAGAGGAGTATGTTTATGCCCTGAGTGAACTTTTAGGTTTTGAAGCAATAATATTTTAATATTTTCTCCAAAAAATGTCATCTTTACATTTGACAAATCAACTTAGATTATTTTTGACATACGTAGAATACGATGTGTTCATAGGAGAGTATGAGCAAGAGACATTTCAATGCATACTCATAATTTTTGGGGACTGAATGTGTATGTAGCTGTGTACTAATCCTGGAGTGCCTGAAAAGTGACTTTGGCTGCCCCGTCATAACAAATCCATTTTTTTGGTATTTATGTGTTGAAACAAGTATTATTATTATTATTGCATTACCTCATGCGCCCAGAGCAAAGGGCGGCTCATGGCGACAAGTGTTTGCCAGCTGCGCAACGAAGCGTGCTTCGCGAATAATTACCCCTCAAAGAGGGTACTATTTTTATGTTACCCATTAGAATAACCATCAATGGTAAATTCTTTCATTTCTTGAATCACTTGTGTGGCTATATGCATTGTAAAGTCTCTGATATCCGAAATATAAATTTTCTTCAGGTGGTTAATGGATATTATACTCCACGTCTACTATCCAAGGATATACAGTATTGAATTATCTGATTAATTGCAAATCTAGCATCAACCATTCTTATCTGTTCTAATCGACTTGTCCCGTGATACAGTTTCTAGGAATAACTAGCTAATAACATCGTCATCTTTATATGCATTATGAGACTAGCTCTATAGTAATTTCTTGTATCAATTTAATAGTGAGAAACTCTAGTAATGCACCATGTATGTATATAGATATATCTTTTCTCTAACACACATCTCATAATCTAATCCCACCAAGTGGAGAAAATACATACTTTGTGATGGATAATATCTACATTTCTGGATTTGAGGGGAAAACCAGAACTTTTCACATTCCATCTGGGAAATTCAAAGTAAGTCTGTTTGAAGTGTGGATTTTATCTCGAGTATTTATATACTTTCAATCTTAGAAGTACAAAATTTCAGAGCTGAGGATTCTGGTTAAAAATAAGATAGGAGTGGCAATAGAGTATCAACGTCTTCTATTCGGGACGAAGGAGTTGGAAGACGTTTGTAATGGAGAAGAAATGACTTTTGAGAGGTATGGAGTCACTCCTGAGGCAAGCATCGTACTGGTAACCAGGCTTCCAGGTGGTTGTGTCTCATACTCGTAGGAGAGTAACACTACATTTATATTATTCGTAATAAGTCCCTTTCTTAGATTGATTTGACTAATACATGAATTAATATTTAGGATTAAATAAACTTTGTTTATAATTATTATTTCTTTGTACAGGATGTTATTCAGTTTAAAATCCTCTCCGTTTCATTGAGCCTGTTTATCCGCAACAGAACTATCTAAGTAGATTTAATGTTTACAAATAGGACTAAAATTGTTTTGAGACAGGGATGTCGATACGGGAAGGACAAAGTGAGGTAATGTCCCACCCTGACAAAATTATTCTAGCTTCTAGTATCTCGTACTCCCATCTGAATTTAATAAAGTATATTTTTAAAAAAGATCACATTTATTTTGTCCAAATTTGAGGAATCTAAGCATAACTTGAGATAAATATGTGAAACTACCAGATGAAAAACCCTTGAACCAGACTTTCCCCCATATCCTCATCTGTGTGTTGTACCCTCCATCAGAATATCTGTTTTGTGGTTTGTACCCCCTCCCCCCCTCTGGGGACTCGCTCTGCCTCCCCCTAGGGGAAAAATCCTGGCGATGTCCATGTATCGAGATTTCTTAGAATTGGTTCATGAGTATTGCTAAAACGAACATTCAAAATTGAACGAATCGAATACTTTTACCAACAGATTCCTCGTTTTTAATCTAAAGGAAAGAGCCGTCGAACTTGAATCAATCAATTAATAGGTAAAGCAAGGATTCATGCCCATATATACCAATTGAGTCATTATAAAGCGGGACTCAGCGTTGAATTTCGCGGGACATGGCGGGATGCAATAGAAAAGTACTGTAAATAGAATACAAAAAAGCGGGACATAATGAGGAAATTTAATGTAAAAGCGTGACATCTCGCCAAAAACGGGACAGTTGGCATATATGCATGACAATTTATTTCTGAAGGCTTTCTCTCCGAAATAACAGTATATGTACCTTCATATTTAAAATTCTAAACATATGTACATAATGAATGATCAAAAAGCGTTTGGAATCGCGAGTCCTTTTTAATCTACCATGATCGTAGACATAGTTTCTACTTCATCAGATCGGGATCACCAGATGTTTATTACACAATTTCAGGACTATTGAAAGAGAGAATTTCATAATTCCGATTGCTCATATTAAATCTTCGAAACCTATGAATAAAACCGCACTTTAAACATAAATAATGACGCTTTCCTCCACAGGCATTTAAAATTGAGTAACCACAACATTATAAATTCCAGGTTTCCTAACAGTAGCTAAGAAATTTGAAAGTAAACAATTTGACATGCTTGCTAGATTTAGTGAGAATATACGTACGTATATGGAACAGAAGTACTACTAGGAGTGCTCCCATTAAAAGCGTGAAGCATTTTCTTCAAATCTCCTACACAATTCTTGTAATAGGACCATGATTACTCCATATAATATTATACTAGAATAGTTAGAGCAAAATAAATACTGCCTAGTCCGATTAATTGGGACACCGGTTAATTGAGAAAAATGTCCAGGAACATAATGGTTCTCATACATACTACTCATACTAGAACTCATAATATAAACTATGTATACATACTCGATTTCATTGGGAACTCATTAATCGGTTATCGAGTCCGTTGAGTCCCAGTTAAGCTGAGTTTACTTATATTTCCCTGTAGCTTCACGATAATTTTAAACGGAATTTAAATAGAAAGATCATCACTTTCTAAAATACTCCGAAAGTTGTAAGATGGTAGTCATGTCATCTAGCTTATGGAGTAAACCGCCTGTAAGAAATCATTTAGCTTATACGTAATTATCCTTATCTCTTACCCAAATATTTCCACTATGCATTAAGTGTGAATTATACTATATACGTAAACATAGCAACTATTTATTTAGTCAATTTTTTGTAATTACCATTCTATTATATTATTCAGTTATTAGAGTTTTAGGTATTTTCAAATGGCTGAGTATACATCAAATCCATTTTTTGCGAGGGGAATCGAATTTATTGATTCGAGAGCTGGGGGTAAGTATTTTGATGGCACACGCGATGAAAAAAGGATGGTTAAGTTTTTTCATCCCACAGGACAATGTAGTACATGTTACCATGAAACCGGTTTACGAATGGAATGTGGTCATTACATTTGTCCAGATGATATTCTCGACTGGGCATGGGAACAGTTGAGTAACATGAAGCATGAGATTGGCTGTACTGAGTGCGGTAAAACGATCAAGCAGGATGATATTATCAAGTTCGGTCTGCCTACTCTCGAAGAGAAGCAATTTCTCCTTACCGCCATAACAACTAATTTCTGTGAGAGTCAGGATATTCAGACATGTCCCAAATGTCAAACTCTCTGTCAGAGGACTCGGACAGATAATCCACAAGTCCATTGCACTGTTTGTGCTAAGAAGCGAGGGAATGTGTTCATGTTCTGCTGGTACTGTATGCGTGAATGGAATAATCCTTCAAATGCTTATGTGTGTGGGAATGCGAATTGCAAGAAGGAGTTAATCGAAAAATTGATAAACTCGCCTAAAAAGGAATTCATGGATAATAACGGGAATAAGGTGGTTATCCCAACGACAAGAGCTTGTCCCAGATGTCAAACACTTTATGAACATACCTACGGATGCAACCTATTTACGTGTACATCAGCTGGTTGTGGGCAACAATTTTGCTTTATTTGTCTCTCAAAGAAGATCGGAGGAAGTCTGATCTGTAAGAGCGTAAGCTACAACACAATTGGTATTAAATGCAAGCCTGCTCCCATCCAGACCAAACTAAAATAGCTTCACATACAGTGTCAGAACTAAACTAAGAATTGCCCCCTAGATAGGAAACTTTGTTGACTATACATGGTATATTACATCTTTATTTCTTTAGGTTTAGTGATCGTTATTACTGTTAGACAAGCGCGCTTCGCGCTTGCTTGTGCTGCGCGGCTGGCGGACACTTCGTGTCCGCCGGAGGCTCCCTTCGGTCGCCTGGAGTCACATTGGTTAATTATAAGGGAGATAACATCTCTAAATATGTCTGTTCTACTGTGCTAATCGATATCACTCGAAAAATCACCAAATTTGTCAATTTTAAAATTTTTGATGCGTAATGATGACGTCATAACAAAGTGATGAGTCATCATTTTTTGATGAAAGTCGCATCATATGTGAGGTATGTTAGTATACAGATTCTATTAAAATTTCAGCCTTCTATCTCCTATAATGGCTGAGTTATGCCCGAATAACTGTGTTGCTTAACTTTTAAAAATGTGACAATGACGTCATAATTCCATGATGAGTCGACATTTTGCTCTGAACTCAGAACTTACTGGAGCCATAGCCAAAAGACTCCCACATGCCAAAAATCAGCCTTCTGCGCCCGGCAGTTTCTTCAATCAATTCGTTACAGATATATATATATATATATATATATATATATACAATCATCGAGTTTTAATAGTAAGGATGTTATATTTTTCCCTTTATACAAAAACAAAATTTAAAAATTTCTAACCGTTCGACAGCTCACCATTTGAGGTTTCCATTCACAAAATAAATTGTTTTCTACCATTTACAATTATCGATGTAACTTAGTAGGTACAAACATACATTTGGTAAACAAAAATAAATTTTCGCTCGACTGACAGCTAAGATAGTACAACTCTAGAGGAGTTACAATTAATGAGCTAAATTCATTTTTAATAGAACGAAGATGAATGGTAAATTCTTCCCTTCTACTATTTCTTGATTCACTAATGCGGTTGTTTTCATTGAAGATCTCTTGTGTCTGAAATATTTATTGGCTTGTGGTTAGTGGGGGCCAAATTTTGTAATCACCTCAGCTACTATTCGAGGATCTACGGTCTATGTTAATTCATTTGTGTTGAATTTGATATTCTAGCATTTGTATAGCTATAATTCCACCTAGTGGACCGGAAAAGAAGAACTCAAAAAAATGAATAATATCCACATTTCAGGATTCGAAGGCCAAACCAGAACCTTCAACATTCCAGCTTCGAAGATGAAGGTATGTTAAAGATGAATATGTTCTTATTTGTACAATAAACCTGTCTATAACTGGAAACTGATGAACCTATTTAAGATGGTAATTATATAATTTTTTGTTTGTTGTCATAATGGGAAGGTTCAAAGGCGTCATTATCGATAGCCAATCCCATCTACATTGATGGGGCCAAGACCCTTCCTCTCCATTAACATTGATGGAGTCGAGAGCCACATCAATTTGTCGCTACAAACTCCAAAGTTTGACGCCCATAGGAAGGTTGACTGTTTTTGACCTTTTCACCGAATCTTAACTAGTAAAACGCGATTAATATGTATATACTTGTACATAAATTAATATACACATTATATTAAAAGACTTCTACCACTTAAAATGGCTGAGTTATGGTCGAAAGACTGAAATTTCAAATTATAAAAAAGTTAGTTGAGGTGACAATGACGTCATAATTCCATGATGAGTCGACATTTTGGTCTGAACTCAGAACTTGCTGGAGCCATAGCCAAAAGACTCCCACATACCAAAAAACAACTTTCTCTCTTAAATCAATTCGTTATACTAGTATATATATATCCTTACTATTAAAACTCGATTAATGTATATACTGTATATATATATATATATATACGTATATATATATATAATATATATTTGGCATGTGGGATTCTTTTGGTTATGGCTCCAGTAAGTTCTGAGCTCAGACGAAAATGTCGACTCATCATCGAATTATGACGTCGTTGTCACCTTTTTTATAATTAGAAATTTTAGTTTATTGACGATAACTCAGCCAAGTGATAGAAGGCTCAAATTTCAATAGAAAGTGTATATTAATATAGCTCACATATGATGCAACTATCATAAAAAAACTGATGACTCATCACTCTGTTTTGACGTCATCATTACGCATCAAAATTATTAAAAATTGACAAATTTGGCGATTTTTCATGCGATATCGATTATAACAGTAAGACAGACGTATTAGAGAGGTTATCTCCTTTATAATCAATCAATGTGACCCCAGGCGCCCAAAGGGCGCCTCCAGCGGACACAAAGTGTCCGCCACCCGCGCACCGCAAGCAAGCGAAGCGCGATTATAATATATATAACAAATTGATTGAATAAACTGGCGCAGAAAGCGGGCATGCCTAATTTACGGGACGGGACGGCATCCCGTCCCGTAAATTAGGCATCTTAACTCATCCCGTTCCATCTCCCCTATATTTAATCAATGTGACCCCAAGCGCCCTCTGGAGGAGACAAACTATATGCCAGCCGCGCAGCGCATGCAAGCGAAGCACGCTTGTTACTATTGAATCAGGTTTTACAATTATTTCTATTTTAGAAATATCCCATTTCAGAGCTGAAGATACTAGTTAGAAATAGCATGGGGGTGTCAGTGGAGTATCAACGCTTACTGATCGGAAACAAGGAGCTGGAAGATGAGAAAGATGGAGTGGCGATGACTTTCCAGGATTATGGGATTGAGCGAGAAGCAACCATTGTTCTGGTGACTAGGCTTCCAGGTGGTTTTGCCTAATCTTAAGACAACACTATTTCTATCGTTATACTTTCGTAGCATGTAGTTGGATATTCTTCCATATACGTATGTATTTACAGTGATTATTTGCTTTCCCAAACATTTTGACTTCTTATTTTGTGAAAATCTTTCAAAATGAACTCTCTTTTATAATTACTGTACGTAGTCCTTAGTATTACGAACACCTGAGCTATCGGATCCGTTTAAATCAAAGTTTGTTTTCAGATTCTTTAATTCATCTAAATTTAAGTTCACTAATAAAAAGAGGGCATCTATGACTAATTGAATTATCTAAAATAAACTCTTTAAAAAATTTGCGATTAAAAATATTTCCTGTTTTGTTATTAAAAGACATACTTTTGACATTTTGTAAAACGATGATATACAAGCCAAATGATATGAATTTCCGCTGCCTATCACTCACAACTGCTCCAAATTCTTGTGGTAATCTTCCTTTATTTATCAAATACTAATAAGCAATTAATAAGCAAGGTTGTTAATAACAATGAGATGTTATCAGCAATTTTGCAATTCTTATATAGTGCCTCGCTTTGTATATGCTATTCAACTACTATGTCAAGAATATATGATGTTCTCAAAAAGATGTTATATATCAATTTATTACTGTAACTAAAACGTTGCTAAATCTATATCTTTGCAATTTTTTAATTCTACTAGTTTTCAGTTTGCCGAATATACCTTGTTACAATGCTAGTAACAACTAATTGGATTGTTTAAACGCCTCAAATTCGACTAAAATGGCATTTAAACTTTCTGTCAATCGGTGAAGAAATTTTGCTGTTAATACAGAGTTGCACGCTGGTTGTGCCAGGTCTCCGTATCGACTCATGGGCAAATGTGGGACGGTGTATGCGCGTTAATTTCAAGAGATTTAGAGTCAGTTGGCCCCCAAAACACTAGAATTTTAGGGCCCCTTAATCCCTAAATCGCGATCCCGATTTCGGTCCGCGTGTAACTAACATAACAGCAAAGGGATATAATTGCATAATTATCAATCCTTAACATGAGAGACCTTATTAATATAAATTGGTTTAAAGCATTTGAATACATTACCTAGTATTTATTGATGATTCAATTAAATCCCAAACAATGAAAACCTTTCTTTTTGTTGGATTATTAGCAAAATTATGGCAGAATCAAATCCTTTCTTCGCCAGGAACGTGGAATACAGTGTCTCACGAATTTGTGGACATTTGTTCATAGGAGAGAGAGATCAAACAAGAACCGTTACATTTCCGCATCCAAAAGGGGATTGTATAGTTTGTACTGATGAGAGTGGTTTGAAAATGGGATGTGGTCATTACGTATGTCCTGACGACATTCTAGACTGGGCATGGGAACAGTTAAGAACCATGAAACACGAAATAAGATGTCCTGAATGCGAGTACATTCTCAAGCAGGATGATATCATAAAATTTGGTCTACCAAAAACAGAAGAAAAGCTATTTCTCCTTACCGCCATAACAACTAATTTCTGTGAGAGTCAGGATATTCAAGAATGCCCCAAGTGTCAAACTCTCTGTCAGAGGACTAGGACAGATAATCCACAAGTCCATTGCACTGTCTGTGCCAAGAAGCGAGGAAATCTATTCATGTTCTGCTGGTACTGTATGCGCGAATGGAATAATACTTCAAATGATTATGTGTGTGGAAATGCGAAGTGTAAGAGAGAAATAATCGAAAAGTTAATGAACTCTCCCAAAATGGTAATTTCTGACATTAAAGGTAATAAGCTAACAATTCCTAAAATGAGAGCTTGCCCAAAATGTCATACTCTCTTAGAACATTCTCACGGATGCAATATGTTTACCTGTGGCCATTGCGGACTAGAATTTTGCTTTATCTGTTTGACTAATACGAGTGGTGGAAGTCTCATCTGCAAGAGCTCAAGTGGAGAGTTTACTGGAATTTTGTGTACCCCTGCTCCCATTCAGACAAAACTTAGGTAGTAATTGTAGTACATACAATTAGACGCTATGTTCTTAATGTATTGCATCTAATGTGTTTTATACTATTACTATATCATGTTAAATACTGTCATGTTGTAGAAAACTGCTCATTTGTGTTGTCAATTAATAGCACTAGTTATTATATTAATGATCCATGCTCTCAATTTGCTGAATGGGAAATGCAAGGGTGGGACAGTTAGATGGTACAAATTGTCCATTCGTTTAAGCATGAATTGATTTCAATGTTCTATTGATTCATGGGCATAGACCCGGTATGGTTTGTAGCGGAGTTGGAACCGGGTCCACCTCTCAGAACTCCACCCAAATCCGAATCTGGATCTGCATTCGAGCCCAAGTAATCTGTGTATATATTATATGTTCTATATTATATATGTTCGCCAGCTATGCAACCCAAGTAAGCAAAGCTAGCTCATTTACAAATGTGACTTTTAATTCAAAAAGTTCAAATAGAATGATTATATAGTAAAGAGGCTCTCGGAGCCCGAAGGACGCCTCATTTTAGTTTGCTATACAAGAAGCACTAACCTTTCTACATACTTGTACATCCTTAAGATGTATACTCCCCTTGGTTACTTTCTCATAAGATATTATTGGGGAAGAAAATACAATCGGGATTCCTTCTATCTCAGGTTGGGTGATCCCCTCGGAACACCACCTAGATACAGTACTGATAACATTTTATGAAAATAAAGACCTGAAAATTTAAAATCATGAATGCACATAATGACTTGTGCCCTAGAAAATATGCGAAAGACATCATTAATCTTAGACTGGCATGTTATTGAAATCGACTATAAATATTTCACCTTTTCCAGGATGACACATCAGCGCGCAAGTTGTTATTTAGGCATATGGCTGGTTCATTCAGGAAACCATGATAAATACTTTTTACCGATAAAAATACCAGTTGCGCCAATGATATGATAACATGTTGCTGCATAAATATGTTAAGTTCAGAGTTATATCTGTCACAAAATAATTATCTCGGGTAAAATCAAATGAAAAATTCCGAAAATTTAATGGAATACAAAAAATATGCACACAAAAAGTTAGTAGGGGAGATGATACAAAAGAATATATACGAGCAATTATTCAATCCATAAGGCTAACTGGTACTAACTAGAAAATATCCAGAAACTAAATTAGAATTTATCGGTATTTGGATCTTTCATTCATCTCATTAGTCAAGAGGTCCAGGCACACCCCGGAATCCGGATTTCCGATGGCTTCGTGCATTAAGTTCTCACCTTTATCATCACGAATATCTAGACAGGAACCTGTCTTCAACAGCCTTCCAAGAGCGTGAGGGTAATTGTACTGTATCGCATAGTGCATGGCGGTGCGCTTTTTATGATCTTGATAGCAAATAACATTATTCATGTTACAATGAACACCAAATTCATGTTTATCTTCAATATTGATAAATTCAAATATTTCATTGAATATTTCATCCACAAATGTTGGTTTGCAGAGAGAGTAGAAGGGGTCCGTTTTCTCCATTATCTGTATGCCCGGTATAACAGAGAGATGTAGCGGGGTATGCATGTTATGATCTCTAAGGAATAAGGCCTGAGGATCAGAATTGAGTAGAATTCTTATAACATTAACAGACTGAAGTAGTACTGCTAGATGCAAGGGAGAGTATCCCCTCATGTCTCTCATTAGAGTAAGAGTAGGTGTTTCTTCATCACTTCTTTCCTGCATAATGCCAGCATCATTGATAAGAATACATTTCACTAATTGTTTCCTAGTAAAACTATCCACATTCGCTATAGCATGATGTAGAATATTTCTGCCATCGTTATCAGTTGTAAAACGATCAGCGTTAGAATGTAATAGCAGTCGCGTCATTAAGCAATTTCCATTTTTCACAGCATAATGAATGGGCGCCAGTCCAGCTCTGTTTTTAGAATCAATAATGTTCTTCGAACATTGCTCGACCAGAGCTCCAACAAATTCTAAACGATCTTGCATTACTGCTAAGAGTAGGACTGTGTTCAGATCTCTGTCCTGTTTTCCTAAGTCTGGAGAGTAAGTGAGGAGAGTTTTCATGTTTTCCAACTGCCCTAATTCAATGCAAGCATGCAACGCGGTTCTAAAATCGATATTTTGAGCATCAACAAAAGGTGAATTGTTCAATAACAGATTTCCAGTATTTTTTAACTTTGTAAAAAGAACTTCAATAAATGATGAGTCCTTACTATTTCCAATGATGATATGAAGTAATGTGTTATTATGAGTAAACCTATAATCAACTTTGGGAGTGTATTTTAACAACAATTCGAATACAGATTTAGGAATATCGTTATTCTCTAAACTTAGAATAAAGGCCCTTTGAAAACATGAATCTATTGAGATTGAATATTGTTCGTTATACATTGGATTGTCTTCATTTCTGATAGTTTGTAGTAGCAATTCGAGAGTTTTAGGATCTGTTCTATTCAGTACAGCATATTCTACCATTGACATAACTCCATTTTCACAATTGTAGACTGGACCTGTATAGAGCGTAAGAAAGTGGGACATTACTTGCCTAGATGCGTGCTGTGCGATCAGGTGCTTCAGCTGTCTCCCATCTTTGAACCTCGCATCCAGAGTGAAATAATTCAATTTTGAATTTAATGCAGCCGTGAATGTTTCAATGGATCGTGAACGTAAAATTTCTAACAAAAATGTCTTCACCAATTCAACTTGCTTTGTAGAGAAGAGAGTTGTGCTTTTTAGATCAGGCAATGAACAAGCAATCCAACTGTCTGTGCCTATTTTCATTCCAGCAAAATACTCATAAGACCCAACTTCCGAACCCCCTTCTCGCTGCAAAAATTCTATCGTTAGACCAAGTTTTCCATGACAGAGTGAGGAACAATCTGGAGTAGAATCGTAAGCTAGATTCACCTGATATCCAATCAATGTTTGGGCTCCTTTTAGATGGTCATTCAAAATTGCAAACTGCAATGGTGGAATCTTGTCATTATTCTCAGCATATAGATACCGTGACATGGTTTCGGGGAACTTTTCAGTCAACCTTTCCAACAATAACTCTATACAAGTACCATCTTCAGGATATCTGACTGCATAATGCAACAAACTATTGCCATCTTTATCATTCAAATCGAGATAAGGAATTGCTTCTAACAAGATTACAAGAGCTCCACTATTTTGATATTCAATGCAGAGATGTAGTGCTGTTTTATTTTCAAAGTCTTGCATGGAAAGTATATTTTCTTTCTCCCAATCATAGGTAGCTGAATGCACTTGAATTGCATTGGTTATCATTTTAATAATCTTGAGGTTCTGACACGGAGTAGCTAAATGCAATGGAGTCTTTTCGTGTTTGTCAGTTAGTAGAAGGACAAATGGATCAACTCTAAGGAGTAATTCCACTGTTTCTTCGAATTGGTTGATTACTGCTAAGTGTAAGGGAGTTCGTTTGCACATATCTTGCGCACTGGTGAGAAAAGTTATGTCACCTTCGTGATTTTCTCTTTCCTTTTCAAGAAACAAGTTAATAAATTCTATTCTTTTACTAGCTATTCTTAACTTAAGAACATGATGAAGTGCTAGAAATAGAGAAGAACCAGATTGAACCAAATGCTCACTGATTCCTAAGCTGGTATTTTCAATTGCAATGTGTAGTGGCTTCAGACCTATTGTGTTTTTTAAATTTAGCAATGATTGACAGTTAGCTTTCTTTACCTCAGCGATCAATATACTCAATGCTGTGAGACTTTTCGTTTGTACAGCAATATGCAAGATATTATCGTCATTGTGGTCAGTTAGAGATAGATTCGGAGATAAATTTAGGATAAGTTTGATTTGAGGTATTAATTCTGCCTTGACAAATAAGTAGAGTGCAGTTTCTCCGAAGTTGTTCTGTGCATCTATGAACCGTACATTTTTAAATGCAATAGTCCTGTTGCTTTTCCCTAACCAGTCTAAGAGAGGAATGACAAACTTGGATGCACTTTTCGTGGCCATTAGATGCAGTATGGTACCGGCGTCTTTTCCATAAGGATTGTCTAATTTAACTCCAAATCTGAGTAAAATATTGAACACATCTGTGTCTTCTCTACTCAAGCTGATTTCAATTGAATTATAGAGACACAATGCAATTAACTGTTCACGGTTGTATTTAACAGTTTGTATGCCGGGAAGTTCAAGATTTTCAATTCTGGGCAGGTGTTTCAGAATCAGTAAGATTGTGTCAACGTTTGGATTATGCTTGATAGCAGACTCCAAAAGAGAACTTTTATTGCGTTGAAAAACTTCAATTTTGAAATAGTCGATAAAAAATGTCATAACTTCAGCAGTTGCAAATTTTCCAGCAAATTCAATCAGAGTATCTTCCCCAATCATGGCATCACTGCATAGAAAGTTACAGATTGCTGCGAATGGCTCGATAGAATGACAACGCAATATGGTTCTTAGATGTGATGCATTCAGAGAGTCTACTGAGTCCAAGAGTAGAATCTCATTTGAATTTTTAATTTCTGTTTTGGATACCTGAGGCAACTTTGATGTAACCCACTTTGTATGAGAAGTCAGCTTATATCCAGCATAAATAGTCGATTTATCATGCAGGTCTTGCAGAATGCATAGTTTTAAACTTGTCATCTGATCCCAAAACGTGATTGTTCCACACTTTTGTTTATGAGCTAGCTTTGCTCCTTGTTTAAGGAGAATCTGAACCCCAGAAATGTTGCCTTTTTCGATGGCACTATGAAGGGGAGGAATATTCTGGGCGTTTTCAGAGTAGAGGTGAAATTCAGCGATCTGTCCAGAATTGCTCTGTATTTCCTCAAAAAAAAATTTTTAAATTCGGGGTCAGTCTCATTTCTAATAGCATGTTTTAATTTGAGATTCCATTGACAATTTGGTAAATTTAAGCAGAGCTTTTGAGTTAGCAACTTTCTTAGCGCATGTTTATTCTGAAACATTATGGATATTTGTAGAGCTGTAAGCCCTTTCTTATCTTCATAACATGCAATGCAATCAAAAACATCTCGATATTTGTCTTGATGGATATAAATTTGATTAAAAACTTCATCTACAATATCATTGTCTCTTATCCCGCAAACTAAATGAAGAACAGACTGATTGTCTTTGTCTCGATGATGCAGTGTTGATGGATATGTAGCAAGCAACTTGACTGCGCTTAGAGACTTTTTATTGATCGCATAGATAAGTGGAGTCGAAGTTTCCGTTCCTCCTATCTCCACGATTTTTTTACCTAACACAGGATCTTTGTGTTGTTCATATATTTCATAAGCCAATATAGATTCAATCATAGAGCTTTGAATAGCTTGATCAGGATTTTCTATTGCATGATGTAGAATAGTTCTCTTTGTGAAATCTTGTGAATAAAACTTAGAACCATTATTCAAAAACATTTCCAATAGTTTGACATTTCCCTTCACTACAGCAAGATGGAGTGGGATACATCCATCTTGATTGGGCATATTAAATAATTTCCGGATGTTATCTGGAGAATTCAGGATTTTACTGAAAATTATTTCTGTGATGGCCTCATCTCCAGCAGTAGCGACGTAATGCAGGATTGAATTTCCTGAGTCGCTTAGTGCTGTGAATGATGGTTTGTGTGTGAGTAGAAAATTCAAGATTCTCTCTTGCTTATTGGCGATACACAATGCGAGGGGAGTTAGGGATTCTGCATTTCTAGCATCAATCAGAGGCTCTCCTTTTATCAGAATTTTCTCTTTATTCTTTGTCTCGTATTCGCAGACTGTATTCAGGAACAGAGCAAGGAATTCGTTGGATTTTTCTTTTTTAATCATTGCATGAAGCAAACTATCCTTTTCTACTCCGTATTGGACGGTCAAGCAAAGATTATGCGACAATAAGAAGTTAAAATATTCGATGGACTTGTTGTCCAGACTGTATAATAACGCGTTACTCAGGGCAATTGAGATTTGGTTCCTTTTTAACTCCTCTCCGCGTAATTTACTTGAATCGGGCCTAATAAAAGTAAAATTAAGATTAGACAATGATTCAAAGATGAGTTTCATTTCTTTTAAGTCGAATATGCTGTCAAATATCCAGAAACATATTTCTTCTATATGCCGAAAGGAGTCTTTTACAAATTTCATTACTTGAGCGGATCCATCTTTATTCTTAACAAAACTTAAAAGTTTTTTACCATTTTCAATCGTTTCGTGAGGAAAGAGATTCTTCTCAATCGCAACTTTTATAGGATCAATTGATTCGCACTTCACTAAATTTACTAAAATCTCATCTTCATAGCTGAAGTGAGTAACTACTGTAACATTTTGTTCTTCCATTATTTTGATTGGCTCCATTTCAGGTAAGTTAGCCAAAACCCAGAATGGAAAGTGTTTAACCTTAAATCCAACGAACCAATTAACACCAATCCAACCTTCTGAAAGATTGTTCAGTAGTTGAAAGCGAGAACCATATTTAACCTGTTTTAAGATGCATAAATCCAACCCACCTCTCCCTGCACACATTATAACACTACCAGCCTTGTCTGTGTAACTGATTCTGGCTCCAATTTTTACAAGCATTTCTATGTATGACATATCGGTTGCTTTCATTAGTGCAAAGTGAAGCGGTGGCAACCCCTCATTATTAACAATGGTGAGGTAATAGTAGTTATTCGGTGAAAGCTGGATCTTCTCATCAATGGCTCTCAAAATATTGTTGAAAACCTCCACTCTTTGCAGAATAGCGAGATGAAGTGGTGTTTGACCTGAGTTGTCCTTGAGGTCTAAAGCAGCATTAGCAGACAATAACTTCTTCATTGAATAACAACTTTCATTCTTAATAGCAATATGGAGAGGTGAATTGCCTAGATCATCTTGCATATTTATGACCTGATCTTGTCCTCTTGTTGTACTAATATACTCTAGAATAAGTGTAACTATCTCCTGACAGTTATCATAGAGGGATAAATGGAGTACAGTTTTCTTATTATTGTTAGATATCGCTAAGTTTGGACTTTGAGTTAGTAGCATTTTGAAGAGATTAGTTTTTAAAGGTGTAAGAGCTGAATGTAATGGCGTATTTCCATTTTTGTCCTACATATGTAACAGATCATTGCATGGATTCGGATTGATCTGTTGATAATCTAAAAGAAATTTGATGACTTTTTCACTCTCACCTTTGTTTTCATTCTCAATTGCATAATGCAGCACCGATTTTCTGTTCTTATCGATAGCATATAAATTTACTCCTTTAGAGAGAAGAAGATTGGAAATATGAATGTTTCCATTCATTATAGAAAAATGAATTGGAGTTAAACATGAATAATTAGCTGCATTCAACAGAGGTATAGCATCACCTTCCAGATTCAAGATACAAACAATAAGCGATTGAATAAGAGCATTTGTAGCGGAGTGTTCATGATTCGATTTAAGTTTTGTTGCCAGATGTAATGGTGTATTACCATCTTTATCTTTGCAAGAAAAATTTGGAGAATATTTTGAGATCAGATTCAAAAGAGTGGTTATATTTTTCAGAATGCAGAGATGCAAAACTGTTTGTTGTAGATCACGAGTAGGATGGTTGAGATATTTCGCGAAAGATTCTTGTAAGATCCTTCTCTTAATTTCATCAAGCAAAGCTTCTAAGAATCTTTCATCTCCTCTTCCCTTCACAATCTTGTGTAAAAGGGTACAACCATCTGAATCTTCATATGTCAATTCCATCTGAAAAGAAGGATCCAACATACACTTGAAAGCATCAAATTTATTCAGATCAAAGCACACTTCTAGAATTCTTTTGGAATTAGCATTTTCTTTGTTGAGAATGTTTGGATGATGAGGATTTGTTACTAAACGTTCCAAAATGTTTGTCAATATACTAGCTAAAAATTCAAATATGTTTTGTTCGTTAGAATTTTGCATTGCATAGTATAAGATAGAATTTCCAATACTATCTAGTGCAAATATATTCATGTGACGAACTAGTCGTTTATCGCATCCTTTATACTTAAAAAAATAATTTACAATTGAGCAATTACTATGTCTGGCAGCTTGATGGAGTAATGTGGATTCATTTGAAAAACTATTTTCAAGGTTTATTACCTGTTTGGATATCAGAATTTGGAAAAGTTCAGTGCTTGGAACCTGAAGGAAGATGGAGAGATCTTCTTCATTGACTATATGAACAATCTCAACCTCTGTTTGTTGATAGAGCTGACATTGTATCAGATGAGGAATGTCAGTTAAAATAAATATTGTCTCTTTAGGCGAATTTACTTTATAACCATATAGGAATGGTTTCCGCGTTGAATTAGGCGGGGTTTGTAAGTGTTTGCATAATACGAGCTTATCAGTGAACAATTTATTAAAGAAGACGAAATTTCCTTCAAAAGGAACAGCAATGTTCAGATTGAATTGTTGGAATAGTTTCAGAGCTTCAGTGTTCTCACAATGAACAGCATAATGTAGAGGTGGTAAGTCAAGTGAGTTTGTTAACTGTAGCAGTGCATCCACATCTTCTCTGTTAATTTGATTGAGGAGATGCTTCAGTATCGGAACACAGTCTAGGAATCTCGTGGCTAAATGGATAATAGTATTTTCATTCTCATGATCAGTAATGAATAAATTTGGTCTCAGTTTTAACAGATCTCTTACAGCTGGAAAATAATTTTGGATAATAGAGTATTGGAAGAGGTTGAGATGGTTTGAATTAGGAATATCAATGATTTGATGCTGTGTATGTTCGTTAAACGTAGTTAGATACTCAAATATTATTCCCCAAATCTGATCATTTCTTAAATCAATAGCAAAATGAAGTGTTGTTTTACCTGAGCTATCTGAGATAGTTATATCGACTTTATGCTGTATTAATCTTTTAATGGAAAATATATTTTGGCAAGTTATCGCATTATGAAGTATATTTTTTTTAATATTGTCAACCTTCAATAGAAATTCAATAGGTAAGTGATTAAAAATCGTATTTTGAATTCTTTGATTATCCAATTCAATAGCAAGCATCAACAATAATCTTCCATCATCTCCTAGAAGGTTTTCAGGACTTATTCTTTCGATTGCGACTAAAGCCTCATTTATGTAGCCACTGCGTATGAGAAGATGAATGGGAGAATTTCCATCTTCATTCGGCCTGCAGAATAAATTTGTAAATTTAGGTCGAGTCAACAAAATATTAATCATCGCTTGATCGGCAAAATGTATGGACACATGCAGAATATTATATTTGTTTGCGTAAAGAGTCTCAATATCAGCTCCGATGTCTAGAATTAGTATTGTTAATGCATGACAACAATTTTTCACTGCCAAGTACAATGCTGTTTCTCCTTTCTCATTGATGGCATTTATAAGTTGAAGTGCCCTCTCGTCAGATTGAGCCAAGTCAGAAATTTGGTCTAAAAGAAAATTTAATTTTTCTTCAAATGGATTTACAATTGCTAAGTGCAGTATTGTGTTGAGTTCATTATTTTGTTCGATTATTTTTGTTATTGGTAAGATCTGGAAGCATCTCTGAAAATGTTCAGACTTACCATTCAGATAGAAATATTCCAAAATGTGACGCCCATTAATCGTAAGACTGTGAATCTCAACATCCCCGCTTACTCTTTCAATCACGGTTAAGGATTGGTTTATAAATCCGTTATGTATGAGCATTTGAACAGGAGTTTTTCCTTCTTTATTTAGTTTACAGAATAATTTTGTAATTTCAGGTTGAGCCAATAAAACATTAATCATTGCTTGTTTACCAAGGCGTATTGACACATGCAGAATGTTATCTCCATTGCCATAAAGAATTTCAATGCTAGCTCCAATATCCAGAATTCGCTTGGCAAATGCATGATAGCAATTTTTCACTGCTAAGTACAATGCTGTTTCTCCTTTCCCATTGATAGCATTTATAAATTGCTCAATTGCTCTCCTGTCACTTTGAACTAGATCCGAAATTTCGTTCAGTAGAAATTCTGTTTTCTTTTCACACGGATTCTTAATTGCAAGGTGTAGTATTGTATCGAAATCAGTATTTTGTTTAAAAATATTTGAGAAAGAAAGATCTCTAAAGCACTTTCGAAAATCATTAAACTCACCTTTAAAATAGAAGTGTTCTAAAAGATGGTTTCTATTAAACTCCAAATCTTGAATATCGGTAGGATTTATCAAACCCGTCATATTTCTACCATCAAGTTTCAACGTGAACAATCTTTCCAGAGAACTAAATTCTTTAGTAATTTTTAAAAGCGAAGGTGGATCGACGTCTTTTATGCCTATTTTTGCTCCATTTGAAATCAATAACTCAGTGACATCCAACCTTTTCAGGCGAATGCTGAGTAGATACGGAGTAAGACTAACGGTAAATGGATTCGGATGGGTACAGGTATTGATCAAATTATTCATTGGATGTTTGGCATCATGCTTTTTTACAGCTGAGAGAACCATTTTGAATATGACTTCATTGTAATATATGATTGAATTATGAAATAAGTTAAAGCCAAATTTGTCTTGAGAATCCATAGATATACTTGAGTGCTCGAGTAGCAATTCGACCGCAGGAATAAATTGATGTATAATCGCAAATTGTAAGGGAGTACAGCCAATACTATTTTTCGATGAAAAGAACAAAACTGGCGTATTCAAAACTAGGAATTTCAGGCATTCGAAGTTCAGATTCTCAACAGCTATGTGCAAGAAATTATTTCCTTGTTTATTTGAACATCCTTTTCTTGTTGCAATAACTAAAGATTCGAATGCTTCACACTTTTCCATTATGGTGTTAGATGGAATAATTTTGGACTTATTTGGAGTGAATAGAAGCTGATTTAGCTCCTGTTTGGGAATACTATCAACCAAAACCTTGAGGTTTGCTAAATTTCTATAATCGATGGCAGTGTGAAGAACATTATCTCCAAAAACATTTGTGAATCTCCAATCTTCATATTCAGTGAGGAAATATCGAAATATTGTCGGATTAGCATACCTAACGGCTAGATGTACCATTCTATCTCCATTATCCGTAGCTATATCAACTTTTGTTAACAATGCATTTCTTGAATTGAAAATGTATCCTATTATCTCAAGACAGTTTGTTTGAAGGATGATATCAAACTGTTCCTTTAACATGTTTACTAACACATCCGGTTTCTTTTGAAGCTTATTTGTCCTGACAATTTGGCACTGATTGAGTTCATTGAGTTTTGAATAAATGTAAGTACTATTTTGGAAACCTTTTTGTGGCAATTCATATGCAATAATGAGTTCACTCTTCTCTTCCTTCGCTTGAAAACAATCGATGAAGAATTGATTCATTACTACCATACTTTCAGATTCGTTCCTCTGAATAATCAAGGTTGCACCCTTTTTGATTAGATATTCGACTAAAACTGAAGTAATCGAATAATCGCCTCGTGGTAGATTTATTCTCTCCATGCATAATCTTAACGGAGTCTGATTTTCAAAGTTAGCTACATTTATTAGAAGGTGATTTTGGTTCATTGCATTATCTATAATCACCTTTGTTAGTTCGATATTTTGTTTTAACTCACAAGCAGCGTGAATGAAATTATTTCCTTTATTATCGATAAAACCGCAAACAATGTTCTCAAGACTACTCAATCTCTTTATCATGAATATGTTAGTAGATATCGAGGTTATGTGATGTAGAAATGCAGCAATAGAAATAAACGGTGTTTGGTTTGAATGATTTTTCCAGTCTTTTCTTAATAAATTTGGGAGTAAATATTCGATAGCTTCCTCAGAAATTGCTTCAATAGCTGAAAAATAATGATCTCTTTCAGGAGTTTCAATCAATGATAAGTCAGAATAGAAAAAATAGTCGCAATTATGGATAAGAATTTCCTTTACTTTGTTAAGTTTAATGAAGGTTACCATATGGAACGTTCCGAAATTATCTTTCAACAGAAAGCATAATCCATATTTAGTCTTTGTAAACTTACTAGAAGCGAGGCAATAATAATACAAAATGCGTCCTTTGTTCAAAATGTAATCCACATCAATTTGATCTGTATCCACTAAATAAATAATGTATATATTTTGAATATATATAGAGGTGTTAGTCATATTTTTTAAAAAATTTCATTTTTATATCACATAAAACGGCTGAATTTCTAATTATATAAAAGATGACAATGACGTCACAATACCATGATGTGTCAACAATATATATATACAGGGTGTTCCAAAAGTTCTGCAACAAATTTTGCTGAAGTATTATACTTACACATGAGGATCTAGCATCCGACATTTCGTTTTACTTGAAAATCATAAGGGATAACCATAGCATTCTAATACACTAAGGCAATGGCGCAGACCTTTTTTTCTGGACCATGGATTGGTTAAACGAGCTAAATGAATTTTTCTGAAAATGGTTAGATTAAGCTGGTATATAACTTCGTATATTATATAATGATCCTTTTCATTAATTCTGCATCGATTTTCTTCAAATTGGTTCGAGGATGGCACTGTGGTTAGACTAATTTTAAGCAACCATATTACTTATATATTAACACACTACTTACTTGTTTTGTTTTAAAATAACCCACCTGAATTATGTATTTATTTGCTACCTTGTTGTGAAGTTTTACAAATCACTGTCTTTTCCTATACACGACTCAAAGTTGATCCGAAACACTCCACATAAGCATCCATCTTTATTACTCTTCCGGTACGACATGTCCTGTGTTGTTCCAGGCTGCAAGTCCAACTATAAAAGTGAAGCAGAGTATCCCGCTTTTCATTTCCCAAAGAATCGTTTAGGGTAATTCCACGCCCACGGAAAGACTAGGAAGTAAACACGCTAATGTGAGTTTCTATCATTTATGTGTTATACGTATTAAATGATTGTATCATTTACACTTCTACTCACCGTTTAGATATGTATACATTATTTCATACCAGATGACATCGAGAGAAGCATTACCTACAATGACGGGCTTCGTACTGTTACAGTTTCCAGGATAGAATAGCTCTAAAGAAAACTTCAGTACCCAGTATATTCCCCGACTACCCTTCCTATCTCTCTGAATGGAATTCCAAGCCTAAGAGACTATCTTTGGACCACACTGAACGATTGCTGATGGAATCTGCCTACTCTACTAAGAGCATAACTGACAACGAAGAAAAGGTAGATAAGTTCTTAGTTAGTTCATTTTCAGAGATATTCTTTCTTAGCTCGACCTACGAAACGCCTGGATAGCTCATGTGTCCAATAACTTTTTTTTAAAATTAAGATAATTATTTCAGAAACCTATATTTACTAACAGGCTCGAATACAAAATGATCCATTAAAACTGAATAAAACATCTTTTCAGCTTATATTGTCAGATATTTAGTTCAAACTACAATCAGGGTAGTTTATTATGAACCCACTTAATATGAACATTCGTTTATTATGAACTAACCTCCTGGTCCCAATTTCATTTTTTAGGATAAGATTTGTATTGAATCAAGTTCGCTTAATATGAAGTATATTATGAACAGATTTTTTGGTCCCCTGGTAGTTCACAATAAGCGACCTTGACTGTATAATATTTCTTATTGTCAAATTTTGGACAGTGAACGTCGACTTCAATTATCCAATCATCTCAATTTTTTTCCGATTAAACAACATCCAATAATCCTAGTATAGGAATGTTAATTAGGACCGTGTTTCATCTCCTCGCCCGCATCAATATTTAGCTACCGCATATATACGTATGTCATTTGGGATCAGTATCCCATTCTATTTCAGGTACAATGATTTATTGCTAGAGATCGAGTCGATATACAGCATTTCAAAATATATTGATGGTTATTGAGACTTCAATGCGTGAATTAAATGTTTGTAGCCAATTATATATCAAATTATCAGCCTTGATTATATTATAAAATAATGAGATACTGGTCATGATATAACGCCTGCCCGCATCCCCACTGAAGGTCTTTTTAGAGCTGAAACAACTTTACTATTAACAGTAGTCATAGCTCTTGAAGAATATTTGAATAGTTTACAGGAATTTTAATGAAATGTATTTAATAATTCACAAATTGAGTACCTAAATAACGTGGCTGGGTGTGCAGTTTTCTCTTATACAAAAAATATAACCTATTTAACAACTGATAAGGGCTCTCAATAAATTATCATAGATTTAGACAGGGGTCACTTATGTATCCATATATTGCTGTTATCGACTGCGTTACTACATGTATTATCCATAAAACTTTCATCAAATTGCTAACTCTCAAGTTCTTCGAAAACAGTTTTATCCCGGTTCAACTCGTACTAAATTACTAGTATTAATTTTAATCATAGTTGATGACAAATGGATTGATATATGTGAGAGAATTGTGTTGTTGTGAAGTATAATAATTCTTTTTCTCTTTTTAGGAATGGTGTGGCAAGACCGGATAAAGGATGAAGAAAGAGAAGTGATGTCTAACAGAATAACAACGTTTTGATCTTCCTTAATCTTAGAATATTATCTTCTCTTCATAACATCCCTCAGTTTACTAATTTTAATTCATGTAATTCACCATTTCAACAATGATTATTCCTACTTAGTGTATATTGTTAGTAGTCTCGCCGTGCTGTGCTATGAATCTATTTCGAATGTATTTGTTTGTTTGCAATTAAATTGAACTTTTTATGATTATAAACGCTCATTTATTAAGTACTTAACCTTTTGAACCCAATGATATGACTTTACTAAATGTGGTGGACAAATAGAAAGCGAATATATGTTAAATTGATAATTAGTGATAAATTCACTTAGCTCGTTTAACCAATCCATGGTCCAGAAAAAAAGGTCTGCGCCATTGCCTTAGTGTATTAGAATGCTATGGGGATAACTTATCCTTACTATTAAAACTCGATTAATGTGTATGTGTATATATACATAGATCTGTAACGAATTGATTGAAGAAACTGCCATGCGCAGAAAGCTGATTTTTGGCATGTGAGAGTTTTTTGGCTATGGCTCCAGTAAGTTCTGAGCTCAGACGAAAATGTCGACTCATCATGGAATTATGACGTCGTTGTCACATTTTTAAAGTTAAGCAATACACCTATTCGAGCATAACTCAGCCATTATAGGAGATAGAAGGCTGAAATTTTAATAGAATCTGTATAGTAATATATCTCAGATATGATGCAACTATCATCAAAAAATGATGACTCATCACTTTGTTATGACGCCATCATTACTCATCAAAATTGTAAAAATTGATAAATTTGGTGATTTTTCGTGCGAATAGATTATAACAGTAGGATAGACCATAGCATTCTATATACTAAGGCAATGGCACTCTATTCAAAATCTGGACCATGGATGGCCATTACCATCGGCTTTCAAAATATAATGTATTGTTATACTGCCTTTCATTACTATTCTAAAGTACTCTAATGTAACATTTGATTGATTTTAATGATTTCGGACCACCCAACCCACTTAAAATTAACATATTATTATACACTTTAATGGTAAAATCACAATCAATACACTGCTAAATATAAATAAATAATTAAATAAATAAAAGATAAAGTGTGACAATTCATTTAGAACTAGACTAGCTTCTTCATTCTCTCTCTTTCTCTCTCTCTCTCTCTCTAAAACAAAAGAACATTAAAAAATACAGTCAGGGCCGCTTATTGTGAACCACCAGGGGGCCAAGAATCTGTTCATAATAGAGATACTTCATATTAATTAAGCGAACTTGATTCAATACAAATCCTATCTAAAAAAAGGTATTCGGACCAGGAGGTTAGTTCATAATAAACGAATGTTCATATTAAGCGGGTTCATAGTAAGCGACCCTGACTGTAGTTATATATTTTTAGCTTAGTGTTATCTCTATTTCATCACTACGAATGTAGACTTCAGAAGAATGACATGACGCTCTAAATCGTTAAATTTCAAATTTCGAATTTTAGTATACTCACTCTCTAAACCAATACTATTTTTTATCTTAGCATTAGTGATATTATGAATGGCATTATTCACGTGTTGAATCGAAGGGGTGGATGAGGAAATTACCTTCTCATTTTTAATAATTTCAAATAATTCGACTTCATTAATGATATTTTCCAATGACATGGTATCGGTTAGTGAGTGGCAGGATAGTTAAATTTTGTTTGTTTCCATTATAAAAAGCCTTGTAATATAAATTTTCATTAATAATGATTGAAGGTTCGATTGTAGAAATTTCATTATGATATTGTATCTTAAGAAAAAAGATGACCGTTGAATTTGATCAATAAATAACCCACCGACAGGGAGTTCGACTAGATGCAATTTAGAATTAATACAATTAAGAGTAGAAATAGTAAACTTAGCTTCTATTTCTTTGAATTCCGCAAGACTTTTCTGATATGCTTCTTATATTCTCCTTTACTCCTTGTCATATAGTGATAGTCTTTGACAACTAACAGTAGCGTCCGTCAGATAACTAGGACAGTTAGGAAAGATGCTTGGGACTGCCCTTCTTGAGACCCACTTTCTTCCTTTCCGTCTCAATCATCCTCAATCCATCTGAGAATTGAATGGTCATTTCGATGTCTTCTTCATGGAAATGGCGTATGCAGACCTTGAAATAAAAAACAAATTACAATAGACTATTGTGATTAAAATGTATTATCAAACATACCCTCAATCGTTTGTTTATCTCGTAGTCTTCTCTCCGCCGAGGTATAGCTCGGAACCATTTTTCACAAGTTACATTGTCAGCAGGAAAAGAGAAAACAGGTTGGATTCATCTTATCACAATAGTTTGACTTACAACCAGCATACATGCCAACCTGAGTCATGATAAAATCGGGACGCAGCGTTGAAAAAAAAGCGGGACATAATGGGGAAATTTCATTTAAAAGCGGGACACTCGATAAAATGAGGTCAAGAGGAGGGTGAAAAAAGCGGAACGTCCCGCCAAAACGGGACAGTTGGCAAGTATGAACCAGCTACCAGACGAGCCATGTTGAAAAGTATGCTGTGAATCGAGTAATAGGGTAGAATAGAGCAGACGTGATGTGAAGATGAATGTTGAATAGACAAGCGATGCGCAGATAGGTGATTTGAGTGAGTGACAATATTTTGAGAACATTTTGAAATATCGTAAAAATATTGTTTTTAATTATTATGGGTGACCAAAATGTGGTTAGTCATTTTATTCAGTGACGTTTATTTGACAGAAGTTGACACATTGGTAAATTCACAGGCTTATTTCTAAGTAATTACATCAGTGCATATATTTCCTGAACCCGAGGTTGTAAAAATCAAGATGTTGTCATTGTAAGGTGATGTATTCTGATATTTTTCACGCATAGATAGATGATGCAAATATCCAGGAAAATGAATTATTTCAGTTTCGGAAAATTATTCCAAAATATCTTCTAAGTAAGTAGAGAGTATATGAATTTATCATATTTAATCATAAAATCATAAAACTTGATAAATTAATTGTCTAGAAAGTTCGATGGTAATGGCCATCCATGGTCCAGATTTTGAATAGAGTGCCATTGCCTTAGTATATAGAATGCTATGGATAGACGTATTTAGAGATGTTATCTCCCTTATAATTAACCAATGTGATCCCAGGCGACCAAAGGGAGCCTCCGGCGGGCACAAAGTGTCCGCCAGCCGCGCAGCGCAAGCAAGCGAAGCGCGCTTGTTTCAATTATTTTGCAATCCAATTGCCTGTCGTTCCTAATGTATTTGCTAAGGTGGATCATAAATGTTTGTGTGTTCAGCAAAAAGAGAAAAATCAAAAGAAAAAATCTCGAATGCTTGGTACATTCTATGATTATACCTTAACAATTGTTGTTCGTATTGGTGATTCCCGGTCAATAAACCAAAAGAAATAGTCATATATTAGTATTTTGAATTAATAACTGACTATAGGAAGATATAAATATATTTAATAAGGAGAGAAAGAGATTTTTTCGAACTTGACATTTTTGAGATCAGATTATTAGAGTCCCGAGTATATACTATTTCAAAAATTTGTATAAAAAATATTTTGCGGTATTTATTTCTAAACAAGAAGGGTGGTAGATTCCATAGATGCAAACCGATTTAAAGTTAGACTAAATTATCTTAGTCAAATCAATGAAGTAGAATTTATAGTTGCAGAACTTTTGGATCACCCTGTAT
Organism: Aphrocallistes beatrix; assembly: GCA_963281255.1. Taxonomy (NCBI): domain Eukaryota; kingdom Metazoa; phylum Porifera; class Hexactinellida; order Sceptrulophora; family Aphrocallistidae; genus Aphrocallistes; species Aphrocallistes beatrix. The sequence continues at coordinate 12,008,332 of OY725488.1, forward strand.
ATATATATATAATATATATATATATATATACAAGTGCGCTACGCTAGCTTGCTCTATGCGGCTGGCGGACACTTTGTGGGCGCCTGGGGTCACAATGATTAATTATAAGGGAGATAACATCTCTAAATAAGTCTGTCTTACTGTAAAATCGAAATCACTCGAAAAATCACCAAATTTGTCAATTTTTTTAAATTTTGATGCGTAATGATGACGTAATTACTGAGTGATGAGTCATCATTTTTTATCATAGTCGCACCATATGTGAGATATCTACCTCATAAATAACCAATGTGAGCCTAGGCGCTCAAAAGTGCCTCATGCTGACATGAAATGTTCGCCGCCCGCGCAGCGCGAGCAAGCGAAGTGTGCTTGTAAATAAACAAGGTGACCCAAAAAATGCCACCCATAAACCTGTTTATAAAACTTAAATGATCATGTTATCGCTCAGACCTTTTAAAATAAGTGCAATACCAGTGGAGGAATGCGTTCGTATTTTTGACAATTTTGTTCATCGTGTTCAGTTGTGCTCACAGAAATCTGCCATTTTGAAAGGAAACACTTACAGATCTGAAACAAGTCGTGCACGGAGTAAAGTTATGTGCACTAATATGGTCCAATTATTGTTTCAAGTAAAAATTAACCATAATGTTTAAACTATAGATTTCGAAATCATATTTTGAGAAGTATGATGAAATTTGTTGGAATTTTATTATTGCAGAATATGTAAAATTAAGTGTTGGATGAAAGTGATCAAAAGGACAGCTTAGGCAGACAAGAAGTGACGCAAACCGCACGACTCGAAAATCGAAACTTGCCTGCTATTCACTATACTAACCGTTGATATTTTCATCAATAGCAGGATTTAACAATATTTCATCCTAGATTTACTTCGGATAGTGGGTATTTCATTGATTTACTTTCTCATTATAACTAATACTAAGTAGGCAAGGTAAATATACATCCCTCGAGAGATACGCTCCTCTCTCCTAGACTCAAACTCATAAATGTTCATACGCCTAGTAAATCGATAAATATCATTATAATATAGGACAAGTTGGGTCATATTCGAAATATGTACGCTCCCAAACAATTTCGGGGTTAAAATCATATATGCTAAAAGAGCTCCTCACACTCTTAGATAACTCTTGTAAGTAGGTCTATATATCAGGAATCCACACACATAAGCGAAACTAGGTACTAATTGTTATTTGGGCATATCGCTTTATTTTTCTTAGCCAGGTGGGCACGTATTAAACTTTGTATTATAGGCTGGCCGATTCTTGGTAATCACAAGACCAGGCTGGGTATATGCCCACCTAAAATGACGCCTATGCCCACAAATATCTAAATAAAACTCCATACCTGCTGTAGGTAAACAATTTAGATTTCCGACATGTCCTGATATGGTTGCAGACTGTAAAGGAGGCGTAGGAGGATCTGGTAAAAGATAGGAAATATGCGGCTCTCTAAAGGAAACAACATTATAATATACGTACTTAATATTAACGCAATTCAAAAAGTTGAAAAATTCGAGGTGAGATGTGTTAACGTGTTGAGATATCTTGAATACGTTAACATAGCAAATAATTAGCAGGCCATCAGTCAAGAATTACAAATCTTACCTTGTAGCCATCTTTGTCAAGAAACGGTCAAAAACTAATTTGAAATAAAATGAAAGATTCACTAGAATTTAAAGTTTATTCTACACACTCTTGATCTTATAGTAAATAATGAATTGAAATATATACATACCGAATCGTGTATTTAGAATGAAAGACGTAAAGCAAAGTGAACTGATAGTGTTTTATCATTCTATATTATTATCAACAAGTGCGCTTCGCTTGCTTGCGCTGCGCGACTGGCGGACAAAAAGTGTCCGCCGGAGGCTTCCTTCGGTCGCCTGGGGTCATATAGGTTAATCATAAGGAAAATAACATCTCTAAATATGCCATCTTAGAGTTAAAATAGATATCACTCGAAAAATAACCAAATTTGTAAATTTTAAAGATTTTGATGCGTAATGATGACGTCATAACCGAGTGATTAGTCATCATTTGTTGATGATAGTTGTATCAAATATGTAGTATATTAATATACACATTTTATTAAAACTTCAGCCTTCTATCACTTAAAATGGCTGAGTTATGGTCGAAAAACTGAAATTTCTAATTATAAAAAAAGTGACAATGACGCCATAATTCGATGATGAGTCGACATTTGCTCTGAGCTCAGAACTTACTGGAGCCATAGCCAAAAGACTCCCACATGCCAAAAATCAGCTTTCTGGGCCTGACAGTTTCTTCATTCAATTCGTTACAGATACTGTACATACTGTACTATATATGTATACGTATATACGTATATATTTCAAGTTTTACAAATTCCAAATAAAAACTAATAAAATTTGACGATTTTTGGTGTACACGTATGTACTATGTATAAGAAGAGTATATTTTAAAATCAAACAATGGTGTACGTAGCCATCCAAATTCGTTTCGTTCCAGGCATGCCTAATTTACTGGACGGGACGGGATAGTCCCGTAAAATCTAGATGCCTAATTTACGGACGGGACGGCATCCCGTCCCGTAAATTAGGTACCTAGATTTTACGGGACTATCCCGTCCCGTCCCGTAAATTAGGCATGCCCTTCGTTCCAACTATTGATGTAGAAATCAAATTAATGTACTTTTTCTAGGAATGAAAATACAACGTAAGAGATATGTCTATAAGAAATATATATCTTTTCTCAAGTAAAATATATTGGTAATATTATTATCAGTTACAAAGTATAGCAGTGCCTAATACAAGATTACTTGTAGTATATATGCTCATTAAAGTTTAGAATTACACATGATAATATCAGTTACAGATAGGTATTGGCTGTAGACTTGTAGATATTTAGACTCTGTATGCAATTAACCTTAAATTAAATGGTTATCCTCATCTTATATCCTTCCATCTTCTCAACGCTCGGAATCTTAGGACGAAATCCTCTCGTTTTCTTGATTATATATCTGACCACCATCCTGACGTTGTTGCCGTTCCTGAGACTTGGTTCACGTCAAGGGATGCGGCCGTGAGAGCTGAATGCACTCCATCCGGCTACCAACTCCTTGTTCGTGCTAAGTCAGCACATCGTCAGGGTGCGGGCACTTCACTTCTCTGTCGTGAATCTTTCACGCTGAAGTGCAATGAATCTGGTGAGGTGTCATCTTGAGTTCTCGGATTGGACTATCTCTTCTTCTGAAATCTCCCTTGGTATTATCCTAATATATCGGCCTCCCTACTCAAGGAACCATCCTATTTCTATTTCTACCTTCCTTGATCAGTTTTCTTCCCTCCTTGAACCCATCTTCTGCCCCTACTAATAACTGAGTTGAGTTATTATTAGTTAATATATTAGGGAGCCCCTAATATTAACTAATAATAGTAACTCAATATCCATATTGACATCCCGTCTGAGTCTCTGATATTAGTTCAGCCTTCGACACCGTCGACCATACCATCTTACTCAACCGTCTCCTGTCTCATTTCGGCATTTGTGACTCTTCTCTGTCTTGGTTTGAATCTTACCTCTCTGGTAGGACTCAATTCGTCTCGATAAAGGGTTCTGATTTCTACAATATCCCGGCTGAACATCGAGTTCCTCAGGGTTCTTGTCTTGGTCCGATTCTCTTTAGTATCTATACCAGTCCTCTTTTCGACCTTATTAGGTCCCACCTCCCCGACATGCACTGCACAGTATTCGGTATCAACTAAATTATTCTCGAATTACTAACGTTGCTTCGACACAGTTGAATAAAGTCCCCTTACTTATGGTTCTGTTTCTACACACTTAACCAGCAACTAGTTGTGTAAAATATTTGTGATTAAACTTGATACTCTTTTCAATTAATATTTAGCTTCTCTATCATTAGGCGTTCTGTGTGAAATGATTTTACATAGCATGAACAGTAAGTGTCGGATTGCTACTGTTATATCATATTGAATAGGTAGAGAATAATCATATTTAGATTAACTGTTCACCTTACTCAGTTCCTATAGGGAAATGCTATTATTTAGAGAGAGAAATTTATTATTATATAAAAGTATTCGAATACAGTCAAAGTCACTTATTATAGACTATCTAACTTTAAGCGAATTATGCTTCCTATACACCTTATGTACTTGTATATACTATTACTTTATTATAGTACGCGTATCATAGTACGTAGTAGGATATAATGAGAGTTATAACAAGATTATGTTGAATTGTGTTTTAATCGCGCAGTGAATTGAATTATATTTCATTTATTCTAGTGTTCTATTCCAGTATTATTGTAAGATTTTCATGAGAAGTGATGGCTACAAGGTAAGATTTCAACTTTCATGATATTCTTAATATACCTCTGAGGTCTTTTCTAAATTTTGCCACAGAGTAAATCATTGAAACCACTATAAGACACACGTTATATAAACATCACATTGAGAAATTTAACAAGCATACATGCCAACCGAACCCGTTTTTTGCGGAACGTCCCTCTTTTTTCACTCTTCTATTGAGCTAATTTCGCAAGTGTCCCGCTCTACATGAAATTTACCGATTATTTCCCGCTTTTCTTGATTCCATGTATAATACTTTCCATTGCGAATGGTTTAAAATTATATTTAAACAGCCCTATTTGGTGCCAATCCCTGGACGCTCACTTGTATTTATTATTCCAACAGTTCCTCCTTAGAAGCTAAATCCATGAACGGTTAATTAGTAAGAGCAGAGGCGGGGCCAACTAGATCTAGGGTGTAGCAAGGGTGCAGCACAGAATTATTGGGTTGAAGCCTTGGTCGCGTACGCCGGACCCTGCTGGCATATGGGCAAGGAAATTATGTAAAATATTTTTTTTGCGAACTAGCGGAGCGAGTGAGGTCATTTTTATGGCTATTTAAATAAACAAAATCGCTATAGGGATATGAAGAATGGTGGACACTTCGTCGCATGGACATTTCGTCGCGGACATTTCGTCACGCGGAATTTTGTCCCCAACTGCACAATTTGCACCTACTTATTTCTCAATAAAAAGCCCTCATTTTCACCCTTTTTTTCAAATATACTTCACTCCAAAAGCCACAATTTCCGTTCCTTACATATTAGTACCCGTTTATTTTAGTCTCTAATGAGACGAATTTTTCGGGGACAAAAGTTCCAGGGACGCTACTCATTATCCGGTAACTTATGTTCAGGAGACAAAATGTCCATGCGACGAAATGTCCGTTTACCGGATATGAGCAATATTATGATACTCACTTTTCACGTTCTTTCGAGTCAACTAATGGAGCTACTATCGGTCTGTTGACCGATATTTTAATTTCAAGTCCTCATTTAATATTTTTCTATTTTAGAGAATCGCCTGTCCGTCATTCACCCTCTAGAATACCTCCTAATCCTCCTTTGAGACCATCCTCTAATCCCTCTCTACTAATATCGAAACAGCAAGGATATGTTGAAGAGTTAAAGAATTTACCGTCAACTGGTGACTAGCTAGTACTTATTTCATTTCAATAAATTTTATGTAATTTCGATTACAAATTTATATTTTACACATTCGAATTACTCGGGATAGATGCCTTATTGATTTAGTCATTTCCAAGGTTAAGATTCATCAAACTGTGCCACTTTGTGCCATTCTTCGTCATCATGCCTAATGGTAATGGGAGTGAAAAGTGGCACAATGTGACATAGATGATAATAATACAACTTATCCTTACTATTAAAACTAATGTGTGTGTATATACAACGCGCTTCGCTTCGCTGGCTTGCGCTGAGCGGCTGGCAGACACTTAGTGTGTGCCGGAGGCGCCTTTTGGGCGCCTGGGGTCACATTGATTAATTATAAGGGAGATAGCATCCCTAAATATGTCTGTCCATAGCCTACTCTAATAATGCCTCACAGTAGACTGAAAATTATGGACTAGGGATGAAGTAGTAGCTGAATGAATTAATACACGATTATCCTAAAAACGTTAACCATGCAGAATAGGCATTAAGAATGTATTACCAGCATATATAAACATGGTATCAAAGTACATATATCCATTAGAAAAATTTCGATTAGTCATCATGTCATTGCGCAACAAGTCATTCTAAGGACAATTTTAGCGATTTTCTAAGATATTTTAACCCTATTTCTAAATGGTATTAAGATATGATTTTTGTGTGGAGCCAAGATTAGTACGAGTTAATTTGAAAAATTTAGAATTTTTCAATGGAATGTTGTTACATTCCTGCGTTTCTATGGTGAAGCATTTTGGTCAGTTTGGGCCATTTCGTGCAAACTGTAGTAACTAGATCTTCAAATTTGATCGTGTTTGATAAGCAATGGACTACTTCCTATTAGGTAATAATACAACATGAACTTCTAAATTCAACGAGTTTTGAGTTATGGGTTGATTAAAAGACTAAATTGTCGGATAACTCTATAGTCTGTGAATTTAGAAGTTTAAATTGTATTATTACCTAATAGGAAGTAGCCAATTGCCTATCAAATACGAGCAAATTTGAAGACCTAGTTCCTACAGTTTGCAGGATATAGCTCAAACTGATCAAAATGCTTTACCATAGCAACGTAGGAATGTAACAATATTCCATTGAAAATTCTAAATTTTTCAAACAACTCGTACTAATCTTAGTTCTACACAAAAATTCTACCTTAATAACATTTAGAAGTAGGCTTAAAACAGCTTAGAAAATTGCCAAAATCATGCTTAAAATGACCTGTTGCGCAATGATATGATGAATAATCGAAATTTTGACAACGGATATATATACTTTGATGCCATGTTTATATATGCTGGTAATACATTCTTAAAACCCTAGTTTGCCTTGGGGTCAAAGGTATGAATAGAAAATTCCCACTTTCATTCTCACTTTCAGTTTACTTCCAATTAACTTTCACTTTCAATTCAACATTCCTAGGCAAAGTAGGGTTAATTAATGCCTATACTACATGGTTAACGATTTTGGGCTAATCGTGTATTAATCCATTCGGCTATTACCGCATCCTTGGTTATTTTACTGCGAGGTATTATTAGAGTAGGCTATGGTCTGTCCTACTGTTATTATCGATATCGCACGAAAAATCACCAAATTTGTCAATTTTTTAAATTTTGATACGTAATGATGACGTCATAACAGAGTGATGTGTCATCATTTTTTAATGAAAGTTGAGTCATATGTGAGATATATTAATATACATTATATTAAAATTTCAGCTTTTTATCATCTAAAATGGCTGAGTTATAGTCGAAAAACTGGAAATTTCAATTTAAAAAAAGTGACAATGACGTCGTAATTTCATGAAAAGTCAACATTTTCGTATGAGGTCAGAGCTTAGTGGAGCCATAGCCAAAAGACCCCCACATGCCAAAAATCAGCTTTCTGTGCCTGGCAGTTTCTTCTATCAATTCGTTATATATACTAACATAGCCGGTGCCATGGATTTTAGAGTGGTCCGGTTAAAAGATACAACTATTGAAAAGTGGTCCGGTTAAACCACACGAACTGGACTATTTTACATAGTAATTGTATTAAACTTGTCTAAAAGTGGTCCGGTTAAAACCGGACCAACCGGACTGGTGGCGCCGGCCCTGACTAAGCGGACAAAAGTATTTCAACACTTGATTCTTTCGTATACAAATAATACTAAATCGGATTATTTCATGAAGGGCAATACGTTCAAATTCAAAGAGATACTAAAAATCTGATTTCAGATTTGAAATCTACACATTCGAATTAGTCATAGTTGAACATAACTAATAAATTACTCAACTCAATGAACAATCTTATCAGCCTGAGCCACCATAGGTAATTCATTGCCATCATGTAGTGGTCAAAATGGGTGTATGTGGCATAAGGTGGCACTGATTGATAATTACAAAAAGTTAGGAATGAATATTTAATTAGAAAAATTAACCTGTGACTAATTTGAATGCGTATTATTCGAATCTGGAATCCGATTAGCTGTATCCCATACCGTTTAGAAGTAACCCTCTTCATGAATCGACCCATTTTAGTATTATTTGTATGGGAAAGAATCAAGTGTTGAAATACTTTTGTCCGCTTAGTGTATATATATATGTATATATATTTCTGCAACGAATTGATTGAAGAAACTGCAATTCTGACCTCAGACGAAAATGTAGACTCATCATCGAATTATGACGTCATTGTCACCTTTTTTATAATTAGAAATTTTAGTTTTTCGGCTATAGCTCAACCATTTTAGGTGATAGAAGGCTGAAATTTTAATAAAATATGTATATTGATATACCACACATATGATACAGCTATAATCAAAAATTGATGACTCATCACTCTGTTATCACGTCATCATTACGCTTCAAAAAAGATTAACATTGACTGACAAATTTTGTGATTTTTCCAGTGTTATCGATTTTAACAGTAAGGCAGACATATTTAGAGATGCTATTTCCCTTGTAATTAATCAACATTAGCCCAGGCGTCTGAAGGGCACCTCTGGCGGACACAAAGTATCCGCCAGCCGCGCAGCGCAAGCAAGCGAAGCGCGCTTGTGAATTTGAAATTGAAAATACAGTATCTGTTTCAGTTTGATGACATTTCTCTCCATCAATAGTCCTACTTTATAACTAGTTATGATGGAAAATAGTAAGGATTTCAAATACTATTGTCCGTTAGAATATTTGTGTAGTCCTGGAACATAGTTAGATTTCCTACACTCATTAATTACACGAACTGGGCATAAGTATTTGAACATTTCATTATTCCCCATACAAATAGTAGTAAATTGGATTTCTTCATGAAGAAAATAGAATCAAACTCTAAGAGATAATAAGAGTCTGATTTCAGTTTCGGAATCTACACATTCGAATTAGTCATATTTGAAGTATTCTAATAAATTGCTCATCCCAATGAATAATATTATCAACCTGTGCCACCAGAGGTAATTCAGCTTTTAAAATGAAATATGTGGTAGAAAGTGACACTTCTTGACAATTTGAAACTCTGGGGATGAATAATGAGTTAGAACTATTCCCTAGGACTAATTCGAATGTGTATATTTCGGATCTGAAATCTGATTAGTTGTATCTCTTACCGTTGAGAAGTATTCGTCTTCATGAATAAATCCAGTGTCCGCAAAGTGAAGCGCGCTTGTTTAAATTATATGCGTATAGATGTGAATATACGCTGGTTGTACTTTCTTTCGATTTTATCGAATAATTTTTCAGGTGAAATAGACCGAGTTGAGGCTACCAACGTTTTGGAGAAGGGTCGTATTTTGTACTACTATCGCCTTGCCGCTGGTAAGCTCAACAAGACCAAATATGGACTGTGTTTTCTCTTAAAAGATAAATTCGAATGGTTTCAAATGGTATCCTTCATTAAACCTAGAAAAGTCAAAACTATTTTAAACCATGATCACAATTACTTTTTCTACTCTGACCTAACATTAATCGATACTCCAGAAAGAGTTCATTACGTATCGGCTATTCAGGAAATTACTGAGGAAACTGTGGAATATTTACTACCTTTTCTACTGATAAGAGACTGGAAATATCATTGCAATGATACACCATTGATTTCTCTTGAAGCCTTTCTACACCACATCATGTCAATCTCTGCTAACATATTCATGATAAAGAGATTGAGTAGTCTTGAGAACATTGATTGGAGTTTTGTTGATTGTCAAGGAAATAGTTTCATTCACGCAGCTTGTGAGTTAAAACGAAATATCGACCTAGCAAGGACTATTATTGACAATGCAATAAATAAAAACCAAACTCTGATAAATATGCCTAACGTTGAAAATCAAACTCCGTTAAGATTATGTCTAGATAAAATGAATCAAAATACACGAGGCGATTATTCAAGCATTAATTTTGTTGAATATCTAATCGCAAAAGGAGCAACTTTGATTATTCATAAGAACGACTCTGAAAGTATGACAGTAACGAATCAATTCTTTATCAGTTGCCTCCAAGTCGAAAATCACAGAGAAAACGAACTTATTATTGCATATGACTTTCCAAAAAAAGGAAGCTTCCGAAGTGATACATATTTATATTCTAAACTCAATGAACTCGATCACTGCCAAATTACTAGAACTAATAAACATCAAAAGAAGCCGGCAGTGTTGGCAAGCATATTAAAAGAACAGTTTGACCTCGTCCTTCAAACTAACTGTCCACAGGTAATTGAATACGTCTTCAATCCAGAAAATGAATTATTATCAAAAAGTGATAGAGTTACTAAGCACAAGGATACAATGGTACATCTAACAGTTAGATATGCCAACTCTGTTATCTTACAGTGTATTTTAACTGGATACGAGCGTTGGAATGATACGAATGAATTTGGGAATAATCTTCTACATACTTTCATTGAAAATTACAATTCGCAAAATATAAAAGAAAAGAAATTAGTGAGTAATATTCCGAGCGATCATCTAAACCAACTAGCTTTTGAAAATCGAGATAGAGAATGCCTTACATGCTTAGTTTTAAAGACACCGATCTATTCTCTTTCATTAAAGAATATTGTCGGATGCACTCCTTTACAGCTTGCTGTAAAATATTCCTTTGTTCCTGCTGTGGAATTGTTGCTTGAAAACTCAATTATAAATCTAAATTCTCAAGACAATTCTGGCTGTAATGTTCTTTATAATTCTATCATACACTACCATGAAGTTATATTCAAAATGGTTCTCTCAGCTGTACTAAAGTTTGATGTTATGTATCATTCTGAAGATAAACTGATTGATGCCTGCAGCCATCAGGAACCACCTGTAACACCGTTTCTACTCAGCATTCAGCTTAACAAACTCGATGCAACCGAGTTATTAGTTTCCAATGGAGCAAGAATAGCAAAAGAAGACATCAATCCCTGTTCACTTTTGAAGTTTTCTAAAGAATTGGACGACCTAAAAAGATTGTTTATGATAAAGGTCGATGGTAGAAATATTCCAGTTTTGATACGTCTTACTGAGATTCAGGACCTAGAGTTTAATAGAAGCCACATTTTAGAATTTTTCTATTCTAATGGTGAGTTTAAAGATTTTCAAAAATGCCTCGAGGCCTTACCAATAACGAAAATAATCAAACAAAATACTGAACTCAATACAATACTACACATTGCAATTGAGAATCCGTTTGAGGAGAAATTAAATTTTCTTTTGGACCAAATTTCGGTCTTAACTCAATCTGACGAGAGGGTACTTCAACTATTAAATGCCATCAATGGGAAAGGAGAAACGGCATTGTCCTTGGCAGTGAAAAATTCTTGTCATGCATTAGCCAGGCGAATTTTGGACATCGGAGCTAACATTGAAACTCTTTATGCAAACAAAGATAACATTCTGCATGTGTCAATACATTTTGGCGATCACGCAATGATTAATATTTTATTAACTCAGCCTGAAATTCCAAGATTATTCTGTAGACAGAATGAAGATGGAAATACTCCCATTCATCTTCTCATACACAGTGGCTACATAGATGAGGCTTTAGTCGCAATCGGTAGAATAAGTTCTGAAAACCTTCTTGGAGATGATGGGGAATTCTTGTTAATGCTTGCTATTGAATTAGATAATCAAAGAATTCAAAATACGATATTTAATCGCTTACCCATTGAATCTTTATTGAATGTTGACCATATCCAAAAAAGGATACTTTATTATGCAATAGCTTACCAAAATATATTTTCCATTCAAAGATTAATACGACATAACATCGATATAACGGTCTCAGATAATTCGGGTAAAACAGCATTTCATTTTGCTATTGATTCAAGAAATGATCAGATTTGGAAATTACTATTCGAGTATTTAATTACTTTTAATGAGCATAAACAACAACAAATCATTAATATACCTAATTTAAAATATCCCAATCTCTTTCAATACTCTATTATCCAAAATTATTTTCCCGCAGTAAAGGATTTGTTAAAACTGAGACCAAATTTATTTATCACTGATCATGTGAATGGAGATACTATCATCCATTTAGCCACGAAACTCCCAGACTGTGTTCCGATACTGAAGTATCTCCTCAACCAAATTAACAGAGAAGATGTGGATTCACTGCTACAGTCAACAAACTCCCTAAACTTACCACCTCTACATTATGCTGTTCATTGTGATAATACTGAAGCTCTGAAATTATTCCAAAGATTCAATCTGAAGATTGCTGTTCCTTTTGAGGGAAATTTCGTCTTCTTTAATAAATTGTTCAGCGATAAGCTCGTATTATGCAAACACTTGCAAACCCCGCCTAATTCAACGCGGAAACCATTCCTATATGGTTATAAAGTAAATTCGCCTAAAGAGACAATATTTATTTTAACAGACATTCCTCATCTGAGGCATTGTAAGCTCTATCAACAAACAGAGGTTGAGGTTGTTCATAGAGTCAATGAAGAAGAGCTCTCTATCTTACTTCAGGTTCCAAACACTGACCCTTTGCAAATTCTAATATTAAAAAAAATTGTAAATCTTGAAAATTGTTTTTCAAATGAATCCACATTACTCCATCAAGCTGCCAGACATAGTAATTGCTCAATTGTTAATTATCTTTTTAAGTACAGAGGATCCGATAAAAGATTAGTTCGTCACATGGATATATTTGCACTAGATAATATTGGAAATTCGATCTTATTCTATGCAATGCAAAATTCCAACGAACAAAACGTAAACGAATTTTTAGCTTGTATAGTGAGAAAAATCTTGGAACATTTAAGAGCAAATCCTCAACATCCAAACATTCTCGACAAAGAAAATGCCAATTCCAAAAGAACTCTAGAAGTGTGCTTTGATCTAAATAAATTTGATGCTTTCAAGTGTATGTTGGATCCTTCTTTTCAGATAGAATTAACATATGAAGATTCAGATGGTTGTACCCTTTTACACAAGATTGTAAAGGGAAGAGGAGATAAAAGATTCTTAGAAGCTTTGCTTGATGAAATTAAGAGAAGGATCTTACAAGAATCTTTCGCGAAATATCTCAATCATCCCACTCGTGATCTACAACAAACAGCTTTGCATCTCTGCATTCTGAAAAATCAAATACCTCTACTGAATCTGATCTCAAAATATTCTCCAAATTTCCTTTGCAAAGATAAAGACGGTAATACACCATTACATCTGGCAACAAATCTTAAATCGAATAATGAACACTCTAAGGTTAAACACTTTCCGTTCTGGGTTTTGACTAACTTACCTGAAATGGAGCCAATCTCTTATTCTAACTTTGCAACAATTAAGCCTATTTCAGCCAAGTTAACTGAAGATGAACTAAAGAAAAACAAGATTTCTATAGCTCTAAGTAACGCGTTGTTATACAGTCTGGACAATGAGTCTATCGAGTATTTCAACTTCTTATTGTCACATAATCTTTGCTTGAACGCCCAATACGGAGTAGAAAAGGATAGTTTACTTCATGCAATGATTAAAAAGGAAAAATCCAATGAATTCCTTGCTCTATTCCTTAATACAGTCTGTGAATACGAGACAAAGAATAAAGAGAAAATTCTGATAAAAGGAGAGCCTCTGATTGATGCTAGAAATGCAGAATCCCTAACTCCCCTCGCATTGTGTATCGCCAATAAGCAAGAGAGAATCTTGAATTTTCTACTCACACACAAACCATCACTCACAGCACTAAGCGACTCAGGGAATTCAATCCTGCATTACGTCGCTACTGCTGGAGATGAGGCTATCTCAGAAATAATTTTCAGTAAAATCCTCAATTCTCCAGCTAACACCCAGAAATTATTTAATATTCCCAATCAAGATGGATGTATCCCACTCCATCTTGCTGTAGAGAAGGGAAATGTCAAACTATCGGAAATGTTTTTGAATAATGGTTCTAAGTTTTATTCGCAAGATTATTCAAAAAGAACTCTTTTACATCACGCAATAGAAAATCCTGATCAAATTCTCCAAAGTTCAATGATTGAATTTATACTAACTTACGAACAAAACAATGAAGCTTCCCACGACAAAAGAATTTATGAGATATGTGATGTCGAAAATTCAATTCCATTTTATTATGCGATCCAAAGGGGTTCACTGAGCGCTGTTAAACTACTTGTTCCTTTTCCATCCACGCTGAATCATCGGAACTCAAATAATCATTCAGCTCTCCATTTAGTTTCAATGAAAAGCGACAATGATATTTTTGATGAGGTTTTTAATCACATTAGTAACCAGGAGAGAAATCGAGATGATCTTGATTGCATTGCGTGTTGTAAAGATAAACAAGGATTGACTGCTTTAGAGGTGTGTATCAAACAGCAGAATGAACATGCGAGGAGAAAATTGGCAGGTCAAACGCTCTGCTTAAATTTGTCAACTTGTCAATTGAATCCTAACTTGAATGAAGCTTTTATAGTTAGGACTGACTATGAAATTCAAAAAACTTTAAATGAAGTATTCAACCATAACTCTGAACTAATTTTACAAGCTCATCTTTATTTGGAAAACAAAAATAATGTTGTATGCTTCCAAGATTATAAAAAGCCTACTACCATGTACTCCGCAATATATTACAATTATTCTCACGCTTTTGATATGTTATTGAAGACAAGTTCATTTGTAAATATTCTTGATGATAATGATGAAACTTAATGGATTAAACCATCAGGTAGTCAAATTCAGTTACCCACATGAACATCTTAATAAATATAAGATCCAAATATTTGTTCAATTCTTATTTAGTTAGAAAACCAAACTAGGATATAATATATGAGCTTTTGATAGTTTATTGAACGTAGAATTGTTTATATTTGTCTCTTTTTTATCCCGACTAACTTTTTAGTGTATACTTTTGTTTTTTGATCAAATATTCAGATTTTTTAGTTTGATTTTATTATACCTAACGTGGTTGTAGAGATAATATTTACGAATTTTGAACTACTCGCACAACGTAAATCCAGGGCTTCCGGAATTCATTTTTCAAATTTATTATAATAATTATCCAAATAACATGACCAATGACAGGGTGACAAATAAGTTTGGGTTATTTTGTAAAATTTACCTAATTCGAATTGTGAATGAATAACTTTTCCTCATTTCTGATAATGAATTCATTGGATGTGTGAAATAATACCATGGTGAATGAAAGGTATCTGGTGCTAAATCGTCATGGAACCTCGATTATGAAGACATTTTTTTACTGAAGCATTGAGTCCTGATTCGCTGTGAGTTAGCACACATTTTACAGAAAATATTTCAATTACAATCTCTAAAGACCATAATCTAAGATTGTTGGAATAGAAGAAATTTTATACCTAATCAAGCTTGTAACAGAACTTATTTGTCACCCTGTAGTAAGTCTAATAATTACGAAAACACATAATATCATTACTCAACTAAACAAATTTAACAGTTTTAAAATACACCAAAGTCATAATTGGAAAACTCTCAGAAATGGTGAGCTACCCAAGATCTCAGAGGATAACTAGTGGACGAATTCCATTGTTGAAGAGCGTAAATATGTTATTGTTGTCATCTATTGTAAGGTTAATCGGTCCGCGACAATCGAAATCAGATGTCTTCAGGATTTTCAGGATTTTAAGTCCCATTTCACGCTGATCTCCCACAATTTTATAGATTTCAATTTGAGAGTTGTTAAACGAAGTAAAAATACAGTTCATGCTGTTATCTAAACAAAAAGATCTGTAGTAATCAAATCCAGTTCCTTCAATAATTCTAATATTATTAATAGGGTTTCCATTAATCGAATTATAGCTATACAGATACGCGTACATTCCTTCAGTACCGTAGTTGTATCTTAATAGCACATATAGCGTGTCTTTCGCTAATTTAACATCAAGAGCGTAATAATCATCACTACTTAGAATGATAATGCGCTTCTTATTCAATTCATTATCGAATACGGATACTTTCCCCTTTTCTGCAACAAATATTTCATTTCCTCCTGATGTAATACCTCTGCAGTCTTTAACATTGGAATAAGACTTGACTAGTTTGAAGTCAGTCAATGTGTACTTGCATACTTTAGTCATGTTAGAGATAAAAATAGCTTGTTCGCACACAATGATTCCCCAAATTGCACTACTCTCTTCAAGAGTCGCACAACCTACATACTGTCCATGTTTAGATAGTAAATGAACTTTATTCTTCTTTCCTGAGTCAGCTATGTACATAAGTTCAGTGGATGCATCAAGGCATATGGCCGCAGGTGATTCAAATTGTTCAGGGCCAAACTCTCCAATGAATCCAATGGGCGAGTGAAGAATAGTGTAGTCTCGCTGTTTTTTATTGCGTAATGGGATAGTTTTTTTATACAAGGTGATAAGATCAGTTTGAATATCTTTATCTTTCGGTTTACCCTTATTCCATGCAGTCACTTTTGGTGTTTGAGGAGCTACATCGTGAGGAGCTACATTTATTCAGATTTTCAAAATTCTGAATTAGGTTAATTTTGGACTGGAACAATCCATACTGAGATATACAAGCAAAGACAGGATTGTTGTCGAAAACTATTTCAATAGAAGGAGGGCACATCTCTTTAGATAGTACTTCTAGCTGTTCATTTACTTCACCGATACTTTTGTCTATATCCCTAGTAGATCGAAAGTTGTTCATTTCTTTGAAGCGTTTCGCCAACGATTCAGATTCACGTCTAGACTGAATTAGATTTTTCTTCTTGAGAGATTTCTCCCTTACATTCTTCTGATGCTCTATCCTAATGAGATCAACATGTAGGAGAAGTTGCTGTTTCCTCTCATTCATGAATAACATCACTTCGTCAAATGCTGAACATATCTGAATCTCTTTCTCTGTGAACACATCTTGTGACTGTGAGAATATAATCAAAATTGAAATATAAATACATTAATATCAGCGACGTAGCTAGACATTTCTCAGGAGGGAGAAAATTTTGTATTTTTAAAGTGTACAAAAGCAAGCACAACGAGCACCTTAGGGGAGAGTCTAGGGACTTCAGGAAAAAAATCTTATATGTTCACATATGGGTCTACAGCTGTTTTTTGTCTCTAATGAGCAATTATTCACTTAATTTATCTTTTGTTTGAGGTAAATATAGTACACCGTTATTATGTGATAGCAGGGGTGTAGTGTAGGGGGAGCGGGGGGGAGCAGCGCTCCCCCACTACAAATTCAAGGGGATCGGCGCTCCCTCAATTTAACTTGACGATTGTTATTACCTATAGAATCGTTTGGCAAGAATGGATTGCGGAGTCGGCTGTTTTATAATGTACTGAAAGCATACATGCCAACCTCTGCATGCAAAATAACGGGACATAAGTAGTACTTTTAGCGGGACACTGAGTTATATCGCGGGACATCGTATATTTGTATTATACCTGTAGGCTGAACAAGCGGGACAATTACACTTTTCGCAACGTTTTCGCGCGACGTAGCTCTCTAAGCCTCTCTTCATATGTCCGAAAAGGCGAAAAAATTTCTTTGGGGGAGCGCTTATCAAATAATATATTATATTCTTTTATAAGCGCTCCCCCAAAAGAAATTTGAGCACTACACCCCTGTGTGACAGCCATTCTTAACGTTCTAACTAGCCTTTACAACTTAACGTGGCCTGTTATACATGTACAGTTTAGTTCAATTTGATCATAATATTACCTTTCTAAAACTGCGAGAGTAAACATTAATTCCAATCCATCCCAATCCTAGCAATATGAGAGTTTTCCAACCAATCAGAATAAATAATAGTAGGGATGTAGTAACAGCTAGCAGCAGGTTGTTGATAGACATGCCAGTCTTTACCTCGATCCTCCGCACTAACTCCCTCACGTAAAGATCCATGTGTGAGTTTGCACGGTGCAGAATATCACTCTGCATTTTAGAGTAATCCTAAAAATATAAGAGATCATTACAGAAGGGATGGGAGTGTGCTGTGCTTCCACATTTTGGGGTGATAATATAATATTTTATGTTGCTTTACCATCCCAAGAAATACATACAAACTCGTATCCAAAGATTCAGCATAAAATGATAGATTGATCCAATTTTAATGAGCAAATAGGTCCATACTTAATAACTGTCCCGTTTTTTGGCGGGACGCCCGCTTTTTCAGGCATGTTGAAAAAAAGTAATGACCCACGAAAACGTCTCAACAAGAGGAATTGTCCCGCTTTTCAGTGTGTAATACTAATACAAATATAATATATCCCGCTTTTTTCCTTCCAGAGGTTGAAATCACTATTATCCGTAATGATAGGGAGCTGCACTAAAAATATAGATCCTGTAACTAGTGGAGTCACAAGTTCGTTGGGATACTTTTATTTAGAGGTCCCTAAGTTATTCAATATATCATTGTGTAATTCATGCAGGATATTGGAGGGTCTCTTGGGCCTGGAGACATTGCATACCCTTGACCTATGGTTATGACGCTTTCCGGTAACAATAACAACCGAGAGTCCAAAACAATTCTATTATTATGGCAACATATTTGTCAACCGTCTTTGGCGGATTATCCCACTTTTTCACTCTTCTATTGAGTTAATTTTCATGAGTACCGGTTTTAGGTGACATTTCCCCATTGTGCCATGTTTTTATTTATTCTATGTATAGTACTTCTCTATTACGTCCCACCATGTCCCACGAAATTCAGCACTGCGTCCCACTTTAACCATGGCTCAAGTTGGCATATACCTGTAAACTATATTGTAGAACTTCATAAAGTACACATTATTTTTACAAGCAAAATCAAATACCTTTTAGTTTCTGGAACTTGAGAAGAGAAGTGTAGAAATATAATACGTTAATGTGGATATATAAATGCATACAATATATGTGTTTAATTGAAATTTCTCTCCAGCATATCTCTTATATACTAGGCATATCTAGTATTATATTTCAAACATGGATACGTTGTTTTTATATTTGTCTTGCACAGAAGATAACTAATTTCTGCAAGACATTACTTTTCTTGGTGAACAGTTCATGGTCTAACAACCAATATCAATGTACAGTAGAACTCGGATAATACGTACCCCTCCGGGAAACGGAAAAATGAGTACTAAATGATTTGATATTACATAGGCATCTCTATATTAAATGAATTTTAGTCCTGAGAAATGAGTACAGACTAGCCGAGTACTATTGTATTCCATTTCTATGCTAAATACTTCATTTATAATAAGAATATAATTTTTTCACCTCAACTCTTACGTATATTTATTCAAGTCTTGAATATTTCACTTGCAACAGTTTAACCGAAAACTGGCGACGAATGAACTTATGCAAATATTGGAGATTCGAGCAAAAAAAATGAAAATAAGATTCTGGGCCATTCGACTTGGTATAATCATTCATCCGTTATAATAACATTCACTTTATCAGACAAAGAATAGTAGTTCTGAATTATACACATAACCTATAGATAATAATAAACAAACACAAATTGTTTAGGTCGTCTCTAAATATTTTCAAGCTTAATTTTGATTCCATTCTTCGCATGACACACTAACCCTAAATCTGGTTCATAGGAATGTTCCTCATCAAGTAAAATTCTGTATTTCTGCAGAAGTAGAGATACAAATATTTGCATCTGCAAAATGGCAAATTTTTGTCCAATGCAATTTCTAGGCCCAGCTGAGAAGGATAGGTAAGAGTAAGGATGGATTTTGTCAATATTTTCGGGACTGAACCTGTTTGGGTCAAATTTATCCGGTTCGGGCCAGAATTCTTCCAAATAGTGTGCTTGGTATATACCAATATTAATCTTTGAATCTTTAGGAAGTTTGATCCCTTCTATCACCATTGGTTTCTTGTTGATCTTGATAACGTTTGTAGCCACAGGGTACATCCTGTAGGTTTCCTTGAAGAACATAGTCAAATACTTTAGTTCTTGAATATTTTCAGCTGAAACCTCATCACTCTCATCTAAATTCGAACAAATAATTATAGATATCATAATTCGACAATTGAACTATCCTATATAACAGTCGAATTCACTTATTAGCAACTCGGGTTTTGTTTACAAAACGGTTGCTAATACGCAAAGTTGCTGAAAGGGTAACAGAATTAATGCAAAATCTAGATTTGACCTTGAAAACTGTTTGGAAATATAGCAATATTGCAATTAGGAGAGTTGCTATTAAGCGAACTCCACTGTATTTTCCGTTAATTAGATAACTAATTGACATGAAGTTGTTCTGAACTAAATAGGTATCGTTAAAATACCACTGGATCCCTTATAATCGCATTTATATTTAGGAACATAGTTTATTTTTTGTATATATGTATCTGTATAAATTCAATGTTCATTTAGATTTAAATGCAGTGCTGTATCGTCAATTTCTTGACATATTTCTAAACCTCGTCATTCATTGCAAACACCACTAAATCTGTGGTAACTAAACTTCAGATATTTACATTCTGTAATGTTGATGAATGAATTCATTCAAAATTCTTGAAAAAAACATGTTTTTCAATGTGTAAACTTCAAAATTTAGGAGATTAAAGAATCAGTTGTCAAATGAAGAAAAAAGGTTTTCGAAATGCACACATTTAAATTCCATACATGCCAATGTCCCGCTATTTTCACTCTTCTATAATTTTCATGAGTGTCTGTTATAGGAAATATTTGTCCATTATATCCTGATTTTTTAAATCGTATGTTTAGTACTATCCTATTGCGTCCCGTCATGTCCCACGAAATTCAACACCGCGTCCTGTTTTTATCATGGCTCAAGTTGGCATGCATGAAATTCATATATTACATGTCCTAGAACTTACTTAAGACGCTTTGTATTTCTTCTCTACACTTCTCTTGGAGTTCAGGGTATTTACCAAGATTGTAAATAACCCAACCAAGCGAGCTAGAAGTAGTCTCTTGCCCTCCGAAAACAAACAAACTCACTTCACTCTCAACCTCTTCGTCTGAAAGTAAGCTCCCATCTGATTTAGGAGTCGTTAACAGAATAGTGCCGAGATCTTTCTTATATGTTTCACCATACTTCCTAATCTCTTCACGACGTTCTTGAATGAACTGCATATTCATTTTGTAGAGATAGTTCGTTGCACTGTGAAATCGTTTACCATTTGATGTACAATTGTAGATGAAATCTACATACAAGAGTGGGTTCTTGATTCGGTACATGACTGAATCTTGAACAGTGTTTAGGGCTGAAATATAATCCTCTAACGAGAATCCTTCCCTTTCTAGAATCGAACCTTCGAGAGAAAAAGAAGATTGGAAGAAGGAATCAAGTGCGAGAGCGCTGATATCGGGAGATGAGTTGAAGTATTCAGAATCCTCACAATGTTGTCTCCATTTTAACAGCATAATCTTCGCTGTTCGGTTGATCGGCTTGATATATTGATTGAGCATTTCAATGTAGAAGACGGAATCGCACATATTCCTTTTATCCTTCCAAATTAAACCGTTTGAGAAGAATAGATTGTCTTTTTTCTTCAAAAATCCTGAAATGAAAGTTCCTCTATCATACTTTACTTCATCGTACACTTGTTTGATTATTTCAGGATGAGTTACCGAAACTAGAACAACCCATGGTGCACAAACAATTCGATACAGTTTGGGGTATTCGATATTGCATACTTCCTGTGCAACTGGAATGCTTTTGAAAGTGGTTTCAACTCTTTCGAATGTCCGAAAAATCAATGTGAGATTGGAGGTCCAGGAAGTGCCCTCAGGATAAAGATACGTCTCCAAAATGGAATCACCACCATAGTCAAATATATGGATAATGTAGTGAGGGAAATCCAAAGGATGCTATTCCATAAGAAAGAAATGATGCTAGATAGCATGTTCGTATTTCTATATAGAAATGTGTGATAAACATGTTATTATTTCCTATAGTTATTGTATATTGTAATAAATAAATTTGTGTCTCAATGGGGTTTCCACCCTTTGTCCTGAATTTATGTGCTTGTACAAATAAATGCATATATGTTCTATTATCTCATTCGAGCATTAATGTGAATGGACGAGTATTGTCAATCTTGCACTGATATCACGACTCACCTGAATTAAACCCAATTAGATATAAATATAGTAATAATACTGATTTTCTTAGAAACGCATTAATGCTGCTGTGAGTTGTCTTATATACTAGTTGAGTGCGCAGATTCTGTTGAATTTATCAGTGAAATATTTCTCTAACTATTATATATTCCAAATTATGCCATTTTATAGGTATCTGTAGAAAACAGGGAATACTTACAACTTGATAATATCGTATTAAATGGGCTTCACTATCTCCATGATCCATTATTCCATTAATAGACCATTACTCCAGGCCTTCAGCTATAAAGTAGAGGAAGTGAAACCTATTATAAATGGCATTCTATCGATTCAAATTATTGGAAATTTTTTCTCTCAAAGTATTCATTTCTTGGACATTTTAATGTCATTCATTCTACCTGCGGGTCAGTTGAATTGATTGATTGATTAACGGAATTTCTGGTAAAAATTAATTTCTAGTTTAGTTTTTTATCATTATTTTTGCATTCATTTTGTCCAAATTTGAGGAATCTTGCATATTATGAAATCATACTGTCTGCTTCCATGGGCTTATGTACAGCGTCTCCAGAACCCTAATCAGAAATCTGTTTTGTGGTCTGCCCCTCATAGAGGGGAAATCCTGGCGACATCTCTGCTTACATAGGCGCCGAACCGGGGAGCTGGAGTGCTCGAGCCTCCCCACCTGGAATCCCCCAAATGATCCAGAGAACTCCAAAGTTCAGCCAATTGGATAATCTTTCCCAAATTTCGGCGTTCCTCCTCATTGGCTGATATTGCGCTTTCATATTCCTGAATAATGGCACAGTCTGAAATATTGCTAATGTCACCATTACTGCAGCATAAAGGATTTAGTAGCTAGTTTTGTAAATTCATCAAGAATCTACTTAAGCAAGTAATAATGTTATGTGCATTAGTTTTACAAAATGGCTAATGTCATAATCTATGAGTAATACAAAATATTTTCAAACCTTAGTAAAGACTTCAATTTTCCAGCTTCAAGCAAGACTCAAAGACTTAACAACTATTTACGTAATTCGATTACATAGAATATTACTTGTAATTGACAGATATAATTGTACAGACAACGCATTCTTCAACAATCTGCCAATTTATCTAATGCGAATTAAGGATTCCATGAATCCTATGAATTCTTTGCAAACTGCTGCTATACGCGTATCAGAAGATGGATAAATTCAACTATGATATTCATGTGCAATCATACATAATGTTATGATTTCTTCTGAGAACAGCTGATGTATTAGGAAACAGAAATATTTTTACTGTATAGACTACCTTCCCTTGACATGTATGGCTTGCAATCATTTCATACTTACCAACCCTCCAGGGAAATAGCTTATGATCCAGGGATCCAGGGATTTAATGAAAAATCGGGGATTTTGAACTTTTAACTAGCCTATAATCATTTCCATTATTATAATATAGTTTATATATTTTATTTATTGAGAATTGAATTTATTGAGTAATTTAATGTTCCTCATTATTTAGCAAGTCTTCAGGAATCCAGGAAAATTTCCTGGATCACGAATTTCAAAAATCTTTCTAAAATTTTGAGATGACATTACCTCTCATTTAATAAATTAAAAGATATTAAGATCCAGGGATTTACCATTGAAATCCAGGGATATTTTCGAGGAGGTTTATAAGTATAAATTTAATTCTTGTTTCTGTATTCTAAGGGATTAACTCTACACTTCCCAATAGACACAATCTTGAAGTCACGAAAGTCTTCAGCCATTTTCTATCACACAAGCCATGCAAATGCGGGGTAGTGGTGGTAAAATTTTGTAAATGTAATGAATGCTAAAATGTTAAGCATTAGAATCAAGACAAGTGTGCTTCGCTTGTACACATGAAAAGCCTTTCGGTCGCCTGTACTAATGCAATTATAATAACGCCTATTTAAAAATTAAATTAATTGACGACTACGTATGTTTAATACTCGAGATGTGCTAGTGTACATCTCAAGTATTAAACATACTACGTATAAAAATATTTGCACAACTTCATTATTTCACGTCCAAATAGTACTATAGTTCTATTCATGAAGATGAGTAGTCCAAATGGTATAAATACGACTAATCGGACTTCAGATTCGAAATACAGTCCGAACACCTCTATGTCAATGATCACAAAAATCACAAAAATCTGATTAGTGAATTTGTTCCAATTAGTGAAATAGCAATAGTTTAATGGAATATTAACTATAATAAATTTATATTGTTGGATTTTAATAAAGATATTATTTAGTTATGATTGCTTTTTTAACGCGGTTTCTCAATCTTATTGAAAGATATAAGATTATAAACGTTGATTTAAAGCATTGAGATGAAATGAATTATATTTTGGGTGTTCGGATTGTAACTTTGAAGTGTTCGGATTAGCGAGGGAGTACTGTATACATATTCGAATTAGTCAGAATCGAATATTTCTAATCAAATTTCAATTCTAATGCCTTGAAATTATAAATCGCTGCCACTCCATGCAACATATGTCCATTTTATCCACTGTACATGATGGCAATGAATTATAACTAGTGGCACAAGTTTAATACTTTTAATCATTGAGTTGAGCAATTTCGAAATTCTTTGATATACAAGTATATCCTCAGGCTACACGTCCATGTAGTGGGCTTGTTTATACATGTACTATTAAAACTTATTTATATTCACTTGTTGTTTAATAACATTACCAAATCTTTAATTATTTCAAAACAAACTGATACACAAATACAATGTAATAATACCAACTACAACAGTATTAGCATCCTAATGATACATAATATTGTTATACATACTTGTTATGTAGCAGAAGTGTACTCAATGGTGTAGATTATCATGATACTTGGCTACAACAGGTTTTATTATCTCATTTATATGATTCTGTCGGTGCTTCGTGACAAGATAATTACCAACATTAATAGCTACAAGGTACAGATAGTTCAGATTCACTACTAGTGCATAAAATGCATATCCAAAACCTTCAATACCGCCTTGATAATTGTATATTATTGTGTGGGGGTATATGTAAGGTAGAATCGTTATTATTATATCATCTTGTGGAATAGCGATACCGAAGAACGCAATGACTACAAGAATGCTGGCGACTCTATAGTGCCTACGGATAGCACGCTCTCTCATATAATCCTGTTTACTCTTGAATAATCTCGCTTCCACCTCTCGACTCTTTAGATGTTTGTAAAACCTTCGTGAGTAGACCAGAAAGAGGGAGAAATCAATGAAAAATGCCAGAGTATGTAAGCAACTAAAAATTACAACCAATTCATTTGATTGCATAGAATCCTCTAGGTATCTACCTACCACGAACACAGTACACCTCACAGCTATACAACCAGTCCATCTCAACAGAGTGTGCTTGTAAGGACAGTGAAGATATACTAACCAGAGTACCTTCAGTAGTAGACATGGGATGATGATGTGGCAGTGATATGCTATGAGAAATATATAGGAAAATATAGGTTCGATTTGTCGATAATATTCGATTAGATCGGAATGAAACATATATCTGAGCCAACAGCCAAAGTTCAAAATCGAAAATGATAAGTTAAAGGTTATTTCAACAATGACAATGACGACGATGAAATTCGCTATCATCACCTTAATTTTCAGGTTTTTTAGAGAATTCTGGAAACAATGATTGATCAAGTCATCATCCGAAATATTCCTGATATTTCGAACTAACAGATACCTCTTTCTGACATAAAAGTAGAGTACAGCTGAAGCTAGAAAACAGAACATCAGACTAGTGAATGGGGCTATCTCGCATAATATCACAGTGATATGATTGTAAGCTATTAGAACCGCATGCTGTGTGCTGTTATCCATAGTTAAGTTTCCGAATTTATTATTTTTCCTGATTTTGTTTTCTGTAACTATATTCCTTTGCTCTGTATTTATACTTGAGAATGATCTAGTTCCATTATATTTCTGGATAATTTTATCCTGAGCCAAGAATATTCATTAATTTCTTGGCACAAAAAAAATTAGAATAATATTATGTTTTCAAAAATTCCTTCCTTGCGCTGTGCCAAGATAATTCTAACCTAAAAAATACCCCTAGTTCATCGCGGCAAGGAGCAATTTTTGGGAATATGAAGAGTGTAAGAATATTACCTTGAACAAATTTTAACTACGTATTTTAACTGACTGTGTAGTGTATACATATTTATTGTGTAATCTTAAATTAGTGTCGTCGTAAATCAGTTGATTTATTTGCAGAATAATATACTGAATTAATTCCAAATATAGTCAAATATTTCATTAGAGTAGAGACATTACTTTCAGTAAAGTAGTAAAGGAGATATCCCCTTTCATAAACATGATTCAATTCTGTTTTGAGGAAACTAGGCACAAACCTATCAACTATTCCCCAATCTGACTTTCCTTCTCACTACAACACAACACAAAACAATATCAGCTCATACCAACACATTTCTCATCTGCTATAAATATGCACTCAGTTAACTATTCGACAATAAATTTTCTTCACAAACCTTAAAATAGCTATGGCTTCTAATTATCCACAAGAAAAAACAATATTCGATCCAGGAACATTCGATTCAACTGAAATATCCATCAGAAAAAGCTTTAACTCTATGACGCAGAAACTGATGGATAGGAGGGACCAGCTGATTGAACAATTATGCGAGATAAGGGAAAATTATCTCTATGAAGAAGAGAAGAGAACAGAGAATCTCAAATACTTGGATAAGATGATCATGGAGAAGCAAAATGAGAATATTGAACGTTATTCAAAGATAAATGAGAAGATGATCATAGACTGGAAAGCACAGCAAGAACAATACAGTCACCCGAATCCTATCCCTTCTCCTCATTTCGATACATATCATCTTGAAGAACTACTAAATCAGATGGAAAAGTTTGGAGCACTAGAAGACCCAACTTCGAAAGGTAAGAAAGGGAAGGGACATGTAGAGCTGGATCATCCATATGCTGTAGTGTGGGATAGGAAAGAGAATGTGTCAATGTGGATATAGTTAACGACTGGAATAAGAGAATACAGTTACTTCTTACCCTAGAGGGATGATTCATTAGATAATTTGATAAGGGATAATCCATGAGGCATAACTCTGTTCAAAATCATGCAACATAAAACTATCATATCTTAAATATTAAAATGCAAAGATTTTTGTGTGTTTATTTGTTCGATTAGATTGAAGAAATAGCAAGTCGTAGAGATACGAAAATTGGCATGTAGGTGCCAAATGATCAGTCTACGATTAAGGTGTAAATTTTGAATATCATATTTTCGGTCTATATGATAAATTATTTGTTTTTTCCTTCATTTAGAATATTTACATAAAGTAAAAATCCCCCAAAATAGGATAGATTGAGTAATCCCAGGCGTCCGCAGGACGATTCTACGGACACTAAGTGTCCGCAAGCAAGCGAAGCGCGGTTGTTTATAACTAAAAAGCTAGGATTTTTAGTACAGCTAACCATTCATGCATCCATCCGTACGGCCTTCTAGATGCATACATCCTAAGTGACCAGCCAAATGCTGGTTTGACCAGAATCTCAGTTCAAGGAGCTGAATTTAAAAAATTATTTTTCCCAATATGAACTTAGATTGACTCGTTCAATATGATGCATATTTACTTTATTCAATAAATTAACCACACTGAACAGCAATTTATTGCCTAATTTCAAAATTAGCTTTTTTATTGTATAAACTGTTTATGACCAGCATTTCAGCCTTGGTTAAGTTGTGGTCTATGTTCTTGAGAAGACACGATAGAGATTACGACATAATGTTACATAGGGAGGGAGTGTTGGATTTGTAGATTTCTGCGTTACATAACGTTAGAGCGGCTCCTATAAATAAATGCAAAATTCTGAAAAAACGTCTCGAAATGGTGTGAAAATATGTATATAAAGGTGTTAAAATATGCAAATAACCTTTTTTATTGCTATACATTATAATAAATTTAGAAGATATCAAACATAAGTTGTGGCTTTCAAGTATTAATAACAATGACATTCTATTGTAGTGTCGTACAATGATTTTTATGAGAAAAGATGTGGCAAATTTAAAACCACAAGCGCGCTTCGCTTGCTTGCGCTGCAGGGCTGGCGGACACTTTGTGTCCGCCGGAGGCTCCCTTCGGTCGCCTGGAGGTGACATTGGTTAATTAAACGGGATATATCATCTCTAAATATGTCCATCTTAGTTTTAAAATCGATATCACTCGAAAAAACACCAAATTTGTCAAATTTTAAAATTTTGATGAGTAATAATGACGTCATAGCAGAGTGATGAGTCATTATTTTTTGATGATAGTTGCATTTTATGTGAAACGTGTTAGTATACAGATTTTATTAAAATTTCAGCCTTCTATCTCCTATAATGGCTGAGTTATGCCCGAATAACTGTATTGCTTGACTTTTAAAAATATGACAATGACGTCATAATTCCATGATGAGTCGACATTTTGCTCTGAGCTCAGAACTTACTGGAGCCATAGCCAAAACTCTCCCACATGCCAAAAATCAGCTTTCTGTGCCGGGCAGTTTCTTCAATCAATTCGTTACAGATATATATATATATATATATATATATATATATATATATATATATATATATACATATATACACAAACAATAATCGAGTTTTAATAGTAAGGATTTTTTTGCAGAGGTGTGAAGATTTCGCTTAGATCTTCGAACTTAATCGTAGCCAAATAATTTGACACCTACATGCCAATTTTCATATATCTAAGACTTGCCAATTCTTCAATCAATTCGGACAAACACAAAAATAAAATCCTAGCGTTTTAATATATACAAGCGCGCTTCGCTTGCTTGCGCTGCGCGGCTTGCAGACACTGTGTGTCTGCAGATTTACCCAGTGGGCGCTTGGGGATATTGGAGAAACAATACGTCGCTTTCTTGTTTTATACTAAGTCGCTGGATTGTCATTTGTCTATGGTTACATGAATGAAATCAGAACTGTAGCAGAAATATTGTTTTGTGATAAATATAATTTACTTCGTATTAAGTCAACTAATCCTGAATGTAAGGTCAATTTGAATCCACAAAGTTCACATTGCTAATGATTATTATACTTAAATAATCAATTCAAGTCCATGTCGTTAAAAGTTATTTTTTGATCGAATTGATTGATCGCAGCATATAATACACTTTAATTGTTGTTAACAATCAAATTATAGACTCAAAACAGCAGTGTTCAATCATCCTTACTATTAAAACTCGATTAATATTATATATATATATATATATATATATATATATATATATATATATATATATATATATATATATGTAACGAATTGATTGAAGAAACTGCCGGTCATAGAAAGCTAATTTTTGGCATGTGGGAGTATTTTGGCTATGGCTCCAGTAAGTTCTGAGCTCAAAATGTCGACTCATCATGGAATTATGACGTCATTGTCACATTTTCAAAAGTTAAGCAACACAGTTATTCGGACATAACTCAGCCATTATAGGAGATAGAAGGCTGAAATTTTAATAGAATCTGTATACTAATACGTCTCACATATGATGCAACTATTATCAAAAAACGATGACTCATCACTTTGTTATGACGTCATCATTACTCATCAAAATTTTAGTTTTAATATATAAGATATATGATATACGTAAATAATTTATTTAACTAGAATTCTTTATTTTCCAAAAATTCAACCACTCGGTCATTTTCCACCATTTTCCAACATTCAGTCAATTTTGAAAAATTCCATCATTTTCAAAATTTCAGTCAGACCCCTTAATAAGTACCCCTTAATAGTATTAGTATTTCATTACACAAAAGCATTACAATATTCTGATGATTTTGGTGCCACCGATACCGAAATCGAAACCGAAATTTCTGCCATTCACAGCCTTGCATTTAACAATTGTATCTACTTCTAGCACAACAATTTGAAATTGCAGCTTCTAAGACGATATACGATGAAGATCTTGTGATATTTGTTGGAAAATTCACTTGGTACGACTATGCGAAGGATTGTATGGTAACTTTTATCTTCCCGAAAGGATTAAAAGAAAATTGCCCTACTCTAGCCTATTGGCAATGGGATGTAGACAACTCTGGAAACCATTCAATAGTGCAACACCACGGATCAATATTTACCATAAAAGATTCATATATTCGTTTCTTCTGCCCAGAAGGTAATTATTATTATTTTGATGGGAAGATTATAGTTGGTGGTGAAACTGCATCAATGGACCTTAGAATGAACAACCCAAGTGGAGAAAGTTCTAGCGAATTCAAGGTTACTTTGAACTACAAACAATAGAAGTCACTTCTCCAGCTATTCCTACTTCTTGTATCCTGTAATAGCAATGCATTCTCGTATAGGATTAGCTGTAGGATATTTAGTTATTAAAATGTATGTATTGTTTTACAGTTAAAAATAATGTTTTGCATTTAATTTACATACGTATATCGTAGTTCTCTAAATAATAACAGCGGATTTCATGTCAAACCAATATAATAGGCGGGCAATTATTAAGGGAAATACAGTGATTATTCTAACTTGTATTGGTACGTATGTAAGGATGTAAATAGTAAATTAGTAAGCGATCGTTCAATCCCTCGCCATTACTCGGGAAGATGAAAATAACAATGAGGTTATAACTTATGGCGCGAGAAGTCTCGACCATAATCGAATAATAAAATAAATAATGTTCTGGATTATGCATGTGTGGATCCATTTGAGTGGTTCCAAATTACTTGAAAGTTTTCCATTCTAGATTTGATTTTAAATATGCATCTTGCATCAAAGGAAAATGTTGGAGTATGTATTGTATTTTCTAATAAAATCCTGAACGCCTGGACAAGTGATGGAATAATTGAACGAAGACTTTATTCTGTAATCTTAAATTTAGTCTGTAATCTTAAAAATAAGATTATTATCAAATTGTCCGCTATACCGGCCCAAACCATTATTTTTGGAGGGAATTTTCTTTTTTCGACTACAGTTTTTTTATTTCAAGGGCTTCTCCTGTCCCTTTCAAATGTAAGGTATTTTCTATTATTTAATGCTTTCAAAAGGCTTCTATTCAATTCTAAAATTAATTTCAACACTTTAAGATCTAAGATCTAGATAGATTCAATTCCATTGTCAATTTTGGTAACTATGTATAGACTTTACTTCTGTAGAAATAAATGTTCATTCCGTAAATTCCTATCGAGTTCAGGTAAATTGGCTAGACTGAATAAGGCCGGATTTTCAAACTGGAAAACCGAATTCAAGACTGGAATACCGCCGATTTGTCAAAACTGGAATAAGGTCGAATTGCCAAACTGGTATAAGACCGAATTGCCAAAATTAGAAACACTCGAATAATATGTACGTAATACTGGAATTAACAAGTGACGATTTAAATAAACATTTTGCTTGAAACCGCCGTAACAGGAATTTTTTAAAATATTCCGCATCAAAATCCTCAGAATCACCCTTGTATTCGAACAAACAAAACAAAAATGCCTCCAATCGGCCCTCTATTCTTTATTTCACAAAATAAATACCCTTCTTCCTCTAGATCCAAATTGATCATTCAGCCTTATTCTAAGTTTCGACAATTGGCTTTATTCCAGCTTTGACAATTCGGCCTTGATGTTATTTATTACAAAATGTAATAAATAACATCAAGGCCGAGTTTGACTTGATTATATATTAATAGTGCATGTTGTTTTTTTCAAACAGTTTGCAGGAGACTGAATTGTGTAGACAGCTTGTGAGTTGTGAGCAATGGACTCCCACAATAGTGGATGTTCGGTTGGGAGCCGAAAATCAGTATTCGTATTCGGTTAGAGTAACCGAATATCAATATTCGTATTTGGGTGGAGTAAACTGAATATTATTATTATCCGTATTAAGATAGGGACTATTCATGAATACTTGTATCCTGTTTCATCTGCTTCAACTAATTTACCTATCATATCCAGTCACTATATTTAAAGTGAATGGCGGATGTTTCGTCTCCTGGAAATTTCGTCCCCAGAAATTTCTTCCTCGGAAATTTCGGTTGTAGTGCAAAATTTCCCATTATTACATCGTCATGGCCTAAAATGCTATGAAATAAGGTGACTGCTTTAATTCTCCACATCAAAAGCCTCCTTAACACCTAGTTCTGAACCTCATTCCTCTTTCCAAATGTAATTAGGCCTTTGGCCCCCTCATCCTATTTCCTCAACTAAAAGCACCCCTTCCTCCATTATTACACATTGTCTACAAAACTTAGGTTTCCGGGAACGAAACATAAATTTTATTTCAGCCGCGTAGTATTAGAGTTTATGAAGTACCCGAATATTCTTAGTATTTGTATTCGTTTCGGGAACTATTCATGAATATTTATATTTGGTGCAATTGGTTTCAACCTTGCTGATTTTCCTCATAAAAAAGCAAAGAATGCCATTTTTATAGATTCTGTAATTTATTAGCTACTTTCCTTGATTTACATGACATAAAAAATTATTTGTCTGAAACATATTCTTTACTGAACAATCGTAAAAGAAGGGAGCAGGGACCTCCACAACACTAGTTGCCTCAGGGCCTCCACCGCCGTTAATCCTGTCCTGAAGGGTCCCTTACACACTACTTCAACTCGCCTGCAGAGACAAGGATCGTAACCTCAGATCGTAGATAAGTAATCTGGAGAACCAAAGGAGACGGAGAAAAGTTAAAACTCAAGGTGATGCTGAACGGTCTTGGAAGCGACGTGAAAAGTCCTCTGTTTATAGTTCAGGAAAGTTTGGAGCTGAAGTTACCGAGGAACAGGGAAATGGGACTGACGACTCAGCTACCCTTTGTAATTCCTGTAAGCCCGAAATTGTTCTATTGGGAGAAAACGCAAGCGGGACGATTGGTTGGCTTGTGAAATCTGCGAGGAGTGGTGCCACGCGTATTGTGTCGGGGTTACTAACGTCATAGAGTAGAAGACCATCCCTTCTTCTGTAGTGCATGTATCTATGCCCTAATTATAAACATCTGTACTCATATTGCCTTTACGCTTGGTATAAAGTTGAAATAATCTCCATGGATTTAAGCGTTGATTTTCTCAAAACTTTCAAAAAGTGTTTTGGTTCAAATGAGGCTAGCATAGACCTGGGGTCCATTCTATTTATAGCTTGGACCCCATATTTATATGGCTTCCCCGCCCAAAATGACTTAACCGGAAATGAGTTAGCAAATCCATTGTCATTGAAGGGATTATTAAGATCTATTGAAGCATATTTTAACATTTACCTCTTTAAGATTCAACTGTCAAGCTTCAAAGACCAAAATATCCGAAAAAAACTTCGGTGATCAGTGGATTGTTTGAGCAATAAATTCCAAATATTTCAATAAAGAAACTAAACTCCACGATAGGGCATTTAATTATACTTGTTAGAACTCGTACAAATACTGAAAGTAAATTATTTAAACTAGGAATTCTAGCGTGGCTGGATTTTCACTGTATTAGTTTCAATATGAGCCAAAAATAGAAATCCAAAATAATCATGAGTCTGGAGATATGAACAAGTAACTTGATATAGAGTAGAACTCGGATAAGACGTACCCCTCCAGGAAGGGGAAAAAAGTACGTACTAACCGATTTGATATTACATAGGAATATATATATATAATCCTATGTAATATCAAATCGGAATATATATATATAAGTTTTTGGTTCAGAGAAATGAATACGTACTAAGCAGAAGTACGTCTTATAATTATAATACCCTGAGTACGTACTAACCGAGTTCTCTTATACAGTCAAGGTCGCTTATTGTGAACCGCTAAGGGACCAAAAAATCTGTTCATAATAGAGATACTTCATATTAAGCGAACTTGATTCAATACAAATCCTATCTAAAAAATGAAATTGGGACCATGAGGTTAGTTCATAATAAACCAATGTTCATATTAAGCAACTCTGACTGTAGTTAGAATACACTTCAGTCAAACTAGTTAAGTGCTCTAATGTAATGCTTTTGAGCTGTGCATATTGCATAATACTAGGTAGGGGGTAGAGTAGCGGTTTTAAATTACGTAGTGTCGTTGATTTGATTGAATAATTAGCAGAATAAGTATAATGGTCCGCTAAATGAATTAATTCCAAATATAGTCAAAATAATGCATTAAAGTAAAAACTTTCAATAAAGATATCCTTTCAGAAACACTCTAATAGCATAAGTCTGCTTAGGAAACTAGCCACAAACCTACCAGTCTCTAGTATGTCTTCTCACTCTCAGATCGTGATACTAGCACGCTCTTCATCTGCTATAAATATGCACTCAGTAAACAATTCGACTATAAATTTTCTTCACAAACGTACTAATAACAATGGCTTCTAATTATCCACACGAAAAACCAATGCTCGATCCAGAAACATTCAATGCAATTGAAATTACCATCAGAAAAAGCATCAACTCAATGATGCAAAAACTGATAGAGAGAAGAGACCAGCTGATTCAACAATTACAGGAGATAAGGGAAAATTTTCTCTATGAAGAAGAGAGGCG
The DNA here is from genome assembly GCA_963281255.1 of Aphrocallistes beatrix. NCBI lineage: Eukaryota > Metazoa > Porifera > Hexactinellida > Sceptrulophora > Aphrocallistidae > Aphrocallistes > Aphrocallistes beatrix. The sequence goes on from OY725488.1 coordinate 12,042,887, forward strand.
AATAGAGGATCTCAAATACTTGGATGAGAGAATTAGAAAGAAGGAAGAGGAGAATATTGAACTTCATTCAAAAACAAATGAGAGGATGATAGAAGAATGGAAACTACAGAAAGAACAAAAGAACCACCCAAATCCCATTCCTTTGCCTCATTTCGGTGTTCATCATCTCGACGAACTACGAAATCAGATAGAGAAGTTTGGAGCACTAAGAGACCCAACTCTCAATCCTAAAGGTAAGACCGTGTAAAACTGGATCATCCACATACATGCGTATTAATTCCCCGATAAAATACCTCCATTGTCATTTAATTGCATTAATACGTCAATATCGTGATGAATCAAATGCATACTGTATTTAAGCAATAATATTATTAACCCAACAATTCCAGAGTTAAAAGGTGTCAAAATGCTAAGGATTGTATAGGACTGTTCAAAGGTTGCCCATAATATCGCTTCAATCAACTCAAGTATTCTAGTTCCACACTTATCATAACCAAATAAAATCAGTCTACGTAGTACAATGTTTTTTTTTTTTGTTTGTTTGTGCAGAATTGATTGAGGAACTGGGAGGAACTAGAAATGTGAAATTTGGCACACAGGTAAATAATAATGAGTCTATGATTAAATTCGAAGATCAAAGCGAAATCTTAACACCTCGCCGAGATAGGTGACAAATTGTGCTGACCAATGAAATTCGTTTCTTTTATAATGCAAATACATTGGGGATCAAATAGTAGTGACTTATGCATACAATCAAAAGGATCAAAAGGATTGTGATTGAAATTCATTGGCTCATGTGAGAACCAATCAATTATCAGACTTTTATAATGCGATTCACACGATTCTATTTGATATAAAAATATTTCAGGTATATGTGATAAACTATTTGTTAAACAATAGATACATAAAGTAAACAAATCTCAAAAATATGCTAGAAACTTGCTTTCAACGGTTGACATGGGATTTTCAGGGGTGTAGATTTCGAATATCATATTTTCGAGTAAATTTGATCATCAATTTGTTTACTTTTGTTTACAATAGATACATAAAGTAAATAAATTACAAAAATAGCCTAGAGACTAGCTTCCAACGGCTGACATGGGGTTTTCAGGGGTGAAGATTTAGAATATTATATTTTCGGATCCATATGAGAAATTTTCGTTAACTTTTGTTTAGAATATTTATATAGAGTAAAAAAATCCCAAAATATGTTAGGTTGAGAAACTCCAGGCGCCCGCAGGGCGACTCTCCGGATTCGCAGTGTCCGCAAGCGAAGCGGCTTGTTCCCAAATAAATACATAATTCTAAATATAGCAACCATTTTACAAATTCCATTTGTTTGAATTTAAATTTTAAGAATTCAAGCGTAACCATGTATTAACTAATTTTATTTACTTTTAGCACAAACTGAAACGGAAGCTTTGAAGTCTATCTACGATGAAAACCTTGTAATATTCATTGGGAAATTAACTTGGCACACTTTTGCGAAAGATTGTTTAGCAACATTTATCTTCCCAAAAGGATTAAGAGAGAATAGCCCTGCACTAGCCTATTGGCAATGGGATAAGGACATGCAAGGAAATCGTTCAATCCTATCTCGTAATGGAAAAATATTTATCTTAAAGGATTCGTATATTCGCTTCTTCAGTCCAGAACTTAATTATTATTATTTTGATGGGAAGATTAATGATGGTGAATATGCAACAATGGACCTTAAACTGCGCAAAGACGCGCAAGGAGGAGTAAGTTCCAGCGAATTTAAAGTTGCTTTGAGCTACAAAGAATAGTAGGCACCGTCTGCTATTCCTACTTTTAGAGATAATACGAGTATTGTAATAGTGATGCTATACCTATCTTGTCTTCTATACAAATATGTTGATATAGCTCTATTCTATTCTCGTATAGGTTAGCTGTAGGATATTTACATGTTTGTATTATTTTTCAGTTAATAATAAAGTGCTTTTGTATTTATTTGTTTAAATTTACATATACCATATTACTCTAAATAATAGCAGGGGGTTTCATGTAACAAAAAGATAATATGCAGGCAAATATTCAAGAAAATATGGTGATTATACTAACTCGTATTGGCACGTATGTATGTTAAGTAATTTAGTAAGCGATTATTCAATCTCTCGCCATTAATAGGGAAAATAAAGATGACAATGAGGTTATAACTTTGATGAGTGAGCAGTCTCGACCACAATTAAATAATAAAATAAATAATCCCACATATTATGCATGAGTGGGCCTATTTACACATGACAAGAGAGCTCCGCTGTAAGCTGTGCGTGGCTTTGTGAAAGCATGCATCACCTTCAGGTGTGTATTGGATTATGAATAGTTTTATATCTACTATACTAATAATTCCAGTCTGTATAGCAAATGTTCATATTTACATCTACTATAGTGTCTACTATAGGAGCGGCTGCACTGCAAAATCAATTTATTGATCATTGAAACTAATATTATGGAAAATATACACTTCCATAATTATATTCGTCTACAAAATGATCGCATTGCTTTGTTGAATGAATGTAATATCAAATTTTCAATTCATCCAACAAAGCAATAATACGTACGTATAGCAGATTTCTACAATAAGCAATTTATTGAATATGAAAGCAACACAATATTTTCAATACTAAATAAGTCCACAGCCAAAAATAAGAAAATGTTTTATAACTTGACTGTAATCTTCGGATGCGTGATAAGTTACCATTTACTGTGGTCTGTACGTTACTGTCCATTATCTGGAATGTATATTTCGTGAGAAAGATAATACAGTTTATCCGCTCATACCGACAATGCGCTGAAAAGGCAAAATCAGAACCATCCGGAAACCTTTCAGAAGCATCTTCAATCACAAATCAGAGTTCATTAAATACGTATTTCTACTAATAATCAACATCACTGAGTTTGGTTCCATGTCATTGTATTTATTAGGATATAGTTTAGCTGAGATCTCAAAAGCTTACAGACTTACAGACGCAAACTGTACCAAAGTTTTACCACAATTTTTTAATCTGCACACTAAGCTAATGTATGAAAATCCGATCAATTCCATCATACTATCTATTGGACAATCTGGAGTATTTGGAATTTGTCTGATGAAGTTCCTTCATGAAAACTTCCATAACATCCGTTCAACTGCATTTCATTCCATAAGACGCCTGCTGGTAGTCACGTGCCTGCTTGAAGTTCTTCTCATCACTACGGGATCTGTACCACAGCTGATGATCATTAACATTGTTCTTGTACCAATACTGAGCTTCATCTATTTCCTTATTTGGGTTAAGCACACTCGGATGTTCTACAGAACTCTAAGATGGAGGTCAGTAGAGTTGAGAATAAGAAGTAACAATGAAAGATTGGTCAGAAGAGCAGTCATCAGCTGTTATCAGTTTCTCGTCCTTATGTGTTGTTTCAGATTAGGAATTATGTGCTTAAATTTGTCTGAATTTCTAGACAATATCCTCGCACTACTCACTATCGCTCTACAAAACGGTCCGTGTCTATTCAATTATCTTTACGGAATTGCTTACTACAAGCCAGTGCTTGTTACTGAACAACAGTTTGAAGCTTTTAGACTCGCTTATGATATAGAAGCTTCTGTTACTTTCATCCTTGAATCAATAGCATTTCTTTTACTTGGATCTCAGTACCTGTTGTGCACTGCTGTGTTCTTTGGTCGCATCCTTATCAATCAGCTGAAATATCGCTATGGATACGTGCAAACTAGGTTTACACCTAACCTGACTCAGAGGCTACTCAAGTGAACAAAAGTTGATTATATTAAATCTTTTTATAAGTATAGAATTACAGCTATTTAGTACCCATGCTTGTTTATTTGTATAGCAGTGTATTTAAAAATCAACATTTTTAGTTGTTTCAACTTAGTATATTAAAAATTTTAATATATAATATTTTAATTCTTGTTAAAGGAGGAATACAGCTGGCCGACACCAATACTTATTTAGCACTACATTTTAGCAAGTTAGTATATTCAATGAAATGCAATGTTAATTCATTCTTTGGTTTCAATAATTGCGATAATTTGCCAAATCGATGAACTTAGTGTTGTTCAACAATTTAATTTTGCGTTTAGAATAGTGTCAAGCTGAAAAATAAAAGTGATATTTGCTCAGACAAGGAAGTTGAGTGCAGAAGGTGCGAATCCAACCAGGTTCTAAAGTTGGGAGGCCAAAACTGAGCGACTTAAATTGGGGTATGCACCCAAAATAAATTACACCTTCAATGTTCAGATATTAGTTTCGTGCGATTTAAGGGAAAATGTCGATCGACAGACCGATCGTGTAGCTCCAGGGAGTGACTCGAAGGTATATGAAATGTGAACATCGGAATACATTGGGAAATACTCATTTTGGGGCATTCCAAGTGTGAAATTTGGAATTAGCATTTTAAAATACCCTATAATAGCCGTTTAAAGCTCGCTTTGAGTTCAAAATAAGAATTTTTCAAAAGTTGTGAAAATATGTCTATATGCCGTACAAATTTACTATTAAAACTCGATTAATGTTTATATATATATATATATATATATATATATATGTATATATAAATCAGATTCCACATATGAAACTACCCTAGATTAGCCATTGAGAACTAGCTTTTAGCTTTAAATAAAAATTTTTTTCAAAAGGTGTAAATATGTATATACATTTAAACAAAATCAGTGATATGGTTTCTTTAAATATCCACCAAAAAGATACAAAACTCATCAGGATGTTTAGGCTGCATCTTCTTGGTGAGCTCATCGTTTTAATAGACCTGTTGCGTGATATCTTGAGATCGAAATATTTTGAGACATCGTAGCATTCTGCGATTTTGTTTCGCTTACTCAAATGGCCTTGTGGTTCAATCGGATTCATCGGCGTAACTTGATAACCACCGCCACCAAATTGTGACACATGACACATTTTGATAACTTGCGACATAATTTATTGGCACGCGACACAATATACTGCGGTAGAACCCCATATGGACCATGGATGGATTATATTTTCATATATCTATATGGGGTTCTACCATAATAACTTGAGTCGCGTGCCATCAAATTGTGTCACGTGGCACAATTTGGTGCGGGGGTTATCAAGTTACGGCGATGAAACTGATTGGACCACAAGGTCATTTGAGTAAGCGATACGAAATCTCAGAATGCTACGATCTCAAGATATCACGCAACAGCTTTAAACCTCAAATCAATTACTTTCAATAACTTAATAAGTTAATATCAACTTAACTACAACCAGTCTATAACCGGTCACAATTTCTTATTTCAAAGGAATTCCAAAAAATCAAATACTAGAGCCAAATCAGCAAACCGATGGTACTATGGTATCCCGCACACCAAAATTTTCACTAAAATCGATCTACCACTTTAGGAAATAGAAAAACGCTTCCTTTTGTTGAAGAAGAATTATAAATCATTTTAGATCATAAATATTTAATATGGGATTAACTCTAGTGGAAAATTGAACAAAATTTGGCAAAACCATTTATTGACAATCAAAACTTTAAGTTCATGAAAGGTATGTACTTTCATAATTCTGTCCATCTACAAAATAATAATATTGCATAGTTGGTTATTATGTGTTTGGAATAGTGTCAAACTGAAAGTAAAAGTGACTTTTTCATGGAAAATTGCTACATTCCAATGTTGCCGTGGAATCGTATTTTGGTTAGAAACTCTCCCGTGTCTGAAAAAATTGACACTCGTATTATAGGTATTTTGATCCATTTCTCTATTGATTATTGGAATTGACTATTGAAACTGATTGCGACCACATGAAGAAACCAGAGTTCTCCCAGGGCATGTCCTGCCTTCGCTACAGCTACTGTAACTTGCATTCTTTTGTATCGGGGGACAGTTGGTACTTCTGCCTCTCCCACATCTCGGATCATATTTAAGAATTCAATTGTAACAACTCATTTCACTTCTAACACCATTTGAAATATATCCAATACGACCAACTTTGAAACAATCTACGATGAACACCTTTTACATTTATTGGGATAATAACTGGGCACATTTATACAAAAGATTGTTTAGCAACATTTATCTCTCCACAAGGATTAAGAGAGAATAGCACTGCTCTGGCCTATTGGCAATGGGAAATGACCGGCAAGGAAAGCATGTTGCGTCAGGGAAAATCTTAAAGGAGTCGTATATTCGTGTCTTCAGCCCAGAATTCAATTATTAGTATTTTGATGGGACGATTAATGATGGTGAACAGGCAACAATGGACCTCAAAATGCGCATAATGTGCAAAGATAAATTAGTTCCAGCAAATTCAAAGTTACTTTGAACTACAAAGAATAGTAGCCACCATCTCAATACAGTTATTTAGAGATATAACTAATAATAGTGATGCTCTATCTAGTCTGATATACAGAGTGGTCCATAAGTAGTGACCTAATTTTGATTTGCTATCATTTCAAAATGAATAACGGCAAACTTAATTTGGTAAAAAGTATTAAATATTATACACACTTGGGAGATATAGAATCCATCCTCAACAGGAATCTAGTCATTGATGATGTGCTCTATCCTATCTCCACGATTTCTGATGGTTTTCTGCATGTTTGATGCTTTCTAGAGACCTAGCAGTCTTTGGAGCTCCAATTCTGGTCTTATCTGCAACAGTTCCATGCTGCTCAAAGTTCTGAACCATTTTCTCATCCTCCTAGCTCAGCGACGAGACAGATTCCTGCTTTCGCTTTGAAATGGAGTATAATGTTTTAAGAATATATTTACAAATATTTCCTCCATGGGTGGAAACGTGTTTAGAAACTCTCCCGTATCTGAAAATATTGACACTCGTACTATGGTATTTAGATCTGTTAGATACAAGTGTCGTACAATGATTTCTATTGTGAGAGTAAAGCCGTACATAGTATTGTATAGAAATGGTGTGAAAAATTATTTCCCATTTTTTTGCAGAGGTGTGAAAATTTCGCTTAGATTTTCGAACTTAATCTTAGAATCATCATCTGACACCTACATGCCAATTTTCGTATCTCTACGACTTGCCAATTCTTCAATCAATTCGGGCAAACAAACAAACAAACAAAAAATTCTAGCATTTTAATATACGTATAAGATTTGTATCACAAAGTATTTAAAAAACTCTACATTACTAGTTGTCGTCCTTCAATAAAAAATTCAACTTAATACATTATCCTTTTTCGCTAGAGGAGGAATCAGGGCTGGTTGACAACAACAAATATTTTGCAGATAAGACCAGAATTGGAACTCCAAAGACTGCTAGGTCTCTAGAAAGAATCAAACATGCAGAAAACGATCAGAAATCGTGGAGGCAGGATAGAGCACATCATCAATGACTAGACCCCTGTTGAGGATGGATTCTATATCTTCCAAGTGTATAATATTCAATAGTTTCTACCAAATTAAGTTGCCGTTATTCGTTTTGAAATGAAAGCAAATCAAAATTAGGTCACTACTTATGGATAACCCTGTATAATATATTGATAGCTCTATTCTATTCTCGTATCGGACAGATGTAGGATATTTGGTTCGGATATTTGGTTCGATATTTGGATCGGACAGAGGTAGGATATTTGGTTTTTCATAATAGGCGGGAAATTATTAGGAAATAAGGTAATTATGCTAACTCGTATTCAGGGTTTCATCCAGCTTTCCAAAGTCATACGCCTAAATGGGCGCCACCATTTTTCTACGCGCCTAGACTCTGCATTTGTATATATGTTTTATGCCACGCGCCTAAGTAGGCGTATGCCGCGCGCCTAAATCATACGCCTAATTATGATCCATGGGACCAAATACGCGCCTCTAGGCGCGCCCAGTACGCCTGGATGAAAGCCTGCTCGTATTGGTACGTATGTAAGGATGTAAATAGTAATTTCGTAAAGAATAGCCCCCTCCAATACTCGCGGGAAATGAAGAAAGATGACAATGAGGTTATCACCCATGATGAGTGAGAGCATTCTCGACCATAATAAAGCAAATATTACTACGTATCATGCATGAGTGGATCCATTTATTAGTAATACAGTCAAGGTCGCTTATCATTAACACCTTGGGGAAGTCTGTATATGATAGAGAGACTTCATATTAAGCAAACTTGACCTAATACAAATCCTATGCAAATGTTGAATTGGGACCAGAGAGTTTGTTCACAATAAACGAATGTTTGTATTAAGTGAACCTAACTGTATCTGTGTCGCCGCAGAGCCAAGAACGACTCTCCGCTATGACCGGAAATATTTTTAATTGCCACGAGTTGCCAATTAGGGAATACTTAAATGTAAATAATATAATTAGGTAAATTAGTTTTCACTACAGTACTGCCCTCATGAATAAAGATTCCACTTTCACACTCAATTGGACACTA